>JAAALK010000289.1:7654972-8254972 GCA_019279435.1 Zizania palustris | reverse complement strand
GGGGGTGAATGGGAGCTTTTAAAATTTTAGGCAAAAACTTGCCTTCTATTTTAATCTTCAGTCTCCTGTGGAACAGGATTCGAACACACCCTTCGGAGGTCTGGTTCGGAGGTATTTTACAGCTCCAAGCTAGGCTTCGCAAGGAGTAAAAGTTCAAAGTCAAGAAGACTTCGCTCACACCCACAAACCCAAAACACAACTCTGCAGGGAAAGTGCCAGCTCCGCACATAAGGTGCCTTCGAGTAGGCTTCGCACTTCACACCTCACAGGAGTAAGTTTCCCTCTAAGGGCTTCGAACAGATACTCTGCACTAGCAACTAGCACTAGGCTTCGTATTTTGAAGGACAGGAGCAGAGGGAACAAACTGCGATAAGGACTTTGGTAGATGAAGGAAAACAGGCTTCGAGCCTGACTTCACTCAGTGCTTCACTAGTAATCAGAGAGGACTTGCCTCCAGTTTACATAGAGCGAACACACACTAAAGGCAACACACACTTTGCATGCATAGAACACTAACTCAGGCTAGAATAGGGTGAAGTGTAACACAGAGAAATCAACACATGCTATGCAAAGGAGGGATACAAATTCAAGCAATAGATGAAAAACAGAATGAAAATTTCATTGCATGAACAGGGAACACAAAAAGCTCACAGTACTGAGTATATGAGACTGCCAGCTAGCTCTGGGAGGTCTAAAATGGATTCTCAAAGTGTTTCCTAGACCTAGCCAGCCTCACTATTTATAGGCACGACTCAGACATGCGAATAGACTACTTTGTCCCTAGGGTTTACAGTGATTTTGTCTCTATCAGACAAGGGGGTACAGATGGTAGTCTACTTTTCTAGAGGCCTCTTTTGTGAGCTTCGTAGAGGAGACAACATCAGCTTTTGCAGAGCAGACACGATCAGCCTTTGCACAGTTGGAATCTTCTAAAGCCCTCTTCGCACACGAAGTGTGCAGTAGCTTCGGTGACAAGCTTTGAACCAGATAGCCTTCGCTTCACCGAAGTCAGTCTTCGATACAGTGACGGGTTTGAGCTGAAGCCGTCAAAGCTCTTGAGCCTTCGCACCATCACCTCCGGAGTGGACCACCATGGCTTCGCATCTACTCCCAACTCGAACTCCGTCAGTAAATGTACCGAAGCCATGCATGGCCAAAGTACCTCAAGTCAGCCATACTCCGAATCCCCACCTTTGGAGTACCTTCACCACCTTCGAAGTCCCTCCATCCAAGTTCTTCGCATGAAGAATATCCATAAGCATCCCTTCACAGTGTCTCTGCCCCGAGAGCACTCTACGAAGACCCTTATCAGGACCATGCCTTCGATCCACCTTGACTTTCGAGACCTACGTCAGGTGTCCCTTCGAGTGTCTCCATCCGGACACACTTCGAATGCCTTGCCTCAATGCTGAGGACTTTGACCACCATACTCCAAAGTCGCTCCTTGCGGAGCACCCTTCGAAGTGCCTCGCCTCCGAGGACTTTGCCTTGGGGTACCTTCAGCCAGAGCCACCCTCCGCACTTTCTGCCTTTGCCCAGCGCACCTTGACTTGGGGACCGACCTCGACCCCACATAGCCTTTCTGACCAAGCTCCCCACTCACCTGGCATAAATCCTTCCGCTTGACCCAGGTTCACTCGCTACGAATTGTCCGTCACCTCCGAAGTCACCTACACACCACTGACAAGCAGGCAAGATTTTTCAGTACCCCGGAGACCTCTCTGGTAAACAAACTTCGGTACACATTTTGGTGTACCGTCCAAAGTACCAATCCCTCTAGTACCACCATGTCATCATGCTCTGTTGGAACCCTCCAACAGACATACTCCGCTGCACAGCTGCAACAAGCAACCACCGAACCCTTCGGTAAACACCTCCGAACCCCTTCGGAGGGACCCCTTCGCTTAGAAGAGAAATTGTCAATCACTCATCACAGACTTGAAACCAAGGCACATTTTCAGCACATAAGTGACCATAGAAACTTAGAAAAGAGCCAAAACATGTCACTTGATAAATGGATTTCTATCAATTTGACTCATGAAATGTCATTTGTCAATAATTCTCTTTTTGGCAGCAAAAATTTTTCTACACCACTTGTTCTCCCCCTTAGGTAAGCAAACCAGTCATCTTTCTCCCCTTTGGTAATGCAAGAATTAAGGAGCAAGAAAAGATGCAAGGCTTCGAGATGATTAAAAGTGTGAAAACATATGGTGCAAAAATATGCCAAATCATATTGTCAGGTTTAGATGCTCAGCTCAAGTTAATATATTCCAAGTTCAATGTTTGATGCATGAGATTTTCAAATTATTGAAAATAAAAGCATCACCACTTAGACTAGTCATCTAGACACGTGAAAACGAGAACTGCAAAAGTTAAACAATTTCTACCTAGGAAAGCAAGTTCAATATTCATGGTGCATTTAGCAAGCTTGATTAGAAAGTGATTCAGACTTTGCAATTCTTTTATATTGCTAGGGGTTATTTGCTCGTCTACCTTATGCTTTCCAACCAAGACAAGCCTAGGCAAGAACGACCTTTAGAAGCTTAAGGCAGTGATATTGGAAGACACTAAGTTATCCTAGTTCATACCAAAGTGCAATGATAAGCATTCTAGAATAAAGAAGTGCGACAAGAAAACTCGTCTGGATCTTTTCATTTTTAGCACATAAATCATGGATATTTGATTTTTGTTGTGTAACATTTGTTGTATGATTCCATGAATAGCAGTATTATTTTCAAGTTGCAATTTTACATCCATAGTAAAGAAATATAGCTACCAGGTAGATAAAAGATAGCTAAAGCAGTTCTGCACACCACATGCTAAACACCAGACTAAGTAGTGATCAATTTTTAAATTTTGTAAATTAAAATCATCCTCATTATGAAGTTGAATATATTAAACAGAGCTGAAGGCATCATGAACATGAAAATCATGCTAAGGCATATGGAAGCAACTAAGGTCATCAACACATCATCATAAGGAAGCCAAGGCAAAATAATTAATCCATGCTAAGGCATATGGAAGAAACTAAGGTCATCAACACATCATAATTGGGGTACCTTCAGCTGGAACCACCCTCCGCACTTTCTGCCTTCGCCTGGTGCACCTTGACCTGAGGACCGACCTAAACCCCACACAGCCTTCGTGACTGATCTCTCCGCTCGCCTGGAATCAAGCCTCCCACTTGACCTAGGTTCACTCGCTGCGAACCTCCCATCACCTCTGAAGTCACCTGTGCACCATCGACAAGCAGACAAGATTTTCTAGTACCCCGGAGACCTCTCCGGTAAACAACCTTCGGTACACACTCTGGTGTATCATCCAAAGTACCGAGCCCTCCGGTACCACCATGTCATCGTGCTCTGTCGGACCCCTCAGACATACACACTCCGCTGCAAGCTACATCTAGCAACCACCAAACCTATCGGTAAACACCTCTGAACCCCTTTGGAGGGACCCCTTCATCCAGAAGAGAACTTGTCAATCACTCATCACAAACTTGAAACCAAGGCACATTTCCACTTGGTTTCTCACTTCATGGTTGTCATCCCTCTTCTTAACCATTTTCTCACATATAGGCTCGTCGAAACCAAGTCTTCATCCCTATCGCCACCCCTCCATACAGTTTCTTTTTTGGTCCCCTGAGTAGCTCTGACCCGATTGACCTTATAAACGCTGAGACCTGCCGAATCCCTTTCAAATGTTCTCTCATGCATCCCTCCGACTAGGATCTTGGCTGCGCGCCTTTTCCTTCCTCCATTCTCGGCTGGCGTGACTGGTACCTTAGTGTATCAGCCACTTACTGCACCTTCTGGGATGAGATTGATGTCAGTCACTGCATCGGTCTCTCCTTTACTGTGCCGTTCTAGAATGAACCGATGTTGGTCACATCGCGTTACTTTTGGTCCGACGCTCTGAATGCTTTCCTCTTTGGCCATAGACCGATGAGCCCCACCTTGCTTGACATTTACTTCCTGACTTAACTTGACATCAGTTCACTGGTCCATATGTTCTCCCATCGTTTCCATCCATCATACAACCTTGGTACTAACTCGACCGATAACTTGCGCTAATACATCTAGCGGCACAATAATAAAGTAGGCTTGATAGGTACTCGCGAACACATTGCTTTCCTCACCCTTTGGCTAGAGGAATTCATACAACTATTAGACCGATACAAGGTACCCGACTTCACCAAGTTCTCGAGGCAAGACTCGGTCTCCACGATTGAGAATATCAGCCATTTCCTTGCCCAATGTGGGGAGGCATCGATCGATGAAGTGCTAAGGGTATGATTCTTCCCACTTTTTCTATCAGGATCATCCTTCGCATGGTTTTCTTCACTACCGCTAGATTCCATCAGAGAATGGGCGGATTTAGAGAAGAAATTTCACAAATATTTTCTCGCTTGCATTCATGAGATGAAGCTCACCAACTTGATGACTATGAGGTAGAGGATGGACAAATCAGTACAAGATTATGTCCAGAGGTTCTAGGATGTATGGAGCAGGTGCTATAGCTTGAGCCTCAGTGACATCCAGTTGGTGGAGTTGGCATTCCAAGGACTCCTGAACCCAATTAAGGAGAGATTTTCATCACATGAGTTTGAGAGCCTCTCACAACGATGCAAAGGGTATCAGCACACGAGAGCCGATTCCAAGAAGCAAGGAAAGATAGGTATTAGAAAAAGGGGGCATATACTCAAGCCTATTATTCGGACTCCGACGAAGGTAGTGACTCTAATGCAGAAGTTGGTTTGGCCAAATGGTCCAAGAATAAGAAACAAGTTGCATGCCCTTGGGTGAAGTCATTCGATAAAGAAGAGAAGTGCGACTTTGACATCAACAATGCCGATAAGATATTTGATCTGTTGCTCAAGGAGAAGCAAATTCACTTTTCACCTAACCACATGATACCGCCTACCGATGAACTAAAGAGAAAAATACCGTAAGTGGCACAATTCCCCATCGCACCATACTAATGAATGCAAGCCGAATCAAGTTCAATGACAGCAAGAAGCCGATGAATATTGACGGTCATCCATTCCTAGTCAACATGGTGCGCATGCTAACAATTGGCATAAAAAGAAGATCAGGTGAGCTGGCAGTAGCATCACTTATTCAGATCTCATCGAGAAGTAACAAATGAAGTCGAAGGAGAGGGTGGACATCGAAGACAACCACGACTACCCATTTTTCAACCCCCATTGGAACTGTGAGTTTGTTGATAGCAAAAAATGGCATTAATGGTCAAGATTGTCAAAATATCAATTTTGGTAAGTTGGGCCGAAAATACACTTTGCTCTGGACAAAATCATGCTAGTGCATTGCATTTGGGATATTTTGCCATGTTAGAGACTCCGCACCAAACCTTGTTGTTCGGAGGTGATTTTGCGTCAAGATCTGTTCGGGGCCTGCCTTCGGCCAGATCATTCCGAACACCGAAGACTACCTTCGGCGAGACCCTTCATGCCAGACACTAAAGGTACCCTTCTGTGAACCCCTTCACACAGTACACTTCGAATCAATTAGGCTCCGATCAGCTTGCTGGTTTATTTTATTTAATATATTTCTTTTTGTCTAATTGGATTATTTTCTTGTGATCTGATTAGCTGGTGACTCCACCCCCCTTTCCACTATTAAGGGTGGTCGAAACATGACATCATTGTTGTGTTACGCTTAGGATTGTACCTAGGTATCTGCACACTTTGGGATCATCGAATTGACCCAAGTGTGGGGGCATGTTGTCATGTCAACAGAGTTCTTAAGGATTTGCTAGAACGAGGGGCTACATCTTCCATCAATGGACGATTGCACAAGGTGTGCCGCCAAAGGTAGGGCACAAGACGATCATCAGCCACATAACATAAAGCCAAGGCCGCTTGATCAAGAAGCCATTCACCGAAGGTTGTCACCACCAAGTGTATCAGCGCTTGAGAGGCTTGACCCTGTCGATTCCGAGGAAATCAACCAGTCGGCCGATGATGAAAAAACCAGACTATAGGAGGTTAGGCCATTTAAGTTTTGATCTACTTGTCAGATTGAGTTCTATGGACCTTATCCAAGGATTGCCCAAGCATAAGATGGAGAAGGTTCTAGTCTGCCATCTCTGTCATCATGGGAAAATGGTTGCCGCTTCTCACGCACCTGTGACTCAGGTGATGACTTCGTGCCCGGGAGAGCTGTTACACATGGATACAGTTGGTACAACTCGAGTACGCCCTGTCGGTGGGAAGTGGTACGCCCTTGTGATAGTTGACGATTTTTCTCGATTCTCGTGGGTTTACTTTCTAGAGTCTAAGGATGAGGCTTTTCAATTTGTTCATGACCTGATTTTGAAGCTGAAGAAGGAGAACAATGGTTAGATGTGAGCAATTCGCTCGGACAACGACTCTGAGTTTAAGAACACTCAGTTCGTTAGCTTCTGTAGTGATCAGGGTCTTGATCATCAGTTCTCGGCCCCTTACACTCCCCCACAGAACGGTGTTGTGGAAAGAAAGAACCACACGCTAGTCGAGATGGCTAGGATGATACTTCATGAGCATAAGACTCCTAGGCGCTTTTGGGCTAAAGCTATGAACACAGCTTGCTATCTAGCAAATCGCATTTTTCTTAGATCTTACTTAGGTAAGACATCATATGAGTTGTGGTTTTGCAGACAGCCCAAGGTGAGTCACTTGCGAGCGTTTGGATGCAAGTGCTTTGTGCTCAAGAAGGGAGGGCATTTGGACAAGTTTGAGTCTCATTGCTGGGATGGAGTATTTCTTGGTTATGCTTTGCATTCTCGAGACTTTCGTGTATGGAACCTAGATTCTCAGCTGCTTGTCGAGACTTGTGAGGTTTCTTTTGATGAGTCCATGCCTTCACTGACTCCTCTTTTGACCTTTCTGGAGATGATGAGCTCGGAGAGTCCATCTTCGAGGAAGATGATGACACTCCTGATGTTGATGAGGGTGGGCCCTCTACACAGCTTGCAGACCCCACACTTTCTAAGACTTCGACTGAGGATGAGGATGGACCTCTGATCACTCCTTCTACTTTGATCGAGCCTCCTCAGCTGAGTCCAGAGGTGCAAGTAGCTGACTCCGGTGAGATGACTTCTCAGTCGAGTCCAGAGGTGCCAGTTGCTGACTCCGGTGAGGTGACTTCAGATCACCTAGGATCCTGAGCAGTTCAGCGTGATCACCCCAAAGTGCTCATCATCAGTGATCTTACTGAGAGATCATTACGTTCTTCAGTTGGTTCTCTTGCTATGTTTGCCAAATCTGCGTTTGTTGCTACTTTTGACCCCAGAGACGTTTCTCATGCTCTTTCTGATTCAAATTGGATAAACGACATGCAAGACGAGCTTGAAAATTTTGTTCGCAATCGGGTTTGGACACTAGTTGAGATTCCACCTGGATACAACACCATAGGCACCAAGTGGGTGTTTAAGAACGAACAAGGTGAAGATGGGGTTGTGGTGCGCAACAAGGCTCGACTAGTTGCACATGGTTTTTGCCAAAAAGAAGGTATTGATTTTGAGAAGACCTTCTCCCCTGTTGCCCGTCTTGATTCCATTCGTATTCTTTTGGCCTTTTCTGCTTCTAAAGGTTTTAAGCTTTTTCAAATGGATGTCAAGAGTGCCTTTCTGAACGGGTATATAGAGGAGGAGGTCTATGTTAAGCAGCCCCCCGGTTTTGATAACCCTAAGTTTCCTCGACATGTTTTCAAGTTGCAGAAGGCTTTATACGGTCTGAAGCAAGCCCCCAGGGCTAGGAATAATCGCCTAAAGCAGTTCATGTTGCGGAACGGTTTTGTGATGGGTTTTGTGGACAAAACTCTTTTCTTGCTCAGAGTTGGCTCAGACTTATTGGTTTCTTAGATTTACGTGGACGATATAATTTTTGGTGGTTCTACTAATGAGCTTGTGTCCAAGTTTTCTGAGCAGATGCACAGTGAGTTTGAGATGAGTCTCATGGGTGAGCTCAAGTACTTCTTAGAGCTCAAGATCAAGCAGACCAAGGACAACATTTTCATCCACTAAGGTAAGTACACATGGGACATGCTGAAGAAGTTTGACTTTGGTGGAGAGCTGAAGCCTCAGATGACTCCAATGGGTACATCTGGAGGCCTGGACAAGGACGAGAGCAGTGTCAAGGTCAACGAGAGAGAGTATCGAGGGATGATCGCATCGCTGCTATACTTGACTGCAACGAGACCGCGCATCTCACCGGCAGGTTGTCAAGCGTATTTTCAGGTATCTTACTTATGCTCCTGATCTAGGTCTTTACTATTCAACATCATCATCTCTTGATTTATCTGGATTTTCCGACGCTGACTTTGGTGGGTGCCGGCTAGATCGCCAGTCGACTTCCAGTACTTGCTAGCTTCTTAGTTCTTCACTTGTATCTTGGTCTTCTCGAAAGCAATCTGGAGTTGCGCTTTCTACTACTGAGGCTGCGTATGTAGCTACTACTAGCTGCTGCTCACAGTTGGTTTGGATGATCTCTACTTTGTGGGATTTTGGGTTGTTCTTCCCTTCCAGAGTTCCTTTGTTTTGTGATTGCCCAAGTGCAATTAGTGTAGGGAAAAACCCATGTGTTCATTCAAAAACCAAACATATTGATGTGCGATTTCACATTCTAAGGGATCAATATGAGAAAGGGGTCATTGATCTTGTTCATGTTGATACCCATCAACAGTTGGCTGACATTTTTACCAAACCCCTAGATCAGTCTACTTTTGAGCGTTTGCGAGGGGATTTGGGAGTCATGTATCCTTTTTAGGATATTTTTGAGTCAGTTTTTCTTTCTTCTTTATTTCTTTCTTGCGTTTTTTTGTGTGAGTTCATATCATGCATAATCATATATCACATTTTGAGATTGCTTCTGTTATATGATTGATCTGCTTTACTTTCTCTAGCTAGTATATGCTTTTGATTATTTGTCAATGATCATGTTCTGTTTCAGCTCACATGATATGTCTGATATTTGTCATATGCATGGCTTTTATGCATTAAAATTGAAAAATTGATCACCATTGGTTCTAGTAACTAGCATGTGTAGGCTGAGTGTTTTTGCTATCTTTTACATGCCTGGTAGCTAGTTCCTCACTTAGATGCAGATATGCAACTTGGACATCTATATGGTTTAAACATGAAAAATGTGCTATAAAAATGATAAAAAATTAGAAAAATGTAAAATTCATGCATTTTTATGATTATTTGAAAAGATCCAGGTGGGTTTGCTTTGTCGCATTGCATTGTTCTAGACTGCTTACCATAGCACTTTGGTATGAACTAGGACAGTGTAATGTATGACAAGACCAATGTCTTAAGCTTCTGATGGTACAGCTCTGGCCTAGGCTTGACTTGGTCAGTTAGCATAAGGTTGACATACAAATAACCCCTGTTAGAAATGAAAAAGAAAAAGAAAAAGTCTGAAAAATTTAAAAAGATGACAAGTTTGCTGAAGCACTTTGTTCTGGACAATGCTTATCTTGGTAGATATCAGTTAGCTTTTGCATCTCATGCTTTACTTTGCTTGTCAACTAGAAAATGTGGTGATTCTTTTGTTTGCAAAAATCGAAAAATGTGTGCTAATGACTCTCTTTAGATATCATATGTTGCACTGATCATGTCATGTATCTTAGACAATATATCTTTTGCTATACCTGTTAGATGTTGCAATTGCAGTTAATCATATTTAAGAAGCATGCTTTTTACACTCCACCTGCACTCCATTTGCATTCATGGCATATTTCGAGGGGGGCTGCATTTCAGGGGGAGTTTGTGTCTATGTCTCTTTAGAGTGCATTTAGTCTCACTTGATGAGTTCATTTGTCAATAAGGGGGAGAAATTTTGGCTTTCTCTGGGATTTATTTCAGGGGGAGTGTTTCAGTCTCTTTTGCCTTTACTCTTTAGATATCTTTTTTGATAGTTTTGAGATTGCACTTGTTTTGAGTCTTTATTTTTGGTTAACCATAATGACCGTTTTTCTTGCTTCTATTTGGTTTTTGGTCATTAGGGTTAAACTTTTATGTTATTTTCTTCTTTCTATTTTCTTTTGTTTTTATTTTCGTGTTTCCACATGTTTTGCAGGTTCTGAAGAACTGCTGAAGAGGGTGTTGACAATGCACTCATCAAGGGGAAGATTGAGGAACCTGAGGAGCCATGCTGAATAGTGTGGGCCTCATGGCTCCAGATGTGATGAGTCATTGTCAATGATAGTCAAAGAGGACTGAGAAGAGTGAAGATCTGCTGTTTCATGGGCCGCATGTGACTCAGGTACACGGGCAGCGAGCGAGTGTCGGGCTGAGAGAGCTGCGAAGTCGGGCTGGCCCAATCTGGGTACATCGGCCAGAAGCAGTAGAAGACCCACTGGGCTGTTGACCAGGATTGACTCAGGTACACGGGCGGTGAGTGATTGCCGGGCTGAGAGAGCTGTGGAATCGGGCCGGCCCAATCCGGGTACCTGGTGCAAAGTCGGTGGAGGCTTTGTCAGTTTTGGCACAAAACTGACAACCGTTGATCTTGTATCGGACTGTCCAGAAGAGAAGTCGTAGTCGCTACGAAAGCTTAGCTTCCGGATAAGTCATCTGTATCTCTAGGCCCACAGTCAGTCAGTTGTGTCTGTAAAAATTCCTAAGGGTAGTTGAGTCTTTTCCTTTATTTTAGCGTTTGTAAAAATCCTAAGGGGCTGATGGAATATTCTAGGTCATTGGGCCGCCTATAAATAGGGCCCCAATCCCTAGGGTTGGACTAACCCTTCTAGAATCCACTTTTCAATCTATTGGGTCATTTTTGTTCCCTATTTTGTCTCTCTCTCTCCTGTTTGTGCGCCGCCAGGCACTCTGTTCATGGCATTTTTCCTTGCATTTATTCGGTTCTTCTTGATGCAGTGAAGTTTCTATTCTCTGTTCAGGTGCAGCAAATCTGCAACGGCTTCATGGCTTCATCTCACGCGCACGGCAAATTTATTCATGAGTTTTAGTGCTTCTGTTGCCTTTGTTCTTCACGCAAGTAGTACTAGTTCTTGCTGTTGCAAGTAGTACTACTTCTCTGTGGCAACAGTACACTAGTACTATAGCTTGCTTTTTCTGCATAGCTTTTTGATCGAAGTAGACAGGGTTGAGTACCATTTCTGACTATTTTCTGGCAAAGCCACCTTCTCTGTTCGAAGCCCCTCAGCTCCGTGAGGCCGGCTTCGATGTGACATCCTCGAAGGGCTTCGCTTAACTTCGACTGTCTTTGCGAAGGTGTACTTCGAATTGAGTGCTTCGAAGTTAATACTTTGGCAGGCTTCGAAGTTTGGCTTCAGAGCATCTCTCTGATAGACTTCGCTCGGAGTGTGCAGCTGTCTGTTTCGAAGGTCTCAGTGTGTGAGTTCGAAGCTTGTTTTCTCGAAGTGTGGTTGTAGGCTTCTGTTTCTTGTGTGTCTACATCAGCATACTTCTATTCGAAGCTAGTCTGTGGTTCGAAGGTCATACCTCAATACTACTAGCTTCGAAGGTAATCCTGTTGGCTTCGAAGTTGATCTTGCTAGCTCCGAAGGTAGAGTAAAGGCTTCTAATTTGGTTTCTCTGTCGTGTGTCTAGCTTCGCTTCTCTTTCGGAGGTTGATTTTCGGTGAGTTTGTTCGAACCTTTGATCGAAGTCTAGGCTTCGAAGTATTCTGTTCGAAGTAAGGTTCGAAACTCTCATACTTCGCTTCGAAGAATACTTCGCTCTTTCCCACACTCGAACCAGGCTAGACCAAACATACCTTCGGCACGTCTCCGATAACCTTCGCTAAGCTTTGACACAGACCTCTGAAGCAGACTCCGTCACAGCGAAGCAGGTTTCGTCCAACGAAGCAGGCTTCGACACAGCGAAGCAGGCTTCGCCAAGTTCCGAACAGGAGACAAATTTGAACAGTAACTTCTCATCTCACTTTATATACACTTAGATCATCTAGTGAGAAGTGTTTGACCTGCCATGTCTTGAATATTTGTTTATCTGCCTATTAGCACTGTTCTTGGTGTTTTCTCTGATTTTGACACCTGTTTATTTCTAGGCTAGATACTTTTAGACTTAGGCTTTCTGTTCACCTCTACGGTTTAGTCTTTTGAGGTGCGTTGGGTGTTGGGAGCAGGCCATTGATTCGAAAGAATTTTTAGGCGCCCATTCACCCCCCCTCTGGTCGCTACTTTCGGTCGTACAGAACCATGTTGAAGAGCATGGGTCTTATGGCTTCAGATGTGATGAGTGATTGTCAACGGAAGTCAAAGAGGAGATGTGAAGACCTGCCGTGTCTGGGGTGCGTGTGACTCAGGTACACGGGCAGCGAACGATAGTCAAGCAGAGGAGCTGCGGAGTCAGGCTGGCCTAATCCGGATACATGGGCTAGGAGCGGTAGAGGATCCACTGGTCTATTGACTGGGGTTTGACTCAGGTACACAGGCGGCGAGCGATTGCTGGGCTGAGGAAGCTGCGGAATCGGGTCGGCCCAATTCGGGTACCCAGTGCGAAGACGGTCGACGCTTTGTCAGTTTCGGCGCAAAACTGACAACCGATGATTATCTTTATTTAGGATTTTAGTATTCAATATTTAAGTCCACAGTATTTGTTATTTGAGTCTGTTGAATATTCTAAGGGTTTTTTTAGTAATTTCGAATTTTATTTTAGAGTCTATGTAATGTACCGTAGGGGTAAATTAGTATTTTCAATGTATTAGTGGGTTGCCTATAAATAGGCCCCAAACCCCTAGGGTTAGGCATGATTGTCATTTTTTCCGAGTTTAATCTACAGTCCACCGCTAGTTTTGATCTCCTATTTTTCCGCTGGAACTGTCGTTCTCCGTCCACGCTTTGTTCTCTTTCTACGGTAGTTTCTGGCGTGTGGGCGGCCGAGAAGCAATTTGTCAGGCGGCGTGCGAGCAGTTTTGCCACAGTGGAAAGCCACGGCAGAAATTTCCGCACGGCAATCCACGGCGCGTCACAGCAGCACCTTGGTCAGCGCTCTTGGCTTGCGTGGAGGCGTGGGACCCACCGGTTGTGCTTTCTTCCCGAGGCATCGCAGCAGCTAGCACAGCACGACGCGGCTACGAAGTTTTCACAGCAGCAAGCTAGCGCTGCAGTGCTGCTGTCGGCCTGTCCTTCTTTTTGCGTGAGGAAGACTTCAAGCCCAGACGCACGGCAGGCACGGCAAACTGCATAGTGCGTGGGACCCGCGTACATCCTTCGGCACATGTGATCCGCAGCATTGCAGCAGGGCCAGGTTCGGCGGTGAGCTCCACGATGCGGTCCACGGAGATTTTCTAGGCGCAGTCCACGGCACACGGAAGAGCAGATGCAGGTAAGTTTTAATCTAATCTCCTATTTTCTAGTTAGATTAATTAGATAAATAATCATCTATTTTTAATTAGCATTCAAATCTGTTTAATAACTTCGTAGTTAATTTTTATCTGCTAAAATTATATTAGTGCTCGCATATTATCTATTTAAGCATTTTTAAATCTACTCATATATAAAAAAATAATAAATAAAAATATATATTATTAGTCGAAGTAATATTTTTATTCTAGATTTACGTGCAATATTTTAGGTTTATTTCTGAATTAATTTCTAGATGATCCATGTTTTATTCATTTGATTAGTATTTTATTTTTAGACTGCAATTTGAATATTTATTGATATATTTAGGTATTATTCTTTATGCCATTAAATTTTTAGAACACATTGTTATTTACTGTAGTTATTTTTATTTAGTTTAGCTAAGTTTTAAATATCATTTTATTTAGGACACTGGTTTTTTTTTTGGCTAGACTACTTTTAGTACCTACAATCTGGTTTGCTACTGTTGGTTGTCTTTCAAAGTGTGTAGGGTATTGGGATTAGGTTTTTGTTTAGGAAGAAATGTTTAGGCGCCCATTCACCCCCCTCTGGTCGCTACTTACGGTCCTACAGGGAGGCACTCGAAGGTTTACTCGACGAAGGTCTCAGAAGTCAAGGTGCATCGAAGGCATGGTCAGGTGAGGTTCGTCAAGGAGTGTGCTCGGGGATTGACACTGCAACGAAGTGCTCATGGAATGCTTCATGCGGAGGCCTTGGGCGAAGGAGGGACTTCGAAGGGTGGTACTCCGAAGGTGGGGCTTCCGAGTGTGGCTAACTTGAGATACTTCGGCCATACATGGCTTCGGTACACGGACTGACGGAGTTCGAGCTGGGAGTAGCTGCGAAGCCGTGGTGGTCCACTCCGGAGGTGATGGTGTGAAGGCTCAAGGGCTTTGACGGCTTCAGCTCAAAACCATCACTATATCGAAGGCTGACTTCGGTGAAGCGAAGGTCCTCAGGCGCACATGGATTCTCGCCGAAGCTACCGCACCCCTCAAGTGCGAAGGGGGGCTTCATAAGAAACCAAAACTGCAAAGGTTGATCGTGTCTACTCTGCAAAAGCTGATGTTGTTTCCTCTGTGAAGCTCACAAAAGAAGCCTCCAAATAAAGTAGACTACCAACTATACCACCCTGTTCTGATGAGACAAAATAGTGTAAACCCTAGGGGCAAAGTAGTCTATTCATAGGGCTGAATAGTGCCTATAAATAGTGGAGGCTAGCTAGGCAACAGTAACACATTGAGCAGCCATTTTAGAATTCCTGTGCTAGCCGCCCTCTCTTGTATTCAGTCTGTGAGTTCATTTTGTGTTCCGTGTTCAAGAAATGAAACATTGATTCTGTGTTCATTTTCTATTTGAACTTGTATGTTGTTTCTGCACTATTTGTTTTGTTTTTGATGTGCTTCACTTCTTCCTGGTTTGGGTTGTTAACTGAGGTGGTTTTTGAAGAAGTGTGCTAGAGATCAGTGCATGTGTAGTGTGTTTTTCAGTGTTCGTTCGCTCTGTGTAAAGTGGAGGCTAGTCCTCTCTGATTACTAGCGAAGCACTGTTCTTGGCTTAACTCGAAGCCTATTTTCTTCCCTATCGAAATCCTCAGCACAGTGTGTTTAGTGTGCATTTCGACCTCCAAAATACGAAGCCTAGTACCAGTTGCTAGTGCAGTGTATCAGGTCGAAGTCCTCAGAGAGAAGTCATTTCTTGCGAAGGGTGAAGTGCGAAGTCTGCTCAAAGGCACCTAGTGTGCGGAGCCTACACTGACTTAGCACAGTTGAGTTTTTGGTGTTGTGGGTGGAGCGAAGTCTTCTTGACTTCAAACTTTTGCTCCTTGCGAAGCCTGGTTTCAGAGCTATGAAATACATCCGAACCAGAACTTCGAAGGGCGTGTTCAAAGCCTGTTCCATGAAAGACAGAATTAGAACAGAGGGTTATTTTTTTAGTCTGAAATTTTAAAAAACTCCCATTCACCCCCCCCCCCCTCTGATTGCCATTTCCTGTCCAACAAAACCCTTATCATTCCTTTGTTATTACCCAGCATTACTATTGCATTCTCGGTGGCTTGTTAAGTACTTTTGTACTCATACCCATTGACAAAATCTTTTAGACGATGAGTTCATCGAAGACGGAGGTCTGGAGTAGCTTTCCCAGTCAGGGATGCGAGTCCTAGAGCAAGATGTTCATAGCCAAGAACTTTTTAATTTATTACTTTAAAATTTTGTGTAATAAAAGAGCCTGTGAGCTATACTTTGCTTGTCGTATGTACGAGGTTGTGTGATGAACATCTTGTATTTATTGTTTTTCTCTAGAAATTCAATAAATACAAGATGTATCTGCCATTAACCATGCAGAGCACCAAGCGGACGACTCGTCCAATGAGCAATCCATGAAGCACATTGGTGTTACCGACACCGGCTAATACCTAAGCATCATTGTCCAACGAGTGCTGAGTGCACAAGTAGAGATGACCAAACAACATCAACGTCATAATATGTTCCAGACTCGGTTCATCGTCTAAGAAAGAGCTTGTCGAGTCGTCATCGATAGTGGAAGATGTAGAAATCTTGCTAGCTCTGACTTGGTTGAGAAGCTCAACATACCCACTCGACCACACCCACACCCGTATTCAATTAAATGGTTCAATTCGTGTGGTAAGCTGAAGGTATGTAAAACTGCTCGCATACACTTTTTAGTAGGAACTTATCATGATAGTGCCAGCTTCGATGTAGTGCCTATGCAAGCATGTTCCTTACTTTTGGGTAGGACTTGGAGGTGTGATAAAGATGCTTTACATCGAGGGAGGACTAACACATACATTTTCATCGACAATGGTAGAAAATAGAACTCCTAACGATGACTCCTACTGAAATCCTAAAAGATGACGTCACACGAATGGAACGTGCAACGAAAATGAGTGAGTCGCAAGCTAATAATTCACAAGTAGCTAAGGATGCTCATCCCTCTAAAATAGAACTAAATTTGACACCCTTGAAGAAGAACACCACTAAGTTGAAGGGTATTTCCATGCTAGCTACTCGATTTGAAATCTCTAAACTGCTAAATTGTGATGCTCACTGTTATGCATTGATTTGCAAAGCGGTCTTCTTTACAATCGAAAACTTAATAACCTCCTTGCCTCCTGATGTTAATAACCTCTTGCATGATTTTTCTGATGTATTTCCAGTAGAGGTACCCCCAAGATTGCACCAGATGAGAGGGATCGAACATCAGATTGACTTGATTCCGGGAGCAACACCGGAAAACCGCACGTCATATAGGACAAACCCTAAAGAGACTAAGGAGATTCAGCAACAAGTACAAGATCTGCTCGACAAAGGGTACGTACGTGAGAGTCTTAGTCCTCTTGTTGTTCCAGTTATTTTGGTTCCTAAGAAAAATGGAACATGACGATTAGATGATATCATCCTATTCCTAGGTTAGATGATATGCTTGATGAACTAAGTGGATCTGTGAAGTTCTCAAAGGTGGACATGCATAGTGTCTGCCACCAAATAAGAATGAAATTAGGTGATGAATGGAAAACTGCGTTTAAAAACAAGTTCGGGTTGTATGAATGGTTGGTGATTCCTTTTGGGTCAACCAATGCACCTAGCACATTCATGTGGCTTATGAATGAAATTTTACACCACTATATTGGTCGATTTGTGGTATTTTAGTTTGATGACATTCTCATTTACAACAAGTCGATTTGAATGTCGTCAGCAACATTTTTAATGTCGTCGATTTGAAGCACTACCTCGGTGATGAACTTGACGATGAGTCGAGGATGACTCCAATTCAAGAAGGGGAGGATGATGTGGACATCCCCATGGCCGATACACCCACACCTAAGTACCATGGACCAATGACTTGAGATCGAGTCTGACAACTCAATGATCTAGTGAATTCGCTCCTTGTTACTCAGACCAACTATCCTATGAATGGATTACTTAGTCCCGGTTATGAATGTATTATACTTAGGATCATGGGAGAGGACATGCTGGATCGGGACGATTGCCTATTGCGACCTCCATCGGCATCGGCCACTACTCGAACCACTATCGACATCTACCATCAATCAGATCTCCATCAGCCATCGGTCGACTACCAAAGACTTAGATCAAGCTCCACTCGGCAGCCGACTACGACATTCTATCGGCATTGATCCCCACTCAGACCTCTACTAGAATCAACCCTTGGCCAATTGCCGTCATCATTGGATAAGGGCCTCCTCCGATCATCGGACCAACCAATATACGACGCCACTTGACTTAGCTAAGTTAGGATTTTCATTATGAATAAAGTCCTTCTAGGGCACGTGCCTATATTCCTAGGGCACGACCCATAACTCCATTCTGTAAACCCTATAAATAGTTGGCAGCCACCATGAGTTAGGGCTGGGTTTCGCTTAGTTTATTCTGTCGTTGTAGTTTCACCGTATACCGGTTTATAAAACCCCAAACCTTGAATCTTCAGATTATCATCTGTAATTTTGGATTATGTTTACCTTATTCTTACAAAGTTCTATGATTGATTTTTAGGATCAAAACCTTCATGGTGAGGTCGACTACGTGAAAACGTGGTTGATAATGACTAGACGAGAAGGTGTAGCGATTGCAAAGTTTTGATCCCTGATCGAAAGCCTTAATGCGTCAACGTCCACTCTTCGCCTCGATCATACCTATCGAAAGATCGGGCCAACCATTTGCACGTCCCCATTCTCATCAAGTTTTGTGAACGAATCTTAATGGTTATCTCGGACAATAAGATGAGGAGTGTTTTTAGGCAGGTTCGAGCCTCCCGGAGGATAATAACCCTACTCTTGTGTGTGTAGTATGGCCTTAAGGGCTGAAAATGACCTTAAGCGTATGAACTGATTTCTTCATCTAGGAAAATGGGTCCTTAATAGGCTCCTTGATCCCTTTAAACAAGAAAAAGATCAGGGGTTACAATTTGTAATTAATGTGCCCCACAAACTGATCAATTATGATTGAAAACGGTGAGATCGTGGGTAATAACTCTAGACATTATTAGTTGTATTGATTGGACAATTATTCACAACAAAAATGTTTGTCTTTAATAGGGCGGCATGATGCTGGATTATGGTTGTCCTAGTGCCGGTAGTCGGGGGAGTCTCTCGAGTGCTGAACTTGGAGAGTCTTCAATCCTTCGACTGCTACATGGCTGTTGAAAAATTTGAACGTTGACTAGTCGCATTTAATACTGTCTATCACCCCATATGACCATTCAACTGCCATAAAAGCACTCAGAGAGTACCTGTGGTTATATCCCCAACACCTTGTAGTTGTAGTTTTTTAGTCACGTGTTAAAAGAAATAAAAGAAAAAACTGGTGCTCCAAAAGTTATCTAAAACACAAGTGATGGCAGGATAAAACAAAAATTATTCTGGTCACTGTATCCACATGACAAAAACCAATCAATAGCAAATTTCTTTTTAGATATAGTGCTAAATTCACCAAAAAAATAGAAGCATCAGTAATACATTAGGTACCAACCATTCATATCACATCGACGAGTATAAAATTTTTCCTTCTACTTCTAAAAGATGAAAAGATTCAGTAGTGGCGTTAGTATCAAGGAGATGAGCACCAAGAAAACTAGGAAGAACAAGAAAAAATAAATCTTATCTAACATGGTATGCTAGGAGGACAAAATTATTTTACAGAATTATTTTAGGGGTTAACTAAACGGTATTTAAATGGTTAAAGGGTAAAATACCTGATTTGTTAGATTTGTTAAGTAGTCAACCAACAAAACGTGAGAGGTTATATACTTATTTCATACTCCCTTCGGTATAGAAAAACAAGTCGTTTAGGACATAATTTCAAATACCAAGGAGTGATTAATTAGTAAGTATTTTTCCATCATTGCCCATATTAAATATGGAGTACTACAATGAAACATTGTTCAATAGTGTTGGGGGAAAATATCTCATCTTCGGGGTTATTGCCGCAACAGCATAAAAGCAGATAGTGGATTCGAAGGTCCCCAGACGTCCGTCTTCGAAGATACCCTGAGTCAAGCTCGAAGTATGAAGATAGACATTGGTTCGGAGTACATCTTCGAACTAAGGCTCTTTGAGATCTTTATTGCCAGCTAAGATGGAAGATTTATCTTTTATATTATTAGATTAGTCTTTTACCATTTTAGCCCTATCAAGGGTACCGAATAGTTTCCACTATGTCGGTTGTAATAGAGGGGTAAATAGGTCTTTTCCTTAATACTTGGGCCTATAAATACCCCCCATTTCACCCTGTAATAGGGACCGAATACAAGTTATTCAATACACACATTCAAACTATTCTAAGTTATTATCCTTTCGGAGGCTTAGAACAGTTCTCTTCGCAAACACTTCGTTTGTTAGTTTCCAATCTACAAAAACCTGTTAGCGTAATCTTTTACGCCAACAGTTGGCGCCGTCCGTGGGGAACCTAGTCCGAAAAACTTCGTTCTCTACCAACTTCTTACATCATGCCTCCTAAGCGGAGCGCACCCCGCAATCTCGTTCGGAGGTCTTCTCGGATCTCCGGAGAGATACCATTTGACACGGTTGAAGTCGGAGGGCCTTCGACATTCCCTCCGCAAACTCCGGAAGAGGCTTCCATCCCTCGAACATACGAAGCTTCTCCGCCAACCCCTTCCATACTTCGACCACCCGGAGTCCCTCCACCACCCTCCATCCCACTTCGAACTGATCCCACTAGCTCTCAAGACCCGGAAGATCCTTCCGGAGGAGATGAAGCCAATCTTGGAGATATGGCCACTCAAATGGCCAACCTTCAAGCTGAAGTAGCAAGGTGGCGACAAGAAGCTGCGAACAGGCTTCGCTCTCAAGCCATCCCAACTATCCCAGATGTGCCCGAAGACGATGAACTCGATTATCCCGAAGCTCCGGAGAACGCCTCCTTCGACGATGAATCTCCGCTGCATCCTGAGCTGCAGAAAGTTCGCTTTGATCCAAAGTTTAAAACTTCGAAGCTCTGTAAGTATGCCGGAGACGAAGATCCCGGAGAGTTCATTCGTTCTTATGCCCTAGCAATTGAAGCTAGCGGAGGAGTTCGAGACACCATGGCGAAGTGCTTCCCCTTAGCTCTTCAAGGAGTGGCATTAAGGTGGTTCTGGTCTCTGAAGCCAGGATCAATTAATACATGGGGGCAGCTGAAGAAGAAGTTTATAAGCAATTTTCAAGGCACCTTCGTGCCTCCCATGTCAACAGGAAGCCTTTTTCAGGTGAAACAGCTCCCCGGAGAGACATTGAGGCAATATTTCAAGCGCTTCGCTCATACGAAGTCGCAAATCCGGGGGTTGTCTGCATCTTCGGTAGTTGAGGCAGCTCGGGAAGGTGTCACTCATCAAGGTCTCCTGGATAAGCTTCATCGGAAAAGCATCTCCTCGGTCTCTCAGCTAATGTCATACTTCGAGGAGTATGCGAGGTCAGAAGAGGGTTGGCTTCGAAGAACTGCAGCTACTTCATCCATATTGCAGGAAGTCAAAGTAGAAGTAAAAACTTCGGCACAGCCGCAAGAACCAGTCTTCGAAGTTCAACATGATCGGAGAAGAGGGCAAAAGCACCCTCGTTCTGAAGTCATGAATATTGCACCCCCACAGAAATTTACACAGAGAGCTCCACAGTCTTCGGGGAACAAGACCAGCGGCTGGAGGCCACCAGGGAAAACGGCTGGCAAGGGCCAGACCCTTTTTTGCTGCATCCATGGAGAAAATCGAAGCCATGCGACTGATACTTGCAAGGCTATACTTACCCTAAGGGGAGAGTATCTAGAAAGAACTTCGGGTCGAGGTACTACCGACCGAGTTCCAGCTGCAGCGCGCCCAGAGCCGGTTCAGGCTGTGGCGCGGATAGAAAACTTTGATGCTGCAAGACACCCTCCAGTGGCCAATGTTATGCCACCTCCGAAGCAAGAGGAAGGGCAAGACCGAGGGAAAAGAGTAGTTCTTCCTATCTCCGGAGGAGGTACCCTCGGAAGCATGTTGAAGAGACAGCGAAGGGACTACGTCAGAGAAGTAGGCCATATTGGGACTTCGTCATCTGCAGCTGTAATGCCGGAGTGGTCTCATGTACCGATATCCTTTTCTGCGGAGGATGCAGCTGGCATTAAGTTCCCGCATGCAGACCCACTTGTTATCACTGCTGATATTGCGGGCACTGAAGTTCGAAGGGTATTGATTGACGGAGGTAGTTCGGCAGACATCATTTTTGTTCAAGCCTTCGATCAATTGTGCATCTCCAGAAAGCATCTCCTTCCAGCGGCTCGTCCTTTGCAAGGCTTCGCAGGACCTCCGCTTGATGCACTTGGCCAAATAGGCCTGGAAGTTACCTTCGGAGAAGGTTTATTGGCCCGAACTGAGGAAGTAATCTTTGATGTTGTAGATGCCCCGTATGCTTACAACGTCATCTTTGGAAGAGGCATGCTAAACCAGTTCGGAGCTGTGGCGCATCACAATTATTTGTGCATGAAGATGCCCACGCAAGCAGGAGTCCTTACTGTCTTCGGAGATCAAGCTATCGCTCGGAGAGCGGAATATTGTCATGGTACCCCTCTTGATCCAAGGCAAGTAAACAATGTACAAGATAATGAAGAAATTTTTTCATCCTCCTCCGAAGCTTCGAAGAAGTCTTTTCCGAGACCAAGTCCTGAAGGAGAGATTGCAACAAAGGTCATTGTTAAAGATGGTAAAGAGTATACATTTCAATTTGGTAAAGATTTACCTCCAGAAGTTGCAACCTCCTTGGAGAAGGTGGTGGAAGAGAATTTGGATGTCTTCGCTTGGTATGACAAAGATATCACCGGAGTCGATCGGGATATCATTGAACATAGTTTACTCGTAAACCCGAAGGCCCGCCCTGTTCGGCAAGGACTCCGGAAAATGTCTGCAGAAAGAGCTGCTCTAGCGAAAGACGAAGTTGAGAAATTATTGAAGGCTGGGATTATCAGAGAAGTGGCTCACACAGAATGGTTAGCCAACCCAGTCTTCATCAGAAAGAAGTCTTCCGGGAAGTGGCGCATGTGCATTGATTTCACATCCTTGAATAAAGCATGCCCTCGTGACCCCTACCCCATGCCCCGAATTGATCAATTGGTCGACTCCACCGCAGGTTCGGAGTTATTAAGCTTCCTTGACGCGTATTCTGGTTATCATCAAATATGGTTGAAGCGCGAAGATGAGATCAAGACAAACTTCGCAACTCCTTCGGGAGTCTTCTGTTATGTAAGAATGCCCTTCGGCTTAAGAAATGTCGGGGCTACTTTTTCGAGGTTAGTTGCTAAGGCTCTAGGTCATCAATTAGGTCGCAATGTGGAGGCTTATATGGATGATATTGTAATAAAGAGTGCTTTAAAGCACCAACATAGCCTAGACTTAGCAGAAACATTCAATAGCCTTCGGGCATGTGGGATCCGTCTTAACCCCGAAAAATGTATCTTCGGAGCTAAGGCTGGAAAGTTGTTAGGTTATTTAGTTTCAAGCAGGGGAATTGAAGCTAGCCCTACTCAAATAACTGCGCTGCAAAAAATGGCTCCTCCGGAAAATTTAAAGCAAGTGCAAAAGCTGACTGGGCATCTGGCAGCACTTAGCAGGTTTTTATCAAGGTCTGCGGAGAGAAGCTTGCCTATATTTAAAGCATTGAAAGGGTCCGAAGATTTTGCATGGACACCGGAGTGTCAGAAAAGCTTCGAAGATATTAAAGAGTATCTCAGTAATCTTGCTACACTCACGGTGCCTAATGCGGACGAAACCCTACTCCTTTACTTTGCAGCTACAGGTTCTGCTGTCAGTGCAGTCCTTGTCAGAGAAGTGGATTTCAATGGGAAGTTGGTCCAAAATCCTGTTTATTTTGTATCCGAAGCATTATCAAGAGCGAAGACAAGATACTCCGAACTTGAGAAGTTCGTTTATGCTCTGATAATGGCTTCGACGAAATTAAGACATTATTTTTTGGCACATAATGTAATTGTACCAACTTCGTATCCTTTAGGAGATGTGCTTCGAAGTAAGGATTCCATTGGAAGGATTGGGAAGTGGGCAGTTGAGCTAGCACCCTTCGGCATATCTTTCCTGGCAAGGACAGCAATCAAATCGCAAGTCTTAGCAGATTTTGTAGCAGAATGGACTCCGTCTGCAAATTTGATTCCGGAGAAGTCAAGTGACGGAGTTTGGACTGTTTATTCTGATAGGGCTTTCCAAGCATCCGGAGCAGGCATTGGAGCAGTATTAATTTCACCTTCGGGGCAAAGAGCAATGTACTCCGCAAGACTCAACTTTAAGTCTACCAATAATATAGCGGAGTATGAAGGAATTTTATTGGGACTCAGAAAAGCACGTGCTCTAGGGGCTACAAGAATTATTATAAAGACAGATTCTCAGATAGTAGCAGGGCACGTAGATAAAAGTTTCCAAGTTCGGCATCCACAGCTTGCAAAGTACTTAGAAGAAATCCGTAAAATCGATGCACACTTCAAGGGTATTTCCATTCGGAGTATACCAAGAGCAGAAAATGTGCAAGCGGACATCTTAGCAAAAGCTGCAGCCGGAGCTGTGGATGTGCCCGAAGAAGCTTTTTATGAAGAGCTCAATATACCTTCGGTGCCACAAATTCCCTCTGTAGAGATTCTTTGCATTCCTAGTACAGATTGGAAAAATTCAATCATGGAACTTTTACAAGGAGGAACAAATTTGCCCGAAGAGCCACAGCTGTCAAGATTAAAGCTTAGAGCTAGAAATTATCAAATAATCAACGGTATTTTATACAAGGCCGGAGTATGTTCCCCTCTACTCCGATGTATATCTCAAGCCGAAGGCCAAGAAATTCTTCGAGAAATTCATGAAGTCCTTTGTGGTAGCCATTTAGCCCCGCGAGCCTTGGCAGGAAAAACACTTCGTGAGGGGCTTTACTGGCCTACAATAACAGCTGATGCGGAGAGCTTAGTCCGCACTTTTCAAGGATGCCAGTGGATGGGTCGACGAAGTCATCGACCACCAATAGCTCTTCAAGTCATTGCTCCAGTATGGCCTATGGCCAGATGGGGTATGGATTTAATTGGTCCCTTTCCAGTAGCCAAGGGAAATCTGAAGTTCGCAGTGGTAGCTATTGAATATTTTTCTAAGTGGGTAGAAGCAGAGCCCTTGACAGCTATCACTTCGAACAATGTACAGAAATTCTTTTGGAAGAACATCATTTGCCGGTTCGGAGTGCCTAGACAACTCACAGTTGATAATGGAACACAGTTCGATGCAGAACCCTTCAGGAAGTTTTGCGAAGATCTAGGCATTCAGTTATGTTTTGCTGCAGTGAGGCATCCTCAGTCTAATGGAGCCGTAGAACGAGCCAATGGAAATATTTTATCAGGGCTAAATCGAAGGATAGTAGGATTAGCCAAGGGACTGTGGACCGAAGAGCTTCCGAAGATTTTGTGGTCCATTCGGACTACGCAAACAAGGTCCACAGGTTTTACTCCATTCAGACTACTATTCGGAGATGAAGCTATGACTCCAACGGAGCTCAAAGGAGGATCGTTTCGCAGCACTGAACCGGAAATTGAAGAAGAAAGACAAGCTTCGTTAGAATTATCAGAAGAAACAAGACTTCGAGCTGTGGCAAATTTATCAAAGTATCATCAGCAGACGAAGGCTTGGTTTGACCCGAAGGTTAAGCTCAATGAACTAAGACCGGGTCATCTTGTTCTGCGAAGCATTATAGCACCAATGAAGTTAGGAAACAAATGGGAAGGTCCATACCTAATTGTTCGTTCAGGACGCCCTGGCTCTTTCAAATTAGCTAATTTAGAAGGTGAAGAGTTAGCACATACTTGGCATGCGGAGCACCTAAAGCGATACTTCGCATAAGGGCTCCTTGTAACTCACTTCTAATCATCTTCCAAATTAATAAAGCATATGATCCTGATAGTGCCTTCCCCTCATAGACTTCCAGCTTCCGAGTGGACGCACTGGAACCGCGGGGTCGACCGAGAGGGAAGTGTCATGAAGCTGGGTTGTATTTTCGGACTTCGAACCATTGGTTCGAAGCTTCCGACGTGGGGGCTGACATAATCCGGAGTCCAAGCCACCGGCTTGTAGGCATCCGTAAAAGAGCCCAAAACCACATCATACGGAGTCCAAGCCATTGGCTGGTAGACTTCCGTAAAAAGAGACGAAGGTGGCCAAAACCTGCGAAGTCCAAGCCATTGGCTGGTAGACTTTCGCAAAAAGAGCCGAAGGTGGCCAAAACCTGCGAAGTCCAAGCCATTGGCTGGTAGACTTTCGCAAAAAGAGCCGAAGGTGGCCAAAATATACGGAGTCCAAGCCATTGGCTGGTAGACATCCGTAAAAAGAGTCCAAAGAGACCATTGCAAACTCCGAACCATTGGTTCGACAGAGATCGCAAAAAAGAGCCGAAGGTGGCTAAAGAAAAACAAAGTTTGAGCCATGAGCTTCGAATGTCTGTTAACACAGTCCAAAGTGACAAATTATCTAAGATACTAAGGTATCTTGAAAGTTATCTCAAATGATTTCTTTCAAAAAACAAAGGTACTAAGTTGCCATTCTTCCAACTACAAATAGTCGAAGACATTTTATAAGATTTTAAAAAATCTTTAAATCAAAGAGGGGCTCCGAACCCCCAAAAAATTATACTCTGAAGTTTTTTCTTTGCGCATAACCATCTTTGAATACACTTCGAAGTTGCTTATACCCAAAGAGGGGCTAGTAAATATGGAGACAATTTTAAATCAGTATTCATTATTCAAATGAATGTGTTTACAGATTACATCACGAAAAATCGGTATCTATACCAAGAAGGAATCGAAGACCTCTTCGGTCTCTAGAGCTAGGGGTGGAACGACTAGTTCCAGTGCCGGGAGTTCTAATAACTTTGCGTTTAACTCTCTTGCCCCCCTTCGAAGCTCTAAAATCCTTCTGTTCTTGTTGAAGCTCGGCCCAAGTTCGAAGCCGTTCGGGGCTCCTTTCCCAGCTTCTAAGTTCTTCAGGCTTTTATTTTGAGCTTCATCTTCGTCTTCAGACCATATAACATCTTCAGAAGACGAAGTGTTTAAGTTAACCTCTTTTTCTTCCTCTTTAATATAAGACAATATATCTTTGATTACTTCGGGCGCAATTACACCGGAGTCATCTCGAGGAATTAGAAATCGAGGATGTTTATAAGCTTTTAGAAGATCGAAGGTGGTCCATAATGAGCGAACTTCGTCATTAAGGTCTAACACTTCGATATCTTCCGTAAGAGGCAAAGCCTAAAAATATGACAAATAAATTTTCATTGATAAATGTTTATAAGCATAAAGCTTTACATGACCAAAAATCCTAAGGTATTTCTAAACCTGCGGGTTCGGAGGAGACTGACTGCTCGAAGCTTGCGTCCGAACTTGCTTCTGGCGTTGGCCTTCGTCGATCCAAGCCTTGATCGCTGAACGACCTTCGGCTCTCCATGAAGTTTGGAAGGCTCGCCAAGCAGCAGCCACACCTTCGGAAGGTGTCAAAAGTCGCTCGTCGTCGAAGGTGATTGGGCCCCCTCCCGCGTCTGGAGTTATCGTTCGGCCCAGATCTTCGTAGTAGCGAAGTAGGCCGACATCAGCCACTTGTCCGGAGAGTTCTCCTTATCTAATGCCCGCTGTCTTCATCTGCTTCGCCACTCCTTGGATCCTTTTTAACCGGCGTAGAAGAGTGATGTTATCGTTAGAAGGAAGTATCCCAGTAGTACCGAAGTACTCCAGGACACCTAACAACTGACTCATAACTTCCACAGCCACCTTTTCAGACTTCAGCTTGTCTTCGTTCAATGCGTCCTTCGTCGAAGTGACTTCGCCTAGAACCCCAGAAAGTCTAGCATTTTCAGTGGTCAAAATATTCTTTTGGTTTAATAGCTGGCTAGCTTCCTCTTGGAGTCTGACGAGCTCGGACCCTGTAGTAGCGTGCTCCGCCCGCAGCTTTTCAACTTCTGCTCGAAGCACAATCCTTTCTGCTTCGAGCTCTTTTTTCGCAGCCTCCAAACTTTGTCTGGCCCTTCGCTCTGTTGACACTATATTGTCCATTTGAGCCACTCGACTTTCGGAGATGTTAAGATTCCTTTGAAGGCCATTATTTTCCTCCCGAAGACGAGCGATCTCTTCATCGTTGCATATATTCGCAGCTCGGGCCAAGACAGTTTGCTGCAAAAATAAAGACTAAAGTAAATATTTATTCAAAGATGAATTCTATGTTATTTTGAAGGTGCATTCGCAGGTGCTTCGTACCTGGTAGGCTGCACGTTCTATAGCAGCATTAAGCTCCGTCCTATCCGCCTTGCTCAAAATGGCCACTAAGTTGGTCTCCCCAATGTCACGGCTAGCTCGATCCAAAGGTTCAAGCAAAGTCCGAAGACCAGTTGTTTGCCCTAAGAAAGGAGCTAGCAAGGGGAGCATGCTTATTGCCTGTTGGTCATCTTCGTCCAGCGAAGGACCGAAGCTTTGGCCTGTGGTCTTCGGAGCCACTGGAGACTGGCCCTTCCCGGAAGTTTGGCTCTCGTCTGTTGAATCAGACGGAGTTGATCCGGAACTTGCAGCAGGGAGGGGCTCTATATGTCTTTTGCCTCTTCCAGGTCCCATTTGAGCAACTCTCTGGGCTGGCTCCGAAGCCGTCGAAGGTCCAGGAATTATTTCTTCTTGGAGGACCTCTTCCATAAGAGTGGACTCTGTAAAAAAAGAGAGTATTATACATTGTATAAATATACAAAATAAACACAAAAGAGTTATTCGAAGTTTACCTTCGACATTTTGCAGAGGAGTCATCATCGGACTGTTCGGCGGATCGAAGGCTAGATCTTCATCCGAATCAGCCGTTAAGTCTTGCACTACAGGAGCATCGTCCTGAGCAGTCCTCGTTGTCTCTTCGGGAATTGAAGTCATAGTGACTTCAACCCCACTTTCATTCACAGGAACTTCATCCTAAGAAATATCTTCTTGAACTGCCGAAGTCCTTGGTTGCTCAGGATTATCTTGGGACTCCGGCACGTTCGCAGGTACTTCGGCTTGTGCAGTTTTTTGAGTTTCATCTTCTTCTATTAAGCGGACAAGCAATCTCCCTTCATCCTCTTGAGAGTCAGAAACTGAAGCCCTTGAGCTCGAAGGTGCAGGATTCGAAGGTGCAGGATTTTTTGGCTTTCCAGCCACCTTCTTCACCGGAGTCTTCGCAGAGCTCGAAGTCCCAGCTTCGGCTTTCCTCTTCTTGGGTCCTTTCTCCGAAGGCACCCAATCCATCAAAGGGGGCGGAGTGATTTCCAACATTCCCCATACTCTATTAAATCTTTCCCAACTCCCGACCAATTTGATTGTCCATTCTTTTTCGGTTGGAGTTGGAGCGCCCAAAATCTTCTCCGAGGCCCTTACAATTTGTTCTGAAGTAACAGGGGCTGAAGAAGCTAAAAAATAAATCAAGTTAGTTTTTCTTCGAATGAATTTACATAATACATGTCTTCGAAGTTACCTGCAGGGCTTGAAGTCAAGGTGATCTTTCGGAGACCGCCTTCTGAATCCTCTTCGAAGATGATAGGCCAGTTGGCCATCAGTGGAGAAATTTGTAACCCAAGGAACTCTTCGGCTAAGTCTCACATGCTCAACCTTTGGCTAATCCTTTGAAGTAGGTTGAGACGAGCTTCGAGCTGACCTTGGCCGGGATGCACTAAGGCTTCCTTTCGGAATTGGATCTCTTTCAAAGGTCCGGCCAGAGGATTGCTTGCCCCAACTTCGGCATAAAACCACCTCATAACCCAGTCAGTGTACCATCTTGCATTGATGGCCTTAGCAGGGAATTGAAGGGCATATTCATCCCGAAGCCTAAAATTGATGCTTCCGAAGGCTACCACTACTTTTTCACCTCCGGGACCTACGAAGGTTTTTGGCTGGCATGAGGCTCTATGTAGCGCAGCGAAGATCTCTGCCCTCCCCTCACAACCTTCGGCTCTCAATGCCCATTCGAAGATAGCCAGTCGAGCTACTGCGTTCGGAGATAATTGAGGAAGAGTGACGTGGAATAAGTCAAGTACCTCTGCCAAGAAGTCCACTGCGGGAAGGCCCAAGCCGGCTTCGAAGAAGGCTTCGAAGACGACCACTTCTCCGGGCCTTGGTGACGGGATGAGTTCTTTTCCGGGCTTGCGAATCATAACTCCGGTGCTAATCTTCCCTTCCACTGCGATTGCCAGTGATTCCCTCTTGCAGGTAGAAGATCCCAGTTGGAAAGACTGGTCCAGATACTTGGTCGATGGCGGGCAGAGACTCTGATCGTCGACATTTTGGGGATTTCTCCCTCCTGCTGCCATGGATGCCGCTGCCGATGCCAGAGGTGCCATTGCTAACGTCGCCGCCGCAGCTGCTGCAGCCGCTTATTGCCGAGCCAAGTCTGAAGGGACTCCAGAACCTTTGGTCTTCACCATTGTAGTCACTAGGTTGCTTTGGAGAAAATGGAGGCTAGGGCTCAAAGAACTCAAGGGGCTCAAAAGGTGTTTGATTGCGAGAAAGCAGTGAAAAGGTAACCGGGTAAGTTCTAGGCCCTCTATTTATAGCCTAGACTTCACTTTTTTACCATTAGTCCATGCCGTTTCGCATTCCTGCCCGTTACTTTTCTCCGAAATTAACGCTTTCTACAGTTTCTGTTAGGAACAGAAAGCTAACGGCTATTTCCTCTAAGTCTAAAAGACTTTCGCACTTCCTAAGTCGGTTCTAAGATAGTTCGAAAGTAATTATCTTAAGACTGATTCGGAGTTTATATCTTCATACATTTCGGAGATGAATTAAAATCTAATAACCCCTATGTCAGGTTATTTTTTCCTTTCGTATACTGCTCTCCTAACATTACAGGTTAAACGGAGAAGCGTATTTGAGGGGCTACTGTTGGGGGAAAATATCTCATCTTCGGGGTTATTGCCGCAATAGCATAAAAGCAGATAGTGGATTCAAAGGTCCCCAGACGTCCGTCTTCGAAGATACCCTAAGTCAAGCTCGAAGTATGAAGATAGACATTGGTTCGGAGTACATCTTCGAACTAAGGCTCTTTGAGATCTTTATTACCAGCTAAGATGGAAGATTTATCTTTTATATTATTAGATTAGTCTTTTACCATTTTAGCCCTATCAAGGGTACCGAATAGTTTCCACTATGTCGGTTGTAATAGAGGGGTAAATAGGTCTTTTCCTTAATACTTGGGCCTATAAATACCCCCCATTTCACCCTGTAATAGGGACCGAATACAAGTTATTCAATACACACATTCAAACTATTCTAAGTTATTATCCTTTCGGAGGCTTAGAACAGTTCTCTTCGCAAACACTTCGTTTGTTAGTTTCTAATCTACAGAAACCTGTTAGCGTAATCTTTTACGCCAACAAATAGTATCCCATTACCTCAGTGGCTAGTGCCATAAACTTCTGAGCTTGAGGCCATGGTTTGAATCCTGCCCGGCGCGCACTTTCTCATTTTTTTAGGAGCTCTCCTTTTTGCATGGTGCAACACTTTGCATGGCGTGCTTGCTTTTTCATCTTGGCGCGCTAGCATTTTTTGCGCTGCATTTTGTGCACACATTAAAAGATGATGAGACTTAAGTTACTGGTCTATTTAAATATCACAACTAAGTTTTTTGTGCAACAAGGTTTATAGTACTTGTAGAATAAAAAAAATCCAAACAGACTGTAGGAGAAGATGGCCATAAACCTAGAGACGGAACAATGATTCATCGCCGAGTTCGATTTAAACGTGGAGCTCCAATGGGAAAATCACAATGGTAACTCAGTTCTTCCTTTTCATTTCTTTTGCAACTATTTGTTTATATAGCAGCGATACTTAGTTTTCTTTTTAATATGTTTTGATTTAAACACGGAGTCACAATATGTTGGTGAGGTAGATTTAAACGTTGAAGCACATGTAGATGACATTGTTGGTAAGTGCAACATATTTCAATTATTTTTTCTAGTACGTCCTACAAGTTTTATTTTCCAGAACTTCCTGTTAGAAAATAGTTTGCTATTCTATTTAAAACAACTCCAATGGAAAAATTGCAATAGTAACACAGTTCTTTTTCATTTGTCATGCAACTATTTGTTCATATACCATCGATACTTAGTTTTCTTTTGAATAGGGTTTAATTTAAACATGGAGTCACAAATATGTTGGTGGGATAGATTTAAACGTTGAAGCACCTATAGATGACATTAATGCTAGTAAGTGTAACATATTTCAATTATTTTTTCTGCGTTGTACAACTTTTATTTTCTAGAACCTCCTGCCAGAAAAATAGTTTGCTAATCCATTTAAAACGACACATTCTGATTTAAATCAATGCTTCTTGATATTCCATTTAGAAAATATTGTGCTCTCTATTTGAATAATTTTATTCACTAATGATGGCTATTATTTCACTAATCAAAATAGGTACTGGTAAAAGGAAAGGTATGACCAATGAAATAATAAAATAAGTGTACCAAACCTTGTTAGCTAGAAGCATTAATGGAGTACTAGCTAAGTATGTTACTGGCCAAGTTGCTACAGAATTTGGATTGCATATCCGCACTGTTCAGCGCTCGTGGAATATAGGTGAAGGAAACCTTGATCAAGGCATTCCAGTTATTGTTAGTTCAAGAAAGCGAGGTAGATCAGGTCATAAGCCAATTCCAATTAATTTGGAGCCATTGTGCAATGTTTCCCTTAAGGACAGAATGACCCTAGAAGATGTGAGTAAAATTCTAGGTATTAGCAAATCCAAGCTTATTAGGTTCATGCGACAAGGTCACCTTAGGCACCACTCAAATAGCATAAAACCACACTTAACTGATGCAAATAATAAGGCACGACTACAATGGTGTGTGAATATGGTTGAACCTAAAAGCTTGCCCGACAATATAAGGTTTAAGGATTTGTTTGACCATATTTTCATTGATGAGAAATGGTTCTTTCTTACTCAAAAATTTGACAAGTACTACTTTCTTCCTGATGAAGATGAGCCCCACCATACATGTAAGAGCAAGAACTACATCCCTAGACTCATGTTCCTTTGTGAAAGTGCTCGATCTAGATTTAATAATGGAGTTTGACTTTTGATGGGAAGATAGGGTGCTTTCCTCTTGTGACTTATGAACGTGCAAAAAGAAATAGTGTGAACCGACAAGCTGGGACATGGGTAGTGAAGTCCATCACTTCAATCACTAGAGATGTCAATAGAGAGTTCATGGTTGATTAAGTGTTGCCGGCTATTCGTGCGATGTGGCCACGCGAGGATATGAACAAACCAATCTACATCGTACAACATAATGCACCATCTCATTTAGAACTTGATGATCCACTATTTTGTGAAGCTGCTAAGCAAGGAGGTTTTGATATTCGATTAATCGGTAAACCACCTAATTCACCGGATTTTAACTTTCTAGATTTGAGTTTCTTTCGTGCTATACAATCCATTCAATACAAGAAGACTGCAAAAACAGTTGAAGATCTTTTTCCAGTCGTCCAAGAGGTAAAAAAATATCATAAGTATACAAAACAAAGTTCAATATAGATTTTATACTAATTATTACTTGCTAAAATCATGAAACAGACATTCCATGAGTACTGTCCACGGAAAGAAAATAGAATTTATGGAACACTTCAACTAGTTTTAAAGGAGTACATGAAGGTTACAAGTTCAAATAAATTCAGAATTCCTCATATAAACAAAGAAAAACTAGAGAGGTAGGGCCGACTTCCCTTGCAAATCACTTGTGAGGCGTCATTGTTAGCCAATGCTATGGCTTCCCTTGCTGCATGGAACATGTAGAAATTCTTAATTATTAATTACCTTCGTCGATCTCAGCATTGTTGTCATCAAACTCTTTCTTTTTGCGGATATTATCGAGCTTCTTGAGCACCTCCTAAGGTAATACGAGTGTAGTGCCATCCATATTCACTTCATCGATGTTAGGAATAAGAATCTCACAATTGAAATCGTCAAGACTATATATCCATGACGTGATCGTGTAGTCACTGTGCACGAGTCCACAATGATAACATGGCTTCCTGCAAGCCAGTCGGCTCATCTCATGATCCTTCACGTCATGCACTCCGCTGCAACAACTAGGAAGCAACATGACGTTGTTCGGCGTGAGGTCCTCCGGCACGACGTCCTTCTGTTCATCCTTAGAGTCAAGAAGTAGTGCGAGGTCATCCGGTGCGAGATCCTCCTGTTCGTCCTTAGAGTCAGGAACAACAAGCACTGCCTCTTTCGTAAGCTCATCCATATCATGTTCCTCTTGAGATGGTAGAGCCGTGGAGGTCCTCTCTTGTGGTGTGTGCGTTGAAGAAGATGATGGCTACGACGGAGGCGTGCTTCCATTGGTGGATAGGGTTGTGGGCAGAAAATGCTACCACGGATGGAGTACTACAGCAAATGTTATCTTTTGCATGGCAAGAGGAGAGAGAGAGGATGAAGACAACCAGCACACGAGATGGAGACGAAGAATAAAATTGCTTTTTCTGCTTTGCACGGCGCTAGGGTCTAGGAGTAATTATTGTTGCATGACGCCACAGAACAGCCTTTGCAATTCTTTTCTGGTTGCCAAACTGTTAGGATCACGCGCTATGTAGAAGAGGAAAAGCCAAAATTAAATGACATTCATGGGTAAAACGGGAAAAAGACATATTTTAGTCAAAACGACTTGTTTAATGTGACTAGAATAAAAAGTTAGAACGACTAGTATTCATATACGGAGTTCTTATTTATAAATGAAATCACATTTTATTTACAAACTATAAACCTAAACAGTCGTACGTTATGTACATAGCAACAGCTCCCACCAACCAGTCTATTAATACTGCTCGCTACCAAGTTCCGAGGCCCAGCATTATACCGTAGAGTACAAATACTACTGTACCCCATATCATTATACTGCACTGTACGCAATGAGTTGAAACATCAATTTACTGCACTGCCAGTCTGGCGCAAGTAGAAGACTGACCTGATTACCCGCCCGGTTAAACAATTAGTTTTAAGATGTGTCACGAATGTAGCTACGAAATACCTGGTGATTTTAAAAGGCACCTCTATTTTTAAACCCAATTACTCTTTATAATACCTACTCCCTCTCGTACACAAAAACAAGTCGTTTTGGACATGATTTCACATACCAAGGAGCAATTAATTAGTGTGTACTTTCCATATTTGCCCCTATTAAATATAGTGAAAGAGTAAACATAGCACGAAAAACAAGAAAGAAGTAGTACTACTTGAGGGTATAATTGTCCAAAATGCACAATAAAATACAAAACGACTTGTTTTAGCAACTTCTTGATACAAGCCTAAAACAACTTGTTTTTGTGTACCGGAGGAAGTAACTACTATCAGGTCTACTTTCATACATCTTTATCTTTAAAAAATATTATAGTTATTTTACTCATTTCCGTATTATGTGTGCACAAAATATTATAATATCCTCTTCTTAATGTATATATATATGAACTAAAATAGTTAGATATAATAATAAGTAATAAAATATAAGAATAATATAAATACTTAAAGTTCAAATATATCTTTACCGCTACTTGTTGTAGTTACATCAAATTTTGATATAAATACTTTAGATAATTTATCTTTACCGATAGTTGAGGCAAATATTGAACTGGGATAATTTTTTAGATGGACGGAATAACTTTTTTGGTGACGACAAAGGCTGGTGGAAGGGTCGAGAGCGGTCACGTGCAGCCCAATTATTGCAGGGCCAAGACAACCTACAACAGCTACGCGGCTCCCTCCCTGTGCGGCTGTGCCAGACTGCCAGCCCAGCTAGCCGATTATAGGCTCCCTAATCGGATAATCCAATCTTGGTTCCACGATTTAGCGTAGACTAACTAAAATCAGCGATTAAATTTTAGCCACTTTTATTTGGATTCAGTGATTAAAGTAGGGGCTACAGACTTTATAAATGACTCAAATATCTCTCTTACTTTTCATGCATGCATGCATGATAGGAGTAACGTGGAAAAAGGGGTATTTTAGATCTTATTATCTCCTCGGGACTAATAGGGCTAGAATATTTTAGCTCATTTTAAAATGACTAAATTTAGCCTCTTAAATCTAAACATACGTTTAATCAACTCCGGAGAACAAATGATTCGCATGCCAACCAACCAGTGCCACGAGATGATTATATCCACAATTGATACATTGGCAAAGCAGACATACGACCCTTATAGAGTGTACCGTACATAAATTTTGTCATATCATATATAGACAACTAAATAGATAACTTGTACAATAATTTATCTCATTAATTGTCTGCAAAATATTTAATACATATATGCAAAATTGATAAGTATGATAACACATCTTAACTAATATAACGCGGGGACTTACTCGTCCGTCCGCTCCGCGCGCAGCGCCTCCCTCCCGTCCGCGCGCAGCGCGCAACCGCCTGGACTCGACCGCGCGCCCCCCTCCCCCGCATGGACCGCGTGCCTGGACTCGACCGCGCGCCCCCCTCCCCCGCCTCGACCGCGTGCCCCCCTCCCCGCGCATCGCGCTCAGCGCAACTGCCTGGACCAAGTCCGAGCGCAGTTGCGCTGCCTGTACAACGTGCACCCTCTTCATAACACACAACCTTCCCCTTCGCTCTACCTCACTAAGCTCTCCCCTCTGCTCTCCCCTCTGCTCGGACATTACCCTACCCTAACGCCGTTCACCGTCGCTCGCCGCCGCTCGCCCGCTCCGCTTCACCGTCACTCGACGCCGCTCGCCTGCTCCGCCGTCGGGTCGTCGCGCCGCCGCTCACTGGGGTCGGTCCACCTTCGGGTAAGAGAGGAGAGGGTTTCAGAACATCAAAACCAAAAAACTGAAGGTTAGGGTTAGGGTTTTCACCATAACCCTAACCCTAAACTAATATACTGAGGGGCCGGGCTCACCTTCGCTCTCGGGTCGTGGCGCCGCCGCTCGCCGGGACCCCTCCGCCGCCGCCGCTCGCCGGAGGCCGGGAAGCGACCGACGAACCCTCTCGGGACCTCGGGTTTTGGCCGCCGCGAGCTAGCTCGACGGAGCCCCGCTCACCCTCGGGTGAGCGCGGTGCTCCGGCGAGCTAACCGGTGGCGGCCGACCGTCGGTGGCCGCCGCCGCGCGCCGCTCCGCCGCGCCGCGCCGCTCCGCCGCGCCGCGCCGCTCGCTCTCGCGCCGCTCGCGCTCGGGACCGGGGAAGCAGAAATGAGTTTAGGGTTAGGGTTTCTCGCGTCGGGGCTTTTTATTCGCCCGATCTCAGCGCCTGGCCGTCGGATCAGATCCGACGGCCAGGATTTCACGGACCAAAACCAGCCCAGGCGGGGGGGCAGTTTCCTGGCCCAGGCCCAGGTTGCGTGCGCGGGCGCGCGCCGAATTCCTGGCCTGGGCCCAGGACTCAAAAAGCCTGCCAAAATGTGTGTATGGGCCGGACCGTGACACTGTTTGGGCCGGATTTGGTTTTTAATTTTCCAGAATTAAAGAATTGATTTCCTGTTTTGTTTATTCTCTAGAAAATAAGAAAATTGCCCAAAAATCAGATAAAATTAAGTTTGATGCTAGAATAATTTTGTAAAATTCATCATGTTCATTAAAATTACTCCTAATTTTTCCAGAGTTTATATTAGTATTCTCCATTTTACAGAATTAAATAATTGCTTTTTCCTATTTAATTATTCCCTGGAAAATTATAAAATCACCAAAATCAAGATAAAACAACTTTAGGGATGTTCTGCAAAATATATTGCCGTTAACATTATGCATCCGTTGCAAATTGTTAGAACTTAATAGAATTAATTTTTTATTTTATTATTCCCTTTAACATATAAAAGTTTAGATGTTGTATATTATTGTATAATTCATCATATTCATTACCACTACTCTGAAATTTTTGAGAATTTTCATGAGTATTCTCTAATTTCTAGGATTTTGTAATCATATTTACTATTTTATTGAATATTGCCTCAAAATAAGAAAAATTCCCATAATCAAGATAAATCAAATTAGATGTTGAATACTCATAATGTACCATTTATATCTGAAAATGATTCAAATTGACATAATGTACCATTTTTGAAGCACACTGTCTTTGAATAGAGTAGAACAAGGAATACATATCAACCCATCAAATAAGCAAATGTGAATCATTTTGTATTTTCCATAATTAAAATGATTACTGAATTCATTTTGTTATTCCTGTAAAATAAAATGATTACTGAATTCAGCCAAAAAATGATATAAATTTAGTCCAATGACTATTTTTTTTGAATACTCATAATGTACCATTTATATCTGAAAATGATTCAAATTGACATAATGTACCATTTTTGAAGCACACTGTCTTTGAATAGAGTAGAACAAGGAATACATATCAACCCATCAAATAAGCAAATGTGAATCATTTTGTATTTTCCATAATTAAAATGATTACTGAATTCATTTTGTTATTCCTGTAAAATAAAATGATTACTGAATTCAGCCAAAAAATGATATAAATTTAGTCCAATGACTATTTTTTTATTGAATTCATTTTGTATGTTCCATAATTAAAATGATTACTGAATTCATTTTGTTATTCCTGTAAAATAAAATGATTACTGAATTCAGCCAAAAAATGATATAAATTTAGTCCAATGACTATTTTTTTATTGAATTCATTTTGTATTTTCCATAATTAAAATGATTACTGAATTCATTTTGTTATTCCTGTAAAATAAAATGATTACTGAATTCAACCAAAAAAATGATATACATTTAGTCCAATGACTCTTTTTTAATTGAATTCATTTTGTATTTTCCATAATTAAAATGATTACTGAATTCATTTTGTATTTAGTCCAATGACTCTTTTTTTATTAGAAATAATTATTTTTTTTTCTTACTGAACTATTTTTATTTCTTACAGATTCAAGACGATTTCTCATCTAAAGAGTATTCACATCTAAAGACGGTTTGAACCTGATTTATCTCTAGCTTATCTCCTTATGAGATGTTTATTTCCTATGAGTAATAATACCATCATTTCCTATGCCGTAGTATTTAGGCACATCTGTTTATTTCTAATGTAATGTTCCATTAGAAATTATGTTGGTTGTCTGTGATCTTGGGTCTATTTGGCGTCTCATTGTTATAAGTAATAATTTGTACATTGTAGTTAATATTTTATTCAGATAACTGTGGGCTGAAAAAACTGCCTTAGAGGGGATAGGAGCAAGACATGCAATTTATAGATATCATTATGGGCCATGAATCTGATATAGGATGTGCATTGTTTAAACCTGATTTATCTCTAGCTTATCTGTTTATTAGATGTTCATTTCCTATGAGTAATAATACCATCAGTACAAACCTAATTATCATGACATTCTCCAATTATTACATGGGAAACACAAAACATATATTGAATAAAAACATCAGCCAATAAAAACCAACTGTTCTTAATTTTTTTCCGCATTTCCATGATTTTTTTATATTTTTCTATACATTTCTTAATTGTGTTTCTGTATTTTTTGAATTTTTGGCATTTTTCGATGAATTATCATGTTTATTCTTTAATATTTCCCCCTTTTTATTCTGTAAAGATTTTCCCCTATTTTGATTCTTACATGTGTTTCTATTCTATTTGTCAAATAATGTGTTTATATCTGATTTGTCAAATAATTCCGCTAGATAAAACATTATAATATAGTTGAATTTCTTAGATATATTAAATGGCTGGCATGCGAAAGAGAACTTACGCCGACCGTCCAACCCGTAATGCGGTGGTACCTAGGTGAGCCTATATTAGTAAAACCAACTTTCCTGCAACGATGAAAGATGTTCTAAATTGCATTTTTTTTGTTAAGGTTTATGAAATTTGACGAGATAGAGTTCGAGCACTTAAACTATGCATGGAGTGCCGTCGCCAGAGTAGAAGTTAAGTTTCTCCCTGATGAATATGGAGAAAAACAACGATTTATTTTAATGGATATTACCGTAAGTTGCACACAAGTTGGACTAAATTTTACATAGTAGTGAACATGTGAACTATTCTAAACCCTAATATTATACGTAGGGTGCTAAAATAGAAGTCATTGCATGGGAGCGGGAGGAAGTTCATAGGTTTAACATTCTCCTAAATGAAGGACAATGTTATACTATTCATCGTCTATATTTTCAACCTAATCTTGAAGAGGCATTGTACTATCGGAGCATTGCCCATGCCTATGAAGGTTCTCTTCGAAGGAATACAACAGTTGAGCCATACATTCTTCCAATCCAATTCCCTCCCTATCCAAAATATCTATTGACGTTTCATGACGCGTGGATTCGTCCGAATAAAACGTTTGTGGGTACGTACGTAAATTGAATCGGCGATGCATAGTTTCAAAAAAAAAGTTGTCTTACTTGTAGTATGATATGATTATTTGGACAGACATAGCTGGAGTGGTTGTCTATTGGGGGAAATTGGAACGACTTGGAGGTCTATATAGGGAGATAACACTGATGGACACTAGGTAATTCATAAGTTAGATACAACCACTTATATCGTCATAAACAATCACATTGTTTTTGCAAATCGAAAGCTAATGAGAATTTGATCTTTTTTAGCTTGAACATGATGGTTGTTGGAATTTGGGGGGACTCCCTCACTGATCACATCTCTGAATGGACAGAAGCTCATCGTAACAACCACATTGTTTTAGGAACCATGCTTCGACTTCACAAGAAGCATAGTAATTTAGTCCTAACCCATTTTATCATTAATAAACATATAGTGATGAATTACACTAATATTTGTTCTACTTGGCGATAGGATGTTTAGAGACTTCACAACACACTACAGTCAAGTTTAATCCGATTCATCCATCCACACTACCTTTGCAAAGTAAGTAGTTCCAACAATAAAACACAAGCTAAGAATAATGGCAATACATCACATAATATTATAGATATTGTTAATTATTTTTCTTTGAAATATAAATGCAGACTTACGGCAGCGTGTGAGTTCAGGAACTATGGATCTAAGCTTTGTGAATCGGTTCATGGAAGCTAGATGGAGATATTTTGCAACGATTTATGGATCTGACTGTCCATAGTGTTACAGTCTTGTGTGTATTGTGGTGTGCGTTGTTTATGTACTTCCTCATATTCGGATGTTTTGTGTTTATTTCTATTGGGTACACTCTTTGAAGTTATTTGAATGTAATATTGGTTTTTGTGTTCATTTCGTTTAATCTATTGTGTACTCCCTTTGAAGTTATTTGAATTTGGTATTTGGTTTTGTGATCATTCGTTGAATCTATTGTGTATTCCCTTTGAAGTTATTTCAATGTAATATTTGTATTGGAATACATGTTTCAAATTCAAATACGCTTATTTACAAAATGAAAACATCATTCACTGTAATACTCTATCTCCTAACCTTGAAGAATATTTTCTTTCCTCTAACACAATCTCCAGATCCAATCTTGATTAATAATCATCCAATGCCCTATTTAAATAACAAATTTGTAATCCTAACCCTCAAAATAACCCTTTAATCCAAAACAAGTATTCTAAATCACTCTTTGGTACCAAGAAAAATAAATTAAAAACTCAAACACTTATCTGAATTAAAATCATGTTCCATCTATAATGTTTCCACTCAAGTATCGTTTGTTTGGTGGTTAACCAATTATGCAATCAACAGGTCGCTCGACGCCGCGATAACAAAGCTATCAACCATGTCAGAAAATATACCGAGGAGAGAGGGGAAAGAAGTTTATTATATTTTATGCGCCTAATTTATCATGTTTATTTGTCTATTCAAATATTTGTGCTACAACATTACACTAAAATTATTGTCTGAAAATGTGTACTCATTTTAATTTTTTAGTTATCGATGGTCGTCATAGACAAAAGAGAAATCGCTGTAACATTTTGCCTCACGGCCCTTCTGGAATTTGTATTCGACAACCATCACAGACTCCATCGGAAAGTTCATCGGACGGTGAAAATGTGTCATATCGACAACCGTCCTCATTTGTTGTTCCTACACAAAGTACCCTTACATCAGCGGGATTATTTCAAGGACAAACCTCTAATGGTATAAACTACTACAATGTGGGTTGTGCAATTACTAATAGCAAAAATTATGTCTCATGTGATTACATAAACTTTGTGCAGGTGCAAATTCTGCTATATTAGCAACTCCAACTATCGACTCACAAGAGCAACAAGCAATTCCATCTGTTCAACAAACCCAACTTGACCGATCGATAGATCGTGCTGAGATAAGGCGTGCTCGTGAAAGAGCACGCTATGCAAGCTTGACATCAGAGCAACGAAACAAAAGACGTGCACGTGATAAAGCTCGATATGCAAGTATGACGGATGAACAGAGGCAAGCGAGGCGAGAGAACCAACGATATTCAGCAAGTATGACAGATGAGCAAAGGCAGGTTATGCGGGAAAAATGTAACCAACAAAATCGAGCAAGAAGAAGAACTCTTGGTCCAAACTGTGTCGTTCGTAATACACCACATGGCTCTGAGATAGGATCTAACAACCTTAATACAACTGACGTTGTCTACCAGAACCTACCTGTTAGCGCCCACATTTTAAAGACTCAGCCAGACTGTCGTCATTGTGGTGCGAAGAGGTTTGAATATGAGCCGCCAGGATTTTGTTGTATGAATGGCAAGGTTAAACTTCAAATACCTGCGCCACCTGAGGAGCTTCGACGGTTGTACACAGGTGAAGACATTCAATCACAACATTTTATAGAGAATATTAGATATTTTAACAGTCATTTCTCCTTCACCACAATGTACTGTGATTATGACAAGAACCTCGCAAGTGCAAGGGATGGAGTTTACACATTTAAAGCGCATGGGCAAATGTACCATAACATACATTCTTTTGGGAATGGAGACAATGAACCAAGCCACTTGCAGTTGTACTTCTATGATGATGATCCTAGCTTATCACATCGTTTCCGTCGTGCTCGAGATGAGATATATAGAGAAAGGGACATATCTATTATTAGATGTTTGGTACATATTTTGAGAGATAATCCCTACTCTGAAACATTCAGAAGCCTAGGACAGGTTGAAGACGTTGATGAATATCGTATTGTGCTAAATATGGATTATAAGCTAGACCAGAGAACTTATAACAGACCGTTAACATCAGAGGTTGCTGCTGTGTGGGTTGAGGGGAATGATATTAATAAACATTTTGATCGTAGCATCACCTTGTTTGGCAATAACAACAACTACTATTCAATTAGACCGAGTGATGGGTGCTACGACCCTTTGTCATACCCTCTATTTTTTCCAAGAGCAGAGCTCGGTTGGCATTCTGATATACCAAGACAAGGTATTGACATTAGTCAAATAAATACAACCCGACAAAGAAATGCTGACAACTCAGGTTAGCTAAGTGACTCATATTCATGTTATTATGATACTATTAATCCATACGCTAATCACCTAATTGATTTCTCTTTTCTTTGTAGATACTACCAGCAAGTTTTTTGTTTCGATGCGTGAATATTATTGCTATAAATTCCAGATGCGTAGTGGAATCTTCAACACGGTCTTGTATGGGAGACGTCTATTCCAGCAGTTTGTAGTTGATACCTACATAAAAATTGAAACGTCTCGCCTGAATTACTTCTTATACAATCAGAAGAAGATTCGTGCGGATCTTTACCAGGGCTTGATGGATAGTGTATCTGTTGGAGAACATAGAGCCAACAGATTGGGAAAAAGATGGGTCCTACCTGCATCGTTTATCGGTGGCGGGAGGGATATGAGACGAAGATATATGGATGCTATGGCCTTAGTGCAGAAGTATGGAAAACCCGACATATTTATCACAATGACTTGTAATCCTAATTGGGAAGAGATAAGTAGGGACCTTGCACCTGGCCAAACACCACAAGATCGTCCTGATCTTGTTGTGCGTGTATTTAAAGCCAAGCTAGAGGATCTCAAATTCCAGCTATTTCGTAAACATATCCTAGGAATCATTGCAGCACAAGTCCATGTTATCGAGTTCCAAAAAAGGGGTCTACCACATGCACATTTCCTCCTTATCATGGAGTCAACATACAAATTGAGTTGTCCCGATGAGTATGATAATGTTATATCAGCAGAACTTCCAGATAAGGATAAATACCCGGAGCTATATGAAATGGTAGTGAAACATATGATGCATGGCCCGTGTGGTCCACTAAATAGGAAGAGTCCATGCATGAAAAATGGTAGTTGCAAGTGCTATTATACACGCCAGTTTAGTGACACAACTATCCAAGGCGAAGATTCTTACCCTATCTACAGGAGAAGGGATGACAGACAAAGGGTAAGAGTGAGAGGTCATGACTTAGACAACAGATGGGTTGTCCCATATAATCCCATGCTTCTAAGAAGGTATGACTGTCACATCAATGCAGAAGTTTGTTCGAGTATTAAGGCTGTTAAGTACCTCTACAAGTATATTTATAAGGGTCATGATAGGGCGTCTGTGTCCGTCAATGAAGCTGATGAAAACCGCGAGATTAATGAGATCAATGAATATAGGGATGCTAGGTGGGTAACACCACAGGAGGCATTGTGGAGAATATTTGGATTTGATCTTAGCGGGATTTCACCACCAGTGCTACAGTTACAGCTCCACCTCCCAGGAATGCATCTTGTGTCCTATAGAGAGAATGCTGATGTACGTGAAGTTCTCGACCAACAGGGTGCCTCAAGAACCATGTTGACTGAGTATTTCAAGGCAAATCAAGAATTTACGTGGGCACGCACATTACTTTATAGGGATTTCCCACAATATGCAGTGTGGTTGCCTGGACGTAAGCTTTGGAAAATAAGAGAACGAAGCACGCAGGTTGGGAGGATCATCTCAGCACATCCAGCAGAGGGAGAAAGATACTACTTGAGGGTGCTATTAAACCATGTGGTTGGTGCTACTTCATTTGAGAATTTGAGGACATATGATGGTATTGTATACCCTACATTTCGAGAAAGCGCTGAGAAAAGAGGTATTATTGAGTCAGATAACAGCATTGATGAGTGCCTCTCTGAAGCTGAAGTATTTCATATGCCTTCGTCCCTCCGAAGGTTGTTTGCTACAATATTGGTATATTGTGAACCTAGCGATGTGCGTGGACTCTGGAACAAACACTTCGAAGCAATGTCTGATGACATCCGACGATCCCAGATGAATGCATATGCAGTTGAACAAATGGTGTTATTGGATATAAGAAAATTGCTTCAGTCAATGGGTAAAGAGATAACATCATTTCCTCTTCCAGAAATTGATGAATCATATGACGCCATGGCGGGTGAGGTGAGGGAGATTTGTGAAGAGTCCTCTATACAGGTGGATAATGAGCTACTAGCGAGCACATCCTCTCTTAATGCAGAACAGAGATATGCTTATGATGTTATACTATCATCCGTTGACAACAATAGTGGAGGTGTGTTTTTTGTTGATGGTCCAGGAGGAACAGGAAAAACCTTTCTGTATAAAGCTTTATTAGCAAAAGTCCGTAGCGAGGGGAAGATAGCTATTGCTACTGCAACATCTGGTGTTGCTGCTTCCATCATGCCTGGAGGTAGGACGGCTCATTCAAGGTTCAAGATACCACTAAGCATACAAGATAATGGAGTGTGTAACTTCACCAAACAAAGTGGTACTGCGAAGCTTCTTCAAAAAGCTTCGCTTATATTATGGGATGAAGTCTCCATGACAAAAAGACAGGCAATTGAGGCGTTGGACAAGAGCATGAGGGACATAATGGAAAAGCCCAATCTACCATTTGGAGGCAAAACAATGGTTTTTGGAGGTGACTTCAGACAAGTTCTTCCAGTTATACGAAAGGGGAATAGGGCTCAAATTGTAAACGCAACATTGCGTAGATCTTACCTATGGGATAACATGCATCAGTTGAGACTTGTCCATAACATGAGAGCTCGATCAGATATATGGTTTTCAGACTACCTGCTACGGATTGGCAATGGCATTGAAGAGACCATCGATGATGACTATGTAAATTTACCCGATGAAATATGTGTACCCTACACTGGTGCAGAATCAGACATTGATAGTCTTATTGACATGGTATTTCCAATGTTAGGTGCAAACATGACTGATGCAGACTACATCACATCTCGAGCTATTTTGTCAACGAGGAATGAGAACGTTGATGCAATAAACATGAAACTTATCGAACGTTTTCCTGGTGACGAGATGATTTATCACAGTCATGATCGAGCAGTCGATGATCCTTGCAACCATTATCCGTCTGAGTTCTTGAATTCATTAACGCCAAATGGGTTACCTCCACATATATTAAAACTCAAGGTTAATTGTCCTGTGATTTTGCTCAGAAATCTTGACCCGGCCAATGGTCTGTGTAATGGGACTAGGTTGATAGTCCGAGCATTTCAAAGAAATACTATCGATGCTGAAATTGTATTGGGACAACATGCTGGTGAGAGAGTCTTCCTTCCACGCATACCCTTGTGCCCCTCCGACGATGAGATGTTCCCCTTCAAGTTTAAGAGGAGTCAATTTCCTGTTAGGGTGAGTTTTGCAATGACAATTAATAAAGCACAGGGTCAAACAATACCGCATGTTGGAATATACCTCCCGAACCCGGTGTTCTCTCATGGACAACTATATGTAGCTCTGTCACGAGCAACTTCTCGTAGCAACATCAAAATACTCGCCGCTCCGGAGAAAAATATGGGAATCAATTCAACAAGCACGCTAACGAAGAATATTGTCTACAAGGAAGTGCTCACTGAGTAGATAAAAGAAGATGTGCTCACTGTATAGTATATTGTACGATTTCATACCAGATTTGTAATTATAAATATGCAATGACATTTTATATAGAAAGCATACTTCTATGTATTGTTTTTGAGGAATAATATATTACTTTGTTTCTTATCGTCTCAATATTACTAAACAAATGTGTTTGGCAAATATATCATGTTCTAAATATATTGCCGTTAACATTATGCATCCGTTGCAACGCACGAGCCTCTCACTAGTATATATATATACACACACCAGTTTATTCTTTTTGTATTTTATATATATTGTTTTTAATATCGATTATATAAAAACTGAAGTCTGATATTAAAAAATATAAGAAAAGAAAAAAGAGAAGCAGCCAATGGTATGCGATAAAAAAGGCCTGCCCTTCACATGTTGTGCCTGTGTGAAAAATACCAAAATACATTTGTAATTTTGAAGCATTTTTTTTTGTTTGAAAGCGTGGACAGTGGATCGCCTATTGTGGATCCGCATTGCGGACCTCGGAGCACGAGTCACAGCGAACGAGACGACAACGTTTTTCTCTCTCACAGCTAATGCTTATGTAATGTCAGAAATTTTTTTGTGGTGGCTTGCTAGAGACATATTAAACAACGACGTTGTACATGCCTAATGCTAGGGTAGCATCCAACATCAACAAGATCAATGCAAACGGTGGAAGTTCTTACAAGCGACTGACATGAACGGTCGTCTAATGCCCAGGGAAATCGGTAAAAGAAATTTCCATCCAAGATTTAATAACTGATCCATTCTCATCCTGGGTAAAGTCCATCTTATTGTGATAGAAATGAAGAGAAATAAATAAGCTTTAGTTAATGTAATAAGGATACCCATTGTCATTTCCAAAATTCCAACCATTTTATTCATTTGGAAAAATCCAAAAAAAGATATATAGGGATAAGGGAGAGCGGAAATAGTTTAATTAATCAAGGTACAACAAATCCCCACCTGTTTAATTAACAACAGTAACGGTAATAATTTAAGCTGGAAACAAAAAATCATGCACTTAGCTGACCGTCTCACTAAGTTCACTCTCTCACTCACACATGCAAACGGATAACGATTATGACCAAGTCCATCCAAGGGCAGGAGCTAGGCAGCTAGCTAAGCTCAGTGGCTTGGATTGCTCCGGAAGGAGCCGAGGGCCTTGATGGCCGCCGCCCGGAGGATGTACTGGTGGTACGCCGCCGCCGCCAGAGCTCCGATGAAAGGGCCCGCCCAGAAGATCCACTACACGGCGCATGCGAATCCATTGATGAAATGGGCACAGGAGCAGACAGAAAGAGAGAGATTAATTGAGAGGGGAGAGGCTTACGTGGTCGTCCCATGCTTTCTTCTGGTTGTAGATGACGGCGGCACCGAGGCTCCTGGCGGGGTTGATGCCGGTGCCGGTGATAGGGATGGTGGCAAGATGCACCATGAACACGGCGAACCCGATGGGGAGCGGCGCGAGCACCTGCACAAAAAAAGGAGCACCACGTAATTAAAGCTAGATATCTTCTAGCTGAGAGGCTTAGACAACCAGACGTGAGGAGGCATATATCATACCGGGACGTGAGAGTCGCGGGCGCTGCGCTTGGGGTCGGTGGCGGAGAAGACGGTGTAGACTAGGACGAAGGTGCCGATGATCTCGGCGCCGAGGGCGGTGCCTTTTGAGTAACCTCCGGCCACCACATTGGCGCCTCCGCCGTTGGAGTTGTACGCGTGCTTCATTATTCCCTTCACAATGCCCACGCCGACGATGCCGCCCAGGCACTGCGCGACGATGTACAACACGGCGCGAATCACGGACACCTTCCTCGCTAGCAGCAGCCCGAACGTCACCGCCGGGTTAATGTGCCCTCCTGCACGTACGCCACGCGTCACACGAAACACAATACATTTAGCCCACGTAATTTCCCTAACAAGACCGAGGAAACTCGCTAGAGAAGCAGAGGTCGATGGTGCGCGCGAACGGACCGGAGATTCCGGCGGTGCAGTAGACGAGGATGAAGATCATGCCACCGAAGGCCCAAGCGATGCCGAGGATGCCTACGCCGCCGCACTGGTCTGTTGAGGACTGCACCTTGTACCCGATGATGGTGGCGACGGTGATGTACAGGAACAGAAGCGTGGCGATGAACTCGGCAATGAGCGCCCGGTAGAAGGACCACAATCGGAGCTCGCCGACGTCGAACAGCGGTGCCGGCGGAGGGTCAGTGTAGTCCTTGGGCCGCGCGTGCTCTGGCTCCTCGCTCACCTCCTTCGACATTGCCGCTCTCAGGTCTTTTCCGCAAACGCAAGGCGCTCTGATGAGTCTAGCTGGTCTCTCTCTTCTCTGATGGATGTGGAGGAAGCAGGAGCGTGGGACGGGCTGGTTTTATTGAGGCGCGGTGCCGTCTACAGAAGAGAAGAACAAGTGTGTGGGGCTGTGGGCTTCTGCCATCGAAGCAAGTCCCATCTTTACACCCTAGCTTACCTTGTCCAGCTGCTCCTCTATCTCCATGATAGAAAGCCAAACAAAAAACCAGATATCGTTAATGATGAGGCCATGGATAAGTTTGCTAGTTTTGATTACTTTCGATGCTATAATACAAAACCATATACTTTAGTGAATTCTTACGTGTAACACAAAATAGCATGCATGCTTTGGCGCCCCTGGGTAGGTGAAAATGATACGTTCATTGGGGTTTAGTCCAGGACAAGTCTCGTGTTTCCAGCCTTACAATCGAAGTTGTTGTCGGCATGCTTGTGTCATTATTAAGGATGCTTACCTGTTAATATAATTTGCCTTCGCTCTCAAAATAAGGTTTTTACATATACGAAATGCACTTCGTTCTAGCGAGCTATGCGCGCGTAATAATGATCCAACGGCATTACCTGTTAATTCAATTTGCCGTTGCTCACAAAATAAGTATGTGTTCGTACATGCTGACTAAGATTTATTGCATATGATTTATGTACTACATGATTTACATGCTTGCACTATAAGAAAACAGAAACTTTTCGTCGGCTAAAATATCTTCAGCCAGTTTTTGGAAAAACGACGGAAGTTATATAACTTCCATCGACCTCAAGGAGCCGACGGAAGAAAAACTAACTTCCGTCAGCTTTTGACTATGGCCGACGAAAGTTAAATGGATCCAACCTCGCCCAGGGATATATCCTTTAACTTCCGTCGGCTTTAATGTGGCCGACGGAAGTTAAGGAATTTATTCCCCAACCCCTGCGCGCGTACAAGGAAACATAATCTCTGTACGTGCGCGCCCAGCCACGCACAGCATCCCCAGTCGTCGCCGCCGCCCACTCATGGCCGCCGCCCGCCGCCGCCGGCCCGCGCCATCTCGACCGCCCTGCCTCCCCCGAGCAGCCACCCACCCCGCCGCCACCGGCCGCTGCCCGCTGCCGTAGGCCGCCGCCATCCCGAGTGCCCCGATGAGAAGCCATGTTGAAGAGCATGAGCCTCATGGCTCTAGATGTGATGAGTGATTGTCAACGGAAATCAAAGAGAAGATGAAGAGAAGACGGGACCTGCTGTGTCTGGGCCGCATGTGACTAAGATACACGGGTGGCGAGCGACTGCCGAGCAGAGGGGCTGCGGAGTTGGGCCGGCCCAATTCGAGTACATGGCCTAGGAGCAGCAAAGGATCCACTAGTCTATTGACCGGGATTGACTCAGGTACACGGGCGGTGAGCGATTGCCGGGCTGAGGGAGCCGCGGAGTCGGGCCGGACCAATCCGGTTACCCGGTGCGAAGACGGTGGACGCTTTGTCAGTTTCGGCGAAAAAATGACGACCGCTGATCTTGGATCCAACCGTTCTGAAGCAAAGCCGTAGCTGCTACGAAAGCTCCGCATCAGGACAAGTTATATTTATTTAGGATTTTACTATTTTTCCTTTTAGGCCCACAGTCTGTGTTAGTCAAGTATGTAAAGACCCTAAGGGCATGTTTGTCTTTTCAGTTTATTTTTGCGTCTATGTAATTTACCCTAGGGGTAAATCTGTCTTTTTCCTTCTTATTGGGCTGCCTGTAAAATAGGCCCCAATCCCCTAGGGTTAGGGGTAACACACTTTAATGCAAAAACAGAGTTCACCCCCTTTCTGCCGTGTTTTTCCACCGCCGCCACTGTTTTTCTCTGTTCTTTGGTTCATCGCAGAAGAAATCTCACCGCCAACCATCTATCGACACCACCGGCTGTCGACGCCACTGGGATCTTTTTCTCGCAAGTGCATCGCGTAGGGAATGCGAGGACATGGCACTAGGCGTGTGTAACATCGTGCACAGAAGGCTATTGTGCTAGCTCTTCGGCGTGCTAGCTTGGTAGCCTAGGCCGCGTGGAGCAGCGCACTCACAGGCGTTTGCCAGGGGCTAGAAGCGGAGCGCATGGATTTTCTGTCATGGTTTTCCTGTGTAGACCCGGTGCACGGATTGCGGTGCTTGTTTCCCGAGGTTGCAGCCTAGCTAGGCACATAGGGCTTCGGTGAGTTTTGTGTGCTCGGCTGGCTTCGCAAAGGCTCCGCTGAAGCCCCGCTCTGCACAAGGAACTTCGAAGTCTGACACGTGGTTCCTTATTTCCCTGGTTGTGTGAAGTCTTGAGCAGAGGCAGACTTCGCTACCGCAAGTTTGAAGCAGGCTTCGGCTGCCAGCCACGAAGACTTCGGTGTGAAACCAAGGGTGATTTTGGTCTGGATGATGAGTGATTGACAAGGATGAGCTTTTGAGCGGTTCAGAGTTGGTTTGAGTGCATCGAGGGGTTCAGTGTAAAATGGAGGATTGTGTGCCGAGGGTTTCGGCGGTGCGTCGCGTTCTTGTTTTGGCTTGTCTTGGATGTGCAGGGTGGAGATGCTGACCAACAGTGGATGGCGAGTGATCAAGGGTCAAGCGGGGAGCTCGATGCCAGAGGATCAGGGAGGCCGGGCGAAGTTGGAGAAGATATCAAGAGTGCACGAAGAGACTGAGCAAGACTTGGACGGACGGGTGGAAGCGACGGCGTGACGACCGGGTCTGCGGGAGTGAGGCCAAGGCAAGCATTTAGGCGGATCGAGGGTGAGGAGCCATGCTGAAGTGCGTGGGCCTCATGGCTCCAGATGTGATGAGTCATTGTCAACAGTAGTCAAAGAGGACTGAAGAGAGAGGAGAAGACCTTCTGTGTTTGGGCCGCGTGTGACTCAGGTACACGGGCAGAAAGCGACTATCGAGCAGAGGGGTCGCGAAGTCGGGCTGGCCCAATCCGGGTACATGGGCTAGAAGCAGCAGAGGATCCACTAGGCTGTTGACCAGGATTGACTCAGGTACGCGGGCGGCGGGCGATTGCCGGGCTGAGAAAGTTATGGAATTGGGCCGGCCCAATCCGGGTACCTGGTGTAAAGTCGGTGGACGCTTTGTCAGTTTCGGCGCAAAACTAACAACCGCTGATCTTGGATCGGACCATCCTAGAGTGAAACCGTAGTCACTACGAAAGCTCCGCTTCCTGACAAGTTATCTGTAAATAGGAGTTTTCTATTTTGTCCTTAGGCCCATAGTAAGTTAGTCGAGTCTGTAAAAATATCCTAAGGGCAATTTGGTCTTTTCCTTTTATTTTAGCATCTGTAAAAACCCTATGGGTCTGGTGGAATATTCCTAGGCTATGGGGCTGCCTATAAATAGGACCCCAATCCCTAGGGTTAGGTTACCCTTTTACTAAAATCACTTTTCTAATCAATACCTTGGGTCAGCTCTTTCTCTGTTTCCCTGTGTGCGCCACCAGGCTTCTGTACTGTCTCCATGTGTTTCTTCCTGCGAGCGCCGCCGCCGTAAGTTCTTCTGTTCATCACGAGTTTGTGGGATTTTATTCTCTCTGTCTCCGTCACTCGGTGAACACGATTAAATCTGCTACATCGTTTTGCATGCCTACATGTTTTTGTCTCCGTGCAAATAGTTTTTCTCTAGTTGCTTCTATTCTTCGTCTGAGAAGTACTAGTTCTTCTTGCTAGCTCCTGTAGCAGCAAGTAGTACCTAGTTTTTGTTTAATCCTAGCTCTGTGCCTAGCACTCATCCTGTTTCTTTTTGCATGCGGAAAGGGTCTAGCTAGACCTGGAACCTAGCGTTCTGCATGTCAGGAAGCTAGCTTAATAGCCTTTCTTTTTGCTTGTCTTGGAGATCTGGCTGCAAGTAGTATTTTTCCCTGTACTATTGCAACAGCCTTTGTTTTCTCTGCATAAGAAGTTCCTGACAAAGTTCGTTCAACGTACTCCGAAGGACTTAGGCTCCGTAAGCGAAGTCTGCATACTTCGAAGCTTTTGGAACTGTGTTTAGGACTTCGAAGTGTTGTTGTTTTGGAGTATAGGCTTCGTTTGATAGCTTTCGTAGGTACTTCTCTGACTGTCCACGGAGTTCTGGCATGTGACCTTCGGCTGTGCGAAGTACCTTCGGTTACAGAGTGCACTTTGGCAACATTTCGAAGGTGCAATGCGTTTTTGCCACAGTGTAGCATACTTCGCCGAGTAGTGCTTGTTTCTGAGTTCTTCTAAGTACACCTCACTGGTTTTCTTTGTACTTGTTCGAAGTTTTTTTTTGTTGTTCGAAGTATACTTCGCATAGTATACTTCGTCAGCAAGAACAGACTTTGCCAGCTTGTTCTGTACACTCCTTGTTCGAAGTACACGGTTCGAAGTTCTGCCTTTGGCTCCAAATACTGTGGGCTTCAGAGTGCTGGTTGGTGATTCTCGACTGTTCAAGCTTCGATTATTTGCGGTTCACTTCGTCAGCCTCAGGCTTCGCACAAACACTCCGAAACAACTTCGTCTCCATCAGCCTTCGCACGCCAACTTCGAAGCAGGCTCCGACACTACAGGCTTCGACGCTGCATACTTCGAAGCAGGCTTCGACACAATCGTGATAGGCTTCGACAACTACAGGCTTCGCTTCGCACAGGCTTCATCAAGTACCGAACAGGAGACAAATTTTCAACAGTAACTTCTCATCTCGTTTTACGTGCACTTAGATCAATTGTTGTGATGATTTATTTCTATGAAGTTTGATCTGCCATGTTTTGAATGCTTTGTTAATCTGCCTATTAGCACTGTGGTTGTGTCTTTTCGATTAGGACACTGGTTGTTGTTAGGCTAGATCCTTTGAGGCTCAGTTGATCTGTTCACCTTTCTTTGCTTAGTCTGTTGAGGTGCGTTGGGTGTTGGGATCAGGCCATTGATTCGAAAGAATTTTTTAGGAGCCCATTCACCCCCCTCTGGTCATTACTTTTGGTCCTACAAGTGGTATCAGAGCCTGGTTAGGGTTTTTCCATACCTTAACCGGTTCTAAAACCCAGTAGTAATCATGACGTCTCCTGAAAAGGTCCCGTCCTTGGAAGCTTATGGCTATAATTATTGGAAGACTCGCATGCGAGCCTATCTCTTGAGCCAAAGCTCGGACATCTGGGACATTTGTGTTCACGCTACTTTCGCCATATTGCCAGTTGCTGAGCGTAATTCTCCTAATATTATCGCAAGCATCTAAACAACAACAAAGCGGTGAACATTTTGTTTTCTGGTTTAGGTCCCTCTGAATTTGAGCGTGTGAGCCATCTCACCACCGCGAGAGAGATATGGGCTACCCTTCAGGCACACCATGAGGGGACATCTTAGGTCAAGGCTCAGCTCTATCAGACCTACCGGCGTGAATATGAGAATTTCACATAGAAGCCGGGTGAATCTATTGAAGCATTGTTTGGTCGTTTTCAATCGATTATAAACAAGCTTCGGGCCAACAAGGCTGAGGGTGTTCAGCTAGTCTCAGATCATGAGCAGGCGCTCAAGGTTCTCCATACCTTGGACCCTAAGATCTGGGAGATCAAGGTATCCTCTATCATTGAGAGCACATCTTATGATACCTTGACCATTTCTGAGTTGTTTAGCAAGCTGAAGGCCACTGAGGTTGATACCTAGTTGAGATCAAATCTCACTGGCTCTGGATCAAAGTCCCTGGCCCTTGCTACACCATCTGCTGGCCCCTCCTCTGTGAGTTGTGCTGGGTTCTCTTTGATGTCTATCACTGAGGACTAGCTCGAGTCGTTAGGAGATGATGACCTGTGTCTTTTTAACAACCGGGTGCGTCGTGTTTATGACAAGAGAATGTTCAAAATACACGGCACGAAATCCAGGTGCTTTGAGTGTGGTGACCCAGGACACTTCATCGCTGACTGCCCCAAGCGCAATGGTCACAAGAAGGGCACCGGTGGTGGCTTTCACGACTCCAGCAAGCACGACAGCTCCTCCTTCAATAAGGGCAAGCCAAAGACCAGATTCTTTAGAAAGGCTCTGAAAGACTACCGGCGAGAGAACAAGAAGCGCGATAAGGATTTCTTCGCCGAGATGGAGAAGAGCTACTCAAAGCGTTCCACGTCTTCTTCCTCTTCATCGAGCTCAAGCGATGAGGAGATAATCATCAGGAAGGGGAAGGACAAGGACGATCCAGCGGGCCTATGCTTCATGGCTTTCGGGGACAGACCGAAGAGCCATTCACATCAACGCCGAAGATCCCGCAAGAGCTTCTGCTCAATGGCTCTTGGGGATAAGGAAGAGAAGTGCTTCTCCAATGACTCCGACGACGACGACAATGAAAAGGTATCATCTTATGAACGCGAAATCGTTGATTTACTTGAAAACAATCATCAGGAGTTAAAATATCGGGAAAAACTACTTAGGGGGGCTAAGAAGAGGATAGATGAATTAGAAAGTGAGCTTGCCGTGGCCAACGGCAGAATTGAGAGTCTATCTTCTTCCCCTTACTTGGGTGATAGCAGTGAGTGCCAAAGTGTGAGGTGCTTCTGTGTGACTTGTCGACTCTAAAGTCTAGGTACACAGAAAGAGTTGATGAGATGGACGCTTTGGCCACTGAGCTTGAGAGTGCTCAGCTGGAGCTGAAAGATGCTCATGCCACTATCGTCGTGCCCTGTGCTGATTGCCCATCTCATCTAGCTAGTTTAGCTGAGCTGAAAGCTAAGGGCGTTGAGCATTTGGGTGATTTGGAGAGAGTGAGAGCTGAGCTGGCACAGACTAGGCTAGAGCTTGAGACACTGTCAGTTCCACCCACTATTTGTGAGAACTGCTTGTCTCTTAGACTGGAGTTGATTAAACTGAAAGCCGAGAAGTCTGTCCAAGTAGATAGAGAGTGTGAGACCTGCTTGTCTCAGATGGAGGTACTAGCTTCCTTGAGAGAGGAGATAGCTGATTCCCAGAATGAAAACTTTTACCTCCATTCTATCCTGAGTTGGATCAGTGCCAGAGAGCCACAGCTCGGCACGATGATCCAATAGTTTAAGAGGCAACATGGGTTTGGGGTAGGCTACACCTACACCAAGGCTGACTTTGAGAGTGCCATTAGCCGGGCAGTTGAGTGGAGTAAAATGACTCCTGAGCAGAGATACCCCAAGACTCACTCCACTGAGTCTTTCCAGGCTAGTCAGCCCAAGGATGGAGTGTTCCAAGAACAGCCCAAAGCTCCACCTAAGAAGCCCATCTGGGTTCCCAAGAAGACTACACCAAACACCACTAAGCCCAAGAACCCCAAGCCTCAACCACATCCCAAGAAGCCCACCTACCATTGTGAGTATTGTCAGAAAGACGAGCATCTTGCGGAGTTTTGCTTCAGGAGGAAGCGGGTTGAGAGAGCAGAGCGTGCTCGTGGTGGCTAGGAGCAATTCTACCAGTAGGGTGGTAGACTGAGAGTTCCTCGACGCCGGGAGAGGCTGGAGGCCAGGCCGTGTCGTGTAGGTGGTGGTAGGGGAGACGGCTTTCATGCCCGTGCTCCAGATGGTGGTGTTCGTCCCGACAGAGCTCTAGGCCGTTTTAGCTACGGTCTTGGACCTCGTGGCCGAGGCTTTAGGCAGAACCATGGACCGCGCTTTGGTCCAAACTCTTCTGATGGTTTTTGCTTTCCATCTTTTGAGCAGATGTCTCGACACTTGTTTAGTTCTTTTGCTAAACCTGATGCTGGACCATTTGCTCCACCTTACAACCACTGATTGTGCAGGATCGGGGACTAGAGGACGTTTGGATCATGGACTCAGGATGCTCTCGCCACATGACGGGACATCGCAGATGGTTCTCCAGTCTCACTCCTAAGGAGCCATGCTGAAGAGCGTGGGCCTCATGGCTCCAGATGTGATGAGTCATTGTCAACGATAATCAAAGAGGACAGAAGAAGAGAGGAGATCTGCTGTGTCATGGGCCGCGTGTGACTCAGGTACACGGGCAGCAAGCGACTATCGGGCAGAGGGGTCGCGAAGTCGGGCTGGCCCAATCCGGGTACATGGGCCAGGAGCAGCAGAAGACCCATTGGGCTGTTGACTCAGGTACACGGGCGGTGAGTGATTGCCGGGCTGAGAGAGCTGCGGAATCGGGCCGGCCCAATCCGGGTACCTGGTGCAAAGTCGGTGGAGGCTTTGTCAGTTTCGGCGCAAAACTGACGACCGCTGATCTTGTATCGGACTGTCCAGAAGAGAAGCCGTAGTCGCTACGAAAGCTTAGCTTCCGGATAAGTCATCTGTAAATAGGAGTTTACTGTTTTGTCCCTAGGCCCACAGTCAGTCAGTCGAGTCTGTAAAAATATCCTAAGGGCAGTTTAGTCTTTTCCTTTTATTTCAGCGTCTGTAAAAAACCCTAAGGAGCTGGTGGAATATTCCTAGCTATTGGGCAGCCTATAAATAGGGCCCCAATCCCTAGGGTTAGGCACCCTTCTATAATTCACTTTTTAATCCATTGGGTCATTTTGTTTCCTGCATTCTCTCCCCTATTCCCTGCGTGCGCCGCCAGGAATGTTCTCCTGTTCTTCATGATTTCATCTTGTTCTTCTCAGATCTGAAGATTTTATTCCTGCCGGTTGGTGTGCGACATTTCTTGTGTAGCTTTATAGCTTCGTTTTCCGTGCGCCTGTTGTTTATTCATGTGCGATTGTGTCTCTGTTGCTTCTGTTCTTGCGTGGAGTAGTACTAGTTCTTGCATGTAGCAAGTAGTACCTACTCCCTGTAGCAACAGTACACTAGTACTCTAGCCTTGCTTTTCCTGCGTAGCCTTTTTGATCGAGTAGATAGGACCAAGTCCTTTCTCTGGCTGTTTCTGGCGAAGCTCCCTTCTCTGTTCGAAGTCCCTCAGCTCAGTGAGGCAGGCTTCGACCTGACATCTTCGAAGGCTTCGCTAGAACTTTTGACTTCGAACTCGAGCGATAAATCTTGCTTCAAAGTGTGCTCTGTTCTAAGGTCTTGTTCTAGCATACTTTGGCAATTTTGCGAAGCATACTTCGACAAGCTTCAAAGTTAGCTTCGAAGCATGTCTCTCTGGTAGACTTTGCTCGAAGTGTGTTTTCTGAGATCTTTCTGCTGCTGTCCTTATCGAGGGTCACAGTTTGTGAGTTCGAAGTTTGCTTTTCGAAGTGTGGTTGTGGGCTTCGACTTCTTGTGTGAACATCAGCATACTTCGATTCGAAGCTGGTCTGTTGTTCGGAGGGTACCACTTTGGTAGTCATACCTCGATCAAGCTAGTTTCGGAGGTAGAGTGTAGGCTTCGATTTGGTCTTGCTGCCGTGTGTCGGGCTTCACTTCTCGTTCGAAGATTACTTTTCTGTGAACTTTGTTCGAAGCTCTATTCGATGTCTAGGCTTTGAAGTACACTGTTCGAAGCAAGCTTCGATACTTACATACTTCGCTTCGAAGCATACTTCGCTCTCTGCCACACTCGAACTAGGCTAGACTCAACAAACCTTCGGCACTTCAACGACAACCTTCGCTAGACTTCGACAAGGGACTCCGAAGCAGGCTTTGACACTACGAAGCAGGCTTCGACACAGCGAAGCAGGCTTCGCCAAGTTTCGAACAGGAGACAAATTTGAACAGTAACTTCTCATCTCTTTTCATGTACACTTAGATCATCTGCTGAGAAGTTTGATTTGCCATGTTTTGAATATTTTGTTTATCTACCTGTATTGGTGTTTCTCTAGGACACCAGTTTTTCTAGGCTAGATAATTTTGACTTAGGCAATCTGTTCACGCTTTGCTGCTTAGTCTTTTGAGGTGCGTTGGGTGTTGGGAGCAGGCCATAGATTCGAAAGAATTTTTTAAGGCGCCCATTCACCCCCCTCTGGTCGCTACTTTCTGTCCTACAAGTGTTATCAGAGCCTGGTTAGGGTTTTTCCATACCTTAACCGGTTCTAAACCCTAGTAGTGATCATGACTTCTCCTGGCAAGGTCCCGTCCTTAAAAGCTTATGGCTATAACTATTGGAAGACTCGCATGCGAGCCTATCTCATGAGCCAAAGCTCGGACATGTGGGACATTTGCGTTCACGCTACATTTGTTGTATTGCCAGTTGCTGAGCAAGGTACTCCTGGTATCATTGCCCAGCATCTGAACAATAGTAAAGCTGTGAACATTCTATTTTCTGGTTTAGGTCTCACTGAGTTTGAGCGTGTGAGCCATCTCTCCACTGCAAGAGAGATCTGGGCTACCCTCAAGGCACACCATGAGGGGACAGCCCAGGTCAAGACTCGGCTCTATCAGACCTACCGGCGTGAATATGAGAACTTCACACAAAAGCCGGGTGAATGTGTTGAAGCGTTGTTTGGTCGTTTTCAATCGATCATAAACAAGCTTTGGGACAACAAGGCTGAGGGTGCTCAGTTAGTCTCAGATCACGAGCAGGCGCTTAAGGTTCTCCATACCTTGGACCCAAAGATCTGGGAGATTAAGGTATCCTCTATCGTTGAGAGCACTTCTTATGATACCTTGACCATTTCTGAGTTGTTTAGCAAGCTGAAGGCCACTGAGGTTGATATCCAGCTGAGATCAAATCTCACCGGCTCTGGATCAAAGTCCCTGGCCCTTGCTACACCTTCTGTTGATCCCTCTTCTGTGAGCTGTGCTGGGTTATCTTTGATGTCTATCACTGAGGACCAGCTTGAGTCTTTGGGAGATGATGACCTGTGTATTTTTAACAACCGGGTGCGTCGTGTTTATGACAAATGAATGTTCAAGAGACACGGCACAAAATCCGGGTGCTTTGAGTGTGGTGACCCAGGACACTTCATCGCCGACTGCCCGAAGTGCAATGGTCACAAGAAGGGCACCAGTGGTGGCTTCCACGACTCTAGCAAGCACGACAGCTCTTCCTTCAACAAGGGCAAGCCAAAGACAAGATTCTTCAGAAAGGCCCTGAAGGACTACCGGCGAGAGAACAAGAAGCGCGACAAGGCCTTCTTCGTCGAGATGGAGAAGAGCTACTCCAAGCGGTCCATGTCTTCTTCCTCTTCGTCGAGCTCAAGCGATGAGGAGATCGCCATCAGGAAGGGGAAGGACAAGGACGATCCGGCGGGTCTTTGCTTCATGACCTTCAGTGACAGATCGAAGAGCCACTCACATCAGCGCCGAAGATCCCGCAAGAGCTTCTGCTCAATGGCTCTTGGGGAAAAGGAAGAGAAGAGCTCCTCTGATGACTCCGACGACAACGAAAAGGTATCATCTTATGAATGCGAAATCGTTGATTTACTTGAAAGCAATCATCAGGAGTTAAAATATCGGGAAAAAACTGCTTAGGGGGGCTAAGAAGAGGATAGATGAGTTAGAGAGTGAGCTTGCCGTGGCCAACGGCAGAATTGAGAGTCTATCTTCTTCCCCTTGCTTGGGTGATAGCAGTGTGTGCCCAAATTGTGAAGTGCTTCTGTGTGACCTGTCGACTCTGAAGTCCAGGTACACAGAAAGGGTTGATGAGAGGGACGCTTTGGCCACTGAGCTTGAAAGCGCTCAGCTGGAGCTGAAAGTTGCTCAAGCCACTGTCGTCGCGCCCTGTGCTGATTGCCCATCTCGTCTAGCTAGTCTAGCTGAGCTGAAAGACAAGGGCGATGCACATTTGGGTGATTTGGAGAGAGCGAGAGCTGAGCTGGCACAAACTAGGCTAGAGCTTGAGACTTTGACAGTTCCACCCACTGTCTGTGAGAACTGTTTGTCTCTTAGAATGGAATTGATTAAGCTGAAAGCCAAAAAGTCTGTCCAGGTAGATAGCGAGTGTGAGACCTGCTTGTCTCAGGTGGAGGTTCTAGCTTCCTTGAGAGAGGAGCTAGCTGATTCTCATAATGAGAATTTTTACCTTCGTTCTATTCTGAGTTGGATCAGTGCCCGAGAGCCACAGCTCGGCATGATGATCCAGCAGTTCAAGAGGCCGGATGGGTTTCGGGTAGGTTACACCTACACCAAGGCTGACTTTGAGAGTGCCATTAGCCGGGCAGTGGAGTGGAGTAAAATAACTCCAAAGCAGAGATACCCCAAGACTCACTCCATTGAGTCTTTCCAGGCTAGTCAGCCCAAGGATGGAGTTATCTAGGAACAACCAAAAGCTCCACCCAAGAAGCCCATCTGGTTTCCAAAGCCCAAACACCTCCACACTTCTCTTGACTCTCTTCCTGGACTCTCTCAACCCAAGAAGACGACACCAAACACCACTAAGCCCAAGAACCCCAAGCCTCAACCACATCCCAAGAAGCCCACCTACCATTGTGAGTATTGTCAAAGAGAAGGGCATCTTGCAGAGTTTTTCTTCAGGAGGAAGCGGGTTGAGAGAGTAGAGCATGCTCGTAGTGGTCAGGAGCAGTTCTACCAGCAGGGTGGTAAACTGCGTGTTCCTCGACGTGGGGAGAGGCTGGAGGCCAGGCCGCATCGTGTAGGTGGTGGTAGAGGAGACGACTTTCATGCCCATGCTCCAGTTGGTGGTGTTCGTTCCGGCAGAGCTCTAGGCCGTTTTGGCTACGGTCCTGGACCTCGTGGCTGAGGCTTTAGGCAGAACCGAGGACCGTGCTTTGAGCAGCACTTCGGTCCGAACGCTCATGATGATTTCTGCTTTCCTTCTTTTGAGCAGATGGCTCGACACTGGTTTAGCTCTTTTGCTAAACCTAGTGCCGGACCATATGCTCCCCCTTACAACCACTGATTATGCAGGATCGGGGACTGGAGGACGTTTGGATCATGGACTCAGGATGCTCTCGCCACATGACGGGACATCGCAGATGGTTCTCCAGTCTCACTCCCCCGAGCTCCAAAGAGTACATCACATTCGGGAACAGTGGACAAGGGAAAGTAAGTGGCATCGGCTCAATTCGCATTTCAGACCATTTCTCTTTGAAGAATATTGCCTTGGTTAAAAATTTGAACTTTAACTTGATTTCTGTCTCGCAACTTCTTGAGGATGGTTTGGAAGTGTGTTTTAAGAAGGGTAATTCTTCTGTGTTTGATTCTAGAGGGTCTTTGATTTGCCAGATCTTACCTTTTGGTAAAGTTTTTCGAATTGACTTCTCTAGTTCTTTTGGCCCTTCTCGCTGTTTGATTGCTGGATCTTCTTCTGAGCTCTAGAAGTGGCATAGGAGGTTAGGACATTTGAGTTTTGATCTGCTAGTCAGGTTAAGCTCTATGGACCTCATCCGAGGATTTCCCAAGCTTAAAATGGAGAAAGATCTGGTTTGCCATCCCTGTCATCATGGGAAAATGGTTGCCGCTTCTCACTCACCTGTGACTCAGGTGATGACTTCATATCCGGGCGAGCTGTTACACATGGACACTGTAGGTCCAGCTCAGGTACGCTCAGTCGGTGGGAAGTGGTATGCGCTTGTGATTGTTGACGACTTTTCTCGATTCTCGTTGGTTTTCATTTTGGAGTCTAAGGATGAAACTTTTCATTTTGTTCATGACCTGATTTTGAAGCTTAAGAATGAGAACAATGGTCGGATGCGAGCAATTCGCTCCGACAACGGCTCTGAGTTCAAGAACTCTCAGTTCGTCAGCTTCTGTAGTGATCAAGGTCTTGACCATCAATTTTCTGCTCCTTACACTCCCCCACAGAACGACGTTGTGGAACGAAAGAACCGCACGCTAGTCGAGTTGGCCAGGACGATGCTCGATGAGCACAGGACTCCTAGGCGTTTTTGGGCTGAAGCCATGAACACGGCTTGCTATCTGGCCAACCGCATTTTTCTTAGAGCTTACCTAAGTAAGACCTCATACGAGTTTGAGTCTCGTTGCTGGGATGGAGTTTTTCTGCCCAAGGTGAGCCACTTGCGAGCGTTTGGCTGCAAGTGCTTTGTGCTCAAGAAGGGAGGGCATTTGTACAAGTTTGAGTCTCGTTGCTGGGATGGAGTTTTTCTTGGCTATGCATTGCATTCTCGAGGCTTCCGTGTTTGGAACCTCGACTCCTAGCAGCTTGTCGAGATTTGCGATGTTTCATTTGACGAGTCCTTGCCTTCTTTGACTCCTTTTTTGAGCTTTCTAGTGATGGTGAGCTCGGAGAGTCCATCTTTGAGGAAGATGAGGACACTCCAGCTGCTGATGAGGGTGGGCCTTCTGCACAGTCTGCAGAGCACACACCTTCTAAGACTTCGACTAAGGATGAGGGCGGACCTCTAATCACTTCTTCCACTTCGATCGAGCCCCCTCAGTCGAGTCTAGAGGTGCCAGCTGCTGACTCCGGTGAGGTGACTTCAGATCACCAGGGATCCCGAGGAGTTCAGCGTGATCACCCCTCAGAGCTCATCATTGGTGATTTGACTGAGAGAACTTTGCGTTCATCTGGTACCTCTCTTGCTGTGTTTGCTGAATCTGCTTTTGTTGCATCTTTTGAGGCTAGAGATGTTTCTCATGCTCTTTCTGATTCTAATTGGATTAATGCTATGCAAGAAGAGCTTGAGAATTTTGTCCGTAATCGGGTTTGGACACTAGTTGAGCTGCCACCAGGATGCAACCCATAGGCACCAAGTAGGTGTTCAAGAACAAGCAAGGTGAAGATGGGGTTGTGGTACGCAACAAAGCTCGACTAGTTGACCAGGGTTTTTGCCAGAAGGAAGGTATTGACTTTGAAGAAACTTTCACTCCTGTTGCCCGTCTTGAGTCCATCGCATTCTCTTAGCTTTTTCCGCTTCGAAGGGTTTTAAGCTTTTTCAAATGGACTTCAAGAGTGCTTTTCTGAACAGGTACATAGAGGAGGAAGTTTATGTTAGGCAGCCCCCGGTTTTGAGAACCCTAAGTTTCCTCGACATGTTTTTAAGCTGCAGAAAGCTTTATACGGTCTGAAGCAAGCCCACAGGGCTTGGTATGACCGGTTAAAGTAGTTTTTGTTGGGGAAGGGCTTTGTGATGGGTTTTGTGGATAAAACTCTCTTCTTGCTCAGAGATGCTTCAGATTTTTTAGTCGCTCAGATTTACGTGGACGATATTATCTTTGGCGGTACTACTGATGCTCTTGTGTCCAAGTTTTCTGAGCATATGCACAGCGAGTTTGAGATGAGCCTCATGGGTGAGCTCAAGTACTTCCTAGGGCTCCAGATCAAGCAGACCAAGGACGGCACCTTCATCCACCAAGGTAAGTAACTTTGGTGGGGAGTTGAAGCCTCAGATGACCCCAATGGGCACATCTGGAGAACTGGACAAGGACGAGAGCGGCGTCAAGGTCAACGAGAGGGAGTTTCGAGGGATGATCGGTTCACTGCTGTACTTGACGGCGATGAGGCCAGACATACAGTTCGCCGTGGGACTGTGCGCGCGCTTTCAGTCTTCACCACGCGCGTCTCATCGGCAGGCTATCAAGCGCATCTTCAGGTATCTCACTTATGCGCCTGATCTCGGTCTTTACTATTCAGCATCATCATCGCTTGATTTATTTGGCTTTTCAGACGCTGACTCTGGTGGGTGCCGGTTGGATCGCAAGTCGACTTCCGGTACTTGCCAGTTTCTTGGTTCTTCTCTTGTCTCTTGGTCTTCTCGAAAGCAATCTGGAGTTGCTCTTTCGACCACTGAGGCTGAGTATGTAGCTGCTGCTAGCTGCTGCTCACAGTTGGTTTGGATGATTTCCACTCTGCGAGATTTTGGGTTGTTCTTTCCTACCAGAGTTCCTCTATTTTGCGACAGCAGAAGTGCTATTAGCGTAGGGAAAAAACCCTTGTCTCCATTCAAAAACCAAACACATTGATGTGCGCTTTCACTTTCTGAGGGATCAATATGAGAAAGGTGTTATTGACCTTGTTCATGTCGATACCCATCATCAGTTGGCTGACATTTCACCAAACCCCTAGATCAGTCTACTTTTGAGCGTTTACGAGGGGATTTGGGTGTTGTTTATCCTTTCTAGGATATTTTGCGTCAGTTTTCTTTCTTCTTTACTCTTTTCTTGAGTCTTTCTATGTGTGTTCATATCATACATATTCACATATCACACTTTTGAGCTGCTTCTGTTATATGATTAAACTACTTTACTTATTCTAGCTTGTACATGTTTTTGATTACTTGTCAATGATCATGCTTTGGTTCCGTTCACTTGATATGTCTGATATCTGTCATATGCATGGCTTTTACGCTTTACTTGAAAAATGGTCATCATTGCTTCTGGTAACTAGCATGCGTAGGCTGAATGTTTTTGCTATCTGTTACATGCCTGGTAGCTAGTTCCTCACATAGATGCAGATATGCAACTTCGACATCTTTATGCTTTAACATGGAAAATGTGCTATAAAAAATAAAAATAAAAATGAATGAAAATTCCTTGCCTTTTATGCTTGAGTTGAAAAGATCCAAGTGGGTTTGCTTTGTCGCATTACATTTTTCTGGACTGCTTACCATAGCACTTTGGTATGAACTAGGACGGTGTAGTGTATGCCAAGACCAATGTCTTAAGCTTCTGATGGTCCAGCTCTGGCCTAGGCTTGACTTGGTCAGTTAGCATAAGGTTTGACATGCAAATAACCCTTGGCAAAAATGAAAAAGGACAATGAAAAAGCCTGAACTTTAAAAAGATAACAAGTTTGCTGAAGCACTTTGTTTTGAACAATGCTTATCTTGGTAGATATCAGTTAGCTTCTGCATCTCATGCTTTACTTTGCTTGTCAACTGGAAAATGTGGTGATGCTTTTGTTTGCACAAATTGAAAATGCGTGCTAATGACTTTCTTTAGATATCATCTGTTGCACTGATCATGCCATGTATCTTAGACAGTATGTCTTTTGCTATACTTGTTAGATGTTGTAATTGCAGTCAATCATATCTGAGAAGCATGCTTTCTTCACTCCACTTGCACCCCAGTTGCATTCTTTGCATATTCTTCAGGGGGGTTGCGTTTCAGGGGGAGTCTGTGTCTCTTTAGAGTGCTTGATGAGTTCACTTGTCAACAAGGGGGAGAAATTTTGGGATAAGAGTTTAAGGGGGAGTTTTTGGCTTTCTCTGGGATTTGTTTCAGGGGGAGTTTTTGTCCCATTCCTTACTATTTTGATATTCTTGTTGATGTTTCTGAGATCGCACTCATTTTGAGCTTTTACATGTTGGTTAACCATAATGACCAGTTCGTATTTTTTGTTTGGCTTTTGGTCATTAGGGTTAAACTTTTACTTTATTTTCTTCTTCTTTGTTTTCTTATGCTTTGTTTTCGTGTTTCCACATGTGTTTGCAGGTACTGAGGAGCTAAAGAAGTGAAGTGTTGACAATGCACTCATCAAGGGGGAGATTGAGGAGCCATGCTGAAGAGTGTGGGCCTCATGGCTCCAGATGTGATGAGTCATTGTCAACGATAGTCAAAGAGGACAGAAGAAGAGAGGATATATGCTGCGTCATGGGCCGCGTGTGACTCAGGTACACGGGCAGCAAGCGACTGTCAGGTAGAGGGGCCGTGAAGTCGGGCTAGCCCAATCCGGGTACATGGGCCAGAAGCAGCAGAAGACCCACTGGGCTGTTGACTAGGATTGACTTAGGTACACGGGCGGTGAGTGATTGCCGGGATGAGAGAGCTGCGGAATCGGGCCGGCCCAATCCGGGTACCTGGTGCAAAGTCGGTGGAGGCTTTGTCAGTTTCGGCGCAAAACTAATGACCGCTGATCTTGTATCGGACTGTCCAGAAGAGAAGCCATAGTCGCTACGAAAGCTTAGCTTCCGGATAAGTCATCTGTAAATAGGAGTTTAGTGTTTTGTCCCTAGGCCCACACTCAGTCAGTTGAGTCTGTAAAAATGTCCTAAGGGCAGTTTAGTCTTTTCCTTTTATTTCAGCGTCTGTAAAAAAACCCTAAGGGGCTGGTGGAATATTCCTATCTATTGGGCAGCCTATAAATAGGGCCACAATCCCTAGGGTTAGGCACCCTTCTAGAATTCACTTTTTAATCCATTGGGTCATTTTGTTTCCTGCATTCTCTCCCCTGTTCCCTACGTGCGCCGCCAGGAATGTTCTCCTGTTCTTCATGATTTCATCTTGATCTTCTCAGATCTGAAGATTTTATTCCTGCCGGTTGGTGTGCGACATTTCTTGTGTAGCTTTGTAGCTTCATTTTATGTGCGCCTGTTGTTTATTCATGTGCGATTGTGTCTCTGTTGCTTCTATTCTTGCATGGAGTAGTACTAGTTCTTGCATGTAGCAAGTAGTACCTACTCCCTGTAGCAACAGTACACTAGTACTCTAGCCTTGCTTTTCCTGCGTAGCCTTTTTGATCGAGTAGACAGGACCAAGTCCTTTCTCTGCCTGTTTCTGGCGAAGCTCCCTTCTCTGTTCGAAGTCCCTCAGCTCAGTGAGGCAGTCTTCGACCTGACATCTTCGAAGGCTTCGCTAGAACTTTTGACTCCGAACTCGAGCGATAAATCTTGCTTCGAAGTGTGCTCTGTTCTAAGGTCTTCTTCTAGCATACTTTGGCATTTTTGCGAAGCATACTTCGACAAGCTTCAAAGTTATCTTCGAAGCATGTCTCTCTGGTAGACTTTGCTCGAAGTGTGTTTTTTGAGATCTTTCTGCTGCTGTCCTTATCGAGGGTCACAATTTGTGAGTTCAATGTTTTCTTTTCGAAGTGTGGTTGTGGGCTTCGACTTCTTGTGTGAACATCAGCAGACTTCGATTCAAAGCTGGTCTGTTGTTCGAAGGGTACCACTTTGGTAGTCATACCTCGATCAATCTAGTTTCGGAGGTAGAGTGTAGGCTTCGATTTGGTCTTGCTGCCGTGTGTCGGGCTTCGCTTCTCGTTCGAAGATTGCTTTTCTATGAACATCAACAGACTTCGATTTGAAGCTGGTCTATTGTTCAGAGGGTACCACTTTGGTAGTCATACCTCGATCAAGCTAGTTTCGGAGGTAGAGTGTAGGCTTCGATTTGGTATTGCTGCCATGTGTCTAGGCTTCGAAGTACACTGTTCGAAGCAAGCTTCGATACTTACATACTTCGCTTCGAAGCATACTTCGCTCTCTGCCACACTCGAACTAGGCTAGACTCAACAAACCTTCGGCACTTCAACGACAACCTTCGCTAGACTTCGACAAGGGACTGCGAAGCAGGCTTCGACACTGCGAAGCAGGCTTTGCCAAGTTTCGAACAGGAGACAAATTTGAACAGTAACTTCTCATCTCTTTTCATATACACTTAGATCATCTGCTAAGAAGTTTGATTTGCCATGTTTTGAATATTTTGTTTATCTGCCTGTATTGGTGTTTCTCTAAGACACCAGTTTTTCTAGGCTAGATACTTTTAGACTTAGGCAATCTGTTCACGCTTTGCTGCTTAGTCTTTTGAGGTGCGTTGGGTGTTGGGAGCAGGCCATAGATTCGAAAGAATTTTTTAAGGCGCCCATTCACCCCCTCTCTGGTCGCTACTTTCGGTCCTACAACTCCCCCGAGCTCTAAAGAGTACATCACATTCGGGAACAGTGGTCAAGGGAAGGTACACGGCATTGGCTCAATTTGCATTTCAGACCATTTCTCTTTGAAGAATGTTGCTTTGGTTGGAAATTTGAACTTCAATTTGATTTCTGTTTCACAACTTCTTGAGGATGGTTCTGAGGTCCGTTTTAAGAAGGGCAGTTCTTCTGTGATTGATTCTAGAGGGTCTTTGATTTGCCAGATCTTACCTTTTGGTAAGGTTTTTCGGATTGACTTCTCTAGTTCTTTTGGCCCTTCTCGCTGTTTGATTGCTGGATCCTCCTCTGAGCTCTAGAAGTGACATAGGAGGTTAGGTCATTTGAGTTTTGATCTGCTAGTCAGGTTGAGTTCTATGGACCTCATCCGAGGATTGCCCAAGCTTAAGATGGAGAAGGATCTAGTTTGCCATCCCTGTCGTCATGGGAAAATGGTTGCTGCTTCTCACTCACCTGTGACTCAGGTGATGACTTCGTATCCGGGCGAGCTGTTACACATGGACACTGTCGGTCCAGCTCGGGTACGCTCAGTTGGTGGGAAGTGGTACGCACTTGTGATTGTTGATGATTTTTCTCGATTTTCGTGGGTTTTTTTGGAGTCTAAGGATGAGACATTTCATTTTGTTCATGACCTGATTTTGAAGCTGAAGAATGAGAACAATGGTCGGATGTGAGCAATTCACTCCGACAACGACTCTGAGTTCAAGAACTCTCAGTTCGTCAGCTTCTGTAGTGATCAGGGTCTTGACCATCAGTTTTCTGCTCCTTACACTCCCCCACAGAACGGTGTTGTGGAACGAAAGAACCGCATGCTAGTCGAGATGGCCAGGACGATGCTCGATGAGCACAAGACTCCTAGGCGCTTTTGGGCTGAAGCCATGAACACGGCTTGCTTTCTAGCCAACCACATTTTTCTTAGAGCTTACCTTGGTAAGACTTCATATGAGTTGCGGTTTGGCAGACAGCCCAAGGTAAGCCACTTGCGAGCGTTTGGCTGCAAGTGCTTCGTGCTCAAGAAGGGTGGGTATTTGGTCAAATTTGAGTCTCATTGAGGGATGGACTTTTTCTTGGCTAAGCTTTGAATTCTCGAAGCTTCCGTGTTTGGAACCTCGACTCCTAGTAGCTTGTCGAGACTTGCGAGGTTTCTTTTGATGAGTCCTTGCCTTCTTTGACTCCTTCTTTTGAGCTTTCTGGAGATGGTAAGATCAGAGAGTCCATCTTCGAGAAAGATGATGACGCTCTAGCTGCTGATGAGGGTGGGCCTTCTGCACAGCCTGCAGAACCCACACCTTCTGAGACTTCGACTGAGGATGAGGGCGGACCTCTGATCACTTATTCCACTTCGATCGAGCCCCCTCAGTCAAGTCCAAATGTGCCAGCTGCTAACTCCGGTGAGGTGACTTCAGATCACCAAGGATCCCGAGCAGTTCAGCACGATCACCCCTCAGAGCTCATCATCGGTGATTTGTCTGCGACGACTTTGCGTTCTTCTGTTGACTCTCTTGCTGTGTTTGCTGAATCTGCTTTTGTTGCATCTTTTGAGTCCAGAGACGTTTCTCATGCTCTTTCAGACTCTAATTGGATTAATGCCATGCAAGAAGAGCTTGAGAATTTTGTCCACCAGGATGTGTTGGAACAATTGCGTTAGTTCCAGCAGGTTTTCCTGTGATGGTGTATGATGTGAAGAATGAACCTCGATGGGTTCTCTCAGAGGGAGAAGGGGTTTATACTGGTTCGGGCCTCCCCTAGGGGATAATAGCCCTACGTCCAGTTTGTAGTGGATTTGGCATGGTGTGCCTTGTTGTGAAGAGAATAAACCCAGGGTCTCATGGCCCCCTGGAGCGTGTCCCCCTCTACAAGGGCTTGGCTCTGCTTTTATAGGCACGCAGGCCTTAAGGAAAAGACCTGGATACCCTCTACAGGCTCCCAGACTTATAGGGGTAGACAGGGAAAGGGAGCTAACTACTGTACACGGGTACCAGACAACTTTTACAGCTTTACAGACGTGTCAGGCTGCGCCAGACTTTGACTAGCTAAACGACATACCAGGGGCGGAGGGGCCCCCGGTATGGACTGTACTTAGATATTCTTGAGCCTCGAACAAGGGTCGGAGCTCTGTGGCAGAGGCTGCGGAGGGGGCTGCGAAGTGCACCCGAAGGAGGGGGCTTCGAAGCGCTGCTCCGGAGGGCGGCCTCCGGACTTGGCTTCGGAGGGTGGCCTCCGGTCTTGGTCCCAGAGGGTGGCCTCCGGGCTTGGCTCCCGGAGGGCGGCCTCCGGGCTGAACTCCGGAGGGCGGCCTCCGGACTGGACTCCGGAGGGCGGCCTCCGAACTGGACTCCGGAGGGTGGCCTCCGGGCTTGGCTCTCGGAGGGTGACCTCCGGGCTTGGCTCTCGGAGGGTGACCTCCGGACTTGGCTTTCGGAGGATGGCCTCCGGACTGGACTCCGGAGGGCGGCCTCCGGACTGGACTCCGGAGGGCGGCCTCCGGACTTGGCTTCGGAGGGCGGCCTCCGGCCTCCTGCACCCGGAGGGTGGCCTCCGGCGCCCTGCGCCCGGGCCTGAATTGGGGGCTCCGGGCCGGACCTCCTGGTCTAAGGGCTCCGAAGCTACGAGCCCCGAAAGGCACCTTGGGACCTGGGAACAACACTTAGAGAAAACAGGCTCCGACAGTACCTGGCTCTGGGCCGAAGGCTGTCGGAGGCTGACGTCATTTGGCCCCTGTTTAAGGGAAATATATTCCCCCAACAGTAGCCCCTCGCGTGTAGGCCTTCGGAACGAAGGGGTGCACGCGCCCTTAGGACAAATGACCTGAAAACACAACTTCAGAGAAAACATACCTTCGGAGCCTGGACCGAAGGTGACCTCGATACCTGGGGGTAATAAATGCCCGCGCTTGCCGCCAGAACGGCCTCGGGGAGCCCGAACGGCTCCGCAACGGTCAAAAAAGTTACCGTTACCTTGTTCTGGGCCGGTTCGCCTTCGCCGGGGGCCCATCTGGCGGTGGGTTCGGCCCACGACGGTTGGGATTCTTACCGCGCTTATAAATAGAGACTTACCGCGTGCGGCTTCGGCACACCTTCATTCGCTTTCTCCCTGCCTTGCAACCTTCGCTCTGCTCTTCTTCTAGCTTCGCTCCGAGCGACCTCCGCCAGCTTCTAGCCCTTCGCCATCTTTTAGCCCTTCAAGCCGAAGTCTGATCAGAATGCCGAAGAAGGTAGTGGCAAAGCCCCTTGCTTTGGGCTCGAGCTCGGGCTCCGCCCAAGTGCAGGTAGCAGCAGCAGCGGCCGCGGCAGCGAAGCCTGCGGTTAGGCGACTGGGGCCGAGGGACCTTCGGACGCCCTCCGACAAGTTCGAGCAGACCCTGGAAATGAGGGCTTCGATTTCCACGGAGGAGTCCGTCCGGAGGGCCTGCGAGGGGAAAATTGCAGCGAAAATCCAACTAAGAGTTCCAGAGAAATCAGAGGCCGTACCGAAGCCTCGTGCTGACGAAGTGGTGGTGTTCGAAGCCTTCTTCGAGGCCGGCCTCGGACTGCCCGCAGTGGGGATGCTGAGCGAAGTCCTCAAGGCCTACAACCTCGAGCTTCCTCAGCTTTCGCCCAATGCAGTGGCGAGGTTAGCTGTCTTCGAGTGGGCCATGCGGGCCGAAGGCTGCGAGGGCCGCGCGGATGTCTTCGTTGCCCTTCACGACGCTAACTGTCAGCCGAAGCCCAGGGAGGGGACGGACCGCGTCAAGAGGGCACTGGCCTTCGGCAGCGCCAACTTCCAGCTCCGGAAGGAGTTCCAGGACGCCTTCCCTGCGAGGGCTGTAAACAACAAGTGGTATTCGAGATGGGATCAAGAGTGGTTCTACGCTTCCGTCGGCGCGAACTCTCCCCTTCGGAGTACCAACGCCCACATCCTGTACCGGCGCGAAGGGGTGGTGACGACCAGCGAAGGCCTCCTTCACTTGAGGATCTCGCTGCTCCGAAGGGTGGCGGCGAAGATGAGCATGAGGGACCTCGCGGAGGAGTTCATCACCCTTCGGCTCAGCCCCCTCGCGCGCTCTTGGCCGGAGGGTCTCTTCCAGGCTTTGGGTCGAGGTGAACTCAGCGAGCTGGCCTTCGACCGTTTCTGTAAGGCTTCGCGCTCTTCTTGCTCTTAACACTTCGAATACTTTGCTCCTAACTCAACCTTTTCGTGTAGCCGACCTTGACATGAGGACCCCGGAGGAGGCCATCGCGGCGGCGGACCGAGTCGTCGGGACTCCGACCCCCGAGGAGCAGAACCAGCGCCTCGCCCTGGTGGGGTCCTGGGAGTGCTGGAACAGAGTATGGAGCGCGCTCGACCTCGGAGGGCTCCCAGCTCTGCCGGACTTCGGCCACCTGGGCACCTCGTCGGCCGGAGCCAAGAGGAAGAGGGGGGACGAGGACGAACCGGACGCCTCGGGGGAAGCTGCGGCGAAGCCCGCAGCTACTCCGACCCCCAAGAAGGCCGCGAAGCCCCTGGCGGTGAGGACTTCGGAGGCGGAGGCCGACGCGCGCACTCCTTCTGCCAAGGAGGCAACGGATGCCCCGGCGGAACCAACTTCGGGCGCGGAGGTGGATGCGCCAGCTTCGCAGCGAGGGAGCTGGAGGACACACTTAGCCCCTGCTTCCTTCCAAGAGATCTCTGATGCTGGTAAACCCTTTTTCTTTTTGCATGCTTCTCTTCAAAATGCAGGTTTTGACTTGGCTTCCTGCAGAGGACGAAGATGATGCGAGGCCCACTGTGGCGAAGCCGGCAGGCGAAGGTGGATCGAAGCCCGCCAAAGCGAAGCCCGCGGAAGCTTCGAGCAACAGCAGCAGCAGCAGCGGCAGCAACAGTGAGTCGGAGTCCGAGAGCACTTCGTCTGACGGCGAGGGCGGCGGAGGCCGCGAAGTCCCTCGAGGCGAAGAAGAGGTGGACGTGGTGGGCTTAAGCCCCGCTTCGCCGAAGCCCGCGGAGGGGACCGTGGCCGTGATTCACCCTTTCAAGCCGAGGGGAGGCGTGACGGTGGCGGCGATCCGCGGTTTCCGCGAGGCTTGTGCTTCTGCGGAGGAGGGGGACTTGGTGGCCCAGCTTAGCCATCAGGACCCCGCGGATCTCTTCGTCAGTTCGAACGAAGTCCTCCTGCGGGTGAGCGAAGCCCCTTGCAGCTTCGAACTATACTTTGTCCCTTGGTTAATACTTAAGGTTTCTTGAATTTCTGTAGGCCTTCGCACTGAACGCGGCAGCTTCGACTGCTGCTGACAGGCGGATGGAGCGCCTCGCAGAAGAGAAGGAGGCCCTTCGCCGCGAGGTCTTGGAAGAAGCTGAGAAGCGGAGGCGGGCCGAGGCTTCGGTTGCTGAGGCGAAGGAAGCCTTGGCTTCGGAGACGGCTCGGCTCCGCGCGGAGCTCCAAGCTTCGAAGGACGCCGAGGCCCGTCAGGCGAAGGAGAACGAGGAGCTCCGCCAGTGGGCTCGGGATCTTGAGAGCTTCGTCGTGGCTAATCTCGGCGAGGCCACTCAGAGTCTGACCGAGGTCCTTGAGAAAATAGGGACCGAGTGCCGGACTCCGGATTTTGGCGATCGGGACCCGATTGGGGACCGCGCCGACTTCTTGAAGACTGCAGCTTCGGTAGCGGACGAAGCGCTGACGGGCTTCGCTCTTATGGCCGATCGCGTCGCCGGTCAAGGGGTGTTGCACATGCTTCATGCCGCAGGGTGCGACCACCTTCGGGCGGCAACCTCCGTGGCCCCCGTGGCCTTCGGGGGTCCGCACTTGGTGACGCCTCCGGGCGAAGTCCGCGGGGCCTGGCGGCGGCTGCAGGAACCTTGGAAGGAGCAAGGCTGCGAGGCAGTCCTTGACCTCATGAAGGCCCTTCGACAACGCCGGTTCAAGGGGCCCGCCGACTCGGACAAGCCTTCGACCTCGACGCCTCCGCCTCCGAAGGTGTAGATCTCCTTAGGCTTCCTTGTAATACCTAGCTGTAGGCTTTGTAAAAACTTATCAGTTTATTAATATGAATGCGGGGGTTCTTTATACCTGCCCAGGCTCAGCCTTCGAGCATAGACCTCGAAGTCCTCGAGGACTCTGAAGGGCTTCGACAACTGTGGGCGATTCTTGAAGTAGCTAGGTCCGAAGGCCCCCCTCGGTTTAAGCTTCCGAGGGGGCCTAGGGGCGAAGCCATCTCCGAAATAGCTCAGGATTTGCTAGCCGCTGTGAAGGCGGAGCCCCTTCAGAGCCCTTTACCTTTGCCTTCGCGAGCGGTCTTAGCGAGCGACGAAGCCCTAGACTTTTCTGCCTTCGACACGGCCCCGCCTGCTTCGCGAACTTAGAGCGACCTGCGAAGTGGAAGTCGAAGCATGTGGGCTTCGGAGCCTGGACGGGCCAGTCGAGGGAGAGCGGGTTCCGACGAGGCAACATCCAGCCGAGGGGGCCCCCGCCGAAGGAGAGGCAAGCGAGGGTTGGGGCCTCGCACTCGGTTCTTTTTAGGCTTAGACACAGATTACTCGTAGTTTTGTTTTCGAAGCATGTTTGTAACATACTTCTCAATTGTCTCTTAATGAACGGAGTTTATTATATTTGCATACTTCGTTTGTATGTTTCGCATTGTTTGGCTTCGAACGCTTAGCTTGTCACGCTCGTACTGCGCATTACACTCGCACACCTCGCATACATTCTTCCCCCCTTTTGCTCGTGGCAGTTAGGGACTTGACCGTTGCTGGTGCGGGCAAAAAATAAACATGCGAAGGGGTGCGCCTTTTCGGCGGCTTCGGATATTTGGATTTGTACCGAGCGAAGGCCTCTTACGGGCTCCGAACGCATCAATTTGGTGCGAAGCAAGGCTTCCGCATAACCAATTTGAGCGAAGCATGCTTCGGCATGCTGGGATTTGGATGCTGTGCGTGGGCGAGGCCCTGAACGCACTTAGATTTTTTTAGCGAAGTCTGACTTCGACAAGCTTAGTTTTTCAACTTAGATCACGTCACACGAAGCGGGGCTCCGGTGCGTGTTTAGATAGCGAAGCAAGGCTTCTGGAGCTTGGTCCTGCAGTGAAAAGGATATTTGGTGTGGATTCACCGAACCTGTGATATGTTGAGCCACCTACGACTGTGAGCCACCTTCGACTCTGGGCCACCTTCGACCCTGGGCCACCTTCGACCCGGGGATGCGTCAGGCCGGAGCCTGGAATCCCGGACTTGCCGAGCCGTCGCTCGGAAGCCTCAAAGCCAGCTGCTACGGGCCCGGAGGCGCTGTGTAGCCTTCGGAGGAGTGCTCCGGGATTTGAAAAGCGAAGCGAGGCTTCGGTTTTTTAAATAAAGTGAAGCAGTGCTTCAGTTTTTCAATAAGGCGAAGCAGTGCTTCGGATTTTAATACGCCGGAGCATGGCTTCGGTTTTTCAAACAAGGCGAAGCGGTGCTTCGGATTTTAATAAGGCGAAGCAAGGCTTCGGTTTTTAAATAAGGCGAAGCAAGGCTTCGGGTTTTAAATAAGGCGAATCAAGGCTTCGGATTTTTAAACAAGGCGAAGCAAGGCTTCGGTTTTTTAAACAAGGCGAAGCAAGGCTTCGGATTTTAAATAAGGCGAAGCAAGGCTTCGGATTTTTAAACAAGGCGAAGCAAGGCTTCGGTTTTTTAAACAAGGCGAAGCAAGGCTTCGGACTTTGAATAAGGCGAAGCAAGGCTTCGGTTTTTCAACACGGCGAAGCGGTGCTTCGGATTTTAAATGCATTAAAATGATTACGACATGGTACGTCGAGGTAGTGCGTCGGACAGCGGACATACCTCGCGAGATGGCTGAAGGTTGGCCTCGTAGCCCCTAGGGACCTCGATGACCTCCGACGCACAAAGCGGAGCCCCTTGCTGGGGGGCGAGCCCCGGTATGCGGAGGGCAAGAGAAGGCGGAAATTGGCCTTCGGACTGCACCCGAAGCCCCTTGCCGAAGGGTGCGCGAAGCAGAAAGCTTCGAAGCTCCCCCCGCAGGCGTGCTTCGAATTGCAGGCAGTGGTAGAGAACTTAGCTTCTAGTCTAAGTCCCCACGGACGGCGCCAACTGTTGGAACAATTGCGTTAGTTCCAGCAGGTTTTCCTGTGATGGTGTATGATGTGAAGAATGAACCTCGATGGGTTCTCTCAGAGGGAGAAGGGGTTTATACTGGTTCGGGCCTCCCCTAGGGGATAATAGTCCTACGTCCAGTTTGTAGTGGATTTGGCATGGTGTGCCTTGTTGTGAAGAGAATAAACCCAGGGTCTCATGGCCCCCTGGAGCGTGTCCCCCGCTACAAGGGCTTGGCCCTGCTTTTATAGGCACGCAGGCCTTAAGGAAAAGACCTGGATACCCTCTACAGGCTCCCAGACTTATAGGGGTAGACAGGGAAAGGGAGCTAACTACTGTACACGGGTACCAGACAGCTTTTACAGCTTTACAGACGTGTCAGGCTGCGCCAGACTTTGACTAGCTAAACGACATACCAGGGGCGGAGGGGCCCCCGGTATGGACTGTACTTAGATATTCTTGAGCCTCGAACAAGGGTCGGAGCTCTGTGGCAGAGGCTGCGGAGGGGGCTGCGAAGTGCACCCGAAGGAGGGGGCTTCGAAGCGCTGCTCCGGAGGGCGGCCTCCGGACTTGGCTTCGGAGGGTGGCCTCCGGTCTTGGTCCCGGAGGGTGGCCTCCGGGCTTGGCTCCCGGAGGGCGGCCTCCGGGCTGAACTCCGGAGGGCGGCCTCCGGACTGGACTCCGGAGGGCGGCCTCCGAACTGGACTCCGGAGGGTGGCCTCCGGGCTTGGCTCTCGGAGGGTGACCTCCGGGCTTGGCTCTCGGAGGGTGACCTCCGGACTTGGCTTTCGGAGGATGGCCTCCGGACTGGACTCCGGAGGGCGGCCTCCGGACTGGACTCCGGAGGGCGGCCTCCGGACTTGGCTTCGGAGGGTGGCCTCCGGCCTCCTGCGCCCGGAGGGTGGCCTCCGGTGCCCTGCGCCCGGGCCTGAATTGGGGGCTCCGGGCCGGACCTCCTGGTCTAAGGGCTCCGAAGCTACGGGCCCCGAAAGGCACCTTGGGACCTGGGAACAACACTTAGAGAAAACAGGCTCCGACAGTACCTGGCTCTGGGCCGAAGGCTGTCGGAGGCTGACGTCATTTGGCCCCTGTTTAAGGGAAATATATTCCCCCAACAGGATGCAACCTCATAGGCACCAAGTGGGTATTCAAAAACAAGCAAGGTGAAGATGGGGTTGTGGTGCGAAACAAAACTCGACTAGTTGCCCAGGGTTTTTGCCAGAAGGAAGGTATTGATTTTGAAGAAACTTTCGCCCCTGTTGCCCATCTTGAGTCCATTCGCATTCTCTTAGCTTTTGCCGCTTCGAAGGGTTTTAAACTTTTTCAAATGGATGTCAAGAGTGCTTTTCTCAACGGGTACATAGAGGAGGAGGTTTATGTTAGGCAGCCTGAGGAGCCATGCTGAATAGCGTGGGCCTCATGGCTCCAGAAGTGATGAGTCATTGTCAACGATAGTCAAAGAGGACAGAAGAAGAAAGGAGATCTGCTGTTTCATGGGACGCGTGTGACTCAGGTACACAGGAAGTAAGCGACTGTCGAGCAGAGGAGGCTGCGAAGTCGGGCTGGCCCAATCCGGGTACATGGGCTAGAAGTAGTAGAAGACCCACTGGGCTGTTGACCAGGGTTGACTCAGGTACACGGGCGATGAGCGATTGCCGGGCTGAGAGAGCTGCGGAGTCGGGCCGGCCCAATCTGGGTACCTGGTGCAAAGCCGGTGGAGGTTTTGTCAGTTTCGGCGCAAAACTGACAACCGTTAATCTTGTATCCGACTGTCCAGAAGAGAAGTCGTAGTCGCTACGAAAACTTAGCTTCCGGATAAGTCATCTGTATCTCTAGGCCCACAGTCAGTCAGTCGTGTCTGTAAAAATACCTAAGGGCAGTAGAGTCTTTTACTTTATTCTTGCGTCTGTAAAAACCCTAAGGGGCTGGTAGAATATTCCTAGTGATGGGCAGCCTATAAATAGTGCCCCAATCCCTAGGGTTTGGTCTACCCTTCTAGAAATCACTTTTTGAATCATTCATTGGGTCATTCTTCTTGTTCCATGAGTTTTCTCTCTCTTGCTTGTGTGCGCCGCCAGGAAGCTTCTGTGAGTTCATCTTGGTTTCATTTTTCCTTGGTCTGGTCGATTCTGGATTCCCTCTGGCTGTGTGCTGCACTTAATTATTGGCTTTGTACTCCTTCAGTTTGCGGGCAGCCATTTATTTCCTGAGAGATTTTGTGCTTCGGTTTGCTTCTGTTCTTCACGAGCAGAGTACTAGTTCTTGCTGTTTGCAAGTAGTACTCCTCCACTGTAGCAACAGTACTCTAGTGTCAGCTTTTTGCTTTCTACTGCGCAGCTTTTTGATCGAAGTTGACAGGCCTTAGCAACTTTTCTGACTGTTTTCTGGTGAAGCCATCCTCTCTGTTCGAAGCCCCTCAGTTCCGTGAGGCAGGCTTTGATCTGACATACTCGAAGGTTTTGTTCGAACCTCGAACTTCGTTCTGTGTCCTGAGTTGCTAGCTGCGAAGTATGTTTTGAACGGATAGCATCGCATACTTCGAACGACAGTGCGAAGGTACTCTGCCTCGAGCTCTTCGAAGTCCACACTTCGATAGGTTTCGAAGTTGGCTTCGAAGCTTGTCGTTCTGTTAGGCTTCGTTTTGATTTCTTTGTCGCGTGTCAGCCTTCGCTTCTCTTTTCGAAGCTTGCTCTTTTCGAAGGTAGAGTGTAGGCTTCGAATTTGGTGCCTCTGTCGTGTGACAGGCTTCGCTTCTTTGTTCGAACTTTATCCATCTGTGTGTTGCGTTCGAAGTTTTCTGTTTGAAGGTTTGGCTTCGAAGTACTTAGTTCGAAGCTGTGTTCGAAGTCTTGCCTTCGAAGTACATACTTCGAAGCAGGCTCTGATTTTCTCATACTTCGCTTCGAAGCACACTTCGATTCCTACCTTCGACATTTTAACAACACCTTCGACAGACTTCGTCTACCACCTCCGAATCAGACTTCGACCAACGAAGTAGACCTCGACCTCTGAAGCAGGCTTCGGCCAGTGAAGCAGGCTTCGACCTGTGAAGCAGGCTTCGCCGAGTTTTGAACAGGAGACAGATTTGAACAGGTAACTTCTCTTCTCTCTCATAGTGCACCAAGATTGCTTTACTGAGAAGTTTGTCTTGCCTAGTCTTGCATGTACTGTTTATCTGTCTATTATCACTGCTTTGACAGTTCTCTGTTTGTTATCAGCTGCTTCTAGGCTAGATACCTTTAGACTTAGGCTATCTATTTATTTTCTGCTACTTAGTCTTTTTGAGGTGCGTTGGGTATTGGGAACAGGCCATTGATTCGAAAGAATTTTTAAGGCGCCCATTCACCCCCCCTCTGGTCGCTACTTTCGGTCCTACAAGTGGTATCAGAGCGAGGTTAGGGTTTTCCATACCTTAACCGGTTCTAAACCCCAGTAGTGACCATGACGTCTCCTGGCAAGGTCCCGTCCTTGGAAGCCTATGGCTATAACTATTGGAAGACTCGCATGCGAGCCTATCTCATGAGCCAGGGTTCGGACATTTGGGACATTTGCGTTCACACCACGTTTGTCATATTGCCAGTCGCTGAGCATGGTACTGCTGGTATCATTGCTCAGCATCTGAGCAACAGTAAGGCTGTGAACATTCTGTTTTCTTGTTTAGGTCCCACTGAGTTTGAGCGTGTGAGTCATCTCTCCACTGCGAGAGAGATCTGGGCTACCCTCAAGGCACACCATGAGGGAACAGCCCAGGTCAAGGCTCAGCTCTATCAGACCTACCGGCGTGAGTACGAGAACTTCACACAGAAGCCGGGTGAATCTGTTGAAGCCTTGTTTGGTCGTTTTCAATCGATCATTAACAAGCTTCGGGACAACAAAGCTGAGGGTGCTCAGTTAGTCTCAGATCACGAGCAGGCGCTCAAGGTTCTTCATACCTTGGACCCAAAGATCTGGGAGATCAAGGTATCCTCTATTGTTGAGAGCACTTCTTACGATACCTTGACCATTTCTGAGTTGTTTAGCAAGCTGAAGGCCACTGAGGATGATATCCAGCTGAGATCAAATCTCACTGGTTCTGGATCAAAATCCCTGGCCCTTGCTACACCTTCTGTTGATCCTTCTGCTGTGAGCTGTGTTGGGTTCTCTTTGATGTCTATCAATGAGGACCAGCTTGAGTCTTTGGGAGATGATGATTTGTGTATCTTTAACAACCGGGTGCGTCGTGTCTATGACAAGAGAATGTTCAAAAGACACGGCACAAAATCCGGATGCTTTGAGTGTGGTGATCCAGGACACTTCATCACCGATTGCCCCAAGCGCATTGGACACAAGAAGTGCACCGGTGGCAGCTTCCACGACTCCGGCAAGCATGAGAGCTCATCCTTCAACAAGGGCAAGCCGAAGACCCGATTCTTCAAGAAGGCCCTGAAGGATTACCGGCGAGAGAATAAGAAGCGCGACAAGGCCTTCTTCGCCGAGATGGAGAAGAGCTACTCCAAGCAGTCCACGTCTTCTTCCTCTTCATCGAGCTCAAGCGATGAGGAGATCGCCATCAGGAAGGGGAAGGACAAGGATGATCCGGCGGGCCTCTGCTTCATGGCCTTCGGAGACAAGCCAAAGAGCCGCTCACACTAGCGCCCAAGATCCCGCAAGAGCTTCTGTTCAATGGCTCTTGGGGATAAGGATGAAAAGAGCTCCTCCGACGACTCCGATGATGACGACAACAAGGTATCATCTTATGAGCACGAAATCGTTGATTTACTTGAGAGCAATCGTCAAGAGTTAAAGTATCGGGAAAAACTGCTTAGGGGGGCCAAAAAGAGGATAGATGAGTTGGAGAGTGAGCTTGCCGTAGCCAACGGCAGAATTGAGAGTCTATCTTCTTCCCCTTGCTTGGGTGATAGCAGTGAGTGCCCGAAGTGTGAGGTGCTTCTGTGTGACCTGTCGACTCTGAAGTCCAGGTACACAAAAAGGGTTGATGAGAGGGATGCTTTGGCCACTGAGCTTGAAAGCGCTCAGCTGGAGCTGAAAGATGCTCAAGCCACTGTCGTCGCACCCTGTGTTCATTGCCCATCTCATCTAGCTGCCTTAGCTAAGATGAAATCCAAGGGTGATGAGCATTTGGGTGATTTAGAAAGGTTGAGAGCTGAGCTTGCCCAAACTAGGCTAGAGCTTGAGACACTGTCAGTTCCACCCACTGTCTGTGAGAACTGTCTGTCTCTTAGAATGGAGTTGATCAAGCTGAAAGCCAAAAAGTCTGTCCAAGTAGAGAGTGAGTGTGAGACCTGCTTGTCTTAGGTGGAGGTTCTAGCTTCCTTGAGAGAGGAGCTAGCAGATTCTCAGAATGAGAACTTTTATCTTCGTTCCATCCTGAGTTGGATCAGTGCCAGAGAGCCACAGTTTGGCATGATGATCCAGCGGTTCAAGAGGCAGGATGGGTTTGGGGTAGGTTACACCTACACCAAGGCTGACTTTGAGAGTGCCATTAGCCGGGCAGTGGAGTGGAGTAAAATGACTCCAGAGCAGAGATACCCTAAGACTCACTCCACTGAGTCTTCCCAGGCTTGTCAGCCCGAGGATGGAGTAATCCATGAACCACCAAAAGCTCCACCGAAGAAGCCTATCTGGGTTCCAAAGCCCAAAAACCTCCACACTTCTCTTGACGCTCTTCTTGGACCTTCTCATCCCAAGAAGACTACACCTAACACCACCAAGCCCAAACATCCTAAGCCTCAACCACACCCCAAGAAGCCCACCTATCACTGTGAGTACTGTCAGAGAGATGGGCATCTTGCGGAGTTTTGCTTCAGGAGGAAGCGGGTTGAGAGAGCAGAGAGAGCTCGTGGTGATCAGGAGCAGTTCTACCAGCAGGGTGGTAGACTGCATGTTCCTCGACGCGGGGAGAGGCTAGAGGCCAGGCCGTGTCGTGTAGGTGGTGGTAGGGGAGACGGCATTCATGCTCATGCTCCAAATGGTGGTGTTCGTTCCGGCAGAGCTCCAGGTCGTGTTGGCTACGGTCCTGGACCTCATGGCCGAGGCTTTAGGCAGAACCGAGGACCGTGCTTTGAGCCGCGTTTTGGTCCGAACTCTTTTGATGGTTTTCGCTTTCCATCTTTTGAGCAGATGTCTCGACACTAGTTTAGCTCTTTTGCTAAATCTGGTGCCGGACCATTTGCTCCCACTTACAGCCACTGATTGTGCAGGATCGGGGACTGGAGGATGTTTGGATTATGGACTCAGGATGCTCCCGCCACATGACGGGACATCGCAGATGGTTCTCCAGTCTCACTCCCCAGCTCCAAAGAGTACATCACTTTCGGGAACAGTGGTCAAGGGAAGGTAAGTGGCATAGGCTCTATTCGCATTTCAGATCAATACTCTTTGAAGAATGTTGCTTTGGTTAATAATTTGAACTTCAATTTGATTTCTGTTTCACAACTTCTTGAGGATGGTTTGGAAGTGCGTTTTAAGAAGGGCAATTCTTCTGTGGTTGATTCTAGAGGGTCTTTGGTTTGTCAGATTTTACCTTTCGGTAAAGTTTTTCGAATTGACTTCTCTAGTTCTTTTGGTCCTTCTCGCTATTTGATTGCTGGATCTTCTTCTGAGCTCTGGAAGTGGCATAGGAGGTTAGGTCACTTGAGTTTTGATCTGCTAGTCAGGTTAAGCTCTATGGACCTTATCCGAGGATTGCCCAAGCTCAAGATGGAGAAGGATCTAGTTTGTTATCCCTGTCGTCATGGGAAAATGGTTGCCGCCTCTCTCTCACCTGTGACTCAGGTGATGACTTCGTATCCGGGCGAGCTTTTACATTTGGACACCGTAGGTCCAGCTCGGGTACGCTCAGTCGGTGGGAAGTGGTATGCACTTGTGATTGTTGACGACTTTTCTCGATTCTCGTGGGTTTTCTTTTTGGAGTCTAAGGATGAGACTTTTCATTTTGTTCATGACCTGGTTTTGAAGCTGAAGAATGAGAACAATGGTCGGATGCGAACAATTCGCTCCGACAACGGCTCTGAGTTCAAGAACTCTCAGTTCGTCAGCTTCTGTAGTGATCAGGGTCTGGATCATCAGTTTTCTTCTCCTTACACTCCCCCACAGAACAGCGTTGTGGAACGAAAGAACCACACACTCGTCGAGATGGCCAAGACGATGCTCGATGAGCACAGGACTCCTAGACATTTTTGGGCTGAGGCCATGAACACGGCCTGCTATCTGGCCAACCGCATCTTTCTTAGAGCTTACCTTGGTAAGACATCATATGGATTGCGGTTTGGCAGACAACCCAAGGTGAGCCACTTGCAAGCGTTTGGCTGCATGTGCTTTGTGCTCAAGAAGGGAGGGCATTTGGACAAGTTTGAGTCTCGTTGCTGGGATGGTATTTTTCTTGGTTACGCTTTGCATTCTCGGGGTTTTCGTGTTTGGAACCTCGAATCCCAGCTGCTTGTCGAGACTTGTGAGGTTTCATTTGATGAGTCCTTGCCTTCTTTGACTCCTTTTGAGCTTTCTGGTGATGATGAGCTCGGAGAGTCCATCTTCGAAGAAGATGAGGATACTCCAGCTGCTGATGAGGGTGGGCCTTCTGCATCCCCCGCAGAGCCCACACCTTCTGAGACTTCGACTAAGGATGAGGGAGGACCTCTGATCACTTCTTCCACTATGATTGAGCCCCCTCAGTCGAGTCCAGAGGTGCCTGCTGCTGACTCCGGTGAGGTGACTTCAGATCACCAGGGAACCCGAGCAGTTCAGCGTGACCATCCCTCAGAGCTCATCATAGGTGATTTGACTGAGAGAATTTTGCGTTCTTCTGCCTCTCTCGCTGTGTTTGCTGAATCTGCGTTTGTTGCATCTTTTGAGCCCAAAGACGTTTCTCATGCTCTTTCTGATTCCAACTGGATTAATGCTATGCAAGAAGAGCTTGAGAACTTTGTCCGCAATCGGGTTTGGACACTAGTTGAGCCGTCATCAGGATGCAACCCCATAGGCACCAAGTGGGTATTCAAAAACAAACAAGGTGAAGATGGGGTTTTGGTGCGCAACAAAGCCCGACTAGTTGCCCAGGGTTATTGCCAGAAGGAAGGTATTGACTTTGAAGAAACCTTTGCTCCTGTTGCTCGTCTTGAGTCCATTCATATTCTTCTAGCTTTTGCCGCTTCGAAGGGTTTTAAGCTTTTTCAAATGGACGTCAAGAGTGCTTTTCTGAACGGGTACATAGAGGAGGAGGTTTATGTTAGGCAGCCCCCCGGTTTTGAGAACCCCAAGTTTCCTCGACATGTTTTTAAGTTGCAAAAAGCTTTATACGGGTTGAAGCAAGCCCCCAGGGCTTGGTATGACCGGTTGAAGCAGTTTTTGTTGGGGAAGGCCTTTGTGATGGGTTCTGTGGATAAAACTATCTATTTGCTCAGAGTCGCAACAGACTTCTTAGTCGCTCAGATATACGAGGACGATATTATCTTTGGCGGTACTACTAATGATCTTGTGTCCAAGTTTTCTGAGCAGATGCACAACGAGTTCGAGATGAGCCTCATGGGTGATCTCAAGTATTTTCTAGGGCTCTAGATCAAGCAGACCAAGGACGACACCTTCATCCACCAGGGTAAGTACACTCGGGACATGTTGAAGAAATTCGACTTTGGTGGAGAGCTGAAGCGTCAGATGACCCCAATGGGTACATCTGGGGGCCTGGACAAGGACGAGAGCGGCGTCAAGGTTAATGAGAGAGAGTTTCGAGGGATGATCAGTTCGCTGCTGTACTTGACGGCGACAAGGCCAGACATACAGTTCGTCGTGGGACTGTGCGCGCGTTTCCAGTCTTCACCACGCGCGTCTCATCGGCAAGCTGTCAAGCGTATCTTCAGGTATCTTACCTATGCGCCTGATCTTGGTCTTTACTATTCAGCATCATCATCTCTTGATTTATCTGGCTTTTCGGACGCAGACTTTGGTGGGTGCCGGTTGGATCGCAAGTTGACTTCCGGTACTTGCCAGTTTCTTGGTTCTTCTCTTGTCTCTTGGTCTTCCCGAAAGCAATCTAGAGTTGCTCTTTCGACCACAGAGGCTGAGTATGTAGCTGCTGCTAGCTGCTGCTCACAGTTGGTTTGGATGATTTCCACTCTGCGAGATATTGGGTTGTTCTTTCCTACCAGAGTTCCCTTGTTTTGCGACAGCACTAGTGCTATTAGTGTAGGGAAAAACCCGTGTCTCCATTCAAAAACCAAACATATTGATGTGCGCTTTCACTTCTTGCGGGATCAATATGAGAAAGGTGTCATTGACCTTGTTCATGTTGATACCCATCATCAGTTGGCTGATATTTTCACCAAACCCCTAGATCAATCTACATTTGAGCGTTTACGAGGGGATTTGGGTGTTGTGTATCCTTTTTAGATATTTTGCGTCAATTTTCCTTCTTCTTTACTCTTTTCTTGAGTCTTTTTGTGTGTGTTCATACCTTGCATAATCACATATCACACTTTAGAGTTGCTTCTGTTATATGATTGCACTGCTTTACTTATTCTAGCTGGTACAAGCTTTTGAATACTTGTCATTGATCATGCTTTGGTTCAGTTCACTTGATATGTCTGATATCTGTCATATGCATGGTTTTTACGCTTTAACCTTGAAAAATGATCACCATTGCTTCTGGTAACTAGCATGTGTAGGCTAAGTGCTCTTGCTATCTGTTACATGCCTTGTAGCTAGTTCCTGACTTGGATGCAAATATGCAACTTGGACATCTGTATGCTTAAATCATGGAAATGCGCTATAAAATAATGAAAAACCAGAAAAATGAAAATTCCATGCCTTTTTATGCTTAAAATTGGAAAAAATCCAGGTGGGTTTGTTTTGTCGCATTACATTGTTCTAGACTGCGTATCATAGCACTTTGGTACGGACTAGGACAGTGTAGTGTATGCCAAGATCAATGTCTTAAGCTTCTGATGGTCCAGTTCTGGCCTAGGCTTGACTTGGTCGGTCAGCATAATGTTTGACATGCAAATAACCCCTGGCAAAAATGAAAAAGGGAAAAAAAACTTGAAAATTGAAATGATAACAAGTTTGCTGAAGCACTTTGTTTTGGACAATGCTTATCTTGGTAAATATAAGTTAGCTTTTGCATCTCATGCTTTACCTCGCTTGTTTACTGGAAAATGTGGTGATGCCTTTGTTTGCAAAAACTGAAAAATGCGTGCAAATGACTTTCCTTAGATATCATCTGTTGCACTGATCATGTCATGTATCCTTACAGTATGTCTTCTGCTGTATCTGTTAGATGTTGTAATTGCAGTCAATCATATCTGAGAAGCATGCTTTCTACACTCCTTATGCACTCAAGTTGAATTCACTGCATATTTTGAGGGGGAGTTGCATTTCAGGGGGAGTCTGTGTCTCTTTTGAGTGCTTGATGAGTTCACTTGTCAACAAGGGGGAGAAAATTTGGGGATCAGAGTTTAAGGGGGAGTTCTTACTCTGTTGATATCCTTGTTGTTCTGAAATCGCACTCATTTTGAGCTTTTACGTTTTGGTTAACCATAATGACCACTTCTTGCTTTTGTTCGGCTTTTGGTCATTAGGGTTAAACTTTTACCTTATTCTTCTTCTTTTTTGTTTTTCTTGTGCTTTGTTTTCGTGTTTCCACATTTGCTTGCAGGTGCTGAAGAGTTGAAATAGAGGAGTGTTGACAATGCACTCATCAAGGGGGAGATTGAGGAGCTATGCTGAATAGCGTGGGCCTCATGGCTCCAGAAGTGATGAGTCATTGTCAACGATAGTCAAAGAGGACAGAAGAAGAAAGGAGATCTGCTGTTTCATGGGCCGCGTGTGACTCAGGTACACGGGCAGTAAGCGACTGTCGAGCAGAGGAGGCTGCGAAGTCGGGCTGGCCCAATCCGGGTACATGGGCCAGAAGCAGTAGAAGACCCACTGGGCTGTTGACCAGGGTTGACTCAGGTACACGGGCGGTGAGCGATTGCCGGACTGAGAGAGCTGCGAAGTCGGGCCGACCCAATCCGGGTACCTGGTGCAAAGCCAGTGGAGGCTTTGTCAGTTTCGGCGCAAAACTGACAACAGTTGATCTTGTATCCGACTGTCCAGAAGAGAAGCCGTAGTTCTCTACGAAAACTTAGCTTCCGGATAAGTCATCTGTATCTCTAGGCCCACAGTCAGTCAGTCGTGTCTGTAAAAATACCTAAGGGCAGTAGAGTCTTTTCCTTTATTCTTGCGTCTGTAAAAACCCTAAGGGGCTGGTAGAATATTCCTAGTGATGGGAAGCCTATAAATAGGGCCCCAATCCCTAGGATTTGGTCTACCCTTCTAGAAATCACTTTTTGAATCATTCATTGGGTCATTCTTCTTGTTCCCTGCGTTTTCTCTCTCTTGCTTGTGTGCGCCGCCAGGAACCTTCTGTGAGTTCATCTTGGTTTCATTTTTCCTTGGTCTGGTCGGTTCTGGATTCCCTCTAGCTGTGTGCTGCACTTAATTATTGGCTTTGTACTCCTTCAGTTTGCGGGCAGCCATTTATTTCCTGAGAGATTTTGTGCTTCAGTTTGCTTCTGTTCTTCACGAGCAGAGTACTAGTTCTTGCTGTTTGCAAGTAGTACTCCTCCACTGTAGCAACAGTACTCTAGTGTCAGCTTTTTGCTTTCTACTGCACAGCTTTTTGATCGAAGTTGACAGGTCCTAGCAACTTTTGTGACTGTTTTCTGGCGAAGCCATCCTCTCTGTTCGAAGCCCCTCAGCTCCGTGAGGCAGGCTTCGATCTGACATACTCGAAGGTTTCGTTTGAACCTCGAACTTCGTTCTGTGTCCTGAGATGCTAGCTGCGAAGTATGTTTTGAACGGATAGCATCGCATACTTCGAACGACAGTGCGAAGGTACTCTGCCTCGAGCTCTTCGAAGTCCACACTTCGATAGGTTTCGAAGTTGGCTTCGAAGCTTGTCGTTCTGTTAGGCTTCGTTTTGGTTTCTTTGTCGCGTGTCAGCCTTCGCTTCTCTTTTCGAAGCTTGCTCTTTTCGAATGTAGAGTGTAGGCTTCGAATTTGGTGCCTCTGTCGTGTAACAGGCTTCGCTTCTTTGTTCGAACTTTGTCCGTCTGTGTGTTGCGTTCGAAGTTTTCTGTTCGAAGGTTTGGCTTCGAAGTACTTAGTTCGAAGCTGTGTTCGAAGTCTTGCCTTCGAAGTACATACTTCGAAGCAGGCTCCGATTTTCTCATACTTCGCTTCGAAGCACACTTCGATTTCTACCTTCGACATTTTCACAACACCTTCGACAGACTTCGTCTACCACCTCCGAATCAGACTTCGACCAGCGAAGTAGACCTCGACCTCCGAAGCAGGCTTCGACCTGCGAAGCAGGCTTCGCCGAGTTTTGAACAGGAGACAGATTTGAACAAGTAACTTCTCTTCTCTCTCATAGTGCACCAAGATTGCTTTACTGAGAAGTTTGTCTTGCCTAGTCTTGCATGTACTGTTTATCTTTCTATTATCACTGCTTTGATAGTTCTCTGTTTGTTATCAGCTGCTTCTATGCTAGATACCTTTAGACTTAGGCTATCTGTTTATTTTCTGCTGCTTAGTCTTTTTGAGGTGCGTTGGGTATTGGGAACAGGCCATTGATTCGAAAGAATTTTTAAGGCGCCCATTCACCCCCCCTCTGGTCGCTACTTTCGGTCCTACACAGCCCCCCAGTTTTGAAAACCCTAAGTTTCCTCAACATGTTTTTAAGCTGCAGAAAGCTTTATACGGTCTGAAGCAAGCCCCCAGGGCTTGGTATGACTGGTTAAAGCAGTTTTTAAAGCAGTTTTGTGATGGGTTCTGTGGATAAAACTCTTTTCTTGCTCAGAGATGCTTCAGATTTCTTAGTCGCTCTGATTTACGTGGACGGTATTATCTTTGGCGGTACTACTGATGCTCTTGTGTCCAAGTTTTCTGAGAAGATGCACAGCGAGTTTGAGATGAGCCTCATGGGTGAGCTCAAGTACTTCTTAGGGCTCCAGATCAAGCAGACCAAGGACGACACCTTCATCCACCAAGGTAAGTACACTCGGGACATGTTGAAAAAATTTGATTTTGGTGAAGAGCTGAAGCCGCAGATGACCCCAATGGGCAAATCTGGGGGCCTGGACAAGGACGAGAGCGGCGTCGAGGTCAATGAGAGAGAGTTTCGAGGGATGATTGGTTCATTGCTGTACTTGACGGTGACGAGGCCAGACATACAGTTCGCCGTGGGACTGTGCGCGCGCTTTCAGTCTTCACCGCGCGCGTCTCATCGGCAGGCTATCAAGCACATTTTCAGGTATCTTACCCATGCTCCCGATATTGGTCTTTATTATTCAGCATCATCATCTCTTGATTTATCTGGCTTTTCGGACGCTGATTTTGGTGGGTGCCGGTTGGATGAGGAGCCATGCTGAATAGCGTGGGCCTCATGGCTCCAGAAGTGATGAGTCATTGTCAACGATAGTTGTTGGGGGAAAATATCTCATCTTCGGGGTTATTGCCGAAGCAGCATAAAGACAGTCAACCAGTTCGAAGATTCTTTGAAGATCATCTTCGAAGATGCCCGGAACCCCGTTCGAAGCACGAAGACAGGCATTGGTTCGAAGTATGTCTTCGAACTAAAGCCCTTCAGGATCTTTTCTGCCAGCTAAGATGGAAGACTTATCTTCTTTCTTATTAGATTAGTCTTTTACCATTTTAGCCCTATTAAGGAAACCGAATAGTTTCCTTAATGTCGGTTGTAATAGAGGGGCAAATAGGTCTTTTCCTTAATGTTTGGGCCTATAAATACCCCCCATTTCACCCTGTAATAGGGACCGAATACAAGTTATTCAATACACACTTTCGAACTATTCCAAGTTATTATCCTTTCGGAGGCTTAGAACAGTTTGCTTCACAAACACTTCGTTTGTTAGTTTCTTTTCTACAGAAACTTGTTAGCGTAATCTTTTACGCCAACAGTTGGCGCCGTCCGTGGGGAACCTAGTCCGAAAAACTTCGTTCTCTACCAACTTCTTACATCATGCCTCCTAAGCGGAGCGCACCTCGTAATACCACTCGGAGGTCCTCTCGGATCTCCGGAGAGATACCCTTCGACACAGTTGAAGTCGGAGGGTCTTCGACTCTTCCTCCACCTCAAACTCCGGAAGGGGCTTCTATCCCTCGAGGATACGAAACCTCTCCGCCGACCCCTTCCATACTCCGACCGCCCGGAGTCACTCCTCCACCCTCCATCCCGATTCGAACTGATCCTATCAGTTCTCAAGACCCGGAAGGTCCTTCCGGAGGAGATGAAGATAGCCTTGGAGATATGGCCACTCAAATGGCCAACCTTCAAGCTGAGGTAGCAAGGTGGCGACAAGAAGCTGCGAACAGGCTTCGCTCTCAAGCCACCTCAACTATCCCCGAAGTGCCCGAAGACGACGATCTTGGTTATCCTGAAGCCCCAGAGAACGCCTCCTACGACAATGAATCTCCGTTGCATCCTGAGCTGCAGAAGGTTCGCTTTGATCCAAAGTTTAAAACTTCGAAGCTCTGCAAGTATGCCGGAGATGAAGATCCCGGAGAGTTCGCGCGTTCTTATGCCCTAGCGATTGAGGCTAGCGGCGGAGTCAGAGACACTATGGCGAAGTGCTTCCCGTTAGCTCTTCAAGGAGTGGCGTTGAGATGGTTCTGGTCTTTAAAGCCAGGATCAATCAATTCGTGGTCACAGTTGAAGAGGAAGTTTATAAGTAATTTTTAGGGCACCTTCGTGCCTCCTATGTCAACAGGAAGCCTTTTCCAGGTGAAACAGCTCCCCAGAGAAACATTGAGGCAGTACTTCAAGCGCTTCGCTCATACGAAGTCGCAAATTCGGGGGCTGTCCACAACCTCAGTGGTTGATGCGGCTCGGGAAGGCGTCAGTCATCAAGGCCTTCTGGATAAACTGCATCGGAAGAGCATCTCCTCAGTGTCACAGCTGATGTCATATTTCGAGGAGTATGCGATGTCAGAAGAGGGTTGGCTTCGGAGGACTGCTGCTACTTCGACAGTATTGCAAGAAGTTAAAGCAGAGGTGAAGACTTTGGCACAGCCGCAGGAACCAGTCTTCGAAGTGCAACATGATCGAAGAAGAGGGCAAAAGCACCCTCGCTCTGAAGTCTTGAATATTGCACCCCCACAGAAGTTTGCACCAAGAGCTCCACAGTCTGCGGGGAACAAGTCCAGCGGCTGGAGGCCGCCAGGGAAAACAGCTGGCAAGGGCCAGACTCTTTTTTGCTGTATTCATGGAGAAAATCGAAGCCATGCAACTGACACTTGCAAGGCTATCCTTACCCTAAGGGGAGAATACTTGGAAAGAACTTCGGGTTGAGGCAGTACCGACCGAAGTCCAGCAGCAGCGCGCCCAGACCCGGTCCAGGCTGTGGCGCGGATAGAAAATTTTGATGCTGCAAGGCACCCTCCGGTGGCCAATGTTATGCCACCTCCGAAGCAAGAGGAAGGACAAGATAGAGGAAAGAGAGTAGTTCTGCCTATCTCCGGAGGAGGTACCCTCGGAAGCATGTCCAAGAGACAGCGAAGAGAGTACGTTCGGGAAGTAGGTCATATTGGGACTTCGTCATCTGCAGCTGCAATGCCGGAGTGGTCTCATGTTCCGATATCTTTCTCTGCGGAGGATGCAGCCGGTATTAAGTTCCCGCATGCAGATCCATTGGTTATCACTGCTGATATTGCAGGGACTGAAGTCCGAAGGGTGCTAATTGACGGAGGCAGTTCGGCGGATATCATTTTTGTGCAAGCCTTCGATCAGTTATGCATTTCCAGGAAGCATCTCCTCCCAGCGGCTCGTCCTCTGCAAGGCTTCGCAGGACCTCCGCTTGATGCACTCGGCCAGATAGGCTTGGAAGTAACCTTCGGAGAAGGTTTATTAGCCCGAACTGAAGAAGTTATCTTTGATGTGGTAGATGCCCCGTATGCTTATAATGTCATCTTCGGACGGGGCATGTTGAATCAGTTCGGAGCTGTGGCGCATCACAACTACTTGTGCATGAAGATGCCCACACAAGCAGGAGTCCTAACAATCTTCGGAGATCAAGCCATGGCTCGGAGGGCAGAATATGGTCACGGTCCTCCTCTTGATCCGAGGCAAGTAAATAGTGTCCAGGATAATGAAGAAATTTTTTCAGCCTCCTCCGAAGCTTCGAAGAAGTATTTTCCGAGACCAAGTCCCGAAGGAGAGATTGCAACGAAGATCATTGTTAAAGATGGTAAAGAATACACTTTTCAATTTGGTAAAGATTTACCTCCTGAAGTTGCAACCTCCTTGGAAAAGGTAGTGGAAGAAAATTTGGATGTCTTCGCTTGGTCTGACGAAGATATCACCGGAGTCGATCGGGATATCATTGAGCACAGTTTACTTGTAAACCCGAAGGCCCGGCCTGTTCGACAAGGACTCCGGAAGATGTCCGCAGAGAGAGCTGCTCTAGCTAAGGACGAAGTTAAAAAACTGTTGAAGGCTGGGATTATCAGAGAAGTGGCTCACACAGAATGGTTAGCCAACCCAGTCTTCGTCAGGAAGAAGTCTTCCGGGAAGTGGCGCATGTGCATTGATTTCACATCCCTGAATAAAGCATGCCCACGTGACCCTACCCCATGCCCCGAATTGATCAACTAGTTGACTCCACTGCAGGTTCGGAGTTACTAAGCTTCCTTGACGCGTATTCTGGTTATCATCAAATATGGTTGAAGCGCGAAGATGATATCAAGACAAGCTTTGTAACTCCTTCAGGAGTCTTCTGCTATGTAAGAATGCCCTTTGGCTTAAGAAATGCCGGGGCTACTTTTTCAAGATTAGTTGCTAAGGCTCTAGGTCATCAATTAGGTCGCAATGTGGAGGCCTATATGGATGATATTGTAATAAAGAGTGCTTTAAAGCACCAGCATAGCCTAGACTTAGCAGAAACATTCAATAGCCTTCGGGCATGTGGGATCCGTCTTAACCCCGAAAAATGTATATTCGGAGCTAAGGCTGGAAAGTTGTTAGGGTACTTAGTTTCAAGCAGGGGAATTGAAGCTAGCCCTACTCAAATAACTGCGCTGCAGAAGATGGCCCCTCCGGAGAATTTAAAGCAAGTGCAAAAGCTGACTGGACGTCTGGCCGCACTTAGCAGGTTTTTATCAAGGTCTGCGGAGAGGAGCTTGCCAATATTTAAAGCTTTGAAAGGGTCCGAAGATTTTGCATGGACACCGGAGTGTCAGAAAAGCTTCGAAGATATTAAAGATTATCTCAGCAATCTTGCTACACTCACGGTGCCTATTGCGGACGAAACCCTACTCCTGTATCTTGCAGCTACAGGTTCAGCTGTCAGCGCAGTCCTTGTCAGAGAAGTGGATTTCAATGGGAAGTTGGTCCAAAATCCTGTCTATTTTGTATCCGAAGCATTGTCAGGAGCGAAGACAAGATACTCCGAACTTGAGAAGTTCGTTTATGCTCTGATAATGGCTTCGAGGAAGCTAAGACATTATTTTTTGGCTCATAATGTAATTGTACCAACTTCGTATCCCTTAGGAGATATGCTCCGAAGCAAAGATTCCATTGGAAGGATTGGAAAGTGGGCAGTCGAGCTAGCACCCTTCGGCATATCTTTCTTGGCAAGGACAGCTATCAAATCCCAAGTCCTAGCAGACTTCGTAGCAGAGTGGACTCCACCTGCGAATTTGACTCCGGAGAAATCAAGTGACGGAGTTTGGACTGTTTACTCCGATGGGGCTTTCCAAGCATCCGGAGCAGGCATTGGGGCAGTATTGATTTCACCGTCAGGGCAAAGAGCAATGTACTCCGCAAGACTCAACTTTAAGTCTACCAATAATATAGCGGAGTATGAAGGAATTTTATTGGGACTCCGGAAAGCACGTGCTCTAGGGGCTACAAGAATAATTATAAAGACAGATTCTCAGATAGTAGCAGGGCACGTAGACAAAAGTTTTCAAGTTCGGCATCCACAGCTTGCAAAGTACTTAGAAGAAATCCGCAAAACCGAAGCACACTTCAAGGGTATTTCCATTCGGAGTATACCAAGAGCTGAAAACATGCAAGCGGACATTTTAGCGAAGGCTGCAGCCGGAGCTGTGGATGTGCCTGAAGAAGCTTTCTATGAGGAGCTCAATATACCTTCGGTGCCACAAATTGCCTCTGCGGAGATTCTTTGCATTCCTAGTGCAGATTGGAAAGATTCGATCATAGAACTCTTGCAAGGAGGAACAAATTTGCCCGAAGAGCCCCAGTTGTCAAGATTAAAGCTCAGAGCAAGAAACTATCAGTTAATCAACGGTATATTATACAAGGCCGGAGTATGTTCCCCTTTACTCCGATGTATATCTCAAGCCGAAGGCCAAGAAATTCTTCGAGAAATTCACGAAGGCCTTTGTGGAAGCCATTTAGCCCCTAGAGCTCTGGCAGGAAAAACACTTCGCCAGGGGCTTTATTGGCCCACAATAACAGCTGATGCGGAGAGCTTGGTCCGCACTTGTCAAGGATGCCAGTGGATGGGTCGACGGAGTCATCGCCCACCAACAGCTCTTCAAGTCATTGCTCCGGTATGGCCCATGGCCAGATGGGGTATGGATCTAATTGGTCCCTTTCCGTTAGCAAAGGGAAATCTAAAGTTCGCAGTGGTAGCTATTGAATATTTTTCTAAGTGGGTAGAAGCAGAGCCCTTAACAGCTATCACTTCGAACAATGTACAGAAATTCTTCTGGAAGAACATTATTTGCCGGTTCGGAGTGCCTAGATATCTCACAGTTGATAATGGAACACAATTCGACGCAGAACCCTTCAGGAAGTTTTGCGAAGACTTAGGCATTCAACTATGTTTTGCTGCAGTGAGACATCCTCAGTCGAATGGAGCCGTAGAGCGAGCCAATGGAAATATTTTATCAGGGCTGAATCGAAGAATAGTAGGATTATCAAAGGGACTGTGGACTGAAGAGCTTCCGAAGATTCTGTGGTCCATTCGGACTACGCAAACAAGGTCCACAGGTTTTACTCCGTTCAGACTACTACTCGGAGATGAAGCTATGACTCCAACGGAGCTCAAAGGGGGATCATTTCGCAGCACCGAACCGGACATTGAAGAGGAAAGACAAGCTTCGTTAGATTTGTCAGAAGAAACAAGACTTCGGGCTGTAGCTAATTTATCAAAGTATCATCAACAGACGAAGACTTGGTATGACCCGAAGGTTAAGCTCAGTGAGTTAAGGCCGGGTCATCTTGTTCTACGAAGCATTATAGCACCAGGGAAGTTAGGCAATAAATGGGAAGGTCCATATCTAATTGTCCGCTCAGGGCGCCCTGGTTCATTTAAATTAGCTAATTTAGAAGGTGAAGAGTTAGCACATACTTGGCATGCGGAGCACCTAAAGCGATACTTCGCATAAGGGCTCCTTGTAATTCGCTTGTAATCACCTCTAAATTAATAAAGCATATGACCCTGATAGTTGCCTTCCCCTCATAGACTTCCAGCTTCCGAGTGGACGCACTGGAACCGCGGGGTCGACCGAGAGGGAAGTGTCATTAAGCTGGGTTGTATTTTCGGACTTCGAACCCATAAAGTTCGAAGCCTCCGACGTGGTGGCTGACATAATCCGGAGCCCAGGCCAACGGCTTGTAGGCATCCGTAAAAGAGCCCAAAACCACATTCTACGGAGTCCAAGCCATTGGCTGGTAGACTTCCGTAAAAAGAGCCGAAGGTGGCCAAAATCTACGGAGTCCAAGCTGCAGCTTGCAGACTTCCGTAAAAAAGAGCCGAAGGTGGCCAAATTCTGCGAAGTCCAAGCCATTGGCTTGTAGACTTCTGCAAAAACAGCCGAAGGTGGCTAAATTATACGGAGTCCAAGCCATTGGCTGGTAGACATCCGTAAAAAGAGTCCAAAGAGACCATTGCAAACTCCGAACCATTGGTTCGTCAGAGATCGCAAAGACAAGCCGAAGGTGGCTAAAGCAAAACAGCATTTGAGCCATGAGCTTCGAATGTCTGTTAGCATAAGTCCAAAGTGACAAAATTTTTAAGACATTAAAGTGTCCTGAAAGTTATCTCAATTGATTTCTTTCGTAAAACAAAGGTACTAAGTTACCATTCTTCTGACTGCAAAAAGTCGAAGACATTTCATAAGATTTCAAAAGATCTTTAAATGACAGAGGGGCTCCGAACCCCCAAAAAATTGTACTCCGAAGTTTTTTCTTTGCGCATAACCATCTTTGAATACATTTCGAAGTTGCTTATACCCAAAGAGGGGATGGTAAATATGGAGACAATTTTAAATCGGCATTCATTATTGAAATAAATGTGTTTACATATTACACTATGAAAAATTGGTATCTATACCAAGAAGGAATCGGAGACCTCTTCGGTCCCGAGAGCTAGGGGTGGAACGACTAGTTCCAACATCGGAAGTTCTAAGAACTTTACGTTTAACTCTCTTCCTCCCCCTCGAAGCTCTAAAATCCTTCTGCTCTTGTTGAAGCTCGGCCCAAGTTCGAAGCAGCTCGGGGCTTCTTTCCCAGCTTCTAAGATCTTCAGATCTTTTATTTTGGGCTTCACCTTCGTCTTCAGACCAATTAGTGTCTTCAGAAGACGAGGTGTTTGCGTCAACCTCTTTATCTTCCTCTTTAATATAAGACAATACGTCTTTGATTACTTCAGGCGCAATTACGCCGGAGTCATCTCGAGGAATAAGAAATTGAGGACGCTTATAACTCTTTAGAAGTTCGAAGGTGTTCCACAATGAGCGAAGTTCGCTGTTAAGCTCTAACACTTCGATATCTTCCATAAGAGGCAAAGCCTAAAAATATGACAAACAAGACTTTCATTGATAAATGTTTACAAGCATGAGCTTTACATAATCAAAAAATCCTAAGTAATTCCTAAACCTGCGGGTTCGGAGGAGGCTGACTGCTCGAAGCTTGGCTCCGAACTTGCTTCTGGCGTTGGCCTTCATCAATCCAAGCCTTGATCGCAGAACGACCTTCGGCTCTCCATGAAGTTTGAAAGGCTCGCCAGGCGGCAGTCACGCCTTCGAAAGGATTCAAAAGTCTCTCGTCGTCGAAGGTGATGGAGCCCTTTGCGCTCGGAGTAATTATTCGGCCTAAATCCTCATAGTAACGAAGTAATCCAAGGGCAGACACTTGTCCGGAGAGTTCTCCATAACGCATGCCTGCCGTCTTCATTTGCTTCGCTGCTCCTTGGATCCTCTTTAACCGGCGCAGCAGACTCACATTGTCATCCGAAGGTAGTGATCCGGTAGTACCGAAGTACTCCAAGACACCTAGCATCTGCTCGATGACCTCCGAAGCCACCTTCTCAGACTTAAGCTTTTCCTCAATAAGTGCATCCTTGGCCGAAGTCGTTTCTGCTAGAACTCTGGAGATTCTAGCATTCTCTGTAGTCAAAGTATTCTTTTGAGTCAGGAGTTGGCCAGCCTCTTCTTGGAGCCTCACAAGTTAGGACCCCTTAGCAGCATCCTCCTTTCGCAGTTTTTCAACCTCTGCTCGAAGCACAATTCTTTCTGCTTCGAGCTCTTTCTTCGCAGCCTCCAAGCTTTGCCTAGCCCTTCGCTCTGCTAATATTATATTATCCATCTGAGCTACTCGACCTTCAGAGAAGTTAAAATTTCTTTGAAGAGCTTCGTTTTCTTCCCGAAGTTGAGCAATTTCATTTTCGCCCGATAAAGCTGCAGCGCGGGCCAAGACTGCTTGCTAAAAAAAAAGAAAAACAGAAATAAGAAATTATTCATATATAATTTGCTATTTGGTTCGAAGATGCTTTGTACCTGGTAGGCTGCTCTTTCTATAGCAATGTTAAGCTCCGAACTTTTCGCCCTGCTTAAAAGGGCTACCAGTTCTGTTTCCCCGTCTTTGCGACTGGCTTGACCCAAAGGTTTAACCAAAGTCCGAAGTCCGGTTCTCTCCTCCAAAAAAGGAGTTAAGAGAGGAAGCATTACTGAAGCCTTCTGATCAGCTCTGCTTAGCGAAGGTTCGGAGAGTTCTTCTGAGGCCCTTGGAACTTCAGTAGATGGCTCCCCCTCAGTTGATTCACTTTCATCTGACTCAGACGAAGTTGATCCTTGAGTAGGGAGAGGCTCTATGTGTCTTTTACCCCTTCCAGGCCCTTGTTGAGTGACCTCCGGGTGCGGTTCCGAAGTCGTTGAAGGCCTTTGAGTTGTGTCTTCGTGATGTACTTCTTCCGAAGGAGGCTCTGCGAAAACAAAAATATTATACATTGTAAAATTTTGCAGAAAATGATAAAGAATTATGCGAAATTTACCTTCGACATTCTCCGGGAGATCGAGCACTGGACTGCTCGGAGGATCGAAGGTGAAGTCATCATCTGAATCCACAGTTAAATTTTCCACTGTCGGAGCATCTCCGTGAGCAGTCCTTTCCTCCACAACTGAAGTTGCAGGAACTTCGACTTCATCTTCACCCATAGGGGCTTCGATTTGCTCCTCTTGAGTATCCGGAGCTCTTACTTCTTCAATGTTAGCTTGGGGCTCCGGTATACCTGCAGTATCTTCAATGTGAATATTTTGTTGAGCTGCATCTTCATCAATCAGTCTCACTAATAATATACCTTCATCTTCTTTAGAACCAGAGTTTGAGGTTCTTGAGCTCGAAGGCGCAGGATTCGAAGGTGCGAGATTTTTTGGCTTCCGAGCCACCTTCTTCACCGGAGTCCTTGCAGAGCTAGAAGCTCCGGCTTCAGCCATTCTTTTCTTGGGTCCTTTCTCTAGAGGCACCCAGTCCATCAGAGGGGGCGGAGTTAACTCCAACATTCCCCATACTCTGTTAAACCGTTCCCAACTCCCGACCAATTTAATTCGCCATTCTTTTTCCGTCGGAGTTGGGGCACCCAGAATCTTCTCCGAATCCCTTACAATTTGCTCTGAAGTAATAGGGGCTGAAGAAGCTAAAAATAATTCAAGTTAGTTTTTCTTCGAAGTAAATATGTACAATGCATGTTGGTTTCGAAGTTACCTGCAGGGCTCGAAGTAAAATTGATCTTGCGAAGACCGCCTTCCGAGTCATCCTCGAAGATGATAGGCCAGTTGGCCATTAGCGGAGGAATTTGCAGTCCGAGGAATTCTTCGGCTAAGTCCCGCATGCTTAACCTTCGGCTAATTTTCTGAAGCAGGTTAAGGCGAGCTTCGAGCTGGCCTTCGTCAGGCTGAACTAAGGCTTCCTTCCGGAATTGAATTTCTTTGAGGGGCCCAGCCAAAGGACTGCTCGCTCCAACTTCGGCATAGAACCACCTCAGGACCCAATCAGTGTACCATCTAGCATTGATGGCCTTGGCAGGAAACTGAAGAGCATATTCGTCCCGAAGCCTAAAGTTGATAGAACCAAATGATACTACCACTTTTTCACCTCCGGAGCCTACAAAGGTCTTCGGCTGGCAAGTTGCTCTATGAAGTGCAGCGAAGATTTCTGCCCTCCCCTCACAACCTTCAGCTCTCAGCGCCCATTCAAAGATAGCTAATCTAGCTACAACATTCGGAGATAGCTGGGGGAGGGTTACATGGAACAGGTTAAGTACTTCGGCCAAGAAGTCCACAACAGGGAGGCCCAAGCCTGCTTCGAAAAAGGCTTCGAATACTACAACCTCTCCGGGTCTTGGTGATGGAATCAATTCTTTGCCCGGCTTCCGAATCATAACTCCATTACTAATTTTTTCCCCCTGCTGTGATTGCCAAAGACTCTCTCTTGCAGGTAGAAGGCCCCAACTCAAAAGACTGATCCAAATATTTGGTCGATGGTGGGCACAGACCTTGGTCATCGGCGATTTGGGGATTTTTCCCTCCTGCCGTCATGGATGTCGCCGCCTGCATCGGAGGTGCCGCCGCCAATGCTGCCGCCGCTGCTGCTGCGGCCGCCTGTTGCCGAGCCAAGGCCGAAGGAGGCGCAGATCCCTTGGTCTTCACCATCACGATCGCTGGATTGCTCTGAGGAAATGGAGGCTAGGGCTCAAGAACTCAAAGGCTAGGGCTCAAGAACTCAAAGGACTCAAAAGTTTTTGATTGCTAGAATGCGGTGAAAAGGTAACCAGGTAACTTCTAGACCCTTTATTTATAGCCTAGACTTCACTTTCTTACCGTTAATCCCTATCGTTTTGCATTCCTGCCGTTACTTCTTTTACGAAATTAACGCCTGCTACAGTTTCCGTTAAGAACAGAAACTAACGGCTATTTCTTCTAAGTCTAAAAGACTTTCGAACTTCCTAAGTCAGTTCTAAGATAGTTCGAAAAGTAATTACCTTAAGACTGATTCGGAGGAAAATATCTCATCTTCGGGGTTATTGCCGAAGCAGCATAAAGACAGTCAACCAGTTCGAAGATTCTTCGAAGAGCATCTTCGAAGATGCCCGGAACCCCGTTCGAAGCACGAAGACAGGCATTGGTTCGAAGTATGTCTTTGAACTAAAGCCCTTCAGGATCTTTTCTGCCAGCTAAGATGGAAGACTTATCTTCTTTCTTATTAGATTAGTCTTTTACCATTTTAGCCCTATTAAGGAAACCGAATAGTTTCCTTAATGTCGGGTGTAATAGAGGGGCAAATAGGTCTTTTCCTTAATGTTTGGGCCTATAAATACCCCCCATTTCACCCTGTAATAGGGACCGAATACAAGTTATTCAATACACACTTTCGAACTATTCTAAGTTATTATCCTTTCGGAGGCTTAGAACAGTTTGCTTCACAAACACTTCGTTTGTTAGTTTCTTTTCTACAGAAACCTGTTAGCGTAATCTTTTACGCCAACAATAGTCAAAGAGGACAGAAGAAGAAGAGATCTGCTGTTTCATGGGCCGCGTGTGACTCAGGTACACGGGCAGCAAACGACTGTCGGGCAGAGGAGGCTGCGAAGTCGGGGTGGCCCAATCTGGGTACATGGGCCAGAAGCAGTAGAAGACCCACTGGGCTGTTGACCAGGGTTGACTCAGGTACATGGGCGGTGAGTGATCGCCGGGCTGAGAGAGCTGCGGAGTCGAGCCGGCCCAATCCGGGTACCTGGTGCAAAGTCGGTGGAGGCTTTGTCAGTTTCGGCGCAAAACTGACAACCGTTGATTCTGTATCCGACTGTCCTGAAGAGAAGCCGTAGTCGCTACGAAAGCTTAGCTTCCGGATAAGTCATCTGTAACTCTAGGCCCACAGTCAGTCAGTCGTGTCTGTAAAAATACCTAAGGGCAGTAGAGTCTTTTCCTTTATTCTTGCGTCTGTAAAAACCCTAAGGGGAAGGTGGAATGTTCCTAGTGTTGGGAGCCTATAAATAGGACCCCAATCCCTAGGGTTTGGACTACCCTTTTTGGCTGAAATCAATACTACTCCTTTGGGTCACTTTTTGTCTCTTTGTCTCTCTCCTCTCCTGTTCTTGCTTGCTCCGCTAGGGAGTTCTTGCCCCTGTTTTTGTTGCCTTGCATTTATTATTGCAGAGAAGGTTCTATTCCCAAATCGTGTGCAGCAACTGCAGAGTTTTAATGGCTTCATTACATTAGCACAGCAAGTTTTTCCATGATTGGTGAGGCTTCGGAAGTTTCTCTGTTGCGTGTGTTCTTCTTGAGAAGTAGTACTAGTTCTTGCTGTTGCAAGTAGTACTACTACTGTAGCTACAGTACTCGCTGCCAGCTTTTTACCTTCTACTGCTCAGCTTTTTGATCGAAGTTGACAGGCTCTAGCAACTTTTTCTGGCTGTGTTTCTGGCGAAGCCCCTTCTCTGTTCGAAGCCCCTCAGCTCCGTGAGGCAGACTTCGATCTAACATCTTGGAAGGCTTCATTCAAACTTCGAACTTCGTTTTGTGTCCTGTGTTGCTAGCTTCGAAGTATTTTCTGAACGGACAACATCACATACTTCGAACGACAGTGCGAAGGTACTCCGGTTCTAGCTGTTCGAAGTCCACACTTTGATAGGTTTCGAAGTTGGCTTCGAAGCTTGTCGTTCTGCTAGCCTTCGCTTTGGTTTCTTTGTGGCGTGACAGCCTTCGCTTCTCTTTTCGAAGCTTGCTCTTTTCGAAGGTAGAGTATAGGCTTCGAATTTGGTGCCTCTGTCATGTGACAGGCTTTGCTTCTTTGTTCGAAGGTAGTCCGTCTGTGTGTTGCATTCGAAGTTTTCTGTTCGAAGGTTTAGGTTCGAAGCACTCGGTTCGAAGCTGTGTCCGAAGCCTTGCCTTCGAAGTACACACTTCGAAGCACGCTCCAGCTTGGTCATACTTCGCTTCCTGCCACTTCGAACTAGGCTAGACCAAAACACCTTCGGCATTTTCGCTACAGCCTTCGGCCGGCTTCGCATCCAACCTCCGAAGCAGACTTCAACAATCATCTCCGAAGCAGACCTCGACAGGCGAAGCAGGCTTCGCCAAGTTTTGAACAGGAGACAAATCTGAACAGTAACTTCTCATTTCACTTTACATATACTTAGATCATTTCATTGGGAAGTTTAGGCCTGACATACTCTGTTTATCTACCTAGTTGCACTTCTTTAATAGTTCTCTGTTTGACATCAGTTGCTTCTAAGCTAGATACCTTTAGACTTAGGCCTTCTGTTTATTTTCTGCTGCTTAGTCTTTTGAGGTGCGTTGGGTATTGGGAACATGCCATTAATTCGAAAGAATTTTTAAGGCGCCCATTCACCCCCTCCTCTGGTCGCTACTTTCGGTCCTACAAGTGGTATCAGAGCTTGGTTAGGGTTTTTCCATACCTTAACCGGTTCTAAACCCCGGTAGTGACCATGACGTCTCCTAGCAAGGTCCCGTCCTTGGAAGCCTATGGCTATAACTATTGGAAGACTCGCATGCGAGCGTATCTCATGAGCCAGGGTTCGGACATTTGGGACATTTGCGTTCACACCACGTTTGTCATATTGCCAGTCACTGAGCAGGGTACTGCTGGTATCATTGCTCAGCATCTGAGCAACAGTAAGGCTGTGAACATTCTTTTCTCTTGTTTAGGTCCCACTGAGTTTGAGCGTGTGAGCCATCTCTCCACTGCGAGAGAGATCTGGGCTACCCTCAAGGCACACCATGAGGGAACAGCTCAGGTCAAGGCTCGGCTCTATCAGACCTACCGGCGTGAGTACGAGAACTTCACACAAAAGCCGGGATAATCTTTTGAAGCTTTGTTTGGTCGCTTTCAATCGATCATTAACAAGCTTCGGGACAACAAGGCTGAGGGTGCTCAGTTAGTCTCAGATCACGAGCAGGCGCTCAAGGTTCTCCATACCTTGGACCCAAAGATCTGGGAGATCAAGGTATCCTCTATCGTTGAGAGCACTTCTTACGATACCTTGACCATTTTTGAGTTGTTTAGCAAGCTGAAGGCCACTGAGGTAGATATCCAGCTGAGATCAAATCTCACTGGTTCTGGATCAAAATCCCTGGCCCTTGCTACACCTTCTGTTGATCCCTCTGCTGTGAGCTGTGCTGGTTTTTCCTTGATGTCTATCACTGAGGACCAGCTTGAGTCTTTGGGAGATGATGATTTGTGTCTCTTTAACAACCGGGTGCGTCGTGTCTATGACAAGAGAATGTTCAAAAGACACGGCACAAAATCTGGATGCTTTGAGTGTGGTGATCCAGGACACTTCATCGCCGACTGCCCCAAGCGCAATGGACACAAGAAGGGCACCAGTGGCAGCTTCCATGACTCCGGCAAGCATGAGAGCTCATCCTTCAACAAGGGCAAGCCGAAGACCCGATTCTTCAAGAAGGCCCTGAAGGACTACCGGCGAGATAACAAGAAGCGCGACAAGGCCTTCTTCGCCGAGATGGAGAAGAGCTACTCCAAGCAGTCCACGTCTTCTTCCTCTTCATCAAGCTCAAGCGATGAGGAGATCATCATCAGGAAGGGGAAGGACAAGGACGATCCAGCAGGCCTCTGCTTCATGGCCTTTGGAGACAAGCCGAAGAGCCGCTCACACCAGCGCTGAAGATCCCGCAAGAGCTTCTGTTCAATGGCTCTTGGGGATAAGGAAGAAAAGAGCTCCTTCGATGATTCCGACGACGATGACAACAAGGTATCATCCTACGAGCGCGAAATCGTTGATTTACTTGAGAGCAATCGTCAGGAGTTGAAATATCGGGAAAAACTGCTTAGGGGGGCTAAGAAGAGGATAGATGAGTTAGAGAGTGAGCTTGCCGTGGCCAACAGCAGAATTGAGAGTCTATCCTCTTCCCCTTGCTTGGGTGATAGCAGTGAGTGCCCGAAGTGTGAGGTGCTTCTGTGTGACCCGTTGACTCTGAAGTCCAGGTACACAGAAAGGGTTGATGAGAGGGACGCTTTGGCCACTGAGCTTGAAAGCGCTCAGCTGGAGCTGAAAGATGCTCAAGCCACTGCCGTCGCACCCTGTGTTGATTGCCCATCTCATCTAGCTGTCTTAGCTGAGCTGAAATCCAAGGGCGATGAACAGTTGGGTGATTTGGAGAGGTTGAGAGCTGAGCTTGCGCAGACTAGGCTAGAGCTTGAGACATTGTCAGTTCCACCCACTGTCTGTGAGAACTGCCTGTCTCTTAGAATCGAATTGATTAAGCTAAAAGCCGAGAAGTCTGTCCAAGTAGAGAGTGAGTGTGAGACCTGCTTGTCTCAGGTGGAGGTTCTAGCTTCCTTGAGAGAGGAGCTAGCAGATTCTCAGAATGAGAACTTTTACCTCCGTTCTATCCTGAGTTGGATCAGTGCCAGAGAGCCACAACTTGGCATGATGATCCAACAGTTACAGAGGCAGGATGGGTTTGGGGTAGGTTACACCTACACCAAGGCTGACTTTGAGAGTGCCGTTAGCCGGGCAGTGGAGTGGAGCAAAATGACCCCAGAGCAGAGGTATCCCAAGACTCACTCCACTGAGACCTCCAGGCTTGTCAGCCCAAGGATGGAGTGATTCATGAACCACCCAAAGCTCCACCCAAGAAGCCTATCTGGGTTCCTAAGCCCAAACACCTCCACTCTTCTCTAGACTCTCTTCCTGGACTCTCTCAACCCAAGAAGACCACACCAAACACTACCAAGCCCAAACATCCCAAGTCTCAACCACATCCCAAGAAGCCCACTTATCATTGTGAGTACTGTTAGAGAGATGGGCATCTTGCGGAGTTCTGCTTCAGGAGGAAGCGAGTTGAGAGAGCAGAGAGGGCTCGAGGTGATCAGGAGCAGTTCTACCAGCAGGGTGGTAGACTGCGTGTTCCTCGGCGCAGGGAGAGGCTGGAGGCCAGGCCGCGTCGTGTAGGTGGTGGTAGAGGAGACAGCGTTCTTGCCCGTGCTCCAGTTGGTGGTGTTCGTTCCGGTAGAATTCCAGGCCGTGTTGGCTACGGTCCTGGACCTCGTGGCCGCAGGGTTAGGCAGAACCGAGGACCATGCTTTGAGTCGTGTTTTGGTCCAAACTCCTTTGATGGTTTTCGCTTTCCATCTTTTGAGCAGATGGCTCGACACTGGTTTAGCTCTTTTGCTAAACCTGATGCCGGACCATTTGCTCCCACATACAGCCACTGATTGTGCAGGATCGGAGACTGGAGGACGTTTGGATCATGGACTCAGGATGCTCCCGCCACATGACGGGACATCGCAGATGGTTCTCCAGTCTCACTCCCCCGAGCTCCAAAGAGTACATCACATTCGGGAACAGTGGTCAAGGGAAGGTAAGTGGCATAGGCTCTATTCGTATTTCAGATCATTTCTCTTTGAAGAATGTTGCTTTGGTTAAGAATTTGAACTTCAATTTGATTTCTGTTTCCCAACTTCTTGAGGATGGTTTGGAAGTGCGTTTTAAGAAGGGCAACTCTTCTGTGGTTGATTCTGGAGGGTCTTTGGTTTGTCAGATTTTACCTTTCGGTAAAGTTTTTCGGATTGACTTCTCTAGTTCTTTTGGCCCTTCTCGCTGTTTGATTGCTGGATCCTCCTCTGAGCTCTGGAAGTGGCATAGGAGGTTAGGTCATTTGAGCTTTGATCTGCTAGTCAGGTTGAGCTCTATGGACCTCATCCGAGGATTGCCCAAGCTTAAGATGGAGAAGGATCTAGTTTGTCATCCCTGTCGTCATGGGAAAATGGTTGCCGCTTCTCACTCACCTGTGACTCAAGTGATGACTTCGTATCCGGGCGAGCTTTTACATTTGGACACTGTAGGTCCTGCTCGGGTACGCTCAGTTGGTGGGAAGTGGTATGCACTTGTGATTGTTGACGACTTTTCTCGATTCTCGTGGGTGTTCTTTTTGGAGTCTAAGGATGAAACGTTTCAGTTTGTTCATGACCTGATTTTGAAGCTGAAGAATGAGAACAATGGTCGGATGCGAGCAATTCACTCCAACAACGGCTCTGAGTTCAAGAACTCTCAGTTCGTCAGCTTCTGTAGTGATCAGGGTCTGGATCATCAGTTTTCCTCTCCTTACACTCCCCCACAGAACGGCGTTGTGGAACGAAAGAACCGCACGCTAGTCGAGATGGCCAGGATGATGCTCGATGAGCACAGGACTCCTAGGCGTTTTTGGGCTGAAGCCATGAACACAGCTTGCTATCTGGCCAACCGCATCTTTCTTAGAGCTTACCTTGGTAAGACATCATATGAACTGCGGTTTGCCAGACAGCCCAAGGTAAGCCACTTGCGAGCGTTTGGCTGCAAGTGCTTTGTGCTCAAGAAGGGAGGGCATTTGGACAAGTTTGAGTCTCGTTGCTGGGATGGTGTTTTTCTTGGTTATGCATTGCATTCTCGAGGCTTCCGTGTTTGGAACCTCGAATCCCAGCTGCTTGTCGAGACTTGTGAGGTTTCATTTGATGAGTCCTTGCCTTCTTTGACTCCTTCTTTTGAGCCGTCTGATGGTGAGCTCGGAGAGTCCATCTTCGAGGAAGATGATGACACTCCAGCCGCTAATGAGGGTGGGCCTACTGCATCCCCCGCAGAGCCCACACCTTCTGAGACTTCGACTGAGGATGAGGGCGGACCTCTGATCACTTCTTCCACTACGATCGAGCCCCCTCAGTCGAGTCCAGAGGTGCCAGCTGCTGACTCTGGTGAGGTGACTTCAGATCACCAGGGAACCCGAGTAGTTCAGCGTGACCATCCCTCAGAGCTCATCATAGGTGATCTGACTGAGAGAACTTTGCGTTCTTCTGCCTCTCTTGCTGTGTTTGCTGAATCTGCGTTTGTTGCATCTTTTGAGCCCAGAGATGTTTCTCATGCTCTTTCTGATTCTAATTGGATTAATGCTATGCAAGAAGAGCTTGAGAACTTTGTCCGCAATCGGGTTTGGACACTAGTTGAGCCGCCACCAGGATGCAACCCCATAGGCACCAAGTGGGTATTCAAGAACAAACAAGGTGAAGATGGGGTTGTGGTGCGCAACAAGGCTCGACTAGTTGCCCAGGGTTATTGCCAGAAGGAAGGTATTGACTTTGAAGAAACCTTCACTCCTGTTGCCCGTCTTGAGTCCATTCGTATTCTTCTAGCTTTTGCCGTTTCAAAGGGTTTTAAGCTTTTTCAAATGGATGTTAAGAGTGCTTTTCTGAACGGGTACATAGAAGAGGAGGTTTATGTTAGGCAACCCCCCGGCTTTGAGAACCCTAAGTTTCCTCGACATGTTTTTAAGTTGCACAAAGCTTTATACGGGTTGAAGCAAGCCCCCAGGGCTTGGTATGACCGGTTAAAGCAATTTTTGTTGGGGAAAGGCTTTGTGATGGGTTCTGTGGACAAAACTCTCTTTTTGCTCAGAGTCGCTTCAGACTTCTTAGTTGCTCAGATTTATGTGGACGATATTATCTTTGGCGGTACTATTGATTCTCTCGTGTCCAAGTTTTCTGAGCAGATGCACGGTGAGTTTGAGATGAGCCTCATGGGTGAGCTCAAGTACTTTTTAGGGCTCCAGATCAAGCAGACCAAGGACGACACCTTCATCCACCAAGGTAAGTACACTCGTGATATGTTAAAGAAATTTGACTTTGGTGGTGAATTGAAGCCGCAGATGACCCCGATGGGCACTTCTGGGGGTCTGGACAAGGATGAGAGCGGTGTCAAGGTCAATGAAAGGGAGTTTCGAGGGATGATCGGTTCGCTACTGTACTTGACGGCGACAAGACCGGACATACAGTTCGCCGTGGGACTTTGCGCGCGTTTCCAGTCTTCACCACGCGCGTCTCATCGGTAGGCTGTCAAACGCATCTTCAGGTATCTCACTTATGCGCCCGATCTCGGTCTTTACTATTCAGCATCATCATCTCTTGATTTATCTGGCTTTTCGGATGCCGACTTTGGTGGGTGCCGGTTGGATCGCAAGTCGACTTCGGGTACTTGCCAGTTTCTTGGTTCTTCTCTTGTCTCTTGGTCTTCTCGAAAGCAATCTGGAGTTGCTCTTTCGACCACAGAGGCTGAGTATGTAGCTGCTGCTAGCTGCTGCTCACAGTTGGTTTGGATGATTTCCACATTACGAGATTTTGGGTTGTTCTTTCCTACCAGAGTTCCTTTGTTTTGTGACAGCACCAGTGCAATTAGTTTAGGGAAAAACCCATGTCTCCATTCAAAAACCAAACACATTGATGTGCGCTTTCACTTTTTGCGGGATCAATATGAGAAAGGTGTCATTGACCTTGTTCATGTTGATACTCATCATCAGTTGGCTGACATTTTCACCAAACCCCTTGATCAGTCTACTTTTGAGCGTTTACGAGGGGATTTGGGTGTTGTGTATCCTTTTTAGGATATTTTGAGTCAGTTCATTTCTTTCTTCTTTACTCTTTTCTTGAGTCTTTTTGTGTGTGTTCATTTCATACATATTCACATATCACACTTTTGAGCCTGCTTTTGTTATATGATTGAACTGCTTTACTTATTCTAGCTGGTACATGCTTTTGATTACTTGTCAATGATCATGCTTTGCTTCAGTTCATTTGATATGTCTGATATCTGTCATATGCATGGCTTTTACGCTTTAAACTTGAAAAATGATCACCATTGCTTCTGGTAACTAGCATGTGTAGGCTGAGTGCTTTTGCTATCTATTACATGCCATGTGGCTAGTTCATCACATAGATTCAGATATGCAACTTGGACATCTTTATGCTTTAACATGGAACATGTGCTATAAAAATGATAAAAATCAAAAATGAATGAAAATTCCATGCCTTTTTATGCTTAAGTTGAAAAGATCCAAGTGGGTTTGCCTTGTCGCATTGCATTGTTCTGGACTGCTTACCATAGCACTTTGGTATGAACTAGGACAACGTAGTGTATGCCAAGACCAATGTCTTAAGCTTCTGATGGTCCAGTTCTGGCCTAGGCTTGACATGGTCGGTTAGCATACGGTTGACATGCAAATAACCCTTGGCAAAAATGAAAAAGGACAATGAAAAAGCCTGAAAATTAAAAAGACAACAAGTTTGCTGAAGCACTTTGTTTTGGACGATGCTTATCTTGGTAGATATCAGTTAGCTTCTGCATCTCATGCTTTACCTTGCTTGTTAACTAGAAAATGTGGTGATGCCTTTGTTTGCAAAAACTGAAAAATGCGTGCTAATGACTTTCTTTAGATATCATCTGTTGCACTGATCATGTCATGTGTCTTAGACAGTATGTCTTTTGCTATACTTGTTAGATGTTGTAATTGCAGTCAATCATATTTGAGAAGCATGCTTTCTACACTCCTTATGCACTCCAGTTGAATTCACTGCATATTTTGAGGGGGAGTTGCATTTCAGGGGGAGTATGTGTCTCTATTGAGTGCTTGATGAGTTCACTTGTCAACAAGGGGGAGAACATTTGGGATCAGAGTTTAAGGGGGAGTTCTTACTCTGTTGATATCCTTGTTGTTCTGAAATCGCACTCATTTTGAGTTTTTACGTTTTGGTTAACCATAATGACCGCTTCTTGCTTTTGTTCGGCTTTTGGTCATTAGGGTTAAACTTTTAACTTATTCTTCTTCTTCTTTGTTTTCTTGTGTTTTGTTTTCGTGTTTCCACATTTGCTCGCAGGTGCTGAAGAAGAGGAGTGTTGACAATGCACTCATCAAGGGGGAGATTGAGGAGCCATGCTGAATAGCGTGGGCCTCATGGCTCCAGAAGTGATGAGTAATTGTCAACGATAGTCAAAGAGGACAGAAGAAGAAGAGATCTGTTGTTTCATGGGCCGCGTGTGACTCAGGTACACCGGCAGCAAGCGACTGTCGGGCAGAGGAGGCTGCGAAGTCGGGGTGGCCCAATCCGGGTACATGGGCCAGAAGCAGTAGAAGACCCACTGGGCTGTTGACCAGGGTTGACTCAGGTACACGGGCGGTGAGTGATCGCCGGGCTGAGAGAGCTGCGGAGTCGGGCCGGCCCAATCCGGGTACCTGGTGCAAAGTCGGTGGAGGCTTTGTCAGTTTCGGCGCAAAACTAACAACCGTTGATTCTGTATCCGACTATCCTGAAGAGAGGCCGTAGTCGCTACGAAAGCTTAGCTTCCGGATAAGTCATCTGTAACTCTAGGCCCACAGTCAGTCAGTCGTGTCTGTAAAAATACCTAAGGGCAGTAGAGTCTTTTCCTTTATTCTTGCGTCTGTAAAAACCCTAAGGGGAAGGTGGAATGTTCCTAGTGTTGGGAGCCTATAAATAGGACCCCAATCCCTAGGGTTTGGACTACCCTTTTTGGCTGAAATCAATACTACTCCTTTGGGTCACTTTTTGTCTCTTTGTCTCTCTCCTCTCCTGTTCTTGCTTGCGCCACCAGCGAGTTCTTGCCCCTGTTTTTGTTGCCTTGCATTTATTATTGCAGAGAAGGTTCTATTCCCAAATCGTGTGCAGCAACTGCAGAGTTTTAATGGCTTCATTACATTAGCACAACAAGTTTTTCCATGATTTGTGAGGCTTCGGAAGTTTCTCTGTTGCGTGTGTTCTTCTTGAGAAGTAGTACTAGTTCTTGCTGTTGCAAGTAGTACTACTACTGTAGCTACAGTACTCGCTGCCAGCTTTTTACCTTCTACTGCTCATCTTTTTGATCGAAGTTGACAGGCTCTAGCAACTTTTCTGGCTGTGTTTCTGGCGAAGCCCCTTCTCTGTTCGAAGCCCCTCAGCTCCGTGAGGCAGGCTTCGATCTAACATCTTGGAAGGCTTCGTTCAAACTTCGAACTTCGTTTTGGGTCCTGTGTTGCTAGCTTCAAAGTATTTTCTGAACGGACAGCATCACATACTTCGAATGACAGTGCGAAGGTACTCCGGTTCTAGCTGTTCGAAGTCCACACTTCGATAGGTTTCGAAGTTGGCTTCGAAGCTTGTCGTTCTGCTAGCCTTCGCTTTGGTTTCTTTGTGGCGTGACAGCCTTCGCTTCTCTTTTCGAAGCTTGCTCTTTTTGAAGGTAGAGTATAGGCTTCGAATTTGGTGCCTCTGTCGTGTGACAGGCTTCGCTTCTTTGTTCGAAGGTAGTCCGTCTGTGTGTTGCATTCGAAGTTTTTTGTTCGAAGGTTTAGGTTCGAAGCACTCGGTTCGAAGCTGTGTCCGAAGCCTTGCCTTCGAAGTACACACTTCGAAGCACGCTCCGGCTTGGTCATACTTCGCTTCCTACCACTTCGAACTAGGCTAGACCAAAACACCTTCGGCATTTTCGCTACAGCCTTCGGCCGGCTTCGCATCCAACCTCCGAAGCAGACTTCGACAATCATCTCCGAAGCAGACCTCGACAGGCGAAGCAGGCTTCTCCAAGTTCTGAACAGGAGACAAATCTGAACAGTAACTTCTCATTTCACTTTACATATACTTAGATCATTTCATTGGGAAGTTTAGGCCTGACATACTCTGTTTATCTACCTAGTTGCACTTCTTTAATAGTTCTCTGTTTGACATCAGTTGCTTCTAAGCTAGATACCTTTAGACTTAGGCCTTCTGTTTATTTTCTGCTGCTTAGTCTTTTGAGGTGCGTTGGGTATTGGGAACAGGCCATTAATTCGAAAGAATTTTTAAGTCGCCCATTCACCCCCCCTCTGGTCGCTACTTTCGGTCCTACATTGGATCGCAAGTCGACTTCCGGTACTTGCTAGTTTCTTGGTTCGTCTCTTGTTTCTTGGTCTTCTCAAAAGCAGTCTGGAGTTGCTCTTTCGACCATTGAGGCTGAGTATGTAGCTACTGCTAGCTGTTGCTCACAGTTGGTTTGGATGATTTCCACTTTGCGAGATTTTGGGTTGTTCTTTCCTACCAGAGTTCCTTTGTTTTGCGACAGCACCAGTGCTATTAGTGCAGGGAAAAACCCTTGTCTCCATTCAAAAACCAAACACATTGATGTGCGCTTTCATTTTCTGCGGGATCAATATGAGAAAGGTGTCATTGACCTTGTTCATGTTGATACTCATCATCAGTTGGCTGACATTTTCACCAAACCCCTAGACCAGTCTACCTTTGAGCGTTTACGCGGGGATTTGGGTGTTGTGTATCCTTTTTAGGATATTTTGAGTCAGTTTTCTTTCTTCTTTACTCTTTTCTTGAGTCTTTTTGTGTGTATTCATATCATTCATATCCACATATCATACTTTGAGTTTGCTTCTATTATATGATTGAACGCTTTACTTATTCTAGCTGGTACATGCTTTTGATTACTTGTCGATGATCATGCTTTGCTTCAGTTCACTTGATATGTCTGATATCTGTCATATGCATGGTTTTTATACTTTAAAATTGACAAATGATCACCATTGCTTCTGGAAACTAGCATGTGTCGGCTGAATGCTCTTGCTATCTATTACATGCCTTGTAGCTAGTTCCTGACTTAAATGCAAATATGCAACTTGGACATCTTTATGCTTTTAACAATGGAAAATGTGCTATAAAAATGATGAAAAATCAGAAAAATGAAAATTCCATGCCTTTTTATGCATAATTTGAAAAGATCCAGGTGGGTTTGCTTTGTCGCATTGCATTGTTCTGGACTGCTTACCATAGCACTTTGGTATGAACTAGGACAATGTAGTGTATGCCAAGACCAATGTCTTAAGCTTCTGATGGTCCAGTTCTGGCCTAGGCTTGACTTGGTCGGTCAGCATAAGGTTTGACTTGCAAATAACCCCTAGCACAAATGAAAAAGGAAAAAAAAGCCTGAAAATTAAAAAGATAACAAGTTTGCTGAAGCACTTTGTTTTGGACAATGCTTATCTTGGTAGATATCAGTTAGCTTCTGCATCTCATGCTTTACCTTGCTTGTCAACTGGAAAATTTGGTGATACTTTTGGTTTGCAAAAATTGAAAAATGCTTGCTAATGACTTTCTTTAGATATCATCTGTTGTACTGATCATGCCATGTGTCTTAGACAGTATGTCTGTTGCTATACTTGTTAGATGTTGTAATTGCAGTCAATCATATCTGAGAAGCATGCTTTCTACACTCCACCTGCACCCCAGTTGCATTCATTGCATATTTTGAGGGGGAGTTGCATTTCAGGGGGAGTCCGTGTCTCTTTCGAGTGCATTTAGTCTCGCTTGATGAGTCCACTTGTCAACAAGGGGGAGAAATTTTGGGAGAAGAGTTAAGGGGGAGTTTTGGCTTTCTCTGGGATTTGTTTCAGGGGGAGTTTTTGCCCCGTCTGTCCTTACTCTTTTGATATCCTTGTTGATAATTCTGAGATTGCACTCGTTTTGAGCTTTTACCTTTGGTTAACCATAATGACTGTTTCATGCTTTTGTTCGGCTTTTGGTCATTAGGGTTAAACTTTTACTTTATTTTTCTTCTTTTCTGTTTTCTTGTGTTTTGTTTTCGTGTTTCCACAGTTGTTCACAGGTACTGAAGAGGTGATGAAGAGAAGTGTTGACAATGCACTCATCAAGGGGGAGATTGAGGAGCCATGCTGAAGTGCGTGGGCCTCATGGCTCCAGATGTGATGAGTCATTGTCAATAGTAGTCAAAGAGGACTGAAGAGAGAGGAGAAGACCTGCTGTGTCTGGGTCGTGTGTGACTCAGGTACACGGGAAGTGAGCGACTATCGGGCAGAGGGGTCGCGAAGTCGGGCTGGCCCAATCCGGGTACATGGGCTAGGGGCAGCAGAGGATCCACTAGGCTGTTGACCAGGATTGACTCAGGTACACGGGCGGCAAGTGATTGCCGGGCTGAGAAAGCTGCGGAATCGGGCCGGCCCAATCCGGGTACCTGGTGCAAAGTTGGTGGACGCTTTGTCAGTTTCGTCGCAAAACTGACAACCACTGATCTTGGATCGGACCATCCTAGAGTGAAGCCGTAGTCGCTATGAAAGCTCCGCTTCCGGACAAGTTATCTATAAATAGGAGTTTTCTATTTTGCCCTTAGGACCACAGTCAGTCAGTCGAGTCTGTAAAAATATCCTAAGGGCAGTTTGGTCTTTTCCTTTTATTTCAGCATCTGTAAAAAAAAACCCTAAGGGTCTGGTGGAATATTCTTAGACTATTGGGCTGCCTATAAATAGGGCCCCAATCCCTAGGGTTAGGTTACCCTTTTACTGAAATCACTTTTCTAATCAATACCTTGGGTCAGCTCTTTCTCTGTTTCCCTGTGTGCGCCGCTAGGCTTCTGTACTATCTCCATGTGTTTCTTCCTGCGAGCGCCGCCACCGTAAGTTCTTCTGTTCATCACGAGTTTGTGGGATTTTATTCTCTATGTCTCCGTCACTCAGTGAACACGATTAAATCTGCTGCATCGTTTTGTGTGCCTACATGTTTTTGTCTCCGTGCAAATAGTTTTTCTCTGGTTGCTTCTGCTCTTCATCTGAGAAGTACTAGTTCTTCTTGTTAGCTCCTATAGCAGCAAGTAGTACCTAGTTTTTGTTTAATCCTAGCTCTGAGCCTAGCACTCATCATGTTTCTTTTTGCATGCGGAAAGGGTCTAGCTAGACCTGGAACCTAGCGTTCTGCATGTCAGGAAGCTAGCTTAATAGCCTTTCTTTTTGCTTGTCTTGGAGATCTGGCTGCAAGTAGTATTTTCCCTGTACTATTGCAGCAGCCTTTGTTTTCTCTGCATAAGAAGTTCCTGACAAAGTCCGTTCAACGTACTCCGAAGGACTTAGGCTCCGTAAGCGAAGTCTGCATACTTCGGAGCTTTTGGAATTGTGTTCAGGACTTCGAAGTGTTGTTGTTTTGGAGTATAGGCTTCGTTTGATAGCTTTCGTAGGTACTTCTCTGACTGTCCACAGAGTTCTGGCATGTGACCTTCGGCTGTGCGAAGTACCTTTGGTTACAAAGTGCACTTTGGCAACATTTCGAAGGTGCATTGCGTTTTTGCCGCAGTGTAGCATACTTCACCAAGTAGTGCTTGTTTCTGAGTTCTGCTAAGTACACCTCGCTGGTTTTTTTGTACTTGTTCGAAGTTTTTTGTTGTTGTTCGAAGTATACTTCGCATAGTATACTTCGTCAGCAAGAACAGACTTCGCCAGCTTGTTCTGTACACTGCTTGTTCGAAGTACACGGTTCGAAGTTTTTCCTTTGGCTCCGAATACTGTGGGCTTCAGAGTGCTGGTTGGTGATTCTCGACTGTTCAAGCTTCGATTATTTGCGGTTCACTTCGTCAGCCTCAGGCTTCGCACAAACACTCCGAACCAACTTCGTCTCCATCAGCCTTCGCACGTCAACTTCGAAGCAGGTTCCGACACTACAGGCTTCGACGCTGTATACTTCGAAGCAGGCTTCGACACAATCGTGACAGGCTTCACTTCGCACAGGCTTCGTCAAGTACCGAACAGGAGACAAATTTTCAATAGTAACTTCTCATCTCGTTTTACGTGCACTTAGATCAATTGTTGTGATGATTTATTTATATGAAGTTTGATCTGCCATGTTTTGAATGCTTTGTTAATCTGCCTATTAGCACTGTGTTGGTGTCTTTTTGATTAGGACACTGGTTGTTGTTAGGCTAGATCCTTTGAGGCTCAGTTGATCTGTTCACCTTTCTTTGCTTAGTCTGTTGAGGTGCGTTGGGTGTTGGGATCAGGCCATTGATTCAAAAGAATTTTTTAGGCGCTCATTCACCCCCCTTTGGTCGCTACTTTCGGTCCTACAGAGGGGATCGAGAGCGGAAGTGGCTTGCTGGCGCTCGGAGTCGCAAAGCGGTGTCACGAGTCGAAGGGTTGAGAGGCTTTGTCAGTTTTTGCTGAAAACCGTCACAAATCTAGTTTTGCTGATTTTAATAGACTTGAGTCCTTTTTAGTGTTCAGTCTTTGTGTAATAAACTAGGTTTAATTTTAGTAAGTGTCTAGAGCAAGTGTACTCTGGTATATTTTTCAGAATTTTCTTAATTCTGAAACTATATTAAAAGGAATAGGACCTTTGTGTAATTTTTAATTTTAGAGGGTTCTTTTCAGAAAGTGAATAGTTTTGTCAATTTTCAAATACAGAACACTGATTGCAGCTTCAACACTAAAAACAATTCACTTTAAACCTGGGTTTCAAATTCATAACTGAAACCAAATCAGTAAAAACAGTTCACTGCAACCTGAATTTCAGAATTCAGAGCTGAAACCAATTCACTACAAACAGGTTTACTTCAATTTCAGAAATCTAATTTCACAAGCTTCAGCAATTAAATCAGATCAGAGTTTAAACTGAACTGCAGACACAATCTGGAACAGTTTCAACCAACAAAGAACACACAGATTTGAACAGCAGTTCAGAATACTAAACAGATCAGTAAATAATTGATCAAAAGGCTGAACAAAATAATTTTAATGTTATTGACTCAGTAACAGTGATCAGTGACTGAAAAACATATTCAGAATCAACACTATATGAAAACTGAGCTGGATCAATTCCAAAAATAGAACTGAACACATTTCAAGTTTCACTACAAAACAAATTTTAGAACTTCAACATTTGATTTATAGCTGAACACAGATTCAAATAATCAGTCTATATCAAAAACAGCAATCTATTCAACTTCATTTCAGAGAAAACAGTACTCAGCACAGTGAATCACTGAATGAAGGCTAATCACAAATCTCAGAACAGAATCTGCTATGAAACAGTGAATATTAAACTCCTGTAGCAGATCTGAACCAAAAATCTTCAACAAAACAGTGCTGTTTAGAAAACTGAATTAAAACATCCAGAAACTTGAACTTGTAGTGATTTCAGATCATAAAAATCAGATTAACAAGTTGTTCTAGCTGATGATCATGTATGACAGCATTTCATCAAATACCCCCCATGGTTGGCCTATAAATAGAGGACCAAATCCATGGGCAGGTGGCTGTTCTTTTTGCTGAACCAAAATATCAATTCCATTAAATTTCTGCTGCTTTTGGTATTTTGGATCAATTCTGCATGTTACTATTCATCATCTGGGACGAGGAACAGTGCAGCGCATAGACTCGTGAAGTTTCTGGCGCAGGTTTGGTTAGTTTTATTCAGAACAATTCCATCATCTGAAATTAAATTCTCAATCTCTGTTCTGAGTTATCAGGAATATACAGTTATGTGTTTGAAGTTTTGAACTATGGTTCAGGTTTGTAATTGAGGATTGTTTTGACTTCATTGCCAGCTGTCTTAGTTGATAGATTTGATTTAAATACTAATTTCATTTTTAGCAAAACTGTTCAAATTACAAGTGTTGTTACAGAGTCTGTTCTAATCACTTAGAGCTAAACTTGTTGTTGCATGAGTGTCAAGTCAAGGTTTAAATCAAGTTGTGTGAATTGGGAAGTCTCTATTGCTCTGATTTGTTTGGTTGTTATAAATCTGAAATTTGAATTTTAGAGGTGTGTTGGGTGATCTGAACAGAACATCACATTCACGAGATACTGTCGAGGCGCCTATTCACCCCCCTCTAGTCGCCATTCCAATCCCACAATTGGTATCAGAGCCGGTTAGATCACCAGTTGACCTTAACCGGTTTGTGATCCTTGGTTTGGCGACATGGAAAGAAACTCAAAAATTCCGATGTTTGATGGTCATGATTTTGCTTATTGGAAGGTGCGCATGGAGGCGTTTCTACTAAGCCAAGGAAGTGCTATTTGGGACATTGTTGATTCCCAATATGTGATCCCTGAAACTCACACTTCAGAGACTGAGAAATTACAGTATGAATGTAATAGCAAAGCAAGAAATATATTGTTTGTTAGTCTGAGTCACAAATAGTTTGACAGGGTCCAGCACCTACGAACTGCGCGTGAAATTTGGACCACTTTGAAAACTTTTCATGAGGGCACTACTCAGATTAAGTCTAAGAGGCAAAGCACTTATAATCAAGAATACCAAATGTTTGTGCAAGGCCCCAGCGAATCTGTAGATGCCATGCTTGCGCGTTTTGATGGAATTGTGAGTAATTTGTGCTCCATTGGAACTTTGGCTTATTCTAACCATGATAGGGCGATCAAACTTCTCTATGCTCTTGATCATAACATATGGGAGGTGACGATATCTAGTATTGAATAGTCAGCAAGTTTTGACACTTTGACTTGCGACGAACTCTTTAGTAAGCTCAAGTCCACTGAGATTGCCAAGGCGTCTCGTCTAGGAGTCGGAAACTCTTTGTTGCCTTCTATTGCTTTAGTTTCCGGTCCTGTCAGTGGTACCTCATCTGGAGGTAATTTTTCTGGCGTTTCTGGAGTTTGTGCTTATTCTGGTGGTTTTGTCCTGTCCTCCCTTGTCTTTGTCACAAAAGAATAAGTGGACACTCTAGATGATGAGGAGCTGGCTCTCATTGTCAAGAAGTTCACTCGCTTCTACAATGATAGATGAGACCAAAGGAGAGGAGGGTCACAGGGGTGTTTTGAATGTGGAGATACGTCTCACATAAAAGCGAATTTCCCTAAGTTAAAAATGAAAAATGAAAATGAGCACAAGCACCAAAAATGGAACAAGAAACATTACTTCAAAGGGAAGCGCAGAAAAGTGGCTAAAAGAGTAGCCAGAGCTTTTGTAGCCGCCCTCAGCGACATCGATTGTACATCAAGCGAGGAGCCAAGCTCGGAGGATGAGGAGCCTCCCAAGAAGGAGAAGAAAGAGAAGAAGGAGAAGAAGACAATGGACCTCACCAACCTTTGCTTCGTGGTCAACGGCAACGATAGCAGCGACGAGCTCGACACTTCTGAGGTATATCTATCTCGTAATCAGCTTCTTGTTCAAAATGATGAATTGCATGATGTTGTTTGTTCACAGGATAGATTACTTAAACTTGCTGCGAAAGAAAAAAAAGAACTAAAACTCATACTTGAAACTATTTCCACTGAACTTGCAATTTTGAAATCTAAGTCTGATGATGCCGAATGTGAGTCATGTCTTATTGTTATGAATGAACTTGCTCAGCTGCATTTTACACATGCTCAAACTGTTGAAAAACTTGAATTAACTGAAAAGCAGCTTTTGGTGGTGGAGTCTAGTCCTGCGGTCATCAACGAATGCATGAACTTTCCTTTACTTGTTGAAAGCATTAATTTGAGAGATAGGCAAGTTGATGAACTTAAGGCTAGATTGGAGAGTGCTGAGTGTTCTAAGGATGTGCAGCCAGCGTGTCCCACCTGCATCACCCTTAAGGACCAACTCAGCTTTGCTAGAGAGCAAGTTGAAAAACTAAAATGTGAAAATGATTATCTTCTCTCCGTGGTTGAGAAATGCACTGAAGGCAAGGGTAGGATGGATTTGCTTTTGGCTAAAAGAAAATTTTGTGTTGAAAGGCAGGGTTAGCTCTCGGGTTGGGTTATGAGAGAACTTCTTCAAACACTTTGAGCGAAACTGTGTTCACTCCTCCCACTACTCTTGAGAAAGAGAGAGCCTAGTTAGACACCAATCAAAAAGCCAAGAATCCTACTCAACCTCTAAAGAAAGCTCTTCATTCACCAGATGAACCTCCTCAACAAAAACCCAAGGAGACTGTGAGATTTGCGCCTGAGACACATGCTCACACACCCAAGAGAGTGTATCACTGCTCCTATTGTCATCGGGTGGGTCATTTGGTTGGGTTTTGCTTTCGTCGTATCAGGGATGAGCGACGGTCTTTTGCTATGAGCTTTCAGGAGATGCATTACACATCTTTAGATATGCATGAGTATGCTTTTCGCTCTTATCCTGATTTTGAGGCCCCACATGGTCTAATGAGTGAGTTTGCCCTTCGTGGTGTACACCATGCTTCATATGGTGATAGACCATGTGTAAGAGGATTTGATGCTCGACAGGTTGGGAGACTTCGTCGTTTTCTAGGTTCGCGCTTTGTAGGTAGACCTCACACTTTTTATCATGGTTCATATCCGTTGCATGATCAGTCTACTACTTTGCCTGGTTCTCAAGTTTTGCAATGTTAGATTCCAAAACAGTTTTTAACTCACCCTCTCACTGAGCATTCGAGAGCTTCTAGTGTGTTTTGAGGTGGAGTTGTGTAACATTGCATGAGCTTCTGTCATATGATTAATTGCTTTTACAAGTAAATGCTTTTTTATGCCTCTATACTACTGTCTTTAATACTGTTGACTATACTTGACATGTTTTCATCTGATAATTATCATGGGCATGACTTTTATTTGTGAAAATTTGAAAATGATCACTGCTTAGTCTAGAAACGAACTTGAATGGGTTGAGTGCATTTGCTATCTTTTACACACCTGATAGCTAGGTCCTTTCTAACTTGGATGCTAATACGCAACTTGATTTCATCAAAAATATTGTGCTGAAAATGAATGAAAATGAAAATGAAAAATGAATGAAAATGAAAATGAAAATGAATTATATTCATGCTGTTGTGTGCTAAAATTGAAAAGATCCAGGTGGGTTTGCTTTGTCGCACTATTTTGTTCTGGAGTGCTTACCATAAAACTTTAGTAAGAACCAGGACGTTGTAGTGTTTACCGAGACTATTGCCTTAAGCTTCTGATGGTTTCAACCTAGGCTTAGCATGGTCGGTTAGCATAAGGTTGACATGCAAATAACCTCTAGCACAAAAATAAAAAGTTAAAATTGATTGCATATCATGTTTGATGAAGCTCCTTGAAGTGGGATATGCTAATTTGGTTAGTAATTGGATAGCTTTTGCATCTCATGCCTTGCCATGTCTAGTATGCTAGTCTGACTGATGATGCTTTTATTTGCTAAAATCTGAAAATGCCTGCTCATGCCTTTTGTTTAGATGATATTCACCTAAGCTGGTCATACAATACTTTTAGATGATATTCAAGGCAAATGCTTGTTTGTACTATAATTGCAGTTTCTCATGTTTCAGAAGCTCACATCTCTGCTTTACCCTCATCCCTTCTTTGTATCTTTTTATCTCCTTGATGCCTGCATTGTCAAAGGGGGAGAAATGGTTTACATGATGCTTTTGGAGGCTTTTGGATGATTGCTTGATTAAGGGGGAGTAATTGGCTTTCATATTGCATTGAGATGCTTTTGATGCTTTTGCCTTGCCTTGCATAACGCTTTTGCCCAAGAGGGGAGATCTTTTACCAAGTGACATGTTTTGCTCTTTTCTGAGTTTTTATGGTCACTTGTGCGCTAAACTTGAAACTCTCATCATGTCTTTATTTGGGGTTGTCAATGCACTCATCAAGGGGGAGATTGTGAAACCAAGGGTGGTTTCGGTCTGGATGATGAGTGATTGACAAGGATGAGCGTTTGAGCGGTTGAGTGGTTGAGAGTTAGTTTGAGTGCATCGAGGGGTTCGATGTTAAATGGAGGATTGTGTGCTGAGGGCTTCGGCGGTGCGTCGCGTTCTTGTTTTGGCTTGTCTTTGATGTACAGGGTGGAGATGCTGACCAACTGTCAACGGTGAGTGATCAAGGGTCAAGCGGGGAGATCGATGCCAAAGGATCAGGGAGGCCGAGCGAAGTTGGAGAAGATCTAAAGAGTGCACGATGGTATCAGAGCCGACTTGACTGTAGGAAGCCAAACAAACCTGACCTTAGGACTTATATTAACCATACTTTCTTACAAAATTACTTATCCTCTCACCTTCCGAGGTTTTCACAAAAAAAATTTCTCTTTTGTAGATGTCGGTCCGTACCATGAGTGGGAACCTTCGCGATGAGGCCAGATTCATCCACGATCTATGCATGCTCGTTGGTTTCCTCGGATTCGAGCACGAGCCGATGTTTCACGGAGTCTTCCTCGATGAGGAAGAAAGTTTTTGCGAGGTCACCATCATCATCCAGCCTACTACTCAGACAGCCCACACCTATCGAGGCGGAGGACCCACCTTCTTGGTTGCCAGCCAGAGCACCGCCCTCCAGGCCCTCACAGAGCTCCGGATGATCTACGACAGCGGGCTCTATGACACGGACTATCGTTTTGTACCCCTTCGCACACCAGGGAGTCCCCACAGCGTCTACGTCAGCACGCTCTCCCAGCGCCACTCCGCAGTTGGACACACCGTACGCTTGTTGGAGGCGATGGATGAGCTCCAGTATGAGGCACTACAGGATGCCAACGGACAGCGTGACACGATCAACTTCTACCGTCACTCTTCTGAGGATCTGAACCGCGAGAACGGAGATCTTCGACGCCGTATCTAGCAGAGACACTGATTGGCTACCGAGGCTGAGGAGTTGAGGCGCCAGAATGAGCTCCTACGTCAGAGCGTCGCCGGCAACGCCCATCTTCATTAGCAGATTGAGGAGTTGAAGAAGGATATAGAGGAAATCGCACCCCTTCCGCCCCGCAAGCAGAAATCGCTTCGGATCCCCACTGTGAGACCCAAGAGGATTTCCCGCAGCGCACCTCCCACCAGACCTTCCAGTTCCACCATCTCGACCGTCTCCGTCGAGCTCGTGGTCGAGTCGTCCCCTGAGCTGCCATAGACGTAGTATTTACGATTGATTGTTTTTCTTTTAAATTATTTTGAATTGTATTGCCACTCATGTCAAATATAAGGCATGAGTGAAGACTTAAATAAAAGACAATAAATGTAATCGCAAGAACGACATGTTGAATAAAGCTTAGTATCAATTCCCCCTAAGAAGATGTTATCTATTTTGGAAACTTCAGGATGACCAACACTCATGTCTCCGGCGCTCCCTAGAACGGAGGAGAGAACGACACCTTGCCCCAGTGGGGAGCAACTGGGCAAAGGTAAGCCCCGGTCACCAACCACCCCACCCTGGCCGAGATGATGGCCAATCAGAATCAGTTGGTGGCTGCTCTACTAAACCAGATGCAACAGCAGCAGCAGCAGATGCAGGAGCAGCGGGCTCAATTTTTCCGTCTCCACCAACAGCTCTCGGAGTTCCTCCGGGTCCGCCCTCCCAAATTTTCAAGCACCACCAACCCCATGGAGGCTGGTGATTGGTTGATAACCATCGGAAAGAAGTTGGACCTCCTGGCTTGTACTGAGAAGGAGAGGGTGGCTTTCGCCGCCCATCAGCTCTAGGGTCCCGCCGCAGAATGGTGGGACAACCTGCGCGAGACCTTGCCTGAGGGACACGTCCACACTTGGGCGGAGTTCTCCGCCGCTTTCCGCACCACCCACATCCCCGATGGGATCATAGCCCAGAAGCAACAGGATTTCAGGGACCTGCAGCAAGGGAGCAGGTCTGTAACAGAGTATCTTCATGAGTTCAACAAGTTGGCCCGGTACGCACCTGAGGAGGTTTGTACCGATACGGCCAGACAGTCCAAGTTCCTCCGGGGACTGAAGGATGAGCTGTCCCTTCAGCTCATTTCCGGAGATTACGCCAACTTTCAAAAGTTGGTGAATAAAGCTATTATCTAGGAGACCCAGCAAAACAAGGTCGACCTGAAAAAGAAAAGGATGATCGCCTTCAGGCAGAACCAAGGCATGGCACAAAGGCCCCGCTTCACACCTCCTCCACCGGCGCCACAATACCATCCCCGCCAGGTGTATCGTCCAGCACCACCCGCCGCCAACGCCGGAGCCAGACAACCTCGCCCCGCTCCCACAGCACCAGCCGCCCCACCCGCCCCAGCCAAGAAGGTGGAAATTCTGTGCGACAAGCACGACAAGGCAGTGGTATGCTTCAACTGCCGCCAGGAGGGGCATTATTCTCACCAGTGCCCTCACCCCAAGCGCGCACAAGGAGTCGCGAACAACCCTGCCATCCGCGCCCGTGTCAACCACGTCACCGCCGAAGAAGCCCAAGCCACGCCCAAGATTGTCATGGGTAAGTTCACGGTACATTCAGCCCTTGCAGTGGTTTTATTTGACACTGGAGCTACGCACTCCTTTATATCAACTGCTTTTGTGGAAAAGAATAATCTGAACATAAGTGAACTACCAAGACCCGTATTAATAGCCACCCCTGGCAAACAAACTCTCGCCCATTCCTATAGTCCAAGGGTATGGGTAGATATCCAAGGCATGATATTCTGGGCCGACCCCATCCTAATAGAATGTCAAGGCTTGGATCTCATTCTAGGAATGGATTAGTTAAATAAGCACCAAGGTGTGATAAGATGTGCCCGGAGACAAGTGACTGTGACCAGTGAAGAAGGGACTGCCGTCACATTTCAGATGCCAAGCCTGAAGTTCGGAAGACCAAGGCCGCACCAGATTACTTTGGAAGAAATACAGTGGTCTGCGAATACTCGGACGTATTTCCGGAGGATTTACCAGGGATGCCACCCAAGAGGGATATTGAGTTCCGGATTGATTTGGTACCCGGAACCAGTCCCATCTACAAGTGACCATACCAGATGGCCACCAATGAGCTAGCTGAGATGAAGCAGCAACTAGACGATCTAGAGAGGAAAGGCTACATCAGACCTAGCACATCCCCGTGGGGAGCCCCCGTCATCTTCGTTGAGAAGAAAGAGGACAAGTCTAAGCGTATGTGCGTGGATTACCGGGCCTTGAATGAGGTAACCATCAAGAACAAGTACCCGTTACCCAGGATCGACGATCTATTTGACCAGCTGAAAGGAGCTACGGTATTTTCCAAGATCGACCTGCGATCCGGATACCATCAGCTGAGGATTCGAGAGGAGGATATACCCAAGGTTGCTTTTACCTCTCGTTATGGATTATATGAGTGCACGGTTATGTCGTTTGGATTAACCAACGCCCCAGCCTTCTTCATGAATATGATGAACAAGGTGTTCATGGAATATTTGGACAAATTCATCGTGGTATTTATAGATGACATCCTCATCTATTCCAAGGATCAAAAGGAGCATGAGACTCACATCCGGTTGACCTTAGGAAAACTAAGGGAACACCAGTTATACGCCAAGTATAGCAAGTGTAAGTTTTGGACGGTGGAAGTAAAGTTCCTTGGACACATCATCTCTGCACAAGGTATTGCAGTAGATCCTGCCACCGTAGAAGCAGTTACAGACTAGCTGCCACCCACCAATGTATCGGAGATACAAAGTTTCCTTGGTTTGGCAGGGTATTATCGGAGGTTTATCGAGAATTTTTCCAAGATAGCCAAGCCTATGACCAAGTTATTACAGAAGGGAGAAAAGTTTGAATGGACTCCTGAATGCGAGGAAAGTTTTCGCACCTTCAAGACCCGGCTAGTGTCAGCACCTATACTGACCCTACCAGATATCATGAAGGACTTCCATGTTTATTGCGACACATCTCGCCAAGGATTGGGATGTGTTCTCATGCAAGACGGAAAGGTTATTTCATACGCCTCTCGTCAGTTGAGACCCCATGAGTTAAACTACCCGACACATGACTTGGAATTGGCCACTATTGTTCACGCCCTTAAGATATGGAGGCACTATTTGGTCAGAAACCGCTGCGAAATCTTTATGGATCACAAGAGTTTGAAGTATATCTTCACGCAGCCAGATCTCAACCTTAGGCAAAGACGATGGTTGGAATTAATAAAGGACTACGACTTAGGTATTCACTACCATCTCGGAAAAGCAAACGTGGTAGCTGATGCATTAAGTCGTAAGGGATATTGCACCGCCATCATGATTCAGGATCACGCGCCTTTGTTGTATAAGGAGATGGAAATGTTGAACCTTGGGTTAACCACAGGAGCATATCTAGCCACCTTGGAGACCCAGCTAGTTCTATTTGAGCAGATCTGTGAGGCTCAGTTAGAAGACCCGGATATAGCCGCCATCAAGAAGAACATGAGACAAGGTAAAGCCCCATGGTTTTCAGAAGACGAGAATGGCACCATATGGTTTGGAACCCGGATATGTGTGCCGGATAAACCGGAGATAAAGACCCTTATCCTAAGGGAAGCCCATGATACTTTATACTCCATCCATCCTGGAAGTACCAAAATGTACCAGGACCTGAAGGAACGCTATTGGTGGGTTAGCATGAAAAAAGAGATTGCTCAGTTCGTCGCAGAATGTGACACCTGCCGGCGAGTAAAGGCAGAACATCAGAGACCCGCAGGACTGTTACAGCCACTTAAAGTGCCTGAATGGAAATGGGAAGAGATCGGAATGGACTTCATCACCGGACTCCCAAAGACCTAGCTTGGATATGATTCTATTTGGGTAATCATTGACCGGCTAATGAAAGTAGCACACTTCATAGCCGTCAAGACAACCTTCAGTGGCCCTAAGCTCGCAGAGTTGTATATGGCCCGCATTGTGTGTCTTCATGGAGTGCCTAAGAAGATAGTATCCGGCAGAGGAAGTCAGTTTACCTCTCGTTTCTAGAAGAACCTTCAAGAGGAGATGGGAACAAGATTGAACTTCAACACTGCTTACCACCCCCAGACAGACGGGCAAACTGAAAGGGTGAATCAGATATTGGAAGATATGCTACGGGCATGCGTCTTGGATTTTGGAGGAACTTGGGACAAGAGTTTACCGTACGCCGAGTTTTCGTACAACAACAGTTATCAAGCCAGCCTTCAGATGTCCCCGTTCGAAGCCCTATATGGACGTAAGTGTAGGACGCCCCTACTTTGGGATCAAACCAGTTAATCCTAAGTATTTGGAACCGACATCCTTCGGGAAGCTGAAGAGAAGGTACGAATCATCCGAGACCGACTCAAGACAACCCAATCTCGACAGAAAAGCTATGCGGACAATCGTCGTCGAGATCTAGCCTTTGAAGAGGGAGACCACGTCTACCTTCAAGTCACACCTCTCCATGGTACTCAACGATTTAACATGAGAGGAAAGTTGGCCCCTCGTTATGTTGGACCTTTTTCCATTATTCGACGCCAAGGTGAAGTCGCTTATCATTTGGAACTGCCACCCTCACTGGCCGGAGTTCATGGCGTGTTTCATGTGTCCCAACTAAAGAAATGTCTCTGAGTCCCTATAGAGCAAGTGGACCTGCAACAATTGGATATTCAAGAGGATCTGACCTATGTGGAAAAGCCCGTCAAGATCTTGGAAGTCAAGGAAAGGACCACCAGAAGTCGCGTCATCCGCTTCTGTAAGGTTCAATGGAGCAATCATCCCATAGAGGAAGCTACATGGGAAAAAGAGGAGGAACTCAAGGCACAACACCCTTAGCTATTCGAGGATTGTTCCGAATCTCGAGGACGAGATTCTCTGTAAGGGGGATAGGATTGTAACAGCCCAAGAATTAAAAAGAAATAAAATAAAATAAATATATTATTAAAGGAATTTCTGGATTTTATTATTAAAGAAAACCCTTAAAGAGTCCTATTAAAGCTAAACAGAGATAGATATCCAAAATTTGGACTTGAAAATTTTATGGAATAATCTAGAGGCCAAAATATAATTTCAGGAATTTTTACAAATTTTTATCAATAGTGATTCAACCCTTAATCAAATAAATGAATTACTGGAATTATTTTAAATCAGAAAAGCATTTTAAATCTAAATGGGCCTCAACCTTGAAATAGCCTTCAGCCCAGCCCAGTCCAACCTTGAGTCACTAACAAGCGGGACAAGCCTGTCGGCGCACTGCCCCTCTCTCCTCCCCGCGCCCGCACACCGCCTGGCCCACCCGTCAGCCTCGCTATTGAATTCCCCCGCCGCTGACAGCCCGGGCTCGTCTGTCAGCCCCCTTCCTTTTTTGTTTGCTCGCTGACAGGTGGAGCCCACCTGTCAGAAGCTTCGTCTTCGTTGGAAGGGGATCCCCCCTTCCATACCGGCGACCCCCTTGCCAAATCCCGCCGCCGGCCGCCCGATTTCGTTGATCCGACCACGGATTTGCTACCCCCGAACGCCGGCGACCTCTTTCCATCCAAGCCCGACGCGGATTCGTGGTTATAGAAGCCTAACCGTGCGCATGGAAGCTCGTCGGCGCAAAAATGGAATCCCCTCGGATTTCCACGGTTCCCTTCCGTTTAAACGTCGGCGAACCCCCTATATAAATCCCCTTCGGCCACCGCCCTCTGCCCACACCACGGTAGCCCGAGCCAGAGCGAGAACAGAGCGCCCCGTCCCAATTTTCGGGTTTTCTCTCTGTTTCGACTCCGGTGAGCCCTCGCCGGCGATCCAAGCCTCCGCCGCCCCCACCGTCACCACCTTCGTGACCACCGAGACCCGCCCGTCCTCGTCCACACCTTCGTCAGTCGAGAAGACCGCCGGATCGCCTCACCGCCGACGAACCCGAGGAGCTTCATTGCCCCTCATCATCACCGGTTGTCGTCAGCTCGCCGCCGCCGCCACCGGTTCGCCCGAGTTCCCCTCACATCACTGGTCCCGTTTTGGGCCTTAGCCTCACCGTTCAACCCACGCCGTCGCCAAAATTCACCACCGTCGTATCGCCGGAGCCGAGAACGAAGGGGGTAATTGCCCCCTTAGCTCATGCCGTGCCGGACGGCATCTGAGCCGCACGATCCCGATCGGACGGCACAGATTAGATCCTGTGAGGATCTAAGCTGAGCCCTCGGTTCTGGTCAAACCGGTACCCTTTAATCCTGCCGTTGATTGGTATTTAAAAACTTGACTCAATCTCGTGCGTCCACGCGTACCCGTTCGGTACGTTTTAATCTGGACCGTCCGATTTCATTTAACCCTTCCCGCCTCACACCTGGCCGCCGGATCCAGATCCAACGGCTCTGGTTGATCCGATCCACGCGCACAGTGCGCCTATCCACCATGGGCCTGGCTCACCGTGGACTAAAGCCCATTTCCAGTTTAAATAAAATTCCAGAAATTGATTTAAACTTTGAAAATCCATAACTTGCTCATTTTAACTCCAAATTTCACCATTCCAATTTTATCAAATTCAGCATTTTATTCTCTACACATTAATGCCATAAAAATAGTATGTTACTTCAGCCCAAAATAATCTTATGAAATAAATAAATAAAAATCCCTTAGGGATAAATTAATAATTCATGAAATAAATTAGGAAAACCACACAACTTTAACCTTTGATATAATTAATATAACTTCAGTACAATAAAGCTCAATTCACATATTTAAACTGGTATGCTTATGTTTTGTGATGCTTTATTGAATGTATTGTTTACTTTTTCCGTATCGAGAAGACTACGAGTTCGTCGAGGAGCCAGAGTTCTATCCCGAGGTTCCACCTTCACCCTTTTCTGATCAAGGCAAGTCACAACCCTCATTTTGATCATCATTGAGCCCATGTTTTAATAAATTATCGCTATAACTCATAGGTTAATATTGCATTAGTCAAATATCAAGCCCTACACTTATATTTATTAGATCCTCGTCCTTGTGTGCAACCAAAGCCATGCTTATTGAGCCTTAACTCCTTGTCACTCTACTATAAAATATTAGCTAGTGCCGAATGTACCGGCACAACTGCTATAGGATAAAAAGAATGAGTCATAGATAGATGGATTCTACTATATGAAATTTCCTCGTTATTCTTGTCTCTGGACTCTGTTGGAGTTGGCTATGTTATAAGTATGCTGGGTTCCGGGTGCAAGCTAGGGCATTGGTTGGTCACACCCAGGGCACTATAAGGACCGGTCTGCGGGATCTGTTGCAAAGCACTTCCGTACCAACCACAAGTCTAATGGGTAAGTCCTAACTAAAAGTATGGAACAATCCAACTCGATGCACCATAGTGGAGGGGGCAAGGGGCAACCTACGGGTGACATGTACCGACGTGTCTCAAGGGGGGTATGGTGAGGCTCGACGCGTCGGGACACCATATGAAACCCATAAGAGGGTGCTGTCGGGTCGAGGCGGACCATATGGATGGTTTTGGCACGAGTTCCCATGGAATGGGTCATCTCGTTACACTTTGGTGTAAGTGGTGAATGCGTGCCTTGTGGGTACAGTGGTACACCTCTGATCAGAGTATTAAATATTTTCGAAAAGCCGAGCCCACGGTCAAGGGCGGGTTGTGTGAGTGCTCGCAGTTAGTTTACAATTGTTTGAATGGTTGAGTTATTCATGGCATGTAAGGACTGTTGAGCGAGGTGGGGCTGACTGTACCCCTCGAGTTAGAACATGATGATGCATACACATATTTACATTTCAGTACTAATAAATTGATCACATTTAATTGCTTTACAAATTATGCTCTTCCGCAAAAATTAGCCACTATCTCCCTTGTTATTACTCTGCATTATATTTGCATTCGGTGGCTTGTTGAGTACGTTTGTACTCACCCCCGTTGACTTACACCACCAGAACCCATTTACTATGAGGAGGATGAAGGTCTGGAGTAGCGACCCAGTCAAGGCGAGACTGGAAGGAGGCGTTCATCTAGGACCCTTTGGTTTATTAGTTTCTCTTCATCTTTATTAACTTTTGTACTAATACGGTCTACGAACCGTGAATGATTGTTCGTATTATACGTGGTCGCATGATGAACGTCTTGTTTTTATTGATTTTCTATGGAATTTCAATAAAGGTCCTGATTTATTAAATCGGGGCGTGACAGTTTTATTCAGAACAATTCCATCATCTGAATTTAAATTTTCAACTTCTGTTCTGAGTTATCAGGAATATACAGTTCTGTGTTTGAAGTTTTGAACTATGGTTCAGGTTTGTAATTAATGACTGTTTTGAGTTCATTGCCAGTTGTCTTAGTTGATAGATTTGATTTAAATACTGATTTCATTTTCAGCAAAACTGTTCAAATTACAAGTGTTGTTATAGTGTCTATTATAATCACTTAGAGCTGAACTTGTTGTTGCATGAGTGTCAAGCCAAGGTTTAGATCAAGTTGTGTGAATTGGGAAGTCTCTATTGCTCTGATTTGTTTTGTTGGTATAAATCTGAAATTTGAATTTTAGAGGTGCGTTGGGTGATCTGAACAGGCCATCACATTCACGAGAAAGTGTCGAGGCGCCTATTCACCCCTCCTCTAGTCGCCATTCCGATCCCACATTCGGTGGCTGGCGTGCAGGCTCTGGTAGCCAGGCTTTCAAGCTTCGACACAGTCACATAGGCTTTGGCACGTATCGAACAGGAGACAAATTCGTGAACCATAAACTTTTTATCGATTCGCGTGCACTTGCATTTAATTTCTGGATAGATTTAATAGCTGCAAGAATTTTATCTTTAGATTGCACTATGAATATTTATTGATACATCTAGGTGTTTTTAGTGCACATTGAGTGTTTGTTGAATCATTTGTGAGCACTGTATATTTACTGCATTTATTTTGTTTGTTTAAATGCCTGTGAACTATGAGGTTGATGGAATATGTGTTGAACTTGAAGCTTGATCTGTGATTAGTCTTTGATCTGCCTTTAAGCATTGTGTTGGTGTCTTTTCATCTAGGACACTGGTCGTTTTTAGGATAGATTACTTTTAGTACCTGTAATCTGTTTTTGGTTCTGCTGATTGTCTGTTGAGGTGCGTTGGGTGTTCGGAGAAGGCCATTTATTCGAAAGAATTTTTTAGGCGCCCATTCACCCCCCTCTGGTCGCTACTTTCGGTCCTACAAGTGGTATTAGATCCTGGTTACGGTTTTTCCATACCTTAACCGGTTCTAACCCAAGGTAGTGATCATGACTTCCTTTGGCAAGGTCCCGTCCCTTGAAGCTTTTGGCTACAATTACTGGAAGACTCACAGGTGAGCCTATCTCATGAGCTAGAGCTCGGATATTTGGGATGTTTGTGTTCATGCTACTTTTACTGTGCTTCGTGTTGCTGAGCACACTTCCCCTGAGATAGTCGCCCGACATCAGAACAACAAAAAAGTTGTGAACATTTTATTTTCTGGTTTAGGTCCCACTGAGTTTGAGCGTGTGAGCCATCTTAGCACTGCTAGAGAGATCTGGGCTACCCTCCAGGCACACCATGAGGGGACAGCCCAGGTCAAGGCTTGGCTCTATCAGACCTACCGGCGTGAATATGAAAATTTCACACAGAAGCCAGATGGATCTGTAGAAGCATTGTTTGGTCATTTTCAATCGATCATCAACAAGCTTCAGGCCAACAAGGCCGATGGAGTTCAGCTAGTCTCAGATCATGAGCAGGAGCTCAAGGTTCTTCATACCTTGGACCCTAAGATGTGGGAGATCAAGGTATCATCTATCATTGAGAGCACCTCTTACGATACCTTGACTATCGCAGAGCTCTTCAGTAAGCTCAAGGCCACAGAGGTTGATATCCAATTGAGATCAAATCTCACTGGTTCTGGCTCAAAAACTCTGGCCCTTGCGACACCTTCTGCTGACTCCTCCTCTTTAAGTTGTGTTGTGTTCTCTTTGATGTCTATCATAGAAGACTATCTTGATTCCTTAGGAGATGATGATCTGTGTCTGTTTAACAACTAGGTGCGTCGTGTCTATGATAAACGAATGTTCAAAAGACAAGGCACAAAATCTGGATGCTTTGAGTGTGGTGATCTAGGTCACTTCATCGCCGATTGCCCCAAGCGGAATAGTCACAAGAAGGGCACCGACGGTGGCTCCTACGACTCCGGCAAGCACGACTGCTCTACCTTCACAAAGGGCAAGCCCAAGACGAGATTCTTTCGAAAGGCCCTGAAGGACTACCGGCGTGAGAACAAGAAGCGGGACAAGGCCTTCTTCGCCGAGATGGAGAGAAGCTACTCCAAGAGGTCATTGTCTTCTTCCTCTTCATCAAGCTCAAGTGATGAGGAGATCGTGATCAAGAAGGGGAAGGACAAGGATGATCCAGTGGGCCTCTACTTCATGGCCTTTGGGGACAAGCCGAAGAGTCGCTCGCACCACAGCCGAAGATCTCGGAAGAGCTTATGCTCAATGGCTCTTGGGGATAAGGAAGAGAAGGGCTCCCCCGACAACTCCAATGATGACGAATATGAAAAGGTATCTTCCTATGAACAAGAAGTCATTGATTTACTAGAAGAGAACCATCAGGAGTTGAGGTATCGGGAGAAACTGCTTAGAGGGGCTAAGAAGAGGATAAATGAGCTTGAGAGTGAGATTGCCATGGCCAATTGCAAGATTGAGAGTCTATCTTCTTCCCCTTGCTTGGGTGGTAGCAGTGAGTACCCTAACTGTAAGGTGCTATTGTGTGACCTGAGGACTCTGAAGTCCAGGTACACAAAGAGGGTAGATGAGATAGACGCTTTGGCCACTGAGCTTGAGAGCGCTCAGCTGGAGCTGAAAGATGCTCATGCCACTATCATTGTGCCCTGTGTAGACTGCCCATCCCATTTAGCTATTTTAGCTGAGCTGAGAGACAAGAGTAATGAGCAGTTGGGCGAGTTAGTGAGAGTCAGAGTTGAGCTGGAGCAGACTAAGCTTAGAGCTTGAGAGATTGTTAGTTCCACCCACTGTTTGTGAGAACTGCTTGTCCCTGAGATTGGAACTAATCAAGCTAAAAGCTGAGAAGTCTATCCAAGTTGATAGAGACTGTGAGATCTGCTTGTCTCAGGTGGAGGTGCTAGCTTCCTTGAGAGAGGAGCTAGCTGATGCTCAGAATGAGAACTTTTACCTCCGTCAAATCCTGAGTTGGGTAAGTTGTAGAGAGCCACAGCTCGGCATGATGATCCAGTAGTTCAAGAGGCAGGATGGGTTTAGGGTAGGTTACACCTACACCAAGGCTGACTTTGAGAGTGCCATTAGCCATGCAGTGGAGTAGAGTAAGATGACTTCATAGCAGAGATATCCCAAGACTCACTCCACTGAGTCTTTCCAGGACTGTTAGCCCAAGGATGGAGTGTTCCAAGAACAACCTAAAGCTCCACCCAAGAAGCCTATCTAGATCCCAAAGCCTAAACATCTCCACACTTCTCTTGACTCTCTACCTGGACCCTCTAACACCAAAGAGTCTACACCCAACACCACTAATCCCAAGATCCCCAAGTATCAACCACATCCCAAGAAGCCTACCTATCACTATGATTTCTATCAGAGAGACAGGCATCTTGAGGGGTTTTGCTTCAGGAGGAAGCAGGTTGAGAGAGCAGAGAGAGCTCGAGGTGGGCAGGAGCAGTTCTACCAGCAGGGTGGTAGACAGAGAGTCCCTCGATGCGGAGAGAGGCTAGAGGCCAGGCCGCATCGTGTAGGTGGTGGTAGAGGAGACGACTTTCGTGCCCGTGCTCCGGAGGGTGGTTTTCGCTCCGGCAGAGCTCCAAGTCGTTCTAGATACGGCTTTGGACCTCGTGGCCAAGACTTTAGGCAGAATAGAGGACTGTGCTTTGAGCCGTGTTTTGGTCCAGACTCTTATGATTCCTTCTACTTTCCTTCTTTTGAGCATATGGCTCGACACTGGTTTAGCTCTTTTGCTAAACCTGGTGTCAGACCGTTTTCTCCCACTTATGACCACTGATCGTGCAGGATAGAGGACTGGAGGACGTGTGGATCATGGATTCATGAAGCTCTTGCCACATGACGGGAAATCGCAGATGGTTCTCCAGCCTCACTTCCCCGAGCTCTAAGGAATACATCACTTTCGGGAACAGTGGTCAAGGGAAGGTACATGGCATTGGCTCAATTCGAATCTCTGATCATTTATCTTTAAAGAATGTTGCCTTGGTTGGAAATTTGAGTTTTAATTTGGTCCCTATTTTGCAACTTCTTGAGGATGGTTTAGAGGTTCGTTTTAAGAAGAGCATGTCTTTTGTTGTTGATTCTACAGGATCTTTGGTTTGCTAGATATTACCCTTTGGTAAGGTTTTTTGGATTAATTTCTCTAGTTCTTTTGGCCCTTCTTGCTGTTTGATTGCTGGATCCTCCTCTGAGCTCTGGAGGTGGCATATGAGGTTAGGTCATTTGAGTTTTGATCTGCTAGTCAGATTGAGCTCTATGGACCTCATCCGAAGATCGCCCAAGCTTAAGATGGAGAAAGATATAGTTTGACATCCCTGTCATCATGGGAAAAGGGTTGCCGCTTCTCACGCACCTGTGACTCAGGTGATGGCTTCGTACCCGGGAGAGCTGTTACACATGGATACTGTTGGTCCAGCTCGGGTACGCTTAGTCGGTGGGAAGTGGTACGCGCTTGTAGTTGTTGACGATTTTTCTCGATTCTCGTGGGTTTTCTTTCTAGAGTCTAAGGATGAGGCTTTCCAGTTTGTTCATGACCTAATTTTGAAGCTGAATAATGAGAACAATGGTCGGATGTGAGCAATTCGCTCTGACAACAGATCTGAGTTCAAGAACTCTCAGTTCATCAATTTCTATAGTGATCAGGGTCTTGAGCACCAATTTTCTGCTCCTTACACTCCCCATAGAACGGCGTTGTGGAATGAAAGAACCGCACGTTGGTCGAGATGGCCAGGATGATACTCGATGAGCATAGGACTCCTAGGCACTTTTGGGCTGAAGCCATGAACACGGCTTGCTATCTAGCCAACTGCATTTTTCTTAGAGCTTACTTAGGTAAGACATCATATGAGTTGCGGTTTGGCATACAACCCAAGGTGAGTCACTTGCGATCATTTGGCTGCAAGTGCTTTGTGCCTAAGAAGGGGGGTATTTGGACAAGTTTGAGTCTCATTGCTGGGATGGAGTCTTTCTTGGTTATGCTTTGCATTCTTGAGTCTTCTGTGTTTGGAACCTCGACTCCCAACAGTTTGTCAAGACTTCCGAGGTTTCTTTCGATGAGTCCATGCCTTCGCTGACTCCTTATTTTGAGCTTTCTGGAGATGATGAGCTTGGAGAGTCCATCTTCGAGGAAGATGATGACATTCTAGCTGTTGATGAGGGTGGGCCTTCTGCACAGGCTGCAGACCCCACACCTTCTAAGACTTCGACTGAGGACGAGGGCGGACCTCTGATCACTTCTTCCACTTCGATTGAGCCCCCTCAGTCGAGTCCAGAGGTGTTAGCTACATACTCCGGTGAGGTGACATCCAATCACCTAGGATCCCGAGCAGTTCAGCGTGATCACCCCTCAGAGCTTATCATCGGTGATCTCACTTCAAAATCTTTGCGTTCTTCTATTGGCTCTCTCGCTGTTTTTGTTGAGTCTGTGTTTGTTGCCACTTTTGAGCCCGGAGATGTTTCTCATGCTCTTTCTGATGCAAATTGGATAAATGCCATGCAAGAAGAGCTTGAGAATTTTGTTCGCAGTCGGGTTTGTACACTGCTTGAGCTGCCACCTAGATGCAACCCCATAGGCACCAAGTGGGTGTTTAAGAACAAGCAAGGTGAAGATGGGGTTGTGGTGCGCAACAAAGCTCGACTAGTTGCTCATGGTTTTTGCCAGAAAGAGGGTATTGACTTTGAGGAGACTTTTGCCCCTGTTGCCCGTCTTGAGTCCATTCGCATACTTTTGGCATTCGCTACTTCCAAAGGTTTTAAACTTTTTCAAATGGATGTCAAGAGTGCTTTTCTGAACGGGTATATAGAGGAGGAGGTCTATGTTAGGCAGCCCCACTGTTTTGAGAACCCTAAGTTTCCTCCACATGTTTTCAAGTTGCAGAAAGCTTTATATGGTCTAAAGCAAGCCCCCAGGGCTTGGCATGATCGTCTAAAGTAGTTTTTGTTGGGGAATAGCTTTGCGATGGGTTCTATGGACAAGACTCTTTTTTTGCTCAGAGATGGCTCAGACTTCTTGATTGCTCAGATTTACGTGGACGACATTATTTTTGGTGTGTCTACTAATGAGCTTGTGTCCAAGTTTTCTAAGCAGATGCATAGCGAGTTTGAGATGAGACTCATGGGTGAGCTCAAGTACTTCTTAGGGCTCCAGATCAAGCATACCAAGGACGACATATTCATCCACTAGAGAAAGTACACACGGGATATGCTGAAGAAGTTCGACTTCGGTGGAGAGCTGAAGCCTCAGATGACCCCAATGGGTACATCTGGGGGCCTGGACAAGGACGAGAGCGGCGTCAAGGTCAACGAGAGAGAGAGTATCGAGGGATGATCGGATCGTTGTTGTACTTGACGGCGATGAGACCGAACATTCAGTTTGCCGTGGGATTGGGTGCGCGCTTCCAGTCTTCACCACGCACATCTCATCGGTAGGCTGTCAAGCGTATTTTCAGGTACCTTACCTATGCGGCTGATCTAGGTCTTTACTATTCAGCATCATCGTCTCTTGAGTTATCTGGCTTTTTCGACGCTGATTTTGGTGGGTGCCGGTTGGATCGCAAGTCGACTTCCGGTACTTGCCAGTTTCTTGGTTCTTCGCTTGTCTCTTGGTCTTCGCGTAAGCAATCTGGAGTTGTGCTTTCTACCACAGAGGCTGAGTATGTAGCTGCTGCTAGCTGCTGCTTACAGTTGGTTTGGATGATTTCCACTTTGAGAGATTTTGGGTTGTTCTTCCCTGCTAGAGTACCTTTGTTTTGTGATTACACCAGCGCGATTAATGTAGAGAAAAACCCATGTCTTCATTCAAAAACCAAACATATTGATATGCGCTTTCACTTTCTAAGGGATCAATATGAGAAAGGTGCCATTGACCTTGTTCATGTTGATACCCATCATTAGTTGGCTGACATTTTCACCAAACCCCTAGATCAGTCTACTTTTGAGCGTTTGCGAGGGGATTTGGGAGTTGTGTATCCTTTTAGGATATTTTGAGTCGGCTTTCTTTCTTCTTTACTCTTTTCTGGAGTCTTTTTGTGTGTGTTCATATCATGTATATTCACATATCACACTTTGAGCTTGCTTCTGTTATATGATTGATCTGCTTTACTTATTCTAGCTAGTACATGCTTTTGAATACCTATTGATGATCATGTTTTGCTTCAGTTCACATGATATGTCTGATATCTGTCATATGTATGGCTTTTATGCTTTAAAATTGAAAAATGATCACCATTTCTTCTGGTAACTAGCATGTGTATGCTGAATGCTTTTGCTATATTTTACATGCCTGGTAGCTAGTTCCTCACTTAGATGCAGATATGCAACTTGGACATCTATATGCCTTAACATGGAAAATGTGTTATAAAAATGATAAAAAATCAGAAAAATGAAAAATCCATGCCTTTTATGCTTAATTAAAAAGATCCAGGTGGGTTTGCTGTGTCGCATTGCATTGTTCTGGACTGCTTACCATAGCACTTTGGTATGAACTAGGACAATGTAATGTATGTCAAGACCAATGTCTTAAGCTTCTGATGGTCTAGTTCTGGCCTACGCTTGACTTGGTCGGTTAGCATAAGGTTGACATGCAAATAACCCCTGGCAAAAAATGAAAAAGGAAAAGAAAAAGCCTAAAAATTAAAAGATAACATGTTTGCTAAAGAACTTTGTTCTGGACAATGCTTATCTTGGTAGATATCAACTAGCCTTTGCATCTCATGTGTTACCTTGCTTGTCGACTAGAAAATGTGGTGATGTTTTTGTTTGCAAAAATCTAAAAATGTGCACTAATGACTTTCTTTGGATATCATCTGTTGCACTCATCATGCCATGTGTCTTAGGTAGTATGTCTTTTGCTATACTTGCTAGATGTTGTAATTGCAGTCAATCATATCTGAGAAGCATGTTTTTTACACTCCACTCGCACCCCAGTTGCATTCATTGCATATTTTGAGGGGGAGTTGCATTTTAGGGGGAGTTTGAGTCTGTGTCTCTTTTGAGTGCATTGAGTTTCACTTGGTGAGTCCAATTGTCAACAAGGGGGAGAAATTTTGGGTTACTTGATGTCTTTTAGAAGAGTTTAGGGGGAGTTTTGGCTTTCTTTGGGATTTGTTTCAGGGGGAGTGTTGGGGAAAAATATTCCATCTTCAAGATTATCATAGCAACAAGATAAAGACTGGTGATTAAGATGAAGATGTCTGATATATAATTTCGGAGATGCATCCTGTCAAGTTCGAAGTATGATGACGGGCTCTAGTTCGGAGTATATCTTCGAACATAGACTCTTCCAGGAACCTCTTTGCCAGCTAAGATGGAAGACTTATCTTCTTTCTAACTAGATTAGTCTTTTACCATTTTAGCCCTATTAAGAGTACCGAATAGTTTCCACTATGTCGGTTGTAATAGAGGGGTAAAAAGGTCTTTTCCTTAATGTTTGGGCCTATAAATACCCCCCGTTTTACCCTGTAATGAGGACCGAATACAAGTTATTCAATACACACTTTCAAACTATTCTAAGTTATTATCCTTTCGGAGGCTTGGAATAGTTTCTTTCGCAAACATTTCGTTTGTTAGTTTCTAATCTTCAGAAACCTGTTAGCGTAATCTTTTACGCCAACAGTTGGCGCCGTCCGTGGGGAACTTAGTCCAAGAAACTTCGTTCTCTACCAACTTACACCATGCCTCCTAAGCGGAGCGCAACTAGTAACCCTATTCGGAGGTCCCCTCTGACCTCCGGAGTGATATCTCTAGACACAGTTGAGGTCAGAGGACCTTCAACGTTTCCTCCACCTCAAACTCCGGAAGGGATTCCCATTCCTTGAGCATACGGAGTTCCTCCGCCAACTCCATCTATACTTCGACCATCCGGAGTTCCTCTTCCACCTCAAGTTCCACTCCGAACTAATCCTTACAGTTCTCAAGACCCGGAAGATCCTTCCGGAGGAGATGAAGACAATCTTGGTGATATGGCCGCTCAAATGGCCAGTCTCCAAGCCGAAGTAGCGAGATGGCGGCAAGAAGCTGCAAATAGGCTTCGCTCTCAAGCCATCCCAGTTATTCCTGAAGTGCCTGAAGATGACGAACCTATCTATCCTGAAGCCCCGGAGAACGCCTCCTTTGATACCGAGTCTCCGCTGCATCCTGAACTGCAAAAAGTTCGCTTCGACCCGAAGTTTAAGACTTCGAAGCTTTGCAAGTATGCCGGAGATGAAGATCCTGGAGAATTTGTCCGATCTTATGCTTTGGCAATTGAAGCCAGTGGAGGAGTGTGGGACACCATGGCAAAATGTTTCCCCCTAGCTCTTCAGGGAGTAGCTTTGCGATGGTTCTGGTCTTTAAAACCAGGATCAATCAGTTCATGGGGACAAATGAAGAAAAAGTTCGTGAGTAACTTCCAAGGCACCTTCGTGCCTCCAATGTCGACGGGAAGTCTTTTCCAGGTGAAGCAGCTCCCTGGAGAAACCTTAAGACAATACTTCAAGCGCTTTGCTCATACGAAGTCGCAGATTCGAGGGTTAACTACGTCTTCAGTAGTTGACGCAGCTCGGGAAGGAGTCATTCATCCAGGCCTCCTCGATAAACTTCACCAGAAAAGCATATCTTCTGTTTCTCAGTTGATGTCCTATTTTGAAGAATATGCAAGGTCAGAAGAGGGCTGGCTTCGGAGAACTACAGCTACTCCGTCCATACTACAGGAAGTAAAATTGGAAGTGAAAACTTCGGCACAGCCGCAGGAACCTGTCTTCGAAGTTCAGCATGATAGGAGAAGGGGGCAAAAGCATCCTCGTTCAGAAGTTCTGAACATTGCACCCCCGCAGAAGTTTGCCCAAAGAGCTCCGCAACCTTCGGGAAACAAGGCCAGCGGTTGGAGGCCGCCAGGGAAACCAGCTGGCAAGGGCCAGACCCTTTTCTGCTGTATTCATGGTGAAAACCGAAGTCACGCAACTGATGCGTGCAAAGCTATACTTGCCCTAAGAGGAGAATATCTAGAGAGAACTTCGGGTCGAGGTACTATTGATCGAGTTCCAGCTGAAGTGCTTCCAGAGCCTATCCAGGCTGTGGCGCAGATAGAAAACTTTGAAGCTGCAAGACGCCCTCCGGTGGTCAATATTATGCCACCTCCGAAGCAAGAAGAGGGGCAAGACCGAGGAAAAAGAGTAGTTCTCCCTATCTCCGGAGGAGGTACTCTCGGAAGCATGTCAAAAAGGCAGAGAAGAGAGTATGTCAGAGAAGTGGGGCACATTGGAACTTCGTCGTCTGCAGCTGCTATGCCTGAATGGTCCCATGTGCCAATATCTTTTTCTACAGAGGATGCAGCTGGCATTAAATTTCCACATGCAGACCCACATGTCATTACTGCCGACATTGCAGGAACTGAGGTTCGAAGAGTGCTAATTGACGGAGGGAGTTCGGCAAACATTATTTTTGTTCAAGCCTTCGATCAATTATGCATCTCTAGAAAGCACCTTCTTCCAGCGGCTCGCCCTTTGCAAGGCTTCGCAGGACCTCCGTTTGATGCACTCGGCCAAATTGGCCTGGAAGTTACCTTCGGAGAAGGATTGTTAGCCAGGACAGAGGAAGTAATCTTTGACGTTGTGGATGCTCCATATGCCTACAACGTCATCTTCGGAAGAGGCATGTTAAATCAGTTCGGAGCTGTGGCACACCACAATTACTTGTGCATGAAGATGCCCACACAAGCGGGAGTGCTCACTATCTTCGGAGATCAAGCTACCGCCCGAAGAGCGGAGTATGGTCATGGCCCCCCTTTTGATCCAAGACAAGTGAATAGTGTGCAAGATAATCAAGAAAATTTTTCTGCTCCTAGCGAATCTTTGAAAAAATCCTTCCCAAGACCAAGTCCTGAAGGAGAGATTGCAACAAAGGTTATTGTTAAAGATGGCAAAGAATATTCATTCCAATTTGGTAAAGATTTGCCTCCAGAAGTTGCTACCTCCTTGGAGAAAGTAGTTGAGGAAAATTTAGATGTCTTTGCTTGGTCTGACGAAGACATCACCGGAGTCAGTCAGGATATTATTGAGCACAGTTTACTTGGAAACCCGAAGGCCCGGCCTGTTCGGCAAGGACTCCGAAAAATGTGTGCAGAAAGAGCTGCTCTTGCCAAAGACGAAGTTGAAAAATTGCTGAAGGCTGGGATTATCAGAGAAGTGGCTCACACAGAATGGTTAGCCAACCCAGTCTTCGTCAGGAAGAAATCCTCTGGGAAGTGGCGCATGTGCATTGATTTCACATCCTTGAATAAAGCATGCCCTCGTGACCCCTACCCCATGCCCCGAATTGATCAATTGGTCGACTCCACTGCAGGTTCGGAGTTATTAAGCTTCCTTGACGCGTACTCTGGTTATCATCAGATATGGTTGAAACGCGAAGATGAAATCAAGACAAGCTTCGTAACTCCTTCAGGAGTCTTCTGTTATGTAAGAATGCCCTTTGGCTTAAGAAATGTCGGGGCTACTTTTTCGAGGTTAGTTGCTAAGGCTCTGGGTCATCAATTAGGTCGCAATGTAGAGGCCTATATGGATGATATTGTAATAAAGAGTGCTTTAAAGCACCAACATAGCCTAGACTTAGCAGAAACATTTAATAGCCTTCGGGCATGTGGGATTCGTCTTAACCCCAAGAAATGTATCTTCGGAGCTAAGGCTGGGAAGTTGTTAGGGTATTTAGTTTCAAGCAGAGGTATTGAAGCTAGCCCTACTCAGATAACTGTGCTACAGAAGATGGCTCCTCCAGAAAATTTAAAGCAAGTGCAAAAGCTGACTGGTCGTCTGGCAGCACTTAGCAGATTTTTAGCAAGGTCTGCGGAGAGAAGTTTGCCCATCTTTAAAGCATTGAAAGGGTCCGAATATTTTGCATGGACACCAGAGTGTCAGAAAAGCTTTGAAGATATTAAAGAGTATCTTAGTAATCTTGCTACACTCACGGTGCCTACTGCGGACGAAACCCTACTCCTTTACCTTGCAGCTACAGGCTCTGCTGTCAGCGCAGTCCTTGTTAGAGAAATGGATTTCAATGGGAAGTTGGTACAAAATCCAATTTATTTTGTGTCCGAAGCATTATCAAGAGCGAAGACAAGATATTCCGAGCTCGAAAAGTTCACTTATGCTCTGATAATGGCTTCGAGGAAATTGAGATTATTGTTTGGCTCATAATGTAATTGTACCAACTTCGTATCCTTTGGGAGATATGCTCCGAAGTAAAGACTCCACTGGAAGAATTGGAAAGTGGGCAGTCGAACTAGCACCCTTCGGCATATCTTTTCTGGCAAGGACAGCAATCAAATCGCAAGTCTTAGCAGATTTTGTAGCAGAATGGACTCCCCCTGCAACGTGGGTTCCGGAGAAGTCAAGTGAAGGAATTTGGACTGTTTTTTCTGATGGGGCTTTCCAAGCATCCGGAGCAGGTGTTGGAGCAGTTTTAATTTCGCCTTCAGGGCAAAGAGCAATGTACTCCGCAAGACTCAACTTTAAGTCTACCAATAATATAGCGGAGTATGAAGGGATTTTACTGGGACTCCGAAAAGCACGTGCTCTAGGGGCTACAAGAGTTGTTATAAAGACAGATTCTCAAATAGTAGCAGGGCACGTAGATAAAAGTTTTCAAGTCTGGCATCCACAGCTTGCAAAGTACTTAGAAGAAATCCGTAAGATCGAAGCAGAATTCAAGGGTATTTCAATTCGAAGTATACCAAGAACAGAAAATGTGGAAGCGGACATCTTAGCAAAAGCTGAAGCCGGAGCTATGGATATACCAGAAGAAGCTTTCTATGAGGAGCTCAGTACACCTTCGGTGCCACAAATTCCCTCCGCAGAGATTCTTTGCATTCCAAGTACAGATTGGAGAAATTCGATCATGGAACTTTTGCAAGGAGGAGAAAATTCATCTGAAGAGCCACAATTTTCAAGATTGAAACTCAGGGCCAGGAATTATCAAATAATCAACGGTATTTTATACAAGGCCAGAGTATGTTCCCCTTTACTCCGATGTATATCCCAAACCGAAGGCCAAGATATTCTTCGAGATATTCATGAAGGGCTTTGCGGTAGCCATTTAGCCCCTCGAGCTTTGGCAGGAAAAACACTTCGCTAGGGGCTTTATTGGCCTACGATAGTAGCAGATGCGGAGAACTTAGTTCGCACATGCCAAGGATGTCAGTGGATGGGTCGACGGAGTCATCGCCCACCAACAGCTCTTCAAGTTATTGCTCCGGTATGGCCCATGGCCAGATGGGGTATGGATTTGATTGGTCTCTTTCCAGTAGCTAAGGGAAATTTAAAGTTCGCAGTGGTAGCTATTGAATATTTTTCCAAGTGGGTAGAAGCAGAGCCCTTAACAGCTATCACTTCGAACAATGTACATAAATTCTTTTGGAAAAGTATCATCTACCGGTTCGGAGTGCCTAGACAACACGCAGTTGATAATGGAACACAGTTCGATGCAGAACCTTTCAGAAAGTTCTACGAAAATCTAGGCATCCAGTTATGTTTTGCTGCAGTGAGGCATCCTCAGTCTAATGGAGCTGTAGAAAGAGCCAATGGAAATATTTTGTCAGGGCTAAATCGAAGGATAGTAGGATTGGCAAAAGGACTATGGACCGAAGAACTTCCGAAGATTTTATGGTCCATTTGAACTACGCAAACAAGGTCCATAGGTTTCACTCCATTCAGATTGCTATTCGGAGATGAAGCTATGACTCCAACGGAGCTCAAAGGAGGATCACTTCGCAGCACCGAACCGGAGATTGAAGGAGAAAGACAAGCTTCGCTGGATTTAACAGAGGAGACAAGACTTCGAGCTGTAGCCAATTTATCAAAGTATCATCAGCAGACGAAGGCTTGGTTTGACCCGAAGGTTAAGATCAATGAGCTTAGACCGGGTCATCTCGTTTTACGAAGCATCATAGCGCAAGGAAAATTAGGAAATAAATGGGAAGGTCCAAACTTAATTGTTCGTTCAGGACGTCCTGGCTCTTTTAAATTAGCTAATTTGGAAGGTGAAGAATTAGCGCATACTTGGCATGCGGAGCACCTAAAGCGATACTTCGCATAGGGGCTCCTTGTAATCATTTGTAATCATCCTCCGAATTAATAAAGCATATGGTTCAGATAGTGCCTACCCCTCATAAACTTCCAGCTTCCGAGTGGACGCACTGGAACCGTGGAGTTGACCGAGAGGGAAGTGTCATTAATTTGAATCATATTTTCGGGCTTTGAACCATTGGTTCGAAGTTTCCGACGTGGGGGCTAACATAATCCGGAGTCCAAGCCACCGGCTTGTAGGCATCCGTAAAAGAGCCCAAAACCACATCATACGGAGTCCAAGCCATCGGCTGGTAGACATCCGTAAAAAGAGTCCAAGGAGACCAAATCATGCGGAGTCCAAGCCATCGGCTTGTAGACATCCGTAAAAAGAGTCCAAAGAGACCAATGCGAACTCCAAACCACTGGTTTGAAAGAATTCGCAAAAAGAGCCGAAGGAGGCCAAAACAAAACAGAGTTTGAGCCATGAGCTTCGAATGTCTGTTAAGAAAGTCCAATGTGACAAATTATCTAAGACACTATAGTGTCCGGAAAGTTATCTCAAGTGATTTCTTTCAAAAGCATAAGGTGCTAAGTTGCCATTCTTCAGACTACAAATAGTCGAAGACATTTTATAAGATTTTAAAAGATCTTTAAATTACAGAGGGGCTCCGAACCCCCAAAATTGTACTCCTAAGTTTTTCTTTGTGCCTAACCATCTTTGAATACAGTTCGAAGTTGCTTACACCCAAAGAGGGGCTAATAAATAGGGAGACAATTTTAAATTGATATTTATTATTCAAGCAAATATGATTACATCATGAAAAATTGGTATCTATACCAAGAAGGAATCGAAGACCTCTTCGATCTCTAGAGCTAGGGTTGGAACGACTAGTTCCAGTGCCGGGAGTCCTAACAAATTTGCGTTTAACTCTCCTACCTCCCTTCGAAGCATTAAAGTCCTTTTGTTCTTGTTGAAGCTCCGCCCAAGTTCGAAGCCGTTCGGGACTTCTTTCCCAGCTTCCAAGTTCTTTAGGCTTTTTACCTTGAACCTCATCTTCATCTTCGGACCATATAATGTCTTCAGAAGACGAAGTTTCCAAGTTAACTTCTTTTTCTTCCTCTTTAATACAAGATAATATATCTTTACTTATTTCGGACGTAATTGCTCCGAAACTATCTCGAGGAACTAGAAATCGAGGACGCTTGTGAAGTTTTAAGATATCGAAGGTAGCCCATAATAAGCCAAGTTCGTCGTTAACATCTAACACTTCGACATCTTCCATATGAGGCAAAGCCTAAAAACATGATAAACAAATCTTCATTCATAAATGTACATAAGCGTAATGCTTTACATAGTTGAAGATCCTAAGGTAATTCTAAACCTGCGGGTTTGGAGGAGGCTAACTGCTCGAAGCTTGGGACCGAGCCTGCTTCTGGCGTTGTCCTTCGTCAATCCAGGCCTTGATCGCAGAGCGACCTTCGGCTCTCCATGAAGTTTGAAAGGCTTGCCAAGCAGCGGCCACACCTTCGGAGGGAGTAAGAAGCTGGTCGTCATCGAAGGTAATAGGACCCTCTCCTGCGCTCGGAGTTATCGATAGACCCAGATCTTCGTAGTAACGAAGTAGGCCAACAGCAGCCACTTGTCCGGAGATTTCTTCGTAACGAAAGCCTGCTGTCTTCATTTGCTTCACTACTCCTTGAATCCTTTTCAGCCGGCGCAGCAGGGAGATGTTGTCATCCAAAGGAAGCATTCCAGTAGTACCGAAGTACTCCAGAACGCCTAGCAATTGGTCCATGACCTCCGCAGCTACCTTCTCGGACTTCAGCTTATCTTCAATTAACACATCCTTCATCGAAGTTAGCTCTTCTATTACTCCAGAGAGCCTAGCCGCTTCCGTAGTTAAAGAATTCTTATGATTTAGTAGTTGGCTATCTTCTTCTCGGAGTCTAACAAGCTCGGCCCCTGCAGTAGCGTGCTCCGCCCGCATCTTTTCAATTTCTTCTTGAAGCACAATTTTTTCTGCTTCGAGCTCCTTGTTCGCAGCCTCAAAGCTTTGTCTGGCCCTGCGCTCCGTTAAAACCATGTTGTCCATGTGGACCACTCGACCTTCGGAGATAGTCAGATTTCGTTGAAGAGTTGCATTTTCCTCTTGAAGGCGAACATTTCCACGCTCATTGGAGATGTTCGCAGCTCGAGCCAAGACTGTTTGCTGCAAAAAGAAAAAACCAAGGTGAGAAATTATTCGTATATAAATTTGATTCTGTTTTGCAGATACTTCGTACCTGGTATGCTGCGCGTTCCATGGCAGCATTAAGCTCCGAACTCTCCGCTTCGCTCAAGATGGCCACCAAGTCCGTCTCCCCGACTTCGTGACTAGCTCGATCCAAAGGCTCAAGCCAAGTCTGAAGCCCAGTTCTTCGCTCCAAGAAAGGAGCTAGAAGGGGGAGCATGCTTAAGGCTTGTTTGTCATCTTCGTTTGGAGAAGGCCCGGAGTGTTGAGCTATGGTCTTTGGAGCCCCAGTAGACTGGCCCCCTCAGTAGATTGGCTCTCGTCTATTGACTCAGATGGAGTTGATCCTGAGCTCGGAGCAGGGAGGGGGTCCATCTTCCCTTTACCTTTTCCAGGTCCCATTTGAGTGTTTCCTGGAATTGGCTCCGAAGTTGTCGAAGGTCCAGGAACTGTATCTTCGGGATGGACCTCTTCCATGGAAGTGGACTCTGTAAAAACAAAGGTATTATACATTGTATAATTTCGCATTAAAAAAAGGATAAAAGAATTATTCGAAGTTTACCTTCGACATTTTGGCGGCGGGTGAGCATTGGACTGCTTGGCGGATCGAAGGCAAGATCTTCGTCAGAATCAAGCGTCAAATCTTTGACTGTCGGAACATTTTCCTGAACAGTCGTTGTTGCTTCATCCGGAATCGAAGCTACAGTGACTTCGACTCCACTCTCATCCACAGGAGCTCCGTCCTGAGGTAAATCTTCTTGAATAGCCGGAGTCCTCGCTTGCTCAAGATTCTCTTGAGACTCCGGCACGTTCGCAGTTTCGTCAATTTGTACAGCTCTTTGAGCTGCATCCTCGTCAATCAACCTCACGAGCAATCTACCTTCATCCTCCTAAGAATCGGAGATTGAAGCTCTTGGGCTTGAAGGCGCGAGAACTTTTGGCTTTCGAGCCACCTTTTTAACCGGAGTCTTGGCGGAGCTCGAAGTCCCAGCTTCGGCTTTCCTCTTCTTGGGCCCTTTCTCCGAAGGTACCCAATCCATCAGAGGAGGCGGGGCAATTTCCACCAGCCCCCATACTCTGTTGGATCGTTCCCAACTTCCAACCAGTTTGATTTCCATTCTTTCTCGGTCGGAGTTGGAACGCCCAAAATCTTCTCCGAAGCCCGTACGATTTGTTCCGAAGTTATAGGGGTTGAAGAAGCTAAAAAACGAGTTCAGTTTGTTAATTCTTCGAATAAATATACATAGAGTATGTTGTTCTCGAAGTTACCTGCAGGACTTGAAGTTGAGGAATTTTTTCGAAGACCGCCTTCTGAATCTTCTTCGAAGATGATAGGCCAGTTGGCCATCAAGGGAGAAATTTGAAGCCCTAGGAATTCTTTGGCTAAGTCTCGCATGCTCAAACTACGACTGATTTTTGAAGCAAGCTCAAGCGAGCTTCGAGTTGGCCTAGATCCGGGTGCACTAAGGCTTCCTTTCGGAAGTGGATTTCTCGCAGAGGTCCAGCTAGGCGACTGCTCGCCCCAACTTCGGCGTAAAACCATCTCAAGATCCAATCAGTATACCATCTAGCATTAATGGCCTTGGCAGGAAACCGGAGAGCATATTCGTCCTAGAGTCTTAAGTTGATACTTCCGAAGGCCACTACTATCTTTTCACCTCCGGAGCCTACTAAGGTCTTCGGTTGACATGATGCTCTGTGTAGTGCTGCGAAGATCTCCGCTCTTCCTTCACAACCTTCGGCTCGCAACGCCCATTCGAAGATGGCAAGGCGTGCTACCGCACTCGGAGAGAGTTGGGGGAGGGTGACATGAAACAAGTCCAATACCTCCGCTAAAAAGTCAACTGCCAGAAGCCCTAACCCAGCTTCGAAGAAAGCTTCGAAAACAACCACTTCTCCGGGTCTCGGTGATGGAATGATTTCCTTCCCAGGTTTGCGAATCATAACCCCAGAACTGATCTTGCCCTCTACTGCGGCCGCAAGTGATTCTCTTCTGCAGGTTGAAGGCCCTAGCTGATAAGATTGATCCATATATTTTGTCGACGCTGGACAGAGGTCTTGATGGCCAACATTTTGGGGATTTTCCCCCGTTGTCTCCATTGTTGCTGCTGCAGGTGTCGGAGCAGTCGCCGCTAATGTAGCGGCCGCCGCTGCAACTTGCTGCCGAGTCAAGGTTGAAGCTGTTCCAGGACCCTTGAAGCTGGTTTTCGCCATTAGATCTCTTGGGTTGCTTTGAAGGAAAAGGAGAGGCTAGGGTTCGAGAGTTGGTCTGTTTGCACGAAAGCGGTGGAAAGGTACAAGAAAGGGTCGGGCCCCCTATTTATAGCTCGGACCTCAATTTTTTACCGTTTGTTTATGCCGTTTCGCATTCTTGACCGTTACTTTATTCCAGAATTAACGCATTATGTAACTTCCGTCAGAAGGAAAAAGGCAACGGCTATTTTTTCCGAGTCTAAAAAGACTTTCGGATTTCCCAAGTTAATTCTAGAATACTTCGAATGCCATTCATCTAGAAAATAATTTGAAGTTCGCATCTCTATACATTTCGGAGGTGTATTGAGTCTGCTAATCTCTGCACATGAATATGTTTCCTTGCGTATACTGCTTCCCTAACATCACAGATTTAACGGAGAAGCGTATTCGAGGGGCTACTGTTGGGGAAAAATATTCCATCTTCAAGATTATCGTAGCAACAAGATAAAGACTGGTGATTAAGATGAAGATGTCCGATATATAATTTTGGAGATGCATCCTGTCAAGTTCGAAGTATGATGACGGGCTCTAGTTCGGAGTATATCTTCGAACATAGACTCTTCTAGGAACCTCTTTGCCAGCTAAGATGGAAGACTTATCTTCTTTCTAACTAGATTAGTCTTTTACCGTTTTAGCCCTATTAAGAGTACCGAATAGTTTCCACTATGTCGGTTGTAATAGAGGGGTACAAAGGTCTTTTCCTTAATGTTTGGGCCTATAAATACCCCCCGTTTTACCCTGTAATGAGGACCGAATACAAGTTATTCAATACACACTTTCAAACTATTCTAAGTTATTATCCTTTCGGAGGCTTGGAATAGTTTCTTTTGCAAACATTTCGTTTGTTAGTTTCTAATCTTCAGAAACCTGTTAGCGTAATATTTTACGCCAACAGGGAGTTTTAGTCACTTTTGCCTTTACTCTTTGGATATCCTTGTTGATAATTCTGAGATTGCACTCGTTTGAGTTTTTATCTTTGTTTAACCACAATGACCGTATTCTGGCTTTTGTTCGTCTTTTGGTCATTAGGGTTAAACCTTTTGTTTTATTTTCTTCTTTCTGTCTTCTTGTGTTTTTTTTCGTGTTTCCACGTGTTTTGTAGGTTTCGAAGAGCTGATGAAGAGGGTGTTGACAATGCACTCATCAAGGGGGAGATTGAGGAGCCATGGTGAAGATTATGGCCCTCATGGTTCCAGACGTGATGAGTGATTGTCAACGGAAGTCAAAGAGAAGATGAAGAGAAGACGAGACCTACCATGTCTGGGCCGCGTGTGACTTAGGTACATGGGCGGCGAGCGACTGCCGAGCAGAGGGGCTGCGGAGTCGGGCCGGCCCAATCTGAGTACATGGGTTAGGTGCGGCAGAGGATCCACTAGTATGTTGACTGGGATTGACTCAGGTACACGGGCGGCGAACGATTGCCAGGCTGAGGGAGCCGAGGAATCGGGCCGGCCCAATCCGGGTACCCGGTGCGAAGACGGTGGACGCTTTATCAGTTTCGGCGCAAAATAGAGGACCACTGATCTTGGATCCTACCGTTCTGAGGCAAAGCCGTAGCTGCTATGAAAGCTCCGCATCAGGACAAGTTATCTTTATTTAGAATTTTACTATTTTGCCTTTTAGGCCCACAATCTATGTTAGTTGAGTCTGTAAAAAACCCTAAGGGCATGTTTGTCTTTTCAGTTTATTTTTGCATCTGTGTAATTTACCCTAGGGGTAAATTTGTCTTTTCCCTTCTTATTGGGCTGCCTATAAATAGGCCCCAATCCCCTAGGGTTAGGGGTAACTCACTTTAATGCAAAAATAGAGTTCGCCCCCTTTCTGCTGTGTTTATCCACCGCCGCCACTGTTTTCTCTATTCTTCGGTTCATCGCAGAAGAAATCTCGCCGCCAACCATCTATCGACACCTCCGGCTGTCGATGCCGCCGAGATCTTTTCCTCGCAAGTGCATCGCGTAGGGAACACGAGGACACGGCACCAGCTGCGTGTAACAGCGTGCACAACAGGCTACTGTGCCAGCTCTTCGGCATGCTAGCCTAGCAGCCTAGGCCGCATGGAGCAGCGTGCTCGCAGGCGTCTGCTAGGGGCTAGCAGCGGAGCGAGTGAATTTTCTATCTTGGTTTTCCTGCGTAGACCTGGCGCACGGATTTCGGTGCTTGTTTCCTGAGGCTTTAGCCTAGCTAGGAACATAGGGCTTCAACGAGTTTTTTGTGCTCCACTAGCTTCGCAAAGGCTCTGTTGAAGCCTCGCTCTGCACGAGGAACTTCAGAGTCCGACACGTGGTACCTTATTTCCCTAGTTGTGCGAAGTATTGAGCGGAGGCAGACTTCGCTACCGCAAGTTCGTAGCAGGCTTCGGCTGCCAGCCACGCAGACTTCGGTGGTTAGTGTGCTGGCTCTGGAAGCCAGGCTTTCAAGCTTCGACAGAGTCACAAAGGATTCGACAAATATCGAACAGGAGACAAATTCATGAACCGTAAACTTTCTTCTCGATTTTCGTGCACTTGCATTTAATTTCTGGATAGATTTAATTGTTGCAAGAATTTTATCTTCATATTGCACTATGAATATTTATTGATACATCTAGGTGTTTTTAGTGCACATCGAGTGTTTGGTGAATCATCTGTGAGCACTGTTTATTTACTGCATTTATTTTGTTTGTTTAAATGCCTCTGAACTATGAGGTTCATGGAATATGTGGTTAACCTGAAGCTTGATTTGTGATTAGTCTTTGATCTGCCTTTAAGCACTGTGTTGGTGTCTTTTCATCTAGGACACTAGTCGTTTTTAGGCTAGAATACTTTTAGCACCTGTGATCTGTTTTTGCTTCTGCTGATTGTCTGTTGAGGTGTGTTGGGTGTTCAGAGAAGGCCATTGATTCGAAAGAATTTTTTAGGCGCCCATTCACCCCCCTCTGGTTGCTACTTTCGGTCCTACATCGATCCCAGGTTCCGAGCCTCGAAGATGCACAAGTACTCCGGAGGGTCTGATCCTGGAGAATTTTCTCGCTCTTACGCCCTTGCAATAGAAGCAAGCGGAGGGGTCCGAAATACGATGGCCAAATGTTTCCCCCTCGCGTTAGAAGGTGTAGCCCTTCATTTGTTCTAGTCTTTAAAGCAAGGATCAATTAAGTCATGGGAGCAGTTGAAAAGGAAATTCGTGAGCAATTTCCAGGGGACTTTTGTAGCCCCAATGTCTACTGGAAGCCTTTTTCAGGTGAAGCAGCAGGAGGGAGAAACCCTTTGAGAATACTTCACGTGCTTCGCCCACACCAAGTACCAGATAAAAGGTTTGTCTACATCATTTGTCGTAGATGCAGCGCACGAATGTGTTTTGAATCCTGACCTCCTCAGCAAACTTCACCAGAAGCTGGTGTCTTCAGTAGCGCAATTAATGGCATACTTCGAATAGTATGCCAAGGCAGAAGAAGGATGCCTCCGGAGAACTGTGGTATCCACACCAACCCTCCCCCAAGACGTCAAGCTGGAGCCAGGGGCTCCAATTCCTCCACAAGTCCCATTCGATAATCACCCTAATGATCAAAGAAGGGGAAAGAGACACTTCTGCTCCAAATTGCTGAATATTTCTCCCTCCGCTCCGAAGATGCCTTCCAACTATCAACAGACTCAAGGTAATAAGGCTAGTGCGTCAAAGCCACTTGAAAAACCAACTGGCTGGGGCCATGCTCTTTTTTGCTGTGTGCATGGTGAAAACATAAGCCATGCCACAAAAGATTGTAAGTCTATACTAGCTCTCAGGTGCGAGTATCCGGGGAGAAGTTTAGGGTGAGGCACTACAGATCGAGCTCCTCTAGCAACATGACCGGGGCATGTACAAGTTGTCGGGCGGGCAGGAAATCCCTAAGCTCCAATGTAGCTTCCGGTGGCCAACATTATGCCACTACCGAAGCAAGAAGACCCTCAAGATCATGGCAAACGAGTGGTCTTACCCATCTCTGGATGGGGGGACACTTGGTAATATGTCGAAGCATCAGCGAAGGGATTATGTTCTAGAAGTAGGACATATAGGGACTTCCAACTCGGCTATAGAAATGCCCGAGTGGTCCCATGTGCCCATTTCATTTTCTGCCCATGATGCTGTAGGGGTGAAATTCCCCCTTGTTGACCCCCTTGTCATTTCAGCTGACATAGCAGGAGTGGAAGATCGAAGGATATTAGTGGACGACGGAAGCTCCGCTGATATACTCTTTATCCAAGCCTTCGATCAAATGTGTATTCCCCGAAGGCATTTGCTTCCAGTAGCCCACCCACTCCAAGGCTTCACAGGCCCTCCGCTCGATGCCCTCGGCCTAATAGGCCTCGAGGTTACTTTCATCTAGGGACCCCTAGCCAAAGTTGAGGAAGTCATATTCGACATTGTCGATGCCCCATACGCCTACAACACAATCTTCGGGCGAGGGATGCTGAACCAATTTGGAGTTGTGGCACATCACAATTATCTGTGTCTCAAGATGCCCACGCAAGGTGGAGTTCTTAAAATTTAAGGAGACCAGGCCGCAGCTCTGAGAGTGGAATATGGCCACGGACCACCTCTCGATCCTCGGTAGGTAAATAGTGTGCAAGAACACTCGGAGGAATCTTCGGGGTCCCTAGACTATCAGAAGAACCCTTCCCTCAAACCAAGCCCAGGAGCTGCCTTCAGAAATTGCTACTTCGCTAGAAGAAGTAGTTCGAGAAATTTAGATATCTTCGCTTGGTCAGAGGAAGATATCCCCGGAGTTGACCGAAGCATTATTGAGCATAGTTTACTCGTTAACCCTAAGGCTCGACCAATTCGCCAGGGGCTCCACAAATTGTCGACTGAAAGAGCAGACCTCGCTAAGGCGGAGGTAGAAAAGTTGTTAAGAGCTGGAATCATCAGGGAGGTAGCCCACACAGAGTGGTTGGCTAACCTGGTTTTCGTCGAGAAAAAAGGCTCCGGCAAATGGCGCATGTGCATTGACTTCACCTCTCTAAATAAAGCATGCCCACGAGACCCCTACCCCATGCCCCGCATTGATCAACTTGTTGATTCTACGTCTGGTTCCGAGCTCTTAAGTTTCCTTGATGCATACTCCGACTATCATCAAATCTGGTTGAAACGTGAAGACAAAGCCAAGACGAGCTTTATAACTCCTTCCGGAGTATTCTGTTATGTCCGAATGCCCTTTGGCTTGAGAAATACCGGGAAACTTTTTCACGTCTTATTGCTAAGGCTCTAGGTCTCCAAATGGGCCGAAATGTTGAAGCATCTATGGATGACATTGTAATAAAGAGTGCTTTAAAGCACCAACACAGTCTAGACCTATCAGAAACTTTTGAGAGCCTCTGAGCATGTGGAGTTCACCTCAATCCTAAAAAATGTATATTCGGAGCTCAAGCAGGAAAATTGCTAGGGTACTTAGTTTCGAGTAGAGGAATTGAAGCTAGCCCAACACAGATAAGTGCACTGCAAAGAATGGCTCCACCTAAAAATTTTAAGCAACTCTAGAAGATGACAGGATGCCTCACAGCCCTCAACAGATTCCTAGCCAGATCAGCAGAGCGAAGCCTCCCAATTTTCAAAGCCTTAAAAGGGTCCGAAAGTTTTAAGTGGACGCCGGAGTGCCAGAAAAGCTTTGATGATATTAAGGACTATCTTGGAAATTTGTCAACACTTACTTTGCCCCTCCTAGAAGAAACTCTACTCCTTTATCTTACAACAACAGGCTATGCAGTAAGTGTAGTGCTTGTTAGAGAAATAGAGCTCAATGGAAAACTAGTGCAGAACCCAGTATACTTCATTTCAGAAGCATTGTCTGGAGCAAAAACACGGTACTCCGAGCTTGAGAAATTTGCATATGCTTTAGTAATGGACTCGCGAAATATACGGCATTACTTTTTACCACACAACATAATTTCCCTACTTCGTATCCCTTTGGTGATATGCTTAAGAGCAAAGACTCCACAGGGAGAATTGGAAAATGGGTTGTCAAGCTAGCCCCCTTCGGCATTTCCTTCACCATAAGAACAGCTATTAAATCCCAAGTTATAGCCGACTTTGTGGCCGAGTGGAATCCATCTGCAGTTTGGGCTCCAGAAGAACCCTGCGAAGGGCTATGGATAATATTCTCTGACGGAGCCTACCAGGCATCTGGGCTGGCGCCGGAGCCGTAATAATATCACCTTCAGGACAAAAAGCAATATATTCTGCAAGGCTCAACTTTAAGTCCACTAACAATATTGCAGAATACGAAGGAATCCTGCTTGGTCTCCAAAAAGCAAGAGCACTTGGAGCAACTAGAATTGTAATAAAAATAGATTCCCAAGTTATTACAGGGCATGTTGACAAAAGCTTCCAAGCTAGGAATCCACATCTTGCAAAATACTTGGAAGAAATCCGCAAGACGGAGGCATTATTCAAAGGAATCTACATCCGAAGCATTCCTCGAGCCGATAATCAGCTTGCAGATGTCTTGGCAAAAGCTGCAGCTAGAGTAGTGGACGTCCCAGAAGGAGATTTTTATGAGGAACTTATTAAAACTTCGGTGCATCAACCGCCCTCCGCAGAAGTCCTTTGCATTCCAGTCACTGATTGGCGGAGTCCAGTTTTGGATTTCTTGCAAAACAATACAACTTCACTACAAGGTCCAGATTTACAAAGGCTCCAGTTAAGGGTCCAAAATTATAAGGTTGTCAACGGAGTACTTTATAAAGCCGGAGTCTGTTCTCCTCTACTCCGATGCATCTCACAACCTGAAGGCCAAGACATACTTTGGGAAATTCATGAAGGCTTATGTGGTAGCTACTTAGCCCCTCGAGCTTTAGCAGGTAAAACACTTCAATAGGGGCTTTATTGTCCAACAATTGTAAGAGATGCAGAGTCATTGGATTGAACCTGTCAAGGGTGCCAATGGATGGGTAGACGAAGCCATCGTCCTCCGACACCACTTCAAGTCATTGCTCCGGTATGGCCAATGGCTTGATGGGGAATGGATCTAATCGGCTCTTTTCCAATGGCAAAGGGCAGCTTGAAGTTTGCGGTGATAGCAATTGAATACTTTTCTAAGTGGTTCGAAGATGAACCCTTAACTGCTATCAATTCGAAAAATATGCAGAAATTCTTCTAGCAGAATATTATTTGCATGTTCGGAGTGCCTAGAGAGTTGGCAATCAACAATCTGAGATTCAGACCTCTAGCTTGGAAGAAATGGGGGCCGCAGAAAGAAAAGCTAGGATTAGCTTGGAGGCTTCCAACAAAGAGCTCGAGGCTGAACGAGTTGTGCTTCGGGCCAAAGTGGAAAGGTTGCGAGGAGAGCAGGCAAGTGCAGGAGTTGAACTGGTCAAGCTCCAAGAAGAGTAACTGAAATTGACAGAGGAGGCCAATAACCTGCTCAGACAAAAGAATTCTCTGATGACGGAGGAAGCTAGACTCTCTTCTCTGATAGATGAGCTATCCTCATCAAAGAATGTTTTGTCTGAAAACAAGATAAAGTGCGAGAAAGTGGCTTTGGACACCATGGACACTCTTCGGGGTGTCCTGGAGTACTTTGGCACTTCTTGCGCTTCATCTTCGACTGGTGACGTCTCTCTACTGTGGAGATTGAAAATGATCCAAGCAGCAGTGAAGATGTAGGACCGACAGTAGCCACCAGAGGGGGGTGAATGGGCGCCTAAAAATTCTTTCGAATCAATGGCTTTCTCCCAAGACCCAACGCACCTCAACAAACAATCAGCAGAAGCGAAAATAGATCACAAATGCTAAAAATAATCTAGCCTAAAATCGACCGGTGTCCTAAATGAAAAGACACCAACAAAGTGCTTAAAGGCAGATCAACAGTGCATTCAAATCATGAGCATTTCTAGCATCATAGCAATAATCATCACATGCATTTAATCAAACAAAATAACCGCTGATGTAAAAGTTCTCTTACACATAAAATAAAGTGCGCTAACAATACAGAAACATATCAATGACCAATCATAGTGCAATCTGAAATAAACTTCTTGTAGCAATTAAATATATTCAGAGATTAACTACAAGTTCACGGAAATCAAGGAAAGTAATTAATGTTCACTCGTCTTGGAAGTCAAAGCCCGTGCGTGTGTATTCCGAAGCCTGCTTGCCTGGACATCGAAGCCTTGCGCGAAGGCCCTGTGCAGCCTTCTGCTCCTGGCTTCGTGCGATACGCGACACCGTCCAAGATCCAGCGAAGCCAGCAGCGCCGTGTGGATTACAGCGGCAGTCCACACAAGCGGCTCCTGTTCCGTGCGGCAGAACACCACGCAGATCCACACAGCAAACATCACATGTGCTGCTTGGTTCCTGGCCACGCCATGCGGAGGCCCGGCCATGTTTCTGCTGCCGTACACTACTAGCTAGGCTATAGCCTATGCGGCCTAGGCTGCAAGCTGCCGTGCTAGCTGCTACTACCGAAGGAAAACAATGGCGGACAGCTATTTCGCGTGAAGGAAAAACGCTGGCACTCGGAGGGAATCAACGCCCAGAGACGAAACGAATGCGGTGGCGATTTTAGAGGAAAAGAACACCGATGGCGATGAACAGTGGAGACGAGGAACATAAAAAGTGACCCTGAAAATTAATTTCTGAAAAATGGGTAACCCTAACCCTTGGGATTGGGGCCCTATTTATAGGCAGCCCAATAGACTAAGAAAAATACCAAAAGACCCTTAGGGTTTTATAGACGCTGAAATAAAATGGAAAAGACCAAAATGCCCTTAGGGTTTTTTATAGACTCGACTAACAGACTATGGGCCTAAAGGAAAAATAGTAAAAACCTAAATAAATATAACTTGTCCTGATGCGGAGCTTTCGTAGCAGCTACGGCTTCGCCTCAGGACGGTCAGATCTGAGATCAGCGGTCGTCAGTTTTGCACCAAAACTGACAAAGCGTCCACTGTCTTCGCACCAGGTACCCGGATTGGGTCGGCCCGATTCCGCGGCTCCTTCAGCCCAGCAATCGCTCGCCGCCCGTGTACCTGAGTCAATCCAGGTCAACAGACCAGTGGATCCTCTGTTGCTCCTAGCCCATGTACTCGGATTGGGCCATCCCGATTTCGCGGCCCCTCTGCTCGACAGTCGCTCGCTGCCCGTGTACCTGAGTCACACGCAGCCCTAACACAGTAGATCTCATCTTCTCTTCTTGCCCTCTTGACTTCCGTTACCAATCATTCATCACATCTGCATCCATGAGGCCCATGCTCTTCAACATGGCTCCTTAATCTCCCCCTTGATGAGTGCATTGTCAACACTCTTTTCATCAACTCTTCGATACCTGCAAAACACGTGGAAACACGAAAACAAAACACAAGAAAATAGAAACAAGAAAATAAAAGTAAAAGTTTAACTCTAATGACCAAAAACCGAACAAAAACAAGAAAAACGATCATTATGGTTAACCAAAAATAAAAACTCAAACCGAGTGCAATCTCAGAATTATCAATAAGGAAAACCAAAGAGGCAAATGAGACTAAAACTCCCCCTGAAACAAAACCCAGAGAAAGCCAAAACTCCCCCTAAAACCTTCTAAAAGATCGAGTAACCCCAAAATTTCTCCGCCTTGTTGACAATTGGACTCATCAAGTGAGACTAAATGCACTCTAAAGAGACATAGACTCAAACCCCCCTGAAATGCAGCTCCCCCTCAAAATATGAAATGAATGCAACTGGGGTGCAAGTGGAGTGTAAAAAGCATGCTTCTCAGATATGATTGACTGCAATTACAACCTCTAATAGGTATAGCAAAAGACATACTGTCTAAGACACATGGCATGATCAGTGCAACAGATGATATCTGAAGAAAGTCATTAGCACACATTTTCAATTTTTGCAAACAAAAGTATCACCACATTTTCTAGTCGACAAGCAAGGTAAAGCATGAGATGCAAAACCTAGCTGATATCTACCAAGATAAGCATTGTCTAGAACAAAGTGCTTCAGCAAACTTGTTATCTTTTTAATTTTCAAGCCTTTTCTTTTCCTTTTTCATTTTTTGCCAGGGGTTATTTGCATGTCAACCTTATGCTAACCGACCAAGTCAAGCCTAGGCAAGAACTGGGCCATCAGAAGCTTAAGACATTGGTCTTGGCATACATTGCATTGTCCTAGTTCATATCAAAGTGCTATGGTAAGCAGTCCAGGACAATGCAATGCGACAAAGCAAACCCACCTGGATCATTTCAAATTAAGCATAAAAAGGCATGGATTTTTCATTTTTTTCTGATTTTTTATCATTTTTATAGCACATTTTCCATGTTAAAGCATATAGATGTCCAAGTTGCATATCTGCATCTAAGTGAGGAACTAGCTACCAAGCATGTAAAAGATAGCAAAAGCATTCAGCCTACACATGCTAGTTACCAGAAGCAATGATGATCATTTTTCAATTTTAAAGCATAAAAGACATGCATATGACAGATATCAGACATATCATGTGAACTGAAGCAAGGCATGATCATCGACAAGTATTCAAAAGCATATACTGGCTAGAGCAAGTAAAGAAGATCAATCATATAATAGAAGCAACCTCAAAGTGTGATATGTGATTATGCATGATATGAACACACACGAAAAAGACTCAAGAAAAGAGTAAAGAATAAAGAAAACTGACTCAAAATATCCTAAAAAGGATACACAACTCCCAAATCCCCTCGCAAACGCTCAAAAGTAGACTGATCTAGGGGTTTGGTGAAAATGTGTAACGCCCTGATTTAATAAATCCGGGAATTTATTGAAATTCCATAGAAAATCAATAAATACAAGATGTTCATCACATGACTGCGTGCAATATGCCACTCAATCATGGTTCATAGACCATATTATTACAAAAGAGTTAAATAAAGAGAAACTAATAAAATAAATCCTCTAGATGAACGTCTTCTTCCAGTCTCGTGCCTTGACTGGGTCGCTACTCCAGACCTTCGCCCTCCTTGTAGTAGACTGCCTCTGGTGGTGTAAGTCAACGGGGGTGAGTACAATTGTACTCAGCAAGCACCTGAATGCAATTATAATGCAAGGTAATAACAAGGAAGGTAGTGGCTCACTTTTGCAGGAAAAGCATATTTGTAAAGCAATTAATGTAATCCAGTTATTAATGCAGAAAAGTAAACATGAGTTCATGCATCATCTTCTAACTCGAGGGGTACAGTCATCACACCCTCGCTCAACAGTCCTAACATGCCATGAATAACACATACATTCACATCACAGTAAACTAACTGCGAGAGGTCACACAACCCGCCCTTCATCGTGGGCTCGGCTTTTCGAAAAGATTTATTACTCTGATCAGAGGTGTACTACTGTACCCACAAGGCACTCATTTCCCGCACACCGCAGTGTGTTAAATGATTCCTGTCATGAGAAGCTCGTGCCAAAACCTTCAGCATGGAACGCACCAATTCGATAACACCCTCTTATAGGTTTCATATGGTTTCCATGTCACTTCGGGCCACACCATACCCCCCAGGAGCCACGTCGGTACAAGTCACCCGTAGGTTGCCCCTTGCCCCCTCCACTATGGTGTTCCAAGTTGGTACGATCCATACCTCCAGTTAGGACTTACCCACTAGACTTGTGGTTAGTACGGAAGTGCTTTGCAACGGATGCCGCAGACCGATCCTTATAGTGCCCTGGGTGCGACCAACCAATTCCCGAGCTTGCACCCGAAACCCACCATACTTATAACATAGATAACTCCAATAGAGTCCAGAGACGAGAATAACGGGGAAATACATATAGTAGAATCCATCTATCTACGACTCATTCTTTTTATCTTATAGCAGTTGTGTCGGTACATTGGACACTAGCTAATATAATATTGTAGAGTGACAAGGAGTGTAGGCTCAATAAGCATGGCTTGGGTTTACACACAAGGACGGGTATCTAATAAATATAATGTGTAGGGATTTGAGATTAGACTAATGCAATATTATCCTATGAGTTATAGCGATAATTTATTAAAACATGGGCTCAATGATGATCAAAATAGGGGTTGTGACTTGCCTTGATCCACGAATGGTGAAGGTGGAACCTCGGGGTAAAACTCCAGATTGTCGACGGCGACGTAGTCTTCTTCGATACGGAAAAGTAAACACAACATTCAATAAACAATCCAAAAACCAATAGTACAAGCATACATGTTTTTGTTGGATTAAGTAAAGGAGATAGAGTCTTAAATCCTATGGAATTATTACTTAAATATTTAAGATTATGATTTAAAGAGGTTTCTGGAATTGATATAAGTATTGTTTTTCTAAGGGGTTTTTTTATTTTCCCTTTTTAGAGGTGAAGTAAAAAGGTATAAAACAACCTTACTGTTTTATTGAAGTAAAAATAGTGAAATTAAGTTATTAGGTCTTCTGAAGTTATTATATAAGTTTTCATGATATTTTTATAAAGTGTATTTTATTATAAGAATTAATTACTTATCCTAGAAGGGCCTTTGAAATATTATTTAATAAAATGAAATGGGCAAAATGAACATTCTATTTTTATCGCATTAAAACAGTGAAATGGAGTCATTATGTCCCCTGAAATTAATATATGAGTTTTTAAAGGTCCTTTTGAGAAATTTTAATGAAATATAAATTAAATCCTAAAGGGGATTTTTCTTTATTATTAAATTGATTTTCGGAATTTTATTTTAAACAGAGAACAGGCGTGGGTCCACGGTGAGCCAGGCCCACCATGGACCCGCGCACTATGCGCGTGAACCGGTCCAATCTGGACCGTCCGATCCAGATCGGGCGGCTAGATGCGAGGCGGGGCGCTTAAGTCACAGCGGACGGCCCGGATGGGTCCGTACCGCTTTGACTAGACCGACATCCAGGATTAACCCCCCCCCCCCCGAGGGTTTAATCTGGACCGCCCAGATCCGATCGGAGGGCTCTGAGCCCATCCGGCATGGCACGGCTAAAGGGGGAGTAAAATACCCCTCGTCTCCAGCTCCGGCGACACGACGGTGGCGGATCCCAGGCGACGGCGAGGTCCTATGGCACGGCTAAGGCTAAAAACAGGACCAGGAGAGCAAGGGGAACATAGGCCTACCGGAGTTGGCAACGAAGGAGGGTCGACGGTGATCGGCGGCGAGAAGGGGCGGTGACGAGCTTCAGGTTCAGCAGCGGCGAGGCGCTCCGGTGGTGATCCAACCCAATGGAGGTGGGGCCGGGGTAGAAGAGGCGACATCGAGGGCGGCGATGGCTCGAGTCGCCGACGAGGGCTCGACGGAGGGGAAACAGAGGAAAACCAAAGAAAAACGGTGGCGGCGCTCGGAAGTGCCGGAGCTAAGGCTTCTCTCGTGTTGACTAGGTGTGGCGGCGTTGGGGGGTTAAATAGGGGTTACCGATGCTATGGATGGAAGGCGATAGAGGGGAAACCGAGGGGAGGTTTCCATTTTTGCCAGTGAGCTTTCCAACCATACCCCCCGGCGATTTCACGCGCGATCCTGTCGGGTAACAAAGGGGAAAGAATCCCCGAGCTATGGAAAGTGCGATGGCGCGACCAATTTGACGGTAGGTGGACGGTGGCGGTGGATTCATGCGACTAGGGTTCAGCCGGCGAGAGAAAAGGGGAAGCTTTCCATGGAGAAGACGACCCTGACAGGTGGCCCCCACCTGTCAGCGGCTGTGAGCGAAAGAGAAGGGGCCAACAGGCGGGCCAGGTGTGGCAGCGGCTGAGGGGTACGGGGTGGAGGCTGATGGGTGGGGCCGGAGGGCGCGCTCGCGCGGAGGAGAGAGGGCGGGGTGCGCTGACAGGGTGGTCCCACTGGTCAGCGGCTCAGCTACGGACCGGGCCGAGCCTAGGGAGCTTTGGGGGTTGCGGCCCAACAAGAATTTAAATGCATTTTCTATTTAAATTAATTCCAGAAAATCGATTATTTATTTAAGGCTTGAAGCACAGTTGGAAAAATTTTGTAAAAATTCTCAAAAATATTTCTTGGCTTCTAGATTCCACCATAAATTTGTCAGTTTCAAATTTGAAATATTTCTCCCTGTTTTGCTTTAATTGGGTTCTTTTACCCTTTTCTCTAATTAAATAATTCCTTTTTATTTCAGAAAATTTATTTCCCTTATTTTTATTTTATTTTTTAATTCTGGGATGTTACAATCCTATCCCCCTTACAAAGAATCTCATCGTCGAGATTCGAATTGAACCTCGGGAATACTAAGGGATGGGGTTTTACTGGTGCTCTGGATTATGAGAAGGTGTTGCTTCAGAAACAGGCAAAGTGTTCTCTGGAACTGGGTCGGTTGGGGTTAAATTGGAAATGCCTTCTGTCGTGCCTTGGTTTTCTTGAGCGAAGATGTGGTGAACTTGGGTACGTCCCATCGGGCTTGGGACGGAGGTTGACGCCTGCTTGGGGTAGGGGCACATGTTGGAGAAGTGACCCTCTTGGCGGCAGTTGAAGCATATTATCGGGTTGCCATTCATGTCTCTCTTGTATCTGGTAGCTTGCACTGGAGCTCTTCCGACTGGTGGTGCTTGGGGTGGGATGCCTGAGTTTGTCCTCCAAGGGTGGTCAGTGCCTCGACAGGGGTTGGGGCTTGAGGCGGAATCACCGGGCGTGGCTTCTGCACCACTCCTTGCTGCTGGCGGTAGGCGATCATTCTTTGCTTCTTCTGGTCCACCTTGTTTTGTTCGGTTTCCTGAATAATCGCCTTGTTCACCAATTTCTGAAAATTGGTGAAATCCTCGGAGACCAACTGAAGGGAGAGCTTGTCCTTCAGTCCCCGAAGAAACTTGGCTTGGCAGGCTGCGTCTGTGCGCACTTCTTCCGGTGCATAATGGGCCAACCGGTTGAATTCGTGTAGGAACTCCGTAACGGTCCTGCTCCCTTGATGCAGGTCCCGGAATTCCTGCTGCTTCTGGGCTACCACGCCATCCAGAATGTGGGCGGCCCAGAAAGCGGTGGTGAACTCAGCCCATGAAATTTCATGGCCCTCGGGCTGAGTCTCGCGGAAATTGTCCCACCACTCCGCGGCGGGTCTTTAGAGCTGGTGAGCGGCAAATGCCACATGCTCCTGCTCGGAACAAGGCAGAAGGTCTAGCTTCTTGCCGATGGTCCTCAGCCAGTCTCCTGCCTCCATTGGATTGGTGGTGCTGGAGAATATGGGTGGCCGGACACGCAGAAACTCAGAGAGTTGAGATACTGGTGCCGGTGCATGGACGACTGGGCGGAGGGGAGGCTCGGGTTGCCGCTATTGTTGGAGATAGATCAACTGCGCCTGCTGCTCTTGCATCTGAGTAAGTAGTGTGGCGATCAGCTGGTTTTGGTTTGCCATCATCTCTGCTAGTGTGGGATGATTGGCAACGGGGGCCTGCCATTGGCCGGTTGCTCCCCACTGAGGCAAGTTGCTCGAATCGCTTCCATCACGTGGGGCATCAGATCCTTGGTTATTGACCATCCTGAAGTTGAAGGGTTCAAAAAGACGGTGCCAATATTAAAGGGGAATTGCTACTGATTTTATTGCCCAAAATGAATGGTTTGACCTAGATGCTTACATCTTTATTTTAAATTTCTTATAAAACTTGCACTCATGCCTTATATTCCGACAGGAGTGGTACTACATTCCAAGCAACAAAAAGAAAACAAACAACCATAAAACTACGTCTAAGGCTACTCGGGGGACGACTCAATCACAGGCTCGGCGGGGAGGGTTGGTGCAGGGGTTGTGGAGCTGGATGGCCCGGCGGGAGGGCACTGCGGGAGATCCTCATGGGCCTAATCGTTCGTAGCGACTTCCGCTTGCGAGGCGGAAGGAGAGCGACCTCCTCGAGATCCTTCTAGAGCTCCTTGAGCTAACGGCGTAGCTGTGCGGTGACGGCGACGCCCTGGCATAGAAGCTCGTTTTGGCACCTCAACTCCTCCACCTCGGTGGTCAAGTGGTGGCTCTGCTGAACCTGGCGACGGAGATCGGCGTTCTCACAGTTCAAGTTCTCCGACGAGTGGCGGAAGAAGTCGATGGTGTCGTGCTGACTATTTGCGTCGAGGACGGCCTCCGTGTGAAGATTGTCCATAGCCTCCAAAAGCCTCATGGTGCGGGCGATGGTGGAGTTGTGCTGGGTGAGGGAGCTGATGTAGATGCTGCAGTGACTCCCGGTGTGCGCATGGGCATGAAGCGGTAGACGGTGTAGCATAGCTGGCGGTCGTAGACCAACCGCAGCTCGGAGAGGGCCTGGAGAGCAGCGCGCTGGCTAGCCACCATGAAGGAAGGTCCTCCGACTCCATTGGTATAGAATGTGGGCTGCGTGGGGGAGGGGCGGATGATTACCGTGACCTCGCAGTAGCTCTCGTTCACATCGGGAAAGATCACGTGGAACTCGGGCTCATGCATGAACCTGAGGAAATCGACGAGCATGCGAATCTCGCGGACGAATCCAGCCTCATCGCGGAGAGACCCACTCATGGTATGGACCGGCATCTACAAAAGAGAGAATTTTTTTGTGAAAATTCTGGAAGATGAGGTAGTAAGCAGTTTGTAAGAAAATATGATTAATATAAGTCCTAGGGTCAGGTCTGTTTGGCTTCCTACAGTCAAGTCGGCTCTGATAGCATCTTGTAACGCCCCGATTTAATAAAACTGGGAATTTATTGAAATTCCATAGAAAATCAATAAATACAAGACGTTCATCACACGACTGTGTGCAATACGCCACTCAATCATGGTTCGTAGACCATATTATTACAAAAGAGTTAAATAAAGAGAAACTAATAAAATAAATCCTCTAGATGAACGTCTTCTTCTAGTCTCGTGCCTTGACTGGGTCGCTACTCTAGACCTTCGCCCTCCTCGTAGTAGGCTGCCTCTGGTGGTGTAAGTCAACGGTGGTGAGTACAATTGTACTCAGCAAGCCACCAAATGCAACTATAATGCAAGGTAATAACAAGGAAGGTAGTGGCTCACTTTTGCAGGAAAAGCATATTTGTAAAGCAATTAATGTAATCCAGTTATTAATGCAGAAAAGTAAACATGAGTTCATGCATCATCTTCTAACTCGAGGGTTACAGTCAGCCCACCCTCGCTCAACAGTCCTTACATGCCATGAATAACACATACATTCACATCACAGTAAACTAACTACGAGAGGTCACACAACCCACCCTTGACCGTGGGCTCGGCTTTTCGAAAAGATTTATTACTCTGGTGAGAGGTGTACTACTGTACCCACAAGGCACTCATTTCCCGCAAACCGTAGTGCGTTAAATGACTCCTGTCACGAGAAGCTCATGCCAAAACCTTCAGCATGGAACGCACCAAGTCGATAACACCATCTTATAGGTTTCATATGGTTTCCAAGTCACTTCGGGCCACACCATACCCCCCCTTGAGCCACGTCGGTACAAGTCACCTGCAGGTTGCCCCTTTCCCCTCCACTAGACTTGTGGTTAGTACGGAAGTGCTTTGCAACGGATCCCGCAGACCGATCCTTATAGTGCCCCGGGTGCGACCAACCAATTCCCGAGCTTGCACCCGAAACCCACCATACTTATAACATAGCCAACTCCAACAGAGTCCAGAGACGAGAATAACGGGGAAATACATAAAATAGAATACATCTATCTACGACTCATTCTTTTTATCCTATAGCAGTTGTGGACACTAGCTAATATAATATTGTAGAGTGACAATGAGTGTAGGCTCAATAAGCATGGCTTGGGTTTACACACAAAGACGGGGATCTAATAAATATAATGTGTAGGGCTTTGAGGTTAGACTAATGCAATATAAGTTTTCATGATATTTTTATAAAGTGTATTTTTATTATAAGAATTAATTACTTATCCAAAAAGGGCCTTTGAAATATTATTTGATAAAAGGAAATGGGCAAAATGAACATTCTATTTTTATTGCATTAAAAACAGTGAAATGGAGTCATTATGTCCCCTGAAATTAATATATGAGTTTTTAAAGGTCCTTCTGAGAAATTTTAATGAAATATAAATTAAATCCTAAAGGGGATTTTTCTTTATTATTTATTAAGAATAAAGTGTGCCAAACAAACATATTGTTTTTATTGCATAAAAGTGTAGAGAATAAAAGAAAAATTTTCCATAATTAAAATGGTCAAATTTGGAGTTAAATTGAACATGATATGAATTTCTAAAGCTTAAATTGATTTTTTTAATTTTATTTTAAACAGAAAACAGGTGTGGGTCCACGGTGTGCCAGGCCCACCATGGACCCGTACACTGTGCGCGTGAACCGATCCAATCTGGAGCATCTGATCCAGATCGGGTGGCCAGATGCGAGGCGGGGCTCTTAAGTCACAGCGGACGGCGCGGATGGGTCCGTACCGCTTTGACTGGACCGACGTCTAGGATTGAACCCCCCGAGGGTTTAATCTAGACCGCCTAGATCCGATCAGAGGGCTCTGAGCCCATCCGGCATGGCACGGCTGAAGGGGGGTAAAATACCCCTTGTCTCCAGCTCCGGCGACACGACGGCGGCGGATCCCAGGCGACGGCGAGGTCCTATGGCGCGGCTAAGGCTAAAAACAGGATCAGGAGAGCAAGGGGAACATAGGCCTACCGGAGTTGGCGACGAATGAGGGCCGACGGCGATCGGCGGTGAGAAGGGGCGGTGACGAGCTTCAGGTTCGGCGGCGGCGAGGTGCTCCGGTGGTGATCCGGCCCAACGGAGGTGGGTCCGGGGTAGAAGAGGCGACGGGGGTCACGGTGGTGGCGAGGGCGAGGGCGGCGGTGGCTCGAGTCACCGGCGAGGGCTCGACAGAGGGGAAACAGAGGAAAACCGAAGAAAAATGTTGGCGGTGCTCGGAAGTGCCGGAGCTAAGGCTTCTCGCATGTTGCCTGGGTGTGGCGGCGTTGGGGGTTAAATAGGGGTTACCGACGCTATGGATGGAAGGCGATAGAGGGGAAACCGAGGGGAGGTTTCCATTTTTGCCGGTGAGCTTTCCAACTATGGCGCCCCGATTTATCAAATCGGAACATTATTGAATTTCCAAAGAAAAACAATAATACAAGAGGTTCATCATGCGACAATCATACATACGACAAGTATTCATGGTACGCTGACCATATTATTACATCAGAGTTAAATAAAAACAATAATAAAAGTGAACTGCATGACGAATGCCTTCTTCAAGATCTTTTCGCTTGACTGGGTCACTACTCTAGACCATCCTCATAGTAGGCATCCTCTGAATGGTGTCTCCAACGGGTATGAGTACAAAAAGTACTCAACAAGCCACCGCAAATGCAAGTAATAATGCAGGATAATAACAAAGGAAGAATAATGGCTAAAAGTGCGGAAAAGTACATTTTCAGTTATTGCATTTAGTGTAGTCAAATTTTATCATGCAGAATAATAAACATGAACATTAATAATACCATCTAACTCGAGGAGTACGTTTTCCCTCCTCGCACAACAGTCCTTACATGTCAAATCATCATGCACAATCATCTCAAAAGTATTCTAACTGTGGGATGTCACGCAACCCGCCCTTGACCGTGGGCTCGGCTTTTCGAAAAGATTTATGACTCTGATCAGAGATGTACTACTGTACCAACAAGGCACGCACTCATCCCAAACACCAAGGTGTAACGAGATGACCCATACCACGGGAACTCGTGCCAAAACGTCAGCATGAAATGCTCCAAGCGATAACCACCCGCTCTAGGTTTCGTCGGCGCGCCAGGCCGCATCCCGGCTAACATCGCAACCCTTTTGCGCCACGTCGGCACAAGCCACCCGCAGGTGCTGCTTGACCCATCTCCAAGTGGTGGCCTCGGTTTGGAACACTCCATACCTTAGTTAGGACTTACCCATTAGACTTGTGGTTAGTACGGAAGTGTATTGCAATGGATCCCTCAGACTGGTCCTTATAGTGCCCCGGGTGCTACCGACCAATGCCCTAGCTTGCACCCGGAACCCACCATGCATACATTCACAACCAAAACTCTATCACCAACAGAATTCCAAAGATAAGGATAACGGGGATCATATAGTAGAACCAAGTCGCTACGACTCATTTTTAATCCTATAGCAATCTTGTCGATACATTGGACACTGGTTAATAATACTAATCATGTGGTGACAAGGAGTTAAGCTAGATAGCATGGCTTGGGTTGCACATCAAGGTCGGGGGATCCTAATAAATATATTGTAAGGGTTTCGTTTGACTAATGCATGTATATCCTATGTGTTTTAGTGATAGTTTAATAAAACATGGGTTCAATATGCTCAAAAGATTGGTTTGGTGACTTGCCTTGTTCAGCGAAAGGGGAGGGAGGAACTTCCGGGAAGTATTCCGGCTCCTCGGCGGCGTCGTAGTCTTCCCAATATAAATAAAATAAATAAATACGACATTCAATTAAACAATACAAAAATCACACCACAAGCATAAAGGTTTTGCTTAGGTTAACTTAAGGAAAATAAAGGTGTTATGTTTCTGAAATTCATTTTATGGATATTTAAAATGAACTATAATGAAATATGGTCCTTTATAAAAGGGATTTTTAATTGTGAATAATCTCATTTTAAGTTTTCTAACTAAGTTAAAATAAGAGGTTTAGAGAAAACTTAGTGGTTTCATTATATTAACAGGAAATGAATAAATATAAAGTTTGCTGAAATTTAAATAATTAAATTTGCAATTTACCCTAAGGGCATTTGAATACCTTATTAAATAAACATGAAATATCCAAAGTAAACATACTGTTTTTATTGTATGAACATGTAGAGAATAAAATTACAAATTTTCTAAAATTGAAATGGTAATTTTTGAAGTTAAAATGCGCAAGATATGAATTTTAGAAGTTTAAAATCATTTCTGGAATTTAAATTAAATCCAAAACGGTCTCGGGTCCACGGTGAGCCAGGCTCACGGTGAACCCGCGCACTGTGCATGTGGTCTGGCCCATTCTAGACTGTTGGATCCAGATCCAACGTGCGAGGGTGAGGCAGGGCGTTAAGTTGCGATCAACGTCCCACAGCGCTCAGTACCTCTTTGACCAGATGGACGCGCGAGATTAAACGACGAAAAGGTTCTAATCTATGTCGTCGGATCAAGATCGTGCAGCCAGGATAGAATCTGGCACGGCATGCGTCGGGTGAGGAGCCATGCTGAATAGTGTGGGCCTCATGGCTCCAGATGTGATGAGTCATTGTCCACGATAGTCAAAGAGGACTGAGAAGAGTGAAGATCTGTTGTTTCAATGGCCACGTGTGACTCAGGTACACGGGCAGCGAGCGACTGTCGGGTTGACAGAGCTACGAAGTCGGGCTGGCCCAATCCGGGTACATGGGCCAGAAGCAGTAGAAGACCCATTGGGCTGTTGACCAGGGTTGACTCAGGTACACGGGCGGTGAGTGATTGCCGGGCTGAGAGAGCTGCGGAATCAGGCCGGCCCAATCCGGGTACCTGGTGCAAAGTCGGTGGAGGCTTTGTCAGTTTCGGCGCAAAACTGACAACCGTCGATCTTGTATCAGACTGTCTAGAAGAGAAGTTGTAGTCGCTATGAAAGCTTAGCTTCTGGATAAGTCATCTGTATCTCTAGGCCCACAGTCAGTCAGTCGAGTCTGCAAAAAATCCTAAGGGCAGTTTAGTCTTTTCCTTTATTTTAGCGTTTGTAAAAAACCCTAAGGGGCTAGTGGAATATTCTCACGTAGTGAAGTTTGGTCTTCTTGATGCAGTGAAGTTTCTATTCTCTATTCAGGTGCAGCAAATCTGCAACGACTTCATGGCTTCATCTCACGCGCACGGCAAATTTATTCATGATTTTTAGTGCTTCTGTTGCGTGTGTTCTTCACACAAGTAGTACTAGTTCTTGCTGTTGCAAGTAGTACTACTTCTCTGTGGCAACAGTACACTATTACTATAGCTTGCTTTTTCTGTATAGCTTTTTGATCGAAGTAGACAGGGCTGAGTACCTTTTCTGACTGTTTTCTGGCGAAGCCACCTTCTCTGTTCAAAGCCCCTCAGCTCCGTGAGGCTGGCTTCGATCTAACATCCTTGAAAGGCTTCGCTTAAACTTCGACTGTCTTTGTGAAGGTGTACTTCGACTTGAGTGCTTTGAAGTTAATACTTCGGCGGGCTTCGAAGTTTGGCTTCAGAGCATCTCTCTGATAGACTTCGCTCGGAGTGTGCAGCTGTCTGTTCCGAAGGTCTTAGTGTGTGAGTTCGGAGCTTGTTTTCTCGAAGTGTGGTTGTAGGCTTCTGTTTCTTGTGTGTGTACATCAGCATACTTCGATTCGAAGCTAGTCTGTGGTTCGAAGGTCATACCTCGATACTACTAGCTTCGAAGGTAATCCTGTTGGCTTTGATTTTGGTTTCTCTGTCGTGTGTCTAGATTCGCTTCTCTTTCAGAGGTTGATTTTCGGTGAGTTTGTTCGAACCTTTCTGATCGAAGTCTAGGCTTCGAAGTATTCTGTTTGAAGTAAGCTTCGAAACTCTCATACTTCGCTTCGAAGCATACTTCGCTCTTTTCCACACTCGAACCAGGCTAGACCAAACATACCTTCGGCACGTCTCCGATAACCTTCGCTAAGCTTCGACGCAGACCTCCGAAGCAGACTCCGTTATAGCGAAGCAGGCATCGTCCAGCGAAGCAGGCTTCGACACAGCGAAGCAGGCTTTGCGAAGTTCCGAATAGGAGACAAATTTGAACAGTAACTTCTCATCTCACTTTATATACACTTAGATCATCTAGTGAGAAGTGTTTGACCTGCTTTGTCTTGAATATTTGTTTATCTACCTATTAGCACTGTTCTTGGTGTTTTCTCTGATTTTGACACCTATTGTTTCTAGGCTAGATACATTTAGACTTAGGCTTTCTGTTCACCTCTGCGGTTTAGTCTTCTGAGGTGCGTTGGGTGTTGGGAGCAGGCCATTGATTCGAAACAATTTTTAGGCGCCCATTCACCCCCCCTCTAGTCGCTACTTTCGGTCCTACATCGGGAGGGGTAGAGTACCCGTCTTCCCTGACTCTGGCGACGCGACGGCGAGCGATTCTGGCGACGGCGAGGGTTTTCCGGCCTAACTAAGGCTAAAAACGTAAAGAGGGAACTACGGGGAATACGAGGGTACCCTTGCGGTGGTCCGAGGTCGACGGGGCATGGCCGGCGACGAGGGGAGGCGGCGAAGTCATTCAGGTCCTCGTCGGCGGTGACGTTTCGGCGGGGTTCGTCATCGACGAAGGGGTGGCCGAGGTCGAGGAGGCTCTGGCGGTCACGGAGGTGTGGTCGGCGAGGACGGAGAGGGACTCCGACGACGGCAAACGGTGACTGGAGTGCGGACGGCGGTGTGGCGCTAAAAATGAAAGTGTGAGTGTTCTGTTCGTTCTCGGAGCGATTGGGCGTAGGGGTATAACACGGACGGCCAGGGGGTTTAAATAGGGCCACCGGCGGGGCAGAGGGGGCGCAATTGACGGTGGCCGAGAGTAAACGCGTTTAAACGCTGGCGAGCTCGGGTTGTGCTTGATTCATCGAACCTGTACGCGAATCGGTTGGATTTGAATAGGGGAAATGGTCGCCGTGGACCGGGGGTTGTAATGGCGGGCTCAATTTGAGGGGAGGGGGTCGGGAGCAACGGATCTGAGGCGCATTAAGGCGTCGGCCGGCGAGGGGGGAGATTTGGGGGTGGATCTCGTGGAGACGAAGGATCTAACAGACAGGGGCCACATGCCAGCGGGCGCGAGCGATCGGGCACAGAGACTGACGGGTGGGGTCGAGCGGTCGGGCGCGAGGGGTTCGGTTGGTGCCGACAGGTGGGCCGAGACGTCGGGCGCGCGCACGAAGAGAGAAGAGCTCGCTGAAAAGTGAGGTCCGGGTGTCAGTCCGAGGCGTGCGGGGGTAACGGGCTGGCCCAGTCGGGAGAGAGAGAAAGGGAGGGGGAGGGCCCATTACTGTTTAAATGCTTTTCTGAATAAAAATAATTACAGAAAATGGATTAAAATATTTGGGCTTCTTCCAAGGTTGATAAAATTTGTAAAAATTCTAAAAAATGTATCTTGGCCTTGGGATCATATACAAAATTTTCTAGCCCCTGGTTTGGTCATTTCATCTAGGTTCTAGTTCAAAAATTTTAAGGAGGGCATGAACGGTATTTCCAAAATAAATAATTCCAGGAAAATAGTTTAATTGATATTTTTATTTCTTTGAAAATATGGGGTGTTACACCAACCATACCCCCGGCGATTTCACGTGTCATCCTGTCGGGTAACAGAGGGGAAAGAATCCCCGAGCTATGGCAAGTGCGATGGCGCGGCCAATTTGGCAGTAGGTGGACGGCGGTGGTGGATTCATGCGCCTAGGGTTCGGCCGGTGAGAGAAAAGGGGAAGCTTTCCATGGAGAATACGACCTTGACAAGTGGCCCCACCTGTCAGCGGTTGTGAGCGAAAGAGAAGGGGTCGACAGGCGGGCCAGGCGTGGTAGCGGCTGAGGGGTACGGGGTGGAGGGCGCGCTCGCGCGGAGGAGAGAGGGCGGGGCGGGCTGACAGGGTGGTCCCACCGGTCAGCGGCTCAGCTACGGACCGGGCCGGGCCTAGGGAGCTTTGGGGATTGCGGCCCAACAAGAATTTAAATGCATTTTCTATTTAAATTAATTCTAGAAAATCGATTATTTATTTAAGGCTTGAAGCATAGTTGGAAAATTTTGTAAAACTTCTCAAAAATATTTCTTGGCTTCTAGATTCCACCATAAATTTTTCAGGTTCAAATTTGAAATATTTCTCCCTGTTTTGCTTTAATAGGGTTCTTTTACCCTTTTCTCTAATTAAATAATTCCTTTTTATTTCAGAAAATTTATTTCCCTTATTTTATTTTATTTTTTAATTATGGGATGTTACTGTAACACCCCAAATTTTAAAAGGAATAAAAATATTATTTAATTCAATTTCTTGGACTTTATTATTTTGAAATACCTTTAAATACCCTTCTATACCATTTTGAACTACAACATAGAGTTAATGACCAAACCAGGAGCTGAAAATTTTTGTATAAGCTCCCAAGGCCAAGATATATTTTTGAGCATTTTTATAAATTTTTATCAACCTTGGAAGTAGCCCTAAGATTTTAATCTATTTCCTGGAATTATTTTTATTCAGAAATGTTTTGAAACAGTGTTGGGCCTCCCTCCCCCCTTCTCTCTCTCCCAGCCGGCCCAGCCCGTCACCCTCGCCCGCCTTTGGCTGACAGCCCGACCCCACCTATCGGCGCCGATCGCCTCCCCTCGCGCACGCGCTCGACACCACGGCCCCACCCATCAGCCCTCTATTTCGAGCGCTCGCACCCGCTGCCCGGTGGCCCCCACCTGTCGGATTCGTCTTCCCCGCGAGATCCGCCCCCAAATCACGCCCCCCTCGCTGGCCGACGCAATAACGCGCCTCGGATCCCCTGCCCCCAACCCCCTCCCCTCAAATTGAGCCCGCCATTACCACCCCCGGTCCACGGCGACCGTTTCCCCCAATTAAATCAAGCCGATTCGCGTCTAGGTTCGATGAATCGGATCCAACCCGAGCTCGCCGGCGTTTAAACGCGTTTATTCCCGGCCACCGTCAATTACGCCCCCTCTGCCCCCGCCGATGGCCCTATATAAACCACCTGGCCACCCGCATTGCGCCCCCACGCTCACACATTGAGAGAACGCACAGAACGCCCTCACTTCAAGTTTTAGCGCACCACCGCCGCCCGTCCTCCAGCCGTCGCTCGCCGTCGCCGGAGTCCCTCTCCGTCAACGCCAACTGCACCTCTGTGACCGCAAGGACGACACCAACCTCGGCCACCCCTCCGTCGACGTCAAACCCCGCTGGATCGCCGTCGCCGCCAAGGACCCGAACACCTTCGCCGCCACCACTCGTCGCCGGCCTCACTCCGTCGACCTTTCGCCACCGCAAGGGTACCCTCGTGTTCCCCTTAGTTCCCTCGTTGTGTATTTGGCTTTAGTTAGGCCGGATAGCCCTCGCCGTCGCCGGAATCGCTCGCCGTCGCGTCGTCGGAGTCGGGGAAGAAGGGTACTTAAACCCCCCCGACACACGCCGTGTCGGATTCGATCGCAACCGTGCGATCGGGATCCAACGGTGACGATTAATTCTCGCGTGCGATTTAATCCGATCCGTTAGATCTCGGCGAAAGGGTACGTTATAATCTCAGCCGTTCGTTAGGTTTAAAATCCCGCATCGCATCTGAGCCGCACGATACGTACCGGTTCAACGTTTTAATCTCAGCCGTCCACGTCATTTTAACTCCACCGCCTCGCCCGTGACCGCCCGATCATGATCCAACGGTGGATCTGGATCCGGCGCACGCGCACAGTGCGCAGGTGCACGGTGGTCTCGGCTCACCGTGGACTGACGCCTGTTTTTGGTTTAATTTAAATTCCAGAAATGCTTTTAAACTTCAAAATTCATATCTGGCACGTTTGAACTCTAAAAATTGTCATTTCAACTCCAGAAATTTTATAATTTTATTCTCTACACTTTAGTTCAATAAAAACAGTATGTTACCTTAGACTTTTTCATGTTTATTTAAAAGAGCATTCAAATACCCTTAGGGTAAAAATATAAATTTAATTATTTAAATTCCAGTGAACCTTATATTTATTTATTTCCTGTTAATATGAACAAACCACTAAGTTTTCTATGAACCCTTCATTTTAAATTTATTAGAAAACTTAAAAATGAGAATAATCACTTTTAAAACCTATTTTTCAAAGGATAACACTTCATTCTAATTTCTTTTAAAATTGTTTATAAAATGAACTTCAGAACCTTAACAACTTGATTTATTTTAAATCAAACCAACTTAGACCTATGTGCTTATTATGTGATGTTATATTTTTTGATTGGATGTTGTGTTTATTTTATTTTACTTTATTTATATTGGAAAGACTACGACGCCGTCGAGGAGCCGGAATATTTCCCGGAAGTCCCTCCCTCACCCTTCGCTGAACAAGGCAAGTCACCAAACCAATCTTTTGAGCATATTGAACCCATGTTTTATTACACTATCGCTAAAACACATAGGAAATATATGCATTAGTCAAATGAAACCATTACAATATATTTATTTAGGATCCCCCGACCTTGATGTGCAACCCAAGCCATGCTATCTCACCTAACCTCCTTGTCACCATATGATTAATGATATTAGCTAGTGTCCAATGTATTGACACAATCGCTATAGGATAAAAATGAGTCGTAGTAAAATGGTTCTACTATATGATCCCCGTTACTTCTTATCCTTGGAATTCTGTTGGTGATGAGTTATGGTTGTGTGTGTATGCATGGTGGGTTCCGGGTGCAAGCTAGGGCATTGGTCGGTAGCACCCGGGGCACTATAAGGACCGGTCTGCGGGATCCTCTGCAATACACTTCCGTACTAACCACAAGTCTAATGGGTAAGTCCTAACTAAGGTATGGAGTGTTTCAAACCGAGGCCACCATTTGGAGATGGGTCAAGTAGCACCCGCGGGTGGCTTGTACCAATGTGGCGCAATAGGGGGTGCGACGTTAGCCGGGATGCGGCCCGGTGCGCCGGCGAAACCTAGAGCGGGTGGTTATCGCTTGGAGCATTTCATGCTGAGGTTTTGGCATGAGTTCCCGTGATATGGGTCATCTCGTTTGGGATGAGTGCGTGCCTTGTGGGTACAGTAGTACATCTCTGATCAGAGTCTTAAATCTTTTCGAAAAGTCGAGCCCACGGTCAAGGCCGGGTTGCGTGACATCCCACCGTTAGCTTACTTTGAATATGTATGTGCATGATGGTTTGACATGTAAGGACTGTTGTGCGAGGAGGTAAAACGTACTCCTCGAGTTAGATGATGTTATTGATGTTCATGTTTATATTTCCGCATGATAAAATTTGATTACACTAAATGCAACAACTGAAAATGTACTTTTCCGCACTGTTAGCCATTGCCCATCCTTGTTTATTATCCTGCATTATTACTTGCATTTGCGGTGGCTTGTTGAGTACTTTTTGTACTCATACCCATTGGACCCCACAGAGGATGCCTACTATGAAGATGGTCTGGAGTAGCGACCCAATCAAGCAAAGATCCTGAAGAAGACGTTCATCATGCTATTTACTTTTATTACTATTTTATTTCAACTCTGATGTAATAATTATGGTCTGCGTACCATTAATACTGTCGTATGTACGATTGTCGCATGATGAACCTCTTGTATTATTGTTTTCTTATGAAATTCAATAATGTTCCGATTTCGGTAAATCGGGGCGCTACAATCCTATCCCCCTTACAAAGAATCTCGTCCTCGAGATTCAAAGCGAACCTCGGGAATACTAAGGGACGGGGTTTTACTGGTGCTCCGGATTAGGAGAAGGTGTTGCTTCAGAAACAGGCAAAGTGTTCTCCGGAACTGGGTCAGTTGGGGTTAAATTGGAAATGCCTTCTGTCGTACCTTGGTTTTCTTGAGCGGAGATGTGGTGAACTTGGGTACGTCCCATCGGGCATGGGACGGAGGTTGACGCCTGCTTGGGGTAGGGGCACATGTTGGAGAAGTGACCCTCTTGGCGGCAGTTGACGCATATTATCGGGTTGCCATTCCTGTCTCTCTTGTATCTGGTAGCTTGCACTGGAGCTCTTCCAGCTGGTGGTGCTTGGGGTGGGATGCGTGAGCTCGGCCCTCCAAGGGTGGTCCGTGGCTCGACAGGGGTTGGGGCTTGAGGCGGAATCACCGGGCGTGGCTTCTGCACCACTCCTTGCTGCTGGCGGTAGGCGATCATTCTTCGCTTCTTTTGGTCCACCTTGTTTTGTTCGGTTTCCTGAATAATCGCTTTGTTCACCAATTTCTGAAAATTGGTGAAATCCCCAGAGACCAACTAAAGGGAGAGCTCGTCCTTCAGTCCCCGAAGAAACATGGCTTGGCGGGCTGTGTCTGTGCGCACTTCTTCCGGTGCATAACGGGCCAACCGGTTGAATTCGTGTAGGTACTCCATAATGATTCTGCTCCCTTGATGCAGGTCCCAGAATTCCGGCTGCTTCTGGGCTACCACGCCATCCGGAATGTGGGCGGCCCGGAAAGTGGTGGTGAACTCAGCCCATGAAATTTCATGGCCCTCGGGCTGAGTCTCGCGGAAATTGTCCCACCACTCCGCGGCGGGTCTTTAGAGCTGGTGAGCGGAAAATGCCAAACGCTCCTGCTCGGAACAAGGCAGAAGGTCTAGCTTCTTGCCGATGGTCCTCAGCCAGTCTCCTGCCTCCATCAGATTGGTGGTGCCGGAGAATATGGGTGGCCGGACACGCAGAAACTCAGAGAGTTGAGATACTAGTGTCGGTGCATGGACAACTGGGCGGAGGGGAGGCTCGGGTTGCCGCTGTTGTTGGAGATTGATCAACTGCGCTTGTTGCTCTTGCATCTGGTTTTGTTGTTGTTGAATCTGAGTAAGCAGCGTGACGATCAGCTGGTTTTGGTTTGCCATCATCTCCGCTAGTGTGGGATGATTGGCAACGGGGGCCTGCCGTTGGCTGGTTGCTCCCCACTGAGGCAAGTTGCCCGAATCGCTTCCATCACGTGGGGCATCAGATCCTGTGTTATTGACCATCCTGAAGTTGAAGGGTTCAAAAAGACGGTGCCAATATTAAAGGGGAATTGCTACTGATTTTATTGCCCAAAATGAATGGTTTGACCTAGATGCTTACATCTTTATTTTAAATTTCTTATAAAACTTGCACTCATGCCTTATATTCCGACAGGAGTGGTACTACATTCCAAGCAACAAAAGAAAACAAACAACCGTAAAACTACATCTAAGGCAACTCGGGGGATGACTCGATCACAGGCTCGGCGGAGAGGGTCGGTGCAGGGGTTGTCGAGCTGGAGGGCTCGGCGGGAGGGCACTGCGGGAGATCCTCTTGGGCCTAACCGTAGGGATTCGTTGCGACTTCCGCTTGCGAGGCGGAAGGTGAGCGACCTCCTCGAGATCATTCTGGAGCTCCTTGAGATGACAGCGTAGCTGTGTGGTGACGGTGACGCCCTAGCGTAGAAGCTCATTTTGGCGCCTCAACTCCTCCACCTCGGTGGTCAAGTGGCGGCTCTGCTAAACCTGGCGACGGAGATCAGCGTTCTGGCGGTTCAAGTTCTCCGACGAGTGGCGGTAGAAGTCGATGGTGTCGTGCTGACTATCTACGTCGAGGACGGCCTCCGTGTGAAGATTGTCCATAGCCTCCAAAGCCTCATGGTGCGGGCGATGGCGGAGTTGCGCTGGGTGAGGGAGATGATGTAGATGCTGCAGTGACTCCCCGGTGTGCGCATGGGCATGAAGCGGTAGATGGTGTCGCGTAGCTGGCGGTCGTAGACCACCGCAGCTCGGAGAGGGCCTGGAGAGCAGCGCGCTGGCTGGCCACCACGAAGGAAAGTCCTCCGACTCCATGGGTGTAGAATGCGGGCTGCGTGGGGGATGGGCGGATGACGACCGTGACCTCACAGTAGCTCTCGTTCACATCGGGAAAGATCCCATGGAACGCGGGCTCATGCACGAACCCGAGGAAGTCGACGAGCATGCGCAGCTCGCGGACGAATCCAGCCTCATCGCGGAGAGTCCCACTCATGGTATGGACCGGCATATACAAAAGAGAGAAAAATTTTGTGAAAATTCTGGAAGATGAGGTAGTAAGCAGTTTGTAAGAAAATATGACGGTCAGGTCTGTTTGGCTTCCTACAATCAAGTTGGCTCTGATACCATCTTGTAACGCCCCGATTTAATAAAACCAGGAATTTATTGAAATTCCATAGAAAATCAATAAATACAAGACATTCATCACACGACTGAGTGCAATATGCCACTCAATCATGGTTCGTAGACCATATTATTACAAAAGAGTTAAATAAAAAGAAACAAATAAAATAAATCCTCTAGATGAACATCTTCTTCTAGTCTCATGCCTTGAGTGGGTCGCTACTCCAGACCTTCGCCCTCCTCGTAGTAGACTTCCTCTTGTGGTGTAAGTCAACGGTGGTGAGTACAATTGTACTCAGCAAGCCACCGAATGCAACTATAATGCAAGGTAATAACAAGGAAGGTAGTGGCTCACTTTTGCAGGAAAATCATATTTGTAAAGCAATTAATGTAATCCAGTTATTAATGCAGAAAAGTAAACATGAGTTCATGCATCATCTTCTAACTCGAGGGGTACAGTCAGCCCACCCTCGCTCAACAGTCCTTACATGCCATGAATAACCCATACGTTCACATCACAGTAAACTAACTGCGAGAGGTCACACAGCCCGCCCTTGATCGTGGGCTCGGATTTTAGAAAAGATTTATTACTCTGATCAGAGGTGTACTACTGTACCCACAAGGCACTCATTTCCCGCACACCGCAGTGTGTTAAATGACTCCTGTCACGAGAAGCTCATGCCAAAACCTTCAGCATGGAACACACCAATTCGATAACACCCTCTTATAGGTTTCATATGGTTTCCCAGTCACTTTGGTCCACACCATACCCCCCCTTGAGCCACATCGGTACAAGTCACCCGTAGGTTGCCCCTTTCCCCCTCCACTATGGTGTTCCAAGTTGGTACGATCCATACCAGGGGTTGTCGAGCTGCAGGGCTCGGCGGGAGGGCACTGCGGGAGATCCTCTTGGGCCTAACCGTAGGGATTCGTTGCGACTTCCGCTTGCGAGGCGGAAGGTGAGCGACCTCCTCGAGATCATTCTGGAGCTCCTTGAGATGACAGCGTAGCTGTGTGGTGACGGTGACGCCCTAGCGTAGAAGCTCATTTTGGCGCCTCAACTCCTCCACCTCGGTGGTCAAGTGGCGGCTCTGCTAAACCTGGCGACGGAGATCAGCGTTCTGGCGGTTCAAGTTCTCCGACGAGTGGCGGTAGAAGTCGATGGTGTCGTGCTGACTATCTACGTCGAGGACGGCCTCCGTGTGAAGATTGTCCATAGCCTCCAAAAGCCTCATGGTGCGGGCGATGGCGGAGTTGCGCTGGGTGAGGGAGATGATGTAGATGCTGCAGTGACTCCCCGGTGTGCGCATGGGCATGAAGCAGTAGATGGTGTCGCGTAGCTGGCGGTCGTAGACCAACCGCAGCTCGGAGAGGGCCTGGAGAGCAGCGCGCTGGCTGGCCACCACGAAGGAAAGTCCTCCGACTCCATGGGTGTAGAATGCGGGCTGCGTGGGGGATGGGCGGATGACGACCGTGACCTCACAGTAGCTCTCGTTCACATCGGGAAAGATCCCATGGAACGCGGGCTCATGCACGAACCCGAGGAAGTCGACGAGCATGCGCAGCTCGCGGACGAATCCAGCCTCATCGCGGAGAGTCCCACTCATGGTATGGACCGGCATATACAAAAGAGAGAAAAATTTTGTGAAAATTCTGGAAGATGAGGTAGTAAGCAGTTTGTAAGAAAATATGACGGTCAGGTCTGTTTGGCTTCCTACAATCAAGTTGGCTCTGATACCATCTTGTAACGCCCCGATTTAATAAAACTAGGAATTTATTGAAATTCCATAGAAAATCAATAAATACAAGACATTCATCACACGACTGAGTGCAATATGCCACTCAATCATGGTTCGTAGACCATATTATTACAAAAGAGTTAAATAAAAAGAAACAAATAAAATAAATCCTCTAGATGAACGTCTTCTTCTAGTCTCATGCCTTGAGTGGGTCGCTACTCCAGACCTTCGCCCTCCTCGTAGTAGACTTCCTCTGGTGGTGTAAGTCAACGGTGGTGAGTACAATTGTACTCAGCAAGCCACCGAATGCAACTATAATGCAAGGTAATAACAAGGAAGGTAGTGGCTCACTTTTGCAGGAAAATCATATTTGTAAAGCAATTAATGTAATCCAGTTATTAATGCAGAAAAGTAAACATGAGTTCATGCATCATCTTCTAACTCGAGGGGTACAGTCAGCCCACCCTCGCTCAACAGTCCTTACATGCCATGAATAACCCATACGTTCACATCACAGTAAACTAACTGCGAGAGGTCACACAGCCCGCCCTTGATCGTGGGCTCGGATTTTCGAAAAGATTTATTACTCTGATCAGAGGTGTACTACTGTACCCACAAGGCACTCATTTCCCGCACACTGCAGTGTGTTAAATGACTCCTGTCACGAGAAGCTCATGCCAAAACCTTCAGCATGGAACACACCAATTCGATAACACCCTCTTATAGGTTTCATATGGTTTCCCAGTCACTTTGGGCCACACCATACCCCCCCTTGAGCCACATCGGTACAAGTCACCCGTAGGTTGCCCCTTTCCCCCTCCACTATGGTGTTCCAAGTTGGTACGATCCATACCTCCAGTTAGGACTTGCCCACTAGACTTGTGGTTAGTACGGAAGTGCTTTGCAATGGATCCCGCAGACCGGTCCTTATAGTGCCCTGGGTGCGACCAACCAATTCCCGAGCTTGCAGCCGGAACCCACCATACTTTAACATAGCCAACACCAACAGAGTCCAGAGACGAGAATAACGGGAAAATACATATAGTAGAATCCATCTATGTACGACTCATTCTTTTATCCTATAGCAGTTGTGTCGGTACATTGGACACTAGCTAATATAATATTGTAGAGTGACAAGGAGTGTAGGCTCAATAAGCATGGCTTGGGTTTACACACAAGGACGGGGATCTAATAAATATAATGTGTAGGGCTTTGAGATTAGACTAATGAAATATTATCCTATGAGTTATAGCGATAATTTATTAAAACATGGGCTCAATGATGATCAAAATGGGGGTTGTGACTTGCCTTGATCCGTGAATGGTGAAGGTGGAACCTCGGGGTAAAACTGCAGATTGTCGACGGTGATGTAGTCTTCTTCGATACAGAAAAGTAAACACAACATTCAATAAACAATCCAAAAACCAATCATACAAGCATACATGTTTTTGTTGTATTAAGTAAAGGAGATAGAGTCTTAAATTCTAAGGGGTTACTGGAATTGATATAAGTATTGTTTTTCTAAGGGGTTTTTTTATTTTCCCTTTTAGAGGTGAAGTAAAAAGGTATAAAACAACCTTACGGTTTTTATTGCAGTAAAAATAGTGAAATTAAGTTATTAGGTCATCTGAAGTTATTATATAAGTTTTCATGATATTTTTATAAAGTGTATTTTTATTATAAGAATTAATTACTTATCCTAAAAGGGCCTTTGAAATATTATTTAATGAAATGAAATGGGAAAAATGAACATTCTATTTTTATTGCATTAAAAACAGTGAAATGGAGTCATTATGTCCCCTAAAATTAATATATGAGTTTTTAAAGGTCCTTCTGAGAAATTTAATGAAATATAAATTAAATCCTAAAGGGGATTTTTCTTTATTATTTATTAAGAATAAAGTGTGCCAAACAAACATATTGTTTTTATTGCATAAAAGTGTAGAGAATAAAAAGACAAATTTTCCAGAATTAAAATGGTCAAATTTGGAGTTAAATTAAACAAGATATGAATTTTTAAAGCTTAAAGTGATTTTCTGAATTTTATTTTAAACAGAAAACATGTGTGGGTCCACGGTGAGCCAGGCCCACCATGGACCCGCACACTGTGCATGTGAACCGGTCCAATCTGGACCGTCCGATCCAAATCGGGCGGCCAGATGCGAGGCGGGGTGCGTAAGTCACAGCGGACAGCCCCGATGGGTCCGTACCGCTTTGACTGGACCGACGTCCAGGATTAAACCCCCCGATGAGAAACCATATTGAAGAATATGGTTTTGATATTCCAGATATGATGAGTGATTGTCAACAGAAGTCAAAGGAAGGGAGAAAGGAAGACCTACCGTGTGTGAGGCGCGTGTGACTCAGGTACACGGGCAGCGAGCGACAACCGGGCAGAGGAGCCAAGGAGTTAGGCTGGCCCAATCCGGGTACATGGCTAGGAGCGGCAGATGATCCACCGGTCTGTTGACTGGGTTTGACTCAGGTACACGGGCGGCGAACGATTGCCGGGCTGAGGAAGCTGCGGGGTCGAGTCGGCCCAATCCGGGTACCCGGTGCGAAGACGGTGGACGCTTTGTCAGTTTCGGCGCAAAACTGACCACCTATGATTATTTTGTTTTTAGTGTATTAATATTTAGTTTTTAAGTTCAGGATATTTTTATTTGAGTCAGGTGATTTTTCTAATAATATTTTAGTAATTTTCGGAATTTATTTTAGGGTTAGTTTAATTTACCTTAGGGGTAAAGTAGTCTTTTCATGTATTAGGAGTCGCTTATAAATAGGCTCCTATCCCCCTGGGGATAGATGACTATTCTTCAAGATCAATCTACAGTCCACGTTTTGGTTCCGCTGCTGTTCGTCTTCTACCGAAATTTTTCTCTATTCATTGCATCGTCGCGGTGACTTTTATCTCCGAGAAACATTTCGCTGGGGCGCGTGATCTCCAAGGCGCTCGACTGGAGAAAAGCTTCGGCCGATGTGCGGCGCACGGCGACATTGTTCATCGCGTGTCTACAGCAACATTGAAGCACAGGCGCGGCAAAGTTTTTTTGTCTTTCACGGTGAAACGGCGCTTGCTGCAGTCCACGACATTAAAGCCATCCATTTTTCTTGCATGGGACCCACCTGTGGTCAGCGTCTGCATGGGTCTACACGGCAAATTTTTGCAGCTGCTTTCCTCTTCCTGTGACGTTGCAGTAGCTTTGCAGAGCAGGTAACTGGCCGGATGCCTTGCGCGCGGGGACGACGTCAACAGCGATCTGCAGAACTGCATTACGCGCAATTCATGCACGTAATCTTTTAATCCCCTATATTTTAGTAGTTTAGTTAAACCAATATTTATCTATTTTCAATTAGCCAAAAAAATCTGTATAAAAATTTTGTGGTTAAGTTAATCTGCCAAAATATTTTTAGTAATCGCATATTTTTTATTTATATATATCTGTTTAATCTGCTTATATAAAAAGTAAAAGTTTATTAGTCGCAGTAGTATTTTTAGTTCTAGTCTTTACCTGAAATATTTTTTAGTTTATCTCTGAATTAATTTTTTTGAATGATCCATATTTTATTTAGTTGATTAGTACTTTATTGGTAGACTTCAATCTAAATATTTTATTAAGAGATTTAGGTATTTTAATTACATAGTTAAATATTTCTAGTACCCATTTTTATTTACTGCAACTATTTTATTTTTAAATATCATTTGAATTAGGATACCGGTTATTTTTAAGCTAGACAACTTTAACTCTTGAAATTTGCTTTGCAAATATTATTTGTCTGGTTAAGTTCATTTGGGTGTTGGAACTAAGATATAGTTTAGTAAGAATTTTTCAGACGCCCATTCACCCCCCCCTCTGGTCGCTATTTTCGGTCCTACAAGTGGTATCAGAGCGAGGTTAGGGTTTTCTGATATCTTAACCTATTCTAAACTTAGGTAGTGACCATGACGTCTTCTGGCAAAATCTCGTCCCTAGAAGCTTTTGGCTACACTTATTGGAAGACTCGCATGCGAGCATACCTTATGAGCCAGAGCTCGGACATATGGGATATTTGTGTTCATCCTAGTTTCACCATAATGACTATTGTTGCGGATACTGCTGCTGATGTAATTACCCAACATCAAATAATAGTAAGGGGGTGAATATTTTATGTTCTGGTCTAGGTCCTAGTGAGTTTGAGTGTGTTAGCCATCTCACCACTGCTCGAGAGATCTGGACTACCCTCCAGGCACACCATGAGGGGACAGCTCAGGTCAAGGCTAGGCTCTACCAGACCTACCGGCGTGAGTATGAAAATTTCTCACAGAAGCCGGGTGAGACTGTTGAGGCTTTGTTTGGTCGTTTTCAATCGATCATTAACAAGCTTCGTGTTAACAAGGCCGAGCGTGATCAGCTGGTCTCGGATCATGAACAGGCACTTAAGATACTCCATACCTTGGACCCTAAGATCTGGGAGATCAAGGTCTCTTCTATTGTTGAGAGCACGTCTTATGATACCTTGACCGTCGCAGAGCTTTTTAGTAAGCTTAAGGCCTCAGAGGTCGATATTCAGTTGAGATCAAATCTCACTGATTCTAGCTCCAAGACTCTGACACTTGTGACACCGTCTGCTGATCCTAATGCCATGAGTTGTACTGCCTTTTCCTTGATGTCTATCTCTGAGGAACAACTTGATACTCTAGGAGATGATGATTTGTGCTTGTTTAACAACCGGGTGCGACGTGTCTATGATAAGCGAATGTTTAAGAGACACGACACAAAATCCGGGTGCTTTGAGTGTGGTGACCTAGGTCATTTCATCACCGACTGCCCCAAGTAGAAGAATTACAAGAAGGGCACCGGCGGCAACTCCTACAACTCCGGCAAGTATGACAACTCCACAAAGGGCAAGCCCAAGACAAGATTTTTTCGAAAGGCTCTAAAGGATTACAGGCGTGAGAACAAGAAGCGAGACAAGACCTTCTTCGCCGAGATGGAGAAAAGATACTCCAAGAGATCCTCGTCTTCCTCCTCGTCTTCAAGTTCAAGTGATGAAGAGATCATGATCAGGAAGGGGAAGGACAGGGACAATCCGGCGGGCCTATGTTTCATGACCTTCGGGAACAAGCCGAAGAGTCGCTCACGTCACAGCCGAAGACCCCACAAGAGCTTCTGCTCAATGGCTCTTGGGGAGAAGAAAGAGAAGGACTCCTTCGATGACTCTGATGACGACGACAATGAGAAGGCATCTTCCTATGAACAAGAAGTTGTAAATTTACTAGAACAGAACAGTCAGGAGTTGAAGTATAGGGAGAAACTGCTTAGAGGGTCTAAGAAGAGGATAGATGAGCTTGAGAGTGAGCTTGCCATAGCAAATGGTAAGATTGAGAGTCTGTCTTCTTCCCCTTGCTTGGGTGATAGTGATTAGTGCCCTAACTGTGAGGTGCTGTTGTGTGACCTGGCGACTCTTAAGTCCAGGTACACAGAGAGAGTAGATGAGAGAGACGCATTGGCCACTGAGCTTGAGAGCGCTCAGTAGGAGCTGAAAGATGCTCAGTTCACTGTCGTCGCACCTTGTGTAGACTGTCCATCCCATTTAGCTAGTATAGCTGAGCTGAGAGCCAAGAGTGCTGAGCAGTTGAGCGAGTTAGGTGGAGTGAGAGCTGAGTTGGAGCAGACTAAGCTAGAGCTTGAGACCTTGTCAGTTCCATCCATTGTTTGTGAGAACTGCTTATTCATTAGAATGGAGTTGATCAAGCTAAAAGCTGAGAAATCTGTCGAGGTTGATAAAGAGTGTGAGATCTGCTTGTCTCAGGTGGAGGTGTTAGCTTCTTTGAGAGAGGAGCTAGCTGATGTTCAAAACGAGAACTTTTACCTCCGTTCAATCCTGAGTTGGATCAGTGCTAAAGAGTCACAACTCGGCATGATGATCCAGCAGTTCAAGAGACAGGATGGGTTTGGGGTAAGTTACACCTATTCCAAGGCTGATTTTGAGAGTGCCATTAGTCGTGCAGTGGAATGGAGTAAGATGACTCTCGAACAGAGATATCCCAAGACTCACTCCACTGAGTCCTTTAAGGATAGTCAGCCCAAGGATGGAGTGTTCCAAGAACAACCTAAAGCTCCACCTAAGAAGCAAATCTGGGTCCCAAATCCTAAAACTCTTCATGCTTCTCCTGATTCTTTACCTGGACCCTCTCACACCAAAGATGATACACCAAACACCACCAAGCCTAAGAATCCCAAGCCTCAACCACATACCAAGAAACCTACCTATCACTGTGAGTTTTGTCAGAGAGACGGGCATCTTGAGAAGTTTTGCTTCAGGAGGAAGCGGGTTGAGCGAGCAGAGAGAGCTCAAAGTGGGCAGGAGCAGTTCTACCAGCAGGGTGGTAGACAGAGAGTTCCTCGACGTAGAGAGAGGCTAGAGTCTAGGCCACGTCGTGTAGGTGGTGGTAGAGGAGACGGTTTTTATGATCGCACACCGGAGGGTGGTTTTCATTCCGTCAGAATTCCAGTTCGTTATGGATACGACTTTGGACCTCGTGGCCGTGATTTTAGGAAGAATAGAGGACCGTGCTTTGATCCGTGTTGGAACAATTGCATTAGTTCCAGCAGGTTTTTTGTGGTGGAGTATGACATGGAGAATGAACCTCGATGGGTTCTCACAGGGAGAGATAGGGTTTATACTGGTTCGGGCCTCCCCTAGGGGATAATAACCCTACGTCCAGTTTGTAGTGGATTTGGCATGGTGTGCCTGGATGTGGAGAGGATAATTCCGGGGTCTCATGGCCCCTTCAAGCATGTGTCCCGTTACAAGGGCTTGGCCCTGCTTTTATAGGCACGCAGGCTAGAGGAAAAGACTGGAATGCCCCCCTATGAGCCCTTGGTCCATAGGGGCAGAGAGGGGAAAAGGAACTTTAGCTACGGTACAAAAGGTGCCAGACAACTTTACAGCTTACTGGCGTGTCAGGCTGCGCCAGGCTTTGACCGGCTAAACGACACTCCAGGGGCGGGGAGCCCCCGGTATGGACTCGGCTCCGGAGGGCGGCCTCCGGACCTGGCTCCGGAGGGCGGCCTCCGGGCTCGGCTCTCGGGGAGCGGCCTCCGGACTTGCCTCTCGGAGGATGACCCCCGAACAGGACTCCGGAGGGTGGCCTCCGGGCTTGGCTCCTGGAGGATGGCCTCCGAACTGGACTCCGGAGGGTGGCCTCCGGACTGGACTCCGGAAGGTGGCCTCCGGGCTTGGCTCCTGGAGGATGGCCTCCGAACTGGACTCCGGAGGGTGGCCTCCGGACTGGACTCCAGAGGGTGGCCTCCGGACTTGGCTCCTGGAGGATGGCCTCCGAACTGGACTCCGGAGGGTGGCCTCCGGACTGGACTCCGGAGGGTGGCCTCCGGACTGGACTCCGGAGGGTGGCCTCCGGACTTGGCTCCTGAGGGTGGCCTCCGGACTTGGCTCCTGGAGGATGGCCTCCGAACTGGACTCCGGAGGGTGGCCTCCGGACTGGACTCCTGGAGGATGGCCTCCGAACTGGACTCCGGAGGGTGGCCTCCGGACTGGACTCCGGAGGGTGGCCTCCGGACTGGACTCCTGGAGGATGGCCTCCGAACTGGACTCCGGAGGGTGGCCTCCGGACTGGACTCCGGAGGGTGGCCTCCGGACTGGACTCCTGGAGGATGGCCTCCGAACTGGACTCCGGAGGGTGGCCTCCGGACTGGACTCCGGAGGGTGGCCTCCGGACTTGGCTCCCGGAGGATGCACTGGGACCTGCAAACGATACTTAGGGAGAAAGCAGGCTCCGACAGTACCTGACTCTGGGCCGGAGGCTGTCGGAGGCTGACGTCATTTGGCCTCTGTTTAAGGGAAGCATATTTCCCCAACAATCCGCGTTTTGGTCCAGACTTCTATGATTCTTTTTGCTTTCCTATATATGAGCAGATGGCTCAACACTGGTTTAGCACTTTTGCTAAACCTGGCATTGGACCGTTTGCTCCCACTCATGATTATTGATCTTCATTTGGGAGTTGTGTATCCTTTTTGGGATACTTTAAGTCAGTTTTTTACTTTCTTCTTTATTATTTTTTATTTTTTTATTGAGTCTTTTTGTGTGCGTTCATATCATGCATAATCATAAATCACAGTTTGAGCTTAATTCTGTTATATGATTAATCTGTTTTACTTTCTCTAGCTAGTATATGTTTTTGATTACTTGTCGATGATCATGTTTCGTTTCAGTTCACATGATATATCTGATATTTGTCATATGCATGGCTTTTATGTTTTAAAATTGAAAAATGATCACCATTGCTTCTGGTAACTAGCATGTGTAGGCTGAATGCTTTCGCTATCTTTTACATGCCTTGTAGCTAGATCCTTACTTAGATGCAGTTATGCAACTTGGACATCTATATGCTTTAAATATGAAAATTGTGCTATAAAATGGTAAAAAATTCAGAAAAATGAAAAATTTATGCATTTTTATGATTATCAGAAAAGATCCAGGTGGGTTTGCTTTGTCGTATTGCATTGTTCTGGACTGCTTACCATAGCACTTTGGTATGAACTCGGACGGTGTAATGTATGCCAAGACCAATGTCTTAAGCTTCTGATGGTCCAGTTCTGGCCTAGGCTTGACTTGGTCGGTTAGCATAAGGTTTGACATCCAAATAACCCCTGGCAGAAATGAAAAATATAAAGAAAAAGTCTAAAAAAATTAAAAAGATGACAAGTTTGCTGAAGCACTTTGTTTTGGACAATGCTTATCTTGGTAGATATCAGCTAGCTTTTGCATCTCATGCTTTACTTTGCTTGTCAACTAGAAAATGTGGTGATGCTTTTGTTTGCAAAAATCAAAAAATGTGTGCTAATGACTCTCTTTAGATATCATCTGTTGCACTGATTATGTCATGTATCTTAGACAGTATATCTTTTGCTATACCTGTTAGATGATGTAATTGCAGTTAATCATATCTAAGAAGCATGCTTTTCACACTCCACCTGCACCCCATCTACATTCATGGCATATTTTGAAGGGGAGCTGCATTTCAGGGGGGTTTGTGTCTATGTCTCTTTAGAGTGCATTTAGTCTCACTTGATGAGTCCAATTGTCAACAAGGGGGAGAAATTTTGGGTATATTTTTAGCTTTCTCTGGGATTTATTTCAGAGTTCCTTGTTGGTAATTCTGAGATTTGCACTTGTTTTGAGTCTTTATTTTTGATTAACCATAATGACCATTTTTCTTGCTTCTGTTTGGCTTTTGGTCATTAGGGTTAAACTTTTATTTTCTTTCTTCTATTTTCTTTTGTCTTTGTTTTTCTGTTTCCACATGTTTTGCAGGTTCTGAAGATGAGCTGAAGAGAGTGTTGACAATGCACTCATCAAGGGGGAGATTGAGAAACCATGTTGAAGAATATGGTTTTGATATTCCAGATATGATGAGTGATTGTCAACAGAACTCAAAGGAAGGGAGAAAGGAAGACCTGCCGTGTCTGAGGCGCGTGTTACTCAGGTATACGGGCAGCGAGCGACAACCGGGCAGAGGAGCCGCGGAGTCGGGCTGGCCCAATCCGGGTACATGGCTAGGAGCGGCAGATGATCCACCGGTCTGTTGACTAGGTTTGACTCAGGTACACGGGCGGCGAGCGATTGCTGGGCTGAGGAAGCTGCGGGGTCGGATCGGCCCAATCCGTGTACCCGGTGCGAAGACGGTGGACGCTTTGTCAGTTTCGGCACAAAACTGACCACCTATGATTATTTTGTTTTAGGGTATTAATATTTAGTTTTTAAGTTCAGGATATTTTTATTTGAGTCAGGTGATTTTTCTAAGAATATTTTAGTAATTTTCGGAATTTATTTTAGGGTCGGTTTAATTTACCTTAGGGGTAAAGTAGTCTTTTCATGTATTAGGAGTCGCTTATAAATAGGCTCCTATCCCCCTGGGGATAGATGACTATTCTTCACGATCAATCTACAGTCCATGTTTTTGGTTCCGCTGCTATTCATCTTCTACCAAAATTTTTCTCTGTTCATTGCATCGTCGCGGTGACTTTTATCTCCGAGAAACATTTCGCTGGGGCGCGTGATCTCCAAGGCGCTCGACTGGAGAAAAGCTTCGGCCGATGTGCGGCGCACGTCGACACTGTTCATCGCGTGTCTACAGCAACATTGAAGCACAGGCGCGGCAAAGTTTTTTTTGTCTTTCACGGCGAAACGGCGCTGGCTGCAGTCCACGACAATAAAGCCATCCATTTTTCTTGAGTGGGACCCACCTGTGGTCAGCGTCTGCATGGGTCTACACGGCAAATTTTTGCAGCTGCTTTCCTCTTCCTGTGACGTTGCAGCAGCTTTGCAGAGCAGGTAACCGGCCGGATGCCTTGCGCGCGGGGACGACGTCAACAGCGATCTGCAGAACTGCATTACGCGCAATTCATGGAGGTAATCTTTCAATCCCCTATATTTTAGCAGTTTAGTTAAACCAATATTTATCTATTTTCAATTAGCCAAAAAAATCTGTATAAAAATTTTGTGGTTAAGTTAATCTGCCAAAATATTTTTAGTAATCGCATATTTTTTATTTATATATATCTGTTTAATCTGCTTATATAAAAAGTAAAAGTTTATTAGTCGCAGTAGTATTTTTAGTTCTAGTCTTTACCTGAAATATTTTTTAGTTTATCTCTGAATTAATTTTTTTGAATGATCCATATTTTATTTAGTTGATTAGTACTTTATTGGTAGACTGCAATCTAAATATTTTATTAAGAGATTTAGGTATTTTAATTACATAGTTAAATATTTCTAGTACCCATTTTTATTTACTGCAGCTATTTTATTTTAGTATATTTTATTTTTAAATATCATTTGAATTAGGATACCGGTTATTTTTAAGCCAGACACCTTTAATTCTTGAAATTTGCTTTGCAAATATTATTTGTCTGGTTAATTTCATTTGGGTGTTGGAACTAAGATATAGTTTAGTAAGAATTTTTTAGGCGCCCATTCACCCCTCTCTGGTCGCTACTTTCGGTCCTACACCCGAGGGTTTAATCTGGACCGCCCAGATCCGATCAGAGGGCTCTGAGCCCATCCGACACGGCACGACTGAAGGGGGGGTAAAATACCCCTCGTCTCTAGCTCCGGCGACACGACAGCGGCGGATCCCAAGCGACGGCGAGGTCCTATGGCGCGGCTAAGGCTAAAAATGGGACCAGGAGAGCAAGGGGAACATAGGCCTACCGGAGTTGGCGATGAAGGAGGGCCGACGGCGATCAGTGGCAAGAAGGGGCGGTGACGAGCTTTGGGTTCAGCGGAGGCGAGGCGCTCCGGTGGTGATCCGGCCCAACGGAGGTGGGGCCAGGGTAGAAGAGTCGACGGGGTCACGGTGGTGGCGACAGCGAGGGCGGTGGTGGCTCAAGTCGCCGGTGACAGCGAGGGCGGTGGTGGCTCAAGTCGCCGGCGAGGGCTCGACGGAGGGGAAACAGAGGAAAACCTACGAAAAACGGTGGCGGCGCTCGGAAGTGCCGGAGCTAAGGCTTCTCTCGTGTTGCCTGGGTGTGGCGGCGTTGGGGGGTTAAATAGGGGTTACCAATGCTATGGATGGAAGGCGATAGAGGGAAAACCGAGGAGAGGTTTCCATTTTTGCCGGTGAGCTTTCCAACCATACCCCCAGTGATTTCACGCGCGATCCTGTCGGGTAACAGAGGGGAAAGAATCCCCGAGCTATGGCAAGTGCGATGGCGCGGCCAATTTGGCGGTAGGTGGACAGCGGCGGCAGATTCATGCGCCTAGGGTTCGGCCGACGAGAGAAAAGGGGAAGCTTTCCATGGAGAAGATGAACGTGATAGGTGGCCCCCACCTGTCAGCGGCTGCGAGTGAAAGAGAAGGGGCCGACAGGTGGGCCAGGCGTGGCAGCGGTTGAGCGGTACGGGGTGGAGGCTGACGGGTGGGGCCGGAGGGCGCGCTCGCATGGAGGAGAGAGGGCGGGGCACGCCGACAGGGCGGTCCCACCGGTCAGCGGCTCAGCTACGGACCGGGCCAGGCCTAGGGAGCTTTGGGGGTTGCGGCCCAACAAGAATTTAAATGCATTTTATATTTAAATTAATTCCAGAAAATCGATTATTTATTTAAGGCTTGAAGCACATTTGGAAAAATTTTGTAAAAATTCTCAAAAAATATTTCTTGGCTTCTAGATGTAACACCCCAAATTTTCAAAACAATAAAAATATTATTAAATTCAATTTCTTGGAATTATTATTTCAGAAAATACTTTTAATACTCCTTTATACCATTTTGAACTACAACATATAGTAGATGGCCAAATTAAGAGGTGAAACTTTTTGTATATGCTCCTAAGACCAAAATATAATTTTGGGAATTTTTATAAATTTTTTTATCAACCTTGGAAGTAGCCCTAATATTTTAATCTAATTCCTGGAATTATTTTTATTCAGAAATGTATTAAAACAGTAATGGGCTCCCCTTTCCCCCTTCCCTCTCTCCCGGCCGGCCCAGCCCACTCCCCCTCGCGCGCGCCACCTGACAACTGGGTCCCACCAGTCAGTGACCTTCTCTCCGCACCATCGCCCGGCCCCACCTGTCGGCACCCGCCGTTCCCCCTCGCGCCCGAGCCCGGCCCCACCCGTCAGTCGTCGTTCGCTCACCCGCGCTCACTGGCTTGTGGCCCCCGCTCGTCAGAACCGTCTTCAACCCCGCGCCAGCCCCCCCTAATCCCGCCGGCGAGAACTTCGCCTCGGATCCCCTCGCCGGCTCCCCCTCCCGTTAAACCGACGCCGGCCATTAACTCCCCGAGGCCCACCGCCCATTTAAACCCATAAAGGCACGCGTTTAAGCCCCCGGGAACGCAGCGCCGTGCATGGCCGCGCCCTTGCCGGCGACTTCAATCCCCCCCGGCTTTCCTTGCATGTGAGCCCCCTCCGACGTCCTATTTAACCCCCCGGCCTCCACCGCGTCTGACCCCCACGCCCACTCGCCTCGAGCACGATCAGAACGCACTCCACCCGGTTTTTAGCGCAACACCGCCGCCTGTTCTCCAGCCGTCGATCGCCGTCGCCAGGGTACCCCTCCGTCCTCGTCGACCGCACCTCCGTGACCGCAAAGACCACCCCTACCTCGGCGACACCTTCGCTGGCCAAGGAGATCACCGGAACCCCATCGCCGACGAGGAGCCCGGAGTGCTTCGTCGTCTACCCTCGCCGCCGACCACTTCCCGTCGACCCCTCGCCTTGCCTAAGGTACCATCATGACCGCAGTAGTGCCCTCTTTCCATTTCTAGGCTTAGATAGGACCCTAGTCGCTCGCCGTGGCCGCTGGCCCGTTCGCCGTCGCCGGAGAAGACGACCGGCACGGGTCGAGTACCCGTGCCGTGTCGGATCTGATCCCGACCGTGCGATCGCGATCGGACGACGCGCGTGAGCCCACGTACGCGATCTAATCCGCGCCGTCGGATATGGTCAAAGCGATACATTTTAATCTCACGCGTTGATTTTCATTTAAACCGGCATGCGATCTTGTGCGTCCACGTGGTACCCCTTCGCACGTTTTAATCCTGACCGTCCATCGTGACTTACGCGTCCCGCCTCGCCCTCGCGCGTCGGATCTGGATCCGACGGTCCAGATCGACCCGGCGCACGCGCACAGTGCGCGGGTTCACCGTGAGCCTGGCTCACCGTGGACCCGAGGGATTTAAAATTTGGAAATAAATTCCAGAAAAGGTTTAAAACTTGTAAAATTCATATCTAATGCATTTGAACTCTAAAAATTACCATTCCAATTTCAGAAAATTCATAAAATTATTCTCTGCATGTTTATGCAATAAAAACAGTAGGTTTACTTTGACATTTTCATGTTTATTCAAATAAATATTTAAATGCCTTTAGGATTAAAATATGAATTCAAATGTTTGCACTTCAGAAAAATTCATATTTATTTCTTTCTATTCATATACTGCAAAACACTAAATTACCATGAACTTTTCATTTCAAAACTTATTAGGGAACTTAATATGGGACTATTCACATTTAAACATTTGTTTTCTAAAAAGGACAACCCTTCATTTTAATCCCTTTAAAATTATTTATGAAATAAATTTCAGAACCTTAACAATGGAAATTATTTTACTTTTAATCAAAGCAACAGTGACTTATGTGCTATTAATGTAATGTTATATTGTTTGATTGAATGTGCTCTTTTTATTTTGCTTCATTATATTAAAAAGACTACGACGTCGCCGAGGAGCCGGAATACTTCCCGGAAGTTCCTCCCTCCCCATTCGCTGAACAAGGCAAGTCACCAAACAATTCTTTTGAACATATTGAACCCATGTTTGAATTGACTATCGCTAAAACACATAGGTTATATATGCATTAGTCAAATGAACCCTTACATTATATTTATTTAGGATCCCCCGACCTTGATGTGCAACCCAAGCCATGCTATCTCGCCTAACCTCCTTGTCACCATATGATCAATGATATTAGCTAGTGTCCAATGTATTGACACGGCCGCTATAGGATAAAAATGAGTCGTAGCAAAATGGTTCTATTATATGATCCCCGTCATTTCTTATCCTTGGAAATTCTGTTGGTGATGAGTCATGGTTGTGAGTGTATGCATGGTGGGTTCCGGGTGCAAGCTAGGGCATTGGTTAGTAGCACCCGGGGCACTATAAGGACCGGTCTGAGGGATCCGTTGCAATACACTTACGTACTAACCACAAGTCTAGTGGGTAAGTCCTAACTAAGGTATGGGTTGTTCCAAACCGAGGCCACCATTTGGAGATGGGTCAAGTTGCACCTGCGGGTGACTTGTACCAATGTGGCGCAAAAGGGGGTGCGACGTTAGCCGGGATGCGGCCCGGCGCGCCGGCGAAACCTAGAGCGGGTGGTTATCGCTTGGAACATCTCATATTGAGGTTTTGGCACGAGTTCCCGTGAAATGGGTCATCTCGTTTGGGATGAGTGCGTGCCTTGGGGGTACAGTAGTACATCTCTGATCATAGTCTTAAATCTTTTCGAAAAGCCGAGCCCACGGTCAAGGGCGGGTTGCGTGACATCTCCCAGTTAGTTTATTTTGAATATGTATGTGCATGATGGATTGACATGTAAGGACTGTTGAGCGAGGTGGGGCTGACTGTACCCCTCGAGTTAGTTGATGTTGATGATGCTCATGTTTACTTTCCGCATGATTAAAATATGATTACATTAAATGCAATAACTGCAACTGCATTATTCTGCAATGTTAGCCATTATCCTTCCTTGTTTATTATCCTGCATTATTATTTGCATTTGCGGTGGCTTGTTGAGTACTTTTTGTACTCATACCCGTTGGACCCCACAGAGGATGCTTACTTTGAAGACGGTCTGGAGTAGCGACCCAGTCGAGAAGAAAGATCCTGAAGAAGATGTTCGTCATGCCGTTTTCTAATTATTTCACGTTGCCATTTTTATTAAAACAATAATGTAATAAATATGGTCTGCGTACCATGAACAATGTCGTATGTACGATTGTTGCATGATGAACCTCTTGTATTATTGTTTTTCTTATGAAATTCAATAATGTCTCGATTTGTTAAATCGGGGCGCTACAAGATGGTATCAGAGCCGACTCGACTGTAGGAAGCCAAACAGACCCGCCTAGCCATTAGCCACAGGAAATTATTTCTCGAAAATCTACTTCATAAACTTTGTTCCTCTCCTCACTTTTATTCAACTTGCTGTTTTGTAGATGCCAGTCTACCAAGTCCACAGCTACTGCCGCCACTACGAGGGCTTCGTCCGGGAGCTCCGTATGATGCTCACTTTCCTCGGGTTCCTCTTCGAGCCCGAATTTCAAGGAGTGTACCCCGACGAGTTCGCCGGGCCTTGCGACGTCTCCCTCACCGTCCACGGCTCCGGAGAACACCTGCCGCCCTACACCACCACACTTGGAGGCCCGACTTTCGACGTCGCGTGCCAACGAGTCGCCCTCCAGGCCCTCATGGAGCTAAGGATGATCTACGATGATCGTCTTCAGAACTCGTCCTTCCGGCTCGTGCCGAAGCGCACTCCCGGAGCCCACCGTAGCATCTACCTCGGAGTTCACTCCGTGCGTGATCCGGTCATGGCCCGGCAGTCGCGTCTTCTACAGGCCATGGACGATCTCCACACCGAGGCGGTGCTCGACGCCGACGAGCACCATGAGGCGGTTGAGTTCCTTCGTGAAGAGACGAAGAACTTGATCCAACAGAACGGCGAGTTGCAGCGCAAGATTATGCAGCTGCAGAAGGATATCGCGGAGATGGTTCCTCTTCTTCCTAGGAAGAAGAAACCCATCCGTGAGCCCCTCCCTCGCCCCAAGAGGATCCCGCCACGACCCTCCCCCGCCAGACCCTCTACCAGCGCCCCTCCTCCACGCCCCGGCCTCGTCTCCGACTCCATCATCGAGAATTTTCTCGAGCCCACCATCTCTCTGGAGCCGCGCACTCGTGGTTCCGAGAGCACGGAGACCGCCTCCAGTGGCGAGTAGGCGTTAGGAGACGCGAATTTAAATAAAAATCATAATTTTGTATGTGGTGCCGTCTGCAACGAGTTGGGTTGTAGATGGAATAAGAGCTTGATGTAATGAACAATTTATACCACTTGATATATTTATGTGCTTGAATCTTATATGATATTTTTGGTTGTATTTTTGTTTCGTCATCTTTTGCTTTAACACTTTGTATATTCAGAAGATGGCCGATCACCAGAACACCGGTTCCAACAACGGAGCAGGAGGAAGCCGTGATGCGCCCGAGGGTGTTGTACCCAACTGGGGTGCAACGGGCCCACATCAGTCTGGGTCGCCTTCCGCCAACCACCCCACCTTGGCGGAGATGATGGCGAATCAGAACCACCTGATCACCGCCCTTCTCACCCAAATGCAGAACCAACAGGCTCAGTTGGACCGTCTGCAGAACGGGGAGCCCGCCCCTCGCGCACCAGCACCCGCGCCCGCTCCGCAACTCTCCGAGTTTTTGCGCGTGCGCCCGCCCATCTTTTCGAGCACCACCAACCCGATGGAGACCGGAGATTGGCTTCGCACCATCGGGAAGAAGCTCGACCTCCTCCCCTGCACCGACCGGGAGCGAGTGGCCTTCGCCACTCACCAGCTTCAGGGTCCCGCCGCGGAATGGTGGGACAACTACCGTGAGTCCCAGCCAGAGGGCCACGTGGTGACTTGGGCGGAGTTCACCATCGCTTTTCGCGCCGCCCACGTCCCCGCCGGTGTCATCGCGATAAAACAGCAGGAGTTCCGCGACCTGCAGCAAGGCAACAGGACCGTCATGGAGTACCTCCATGAGTTCAACCACCTCGCCCGCTACGCGCCGGAGGAAGTGCGCACCGACGCCCTCCGCCAAGCCAAGTTCCTCAGGGGACTTAAGGATGAGCTGTCCATCCAGCTCGTCACCGCCGACTTCGCCGACTTCCAACGGCTGGTCAACAAAGCGCTCATCCAAGAGACTGAGCAGAACAAGCTGGACCTCAAGAAGAGGAAGATGATCGCCTTCAAGCATCAGCAGGCGAACTCTCAGAGGCCCCGCTTCGTCCCTCCGCCACCAGCGCCCGCCTACCAGCCTCGGCCCGCCTACAGGCCACCTCACGCCGCCGGTGGATCCAACGCCGGGCATCCTCGCCCCGCTCCACCAGCTCCGGCCGCTCAGCCGACACCAGCCGCCAAGGCCCCGATCTTGAGGGATCGCCAAGGAAGGCCGGTCGTCTGCTTCAACTGCCACAAGGAAGGGCACTATGCACACCAGTGTCCCCACCCCAAGCAAGCTCAAGGTGTGGCACCCAACCAGGCGGTTCGTGCCCGCGTCAACCACATCAGCGCGGAGGAAGCTCAGGAGGCTCCTGAAGTCGTGCTCGGTACGTTTACTGTGAATTCCGTACCGGCCGTCATATTATTTGACTCTGGAGCAACCCACACCTTCATCTCGGAAAATTTTGTGAAAACAAACAAACTGGACGTGCTTCCTCTACCCATTCCCATGGTGATTGCCACCCCCGGCAATAGGACCTCAGCCTGCTTAGACAGCCCTAAGGTTCAAATTGACATCCAAGGAGTACTGTTTCGGGCCGAGCCTGTCCTCATCCAATGCACCGGACTCGACCTTATACTAGGGATGGATTGGTTGATGAAGCACAAGGGAGTGATCGACTGTGCCAACAAGTCCGTCATGGTGACCCATCCTGAAGGCGTAACCGTCACCTTTCGGATGGCCAGTCGCAAACCACTCGGAGCATCCCTTCGCTCGATAGCTCTTGAAGAGGTGCCTATAGTCAGGGAGTTTGCGGATGTCTTCCCTGAAGATCTACCCGGAGTGCCTCCCAAGCGGGACATCGAATTCAGAATCAAACTTGTCCCCGGGACCACTCCAATCTCCAAGCGCCCGTACCGAATGGCCGCCAATGAACTAGCTGAAGTCAAGAGCAACATCGAAGACCTAGAGCAGAAGGGTTACATCCGACCGAGTACCTCACCCTGGGGTGCACCGGTTATATTTGCCATGAAGAAGGACAAGACCAAGAGGATGTGTGTGGACTATAGAGCCTTGAATGACGTAACCATCAAGAACAAGTACCCATTGCCTCGGATCGACGACCTGTTCGATCAGCTGAAAGGATCCTCGGTGTTTTCCAAGATTGACCTCAGGTCAGGTTATCACCAGTTGAGGATTAGAGAAGAAGACATACCCAAGACTGCCTTCACCTCCCGCTATGGACTCTACGAGTACACCGTGATGTCGTTCGGACTCACGAATGCCCCGGCCTTTTTCATGAACATGATGAACAATGTGTTCATGGAGTTCTTGGACAAGTTCATCGTGGTATTCATCGACGATATCCTCATATACTCCAAGACCAAGGAAGAACACGAAACACACCTCCGTCTGACCCTCGGAAAGCTAAGGGAGCAGCAACTGTATGCCAAGTACAGCAAATGTGAATTTTGGTCGTCTGAGGTGAAGTTCCTCGGCCATGTTATATCTGCCGGAGGAATAGCAGTGGACCCAACCACCGTGGAAGCAGTAACCAACTGGCTGCAGCCCACAACGGTGACCGAGATCCGGAGTTTTCTTGGATTGGCCGGATACTACCGCCGGTTCATCGAGAATTTTTCCAAGATCGCCAAGCCTATGACCATACTTCTGCAGAAGGAAGTGAAGTTTGAATGGACCCCCGACTGCGAAGAAAGCTTCCAGACCCTCAAGAAGAAGTTAGTATCGGCTCCTATTCTGACTCTGCTGGACATCCGGAAAGACTTCCACGTCTACTGTGATGCCTCTCGTCAAGGATTGGGATGCGTCTTAATGCAAGAAGGGAAAGTGATATCTTACGCCTCCCGGCAACTGAGACCGCACGAGCTGAACTACCCAACCCACGACCTGGAACTAGCAGCCGTGGTTCATGCCTTGAAGATATGGAGACATTACCTTGTGGGAAACCGGTGTGAGGTCTTCACCGACCACAAGAGCCTCAAGTACATATTCACCCAACCAGATCTGAATCTCAGGCAAAGGAGATGGTTGGAACTGATCAAGGATTACGACTTGGGCATCCATTATCACCCGGGCAAAGCGAATGTGGTGGCAGACGCCCTTAGTCGAAAAGGGTACTACAATGCCATCATGATTCAAGACCAAGCTCCTTTACTTTACAAGGAGATGGAAAGGCTAAACCTAGGGATCACCACCCGAGCGTACCTCGCTGCCTTGGAGTCTCGGCCTGTCTTAATAGACCAGATCCGAGAAAAGCAGAAGGAAGATCCGGACATCCTGGAGATCCAGCAGAACATGAGGAAGGGTAAAGCCCCTGGATTTTCCGAAGACGAGCATGGCACCATCTGGTTCGGAAACCGAGTATGCGTACCCAACCTACCTGAGTTGAAGACCCTCATCCTTCAAGAAGCCCATGATACATTATACTCCATCCATCCCGGGAGTACAAAGATGTATCAAGACCTAAAGGAAAAATATTGGTGGGTCAGCATGAAGAGAGAAATAGCTGAGTATGTGGCCAAGTGCGACACATGCCGGCGAGTCAAGGAAGAGCATCAGAGACCTGCCGGACTTCTTCAACCTCTCAAGGTCCCTGAATGGAAGTGGGAAGAGATAGGAATGGACTTCATCACGGGACTGCCCAGGACCCAAGCTGGTCATGATTCTATCTGGGTGATCGTCGACCGACTCACCAAGGTAGCTCACTTCGTCCCGGTCAAGACAACGTACACCGTCGCCAAGTTGGCTGAGTTGTATATGACCCGGATCGTAAGCCTTCACGGAGTTCCTAAGAGGATTGTATCTGACCGCGGGAGTCAGTTTACCTCCAAGTTTTGGAAGAACCTTCAAGAGGAACTCGGCACCCGGCTGAACTTTAGCATCGCCTATCATCCATAGACCGATGGTCAAACCGAAAGGGTCAACCAGATATTGGAAGATATGCTTAGAGCTTGTGCTCTAGACTTTGGCGGAATGTGGGACAAGAACTTACCATATGCAGAGTTCTCCTACAACAACAGCTATCAAGCCAGCCTGCAAATGTCCCCGTTCGAAGCACTCTATGGACGTAAGTGCAGAACGCCGTTTCTCTGGGACCAGACCGGAGAGTCACAACTGTTTGGGACTGATTTATTAAGAGAAGCTGAAGAGAAGGTTAAGATCATAAGAGACCGATTGAAAGCAGCACAATCCAGGCAAAAGAGCTATGCCGACAACCGTCGAAGAGACCTAGCCTTTGAGGAGGGCGATTATGTCTACCTCCGAGTCACTCCCCTCCGTGGCACTCAAAGGTTCAACATGAAAGGCAAACTAGCACCCCGCTACGTCGGACCTTTCCAGATCCTCCGACGACAAGGAGAAGTGGCATATCAACTCGAACTGCCCCCATCCTTGGCAGGCGTTCACGATGTGTTCCATGTCTCTCAACTGAAGAAGTGCCTCCGTGTACCCATCGAGCAAGCCGACCTTCAGCAACTCAATGTCCAAGAAGACTTGACCTACATAGAAAGACCCATCAAGATCTTGGAAACCAAGGAGAGAGTAACCAGAAGTCGCGTTGTTCGCTTCTGCAAAGTCCAATGGAACAACCATCCCGCCGAAGAAGCCACTTGGGAAAAGGAAGACGAACTAAAAGCCCAATACCCCGAGTTATTCGAGTAGCGTTCCAATCTCGAGGACGAGATTCTTGTAAGGGGGATAGGTTTGTAACACCCCAAATTTTCAAAACAATAAAAATATTATTAAATTCAATTTCTTGGAATTATTATTTCAGAAAATACTTTTAATACTCCTTTATACCCTTTTGAACTACAACATATAGTAGATGGCCAAATTAAGAGGTGAAACTTTTGTATATGCTCCTAAGACCAAAATATAATTTTGGGAATTTTTATAAATTTTTTTATCAACCTTGGAAGTAGCCCTAATATTTTAATCTAATTCCTCGAATTATTTTTATTCAGAAATGTATTAAAACAGTAATGGGCTCCCCTTTCCCCCTTCCCTCTCTCCCGGCCGGCCCAGCCCACTCCCCCTCGCGCGCGCCACCTGACAACTAGGTCCCACCCGTCAGTGACCTTCTCTCCGCACCATCGCCCGGCCCCACCTGTCGGCACCCGCCGTTCCCCCTCGCGCCCGAGCCCGGCCCCACCCGTCAGTCGCCGTTCGCTCACCCGCGCTCACTGGCTTGTGGCCCCCGCTCGTCAGAACCGTCTTCAACCCCGCGCCAGCCCCCCTAATCCCGCCGGCGAGAACTTCGCCTCGGATCCCCTCGCCGGCTCCCCCTCCCGTTAAACCGACGCCGACCATTAACTCCCCGAGGCCCACCGCCCATTTAAACCCATAAAGGCACGCGTTTAAGCCCCCGGGAACGCAGCGCCGTGCATGGCCGCGCCCTCGCCGGCGACTTCAATCCCCCCGACTTTCCTTGCATGTGAGCCCCCTCCGACGTCCTATTTAACCCCCCGGCCTCCACCGCGTCCGACCCCCACGCCCACTCGCCTCGAGCACGATCAGAACGCACTCCACCCGGTTTTTAGCGCAACACCGCCGCCTGTTCTCCAGCCGTCGATCGCCGTCGCCAGGGTACCCCTCCGTCCTCGTCGACCGCACCTCCGTGACTGCAAAGACCACCCCTACCTCGGCCACACCTTCGCTGGCCAAGGAGATCGCCGGAACCCCATCGCCGACGAGGAGCCCGAAGTGCTTCGTCGTCTACCCTCGCCGCCGACCACTTCCCGTCGACCCCTCGCCTCGCCTAAGGTACCATCGTGACAGCAGTAGTGCCCTCTTTCCATTTCTAGGCTTAGATAGGACCCTAGTCGCTCGCCGTGGCCGCTGGCCCGTTCGCCGTCGCCGGAGAAGACGACCGGCACGGGTCGAGTACCCGTGCCGTGTCGGATCTGATCCCGACCGTGCGATCGCGATCGGACGACGCGTGTGAGCCCACGTACGCGATCTAATCCGCGCCGTCGGATCTGGTCAAAGCGTTACGTTTTAATCTCACGCGTTGATTTTCATTTAAACCGGCATGCGATCTCGTGCGTCCACGTGGTACCCCTTCGCACGTTTTAATCCTGACCGTCCATCGTGACTTACGCGTCCCGCCTCGCCCTCGCGCGTCGGATCTGGATCCGACGGTCCAGATCGACCCGGCGCACGCGCACAGTGCGCGGGTTCACCGTGAGCCTGGCTCACCGTGGACCCGAGGGATTTAAAATTTGGAAATAAATTCCAGAAAAGGTTTAAAACTTGTAAAATTCATATCTAATGCATTTGAACTCTAAAAATTACCATTCCAATTTCAGAAAATTCATAAAATTATTCTCTGCATGTTTATGCAATAAAAACAGTAGGTTTACTTTGACATTTTCATGTTTATTCAAATAAATATTTAAATGCCTTTAGGATTAAAATATGAATTCAAATGTTTGCACTTCAGAAAAATTCATATTTATTTCTTTCTATTCATATACTGCAAAACACTAAATTACCATGAACTTTTCATTTCAAAACTTATTAGGGAACTTAATATGGGACTATTCACATTTAAACATTTGTTTTCTAAAAAGGACAACCCTTCATTTTAATCCCTTTAAAATTATTTATGAAATAAATTTCAGAACCTTAACAATGGAAATTATTTTACTTTTAATCAAAGCAACAGTGACTTATGTGCTATTAATGTAATGTTATATTGTTTGATTGAATGTGCTCTTTTTATTTTGCTTCATTATATTAAAAAGACTACGACATCGCCGAGGAAACGGAATACTTCCCGGAAGTTCCTCCCTCCCCATTCGCTGAACAAGGCAAGTCACCAAACAATTCTTTTGAACATATTGAACCCATGTTTGAATTGACTATCGCTAAAACACATAGGTTATATATGCATTAGTCAAATGAACCCTTACATTATATTTATTTAGGATCCCCCGACCTTGATGTGCAACCCAAGCCATGCTATCTCGCCTAACCTCCTTGTCACCATATGATCAATGATATTAGCTAGTGTCCAATGTATTGACACGGCCGCTATAGGATAAAAATGAGTCGTAGCAAAATGGTTCTATTATATGATCCCCGTCATTTCTTATCCTTGGAAATTCTGTTGGTGATGAGTCATGGTTGTGAGTGTATGCATGGTGGGTTCCGGGTGCAAGCTAGGGCATTGGTTAGTAGCACCCGGGGCACTATAAGGACCGGTCTGAGGGATCCGTTGCAATACACTTACGTACTAACCACAAGTCTAGTGGGTAAGTCCTAACTAAGGTATGAGTTGTTCCAAACCGAGGCCACCATTTGGAGATGGGTCAAGTTGCACTTGCGGGTGACTTGTACCAATGTGGCGCAAAAGGGGGTGCGACGTTAGCCGGGATGCGGCCCGGCGCGCCGGCGAAACCTAGAGCGGGTGGTTATCGCTTGGAACATCTCATATTGAGGTTTTGGCACGAGTTCCCGTGAAATGGGTCATCTCGTTTGGGATGAGTGTGTGCCTTGTGGGTACAGTAGTACATCTCTGATCAGAGTCTTAAATCTTTTCGAAAAGCCGAGCCCACGGTCAAGGGCGGGTTGCGTGACATCCCCCAGTTAGTTTATTTTGAATATGTATGTGCATGATGGATTGACATGTAAGGACTGTTGAGCGAGGTGGGGCTGACTGTACCCCTCGAGTTAGTTGATGTTGATGATGCTCATGTTTACTTTCCGCATGATTAAAATATGATTACATTAAATGCAATAACTGCAACTGCATTATTCTGCAATGTTAGCCATTATCCTTCCTTGTTTATTATCCTGCATTATTATTTGCATTTGCGGTGGCTTGTTGAGTACTTTTTGTACTCATACCCGTTGGACCCCACAGAGGATGCTTACTTTGAAGACGGTCTGGAGTAGCGACCCAGTCGAGAAGAAAGATCCTGAAGAAGATGTTCGTCATGCCGTTTTCTAATTATTTCACTTTGCCGTTTTTATTAAAACAATAATGTAATAAATATGGTCTGCGTACCATGAACAATGTCGTATGTACGATTGTCGCATGATGAACCTCTTGTATTATTGTTTTTCTTATGAAATTCAATAATGTCTCGATTTGTTAAATCGGGGCGCTACACTAGATTCCACCATAAATTTTTCATGTTCAAATTTGAAATATTTCTCCCTGTTTTGCTTTAATTGGGTTCTTTTACCCTTTTCTCTAATTAAATAATTTCTTTTATTTCAGAAAATTTGTTTCCCTTATTTTTATTTTATTTTTTAATTCTGGGATGTTACAAAATGTCAGCCAACTAATATGGGTATCAACATGAACAAGGTCAATGACACCTTTCTCATATTGATCCCTCAGAAAGTGAAAGTTCATTAGTAGAACCACCAAAAATAATGTCGTCCACGTAAATATGAGCAATCAAGAAATCTGAGCCATCACTGAGCAATAAAAAGTTTTGTCCACCGAACCCATCACAAAGCCACTCCCCAACAAAAACTGCTTCAACCGGTCATACCAAGCCCTCGGGGCTTGCTTCAGACCATACAAAAGCTTTTTGCAACTTGAAAACATGTCGAGGAAACTTAGGGTTCTCAAAACCGGGGGGCTGCCTAACATAGACCTCCTCCTCTATGTACTTGTTCGGAAAAGCACTCTTGACATCCATTTGAAAAATTTTAAAACCTTTAGAAGCAGCGAATGCCAAAAGAATGCGAATGGACTAAAGATGGGCAACAGGAGCGAAGGTCTCCTCAAAGTCAATACCCTCTTTCTGGCAAAAACCCTGGGAAACTAGTCGAGCCTTGTTGCGCACCACAACCCCATCTTCACCTTGCTTGTTCTTAAACACCCACTTGGTGTCTATGGGGTTGCATCCAGGTGGCAGCTCAACCAGTGTCCAAACCCGATTGCGAACAAAATTCTCAAGCTCTTCTTGCATGGCGTTTATCCAATTTGCATCAGAAAGAGCATGAGAGACATCTCTGGGCTCAAAAGAGGCAACAAAAGCAGATTTAGCAAACACAGCAAGCGAGTCAATAGATGAACGCAATGTTCTCTCAGTGAGATCCCCGATGATGAGCTCTGAGGGGTGATCCCGCTGAACTACTCAGGATCCTAGGTGATCTGAAGTAACCTCACTGGAGTCAGTAGCTGGCACCTCTAGACTCGACTGATGGGGCTCGATCGAAGTGGAAGAAGTGATCAGACGTCCACCCTCATCCTCAGTCGAAGTCTCAGAAGGTGTGGGGTCTACAGGCTATGCAGAAGGCCCACCCTCATCAACAGCAGGAGCGTCATCATCTTCCTCGAAGATGGACTCTCCAAACTCATCATCTCCAGAAAGCTCAAAAGAAGGAGTCAGTGAAGGCATGGACTCATCAAAAGAAACCTGGCAAGTCTCGATAAACTGTTGGGAGTCGAGGTTCCAAACACGGAAGCCTCGATAATGCAAAGCATAACCAAGAAAAACTTCATCCCAGTAATGAGACTCAAACTTGTCCAAATGCCCTCCCTTCTTGAGCACAAAGCACTTGCAGCCAAACGCTCGCAAGTGACTCACCTTGGGCTGTCTGTCAAACCGCAATTCATATGAAGAACCTAAGTAAGCTCTAAAAAAAATGTGGTTGGCCAGATAGCAAGCCATGTTCATGGCTTCAACCCAAAAATGCTTAGGAGTCCTATGATCATCGAGCATCGTCCTAGCAATCTTGACCAGCGTGTGGTTCTTTTGTTCCACAACGCCATTCTGTGGGGGAGTGTAAGGAGTAGAAAACTGGTGCTCAAGATCCTGGTCACTGCAGAAGTTGATGAACTGAGAGTTCTTGAACTCAGAGCCGTTGTCAGAGCGAATTGCTCGCATCCGACCATTGTTCTCATTCTTCAGCTTCAAAATCAGGTCATGAACAAACTGAAAAGTCACATCCTTAGACTCCAAAAAGAAAACACATGAGAATCGAGAAAAGTCATCAACTATCACAAGTGTGTACCACTTCCCACCGACTGAGCGTACCCGAGCTGGACCAACAATGTCCATGTGTAATAGCTCTCCCGAGTACGAATCATCACTTGAGTCATAGGTGCGTGAGAAGCGGTAACCATTTTCCCGTGACGACACGGATGGCAAACTAGATCCTTCTCCATCTTAAGCTTGGGCAATCCTCGGATGAGGTCCATAGAGCTCAATCTGACTAGCAGATCAAAACTCAAATGGCCTAACCTCCTATGTCACTTCCAGAGCTCAGAGGAGGATCCAGCGATCAAACAGCGAGAAGGGCCAAAATAACTAGAGAAATCAATCCGAAAACCTTACCGAAGGGTAAGATCTAGCAAACTAAAGATCCTCTAGAATCAACAGCAGAAGACATTCACTTCTTAAAACGAACCTCTAAACCATACTCAAGAAGTTGCGACACAGAAATTAGATTAAAATTCAAGTTTCCAACCAAATCAACATTCTTCAAAGAGAAATGATCAGAGATGCGAATTGAGCCAATACCATGTACCTTCCCTTGACCACTGTTCTCGAAAGTGATGTACTCCTTCGAGCTCGGGGAACTGAGGTTGGAGAACCATCTGTGATTTCCCATCATGTGGCGAGAGCATCCTGAATCCATGATCCACACTTCCTCCAGTCCTCGATCCTTTTCATCATCGTCGTCGTCGGAGTTGTCGGGGGAGCCCTTCTCTTCCTTATCCCCAAGAGCCATTGAGCAGAAGCTCTTGTGGGATCTTCGGCGGTGGTGTGAGCGGCTCTTCGGCTTATCCCCGAAGGCCATGAAGCAGAGCCACACCGGATCGTCCTTGTCCTTCCCCTTCCTAATCACGATCTCCTCATCACTTGAGCTTGATGAAGAGAAAGAAGACGAAGACCTCTTGGAGTAGCTTCTCTCCATCTCGGCGAAGAAGGCCTTGTCTCGCTTCTTGTTCTCACGCCGGTAATCCTTTAGGGCCTTTCAAAAGAATCTTATCTTGGGCTTGCCATTTGTGAAGGTGGAGCTGTCGTGCTTATTGCCGGAGTCGTAGGATCCACCACCAGTACCCTTCTTGTGACCATTTCGCTTGGGGCAGCCGATGATGAAATGACCTGGATCACCACACTCAAAGCATCCAGATTTTGTGCCATGTATTTTGAACATTTGCTTATCATAGACATGACACACCCGGTTGTTAAACAGACACAAATCATCATCTCCTAGCAAATCAAGTTGGTCCTCAGTGATAGACATCAAGGAGAACCCATCACAACTCAAAGAAGAGGAGTCAGCAGAAGGTGTCGCAAGGGCCAGGGTTTTTGAACCAGTACCAATGAGATTTGATCTCAACTGAATATCAACCTATGTGGCCTTGAGCTTGCTGAAAAGCTCTGCGATAGTCAAGGTATCATAAGAGGTGCTCTCAATGATAGAGGATACCTTGATCTCCCAGATCTTAGGGTCCAAGGTATGAATAACCTTGAGCGCCTGCTCATGATTTGAGACCAACTGAACTCCATCGGCCTTGTTGGCCCCAAAGCTTGTTGATGATCGATTGAAAATGACCAAACAAAGCTTCAACAGATTCACCCGGCTTCTGTGTGAAATTTTCATATTCACGCCGGTAGGTCTGATAGAGCTGAGCCTTGACCTGGGTTGTCCCCTCATGGTGTGCCTAGAGGGTAGCCCAGATCTCTCTAGCAGGGCTGAGATGGCTCACACGCTCAAAATCAGTGTGACCTAAACCAGAAAACAAGATGTTCACCGCTTTGTTGTTGTTCTGATGCTGGGTGATTATCTCGGGGGATGTAAGCTCAGCAACAGGAAGTATGGTCAAAGTAGCGTGAACACAGACATCCCAAATGTCCGAGCTCTGGCTCATAAGATAGGCTCGCATGCGAGTATTCCAATAAGTGTAGCCAAAAGCTTCCAAGGACGGGACCTTTCCAAACAAAGTCATGATCACTAACTTGGGTTAGAACCGGTTAAGGTGTGGAAAAACAATAACCAAGCTCGCATACAACTTATAGGACCGAAAGTAGCTACCAGAGGGGGTGAATGGGCGTCTAAAAATTCTTTTGAATCAATGGTCTTCTCCCAACACACCTCAACAAATAATCAGCAGAATCGAAAATAGATCACAAATGCTAAAAATAATCTAGCCTAAAAACGACCGGTGTCCTAAATGAAAAGACACCAACAAAATGCTTAAAGGCAGATCAACAGTGCATTCAACTCATGAGCATTTCTAGCATCATAGCGATAATCATCACAGGAATTTAATCAAACAAAATAACTGCTGATGAAAAATTTCTCTTACAGATAAAATAAAGTGCACTAACAATACAAAAACATATCAATGACCTATCATAGTGCAATCTAAAATAAACTTCTTGCAGCAATTAAATCTATTCAGAGATTAACTACAAGTGCACGGAAATGGAGGAAAGTAATTACTATTCGCTCATCTTGGAAGTCAAAGCATGTGCGTGTGTATTCCGAAGCCTGCTTGCCTGGACGTCGAAGCCTCACGCGAAGGTCCTGTGCAGCCTTCTGCTCTTGGCTTTGTGCGATACGCGACACCATCCAAGATCCAACGAAGCCAGCAACGCCGTGTGGATTACAGCGGCAATCCACACGAGTTGCTCATGTGCCATGCGGCAGAACACCACGTAGATCCATGCAAAAAAAATCACATGTGCCGCTTGGTTCTTGGCCACGCCACGCGGAGGCCCGACCGTGTTTTTGCTGCCGTGCACTGCTAGCTAGGCTGCAACCTATGTGGCCTAGGCTGCAAGCTGTCGCGCTAGCTGTTGCTGCCGAAGGAAAATAGCGGTGGTCGACTGTTTCGCGTGAAGGAAAAATGCTGGCGCTCGGAGGGAATCAACGCCCAGAGACGAAATGAATGCGGTGGTGATTTTAGAGGAAAAGAACGCCAGCGACAATGAATAGTGGAGACGAGGAACAGAAAAAGTGACCCTAAAAATTGATTTCTGAAAAATGGGTAACCCTAACCCTAGGGATTGTGGCCCTATTTATAGGCAACCCAATAGACTAGGAAAAATACCAAAATACCCCTAGGGTTTTTACAAACACTGAAATAAAATGGAAAAGACCAAAATGCCCTTAGGGTTTTTACAGACTCGACTAACAGACTGTGGGCCTAAAGGCAAAATAGTAAAAACCTAAATAAAGATAACTTGTCCTAATGCGGAGCTTTTGTAGCAGCTACGGCATCGCCTCAGAATGGTCAGATCCGAGATCAGCGTCCATTAGTTTTGCGCCAAAACTGACAAAGTGTCCACCGTCTTCGCACCGGGTACCTGGATTGGGCCGGCCCAATTCTGCGGCTCGTTCAGCCCGGCAATCGCTCGCCGCCCGTGTACTTGAGTCAATCCCGGTCAACAGACCAGTGGATCCTCTGCTGCTCCTAGCCCATGTACTCGGATTGGGTCAGCCCGACTTTGCAGCCCCTCTGCCCAACAGTCGCTCGCTGCTCGTGTACCTAAGTCACACGCGGCCCAGACACAGCAGGTCTCATCTTCTCTTCTGCTATCAAGGCATGGATTGATGAAGGGCTTCGTCAAAAACAAGCGTGGTTGCATCCTTCGATCAACAAGCCTCCTTTGGACCCAAAGGTTTAGCTCTCCTTAGGATCCCAATTATGTAAAAACTTATGCTTTTATTCTTTTTTGAATGAAGACACTTATTTGGAAATGTTTTTAGGCTTTTCAACCTTTTTTGGATGAGCTCGAAGTGTTGGAGAATAACGAAGAACTCCGCCTGTAATGGGCCACCTTCGAAGCTCTAAGACCTCACAAGCGTCCTCGATTTTCAATTCCTTGAGGGAGCTCTGGGAAGTTATACCCGATATATATGAGGAAATAATAGCTTATATTAAAAAGGAGGAAAAGGAAGTTAATTTAGAAACTTCATCTTCGGAGGACGTCGAATGGTCTGATGAAGAAAATGCTAATAAAGAGCAAGTAGAAAAGAACCCTGAACGACTTCGAAGCTGGGAAAGAAGCCCCGAATGACTTCAGACCTGGGATGAACTTCAGCAAGAACAAAAAGACTTCCGAACTTCGAAAGAAGGGAAGAGGGTTAAGTGCAAAGTCCTAACAACTCCAGGCTCCGGTACAAGTCGCCTTCGAAGTCATGCTGATTTTGATAGTAGTTCTAGGGATCGAAGAGGTCTTCGTTTCCTTCTTGGTATAGACACAAAATTTTCATGATGTAATATAATCTGTTTGAATAATATAAATTAGAAAGTTTCAAAATTGTCTCCCTACTTCCCAGCCCCTCTTTGGGTGCAAGCATCTTCGAAACTTGATCGAAGGTGGTTACGCACAATGACGATAATGTTAGCTAGGAGTACAATTTTGGAGGCTCTGAGCCCCTTATCATATTAAATATTAAGGACTAAGTCCAAAAATGGTCAATAAAGACCTCGAAAATGTCTTCGACTCTAATAATTCAGAGTCTAAAAACTGGTAACTTAGTACCTTTTTTCTGATGTGGTCACTTTGGACTCTTTTTACAGACGTTTTCAAGCTATTAGCTTAGAGTCTGTTTTGTTTGGTCTCCTTCGACTCTTTTTATAGATGCTCTCAAACCGGTAGTTTGGAATCCGCTTTTGTGGTCTCCTTGGACTCTTTTTACGGATGCTTTCAAGCCAAATCTTGGAATCCGTATCATTTGGTCTCTTTGGACTCTTTTTATGGATGCTTTCAAGCCGGTGGCTTGGAATCCGCTTTTTTGTGTCTTTCCCACCTCGTCGGAAGCTTCGAACCAATGGTTCGAAGTCCGTAAAATTGGTTCAAATGAATGACACTTTCCTTCACAATCAACCCCGTTCTTCTAATGAATCCACTAGGAGTAGGGAATGTTTGAGAAGTAGGCATTATCTGAACCATGAGCTTTATTTATTTAGAAGGTACTTACAAATGATTACAAGGAGCCCCTATGCAAAATATCGCTTAAGGTGCTCTGCATGCCAGGCATGCTTTAATTCTTCACCTTCTAAATTAGCTAACTTAAAAGAACTAGGGCGTCCTGAACGAAGGATGATATATGGACCTTCCTACTTATGTCCTAATTTCCCTGGCGCTATGATGCTTTGCAAAACTAAATGACTTGGTTTAAGTTCATTGAGTTTAATCTTCGGGTCATACCAAGCCTTCGTCTGATGTTGATACTTCGTCAAATTTGCAATAGCTTGAAGCCTTGTTTCTTCCGTTAGATCCAGCGAGTCTTGTCTTTCATCTTCTTTTTCAGGTTCGATGGTGCAAAGAGATCCTCCTTTAAGCTCCGTCGGTGTCATGGCTTCATCTCCGAATAGTAATCTGAAAGGAGTAAAACCTGTGGACCTTGCTTGAGTGGTTCAAATGGACCATAGAATCTTCAGGAGCTCTTCAGTCCATAGCCCTTTGCCAGTCCTACTATCCTTCGATTCAGGCCTAACAAAATGTTGCCATTAGCTCGCTCGATGGCTCCATTAGATTGAGGATGACGAACAGCTGCAAAACACATTTCTATGCCAAGACTTTCGCAAAACTCTCTGAAGGGTTCGGCATCAAATTGGGTGCCATTGTCGATTGTCAGATGTCAAGGTACTCCGAACCTACATATAATATTCTTCCAAAATATTTTTTGTACATTTTTCGAAGTGATAGCTGTGAGGGGTTCTGCTTCGACCCACTTAGAAAAATACTCAATTTCTGCCACCGCAAGTTTTAAACTTCCTTTTGCCATTGGAAAAGGGCCAATGAGATCCATGTCCCATCTAGCCATGGGCCAAACTAGAGCAATAACTTGAAGAGGTGTTGGCGGACGATGACTTCATCTTCCCATCCATTGACAACCTTGGAAAGTGCGGACCAAGGCCTCCGCATCAGCTACTATTGTAGGCCAATGAAGCCCCTGGCGAAGTGTTTTTTCTATCAAAACTCGAGGGGCAAGATGGCTACCACAAGGCCTTCATGAATTTTTCAGAGTATATCTTTTCCTTCGGCTTGAGAAATACATCAAAGTAGGGGGGAACATACTCCGTCTTTGTAAAGAATAACGTTGATAATGTGGTAATTCCGGACCCTTAATTGAAATCTTGAAATCTTCAGGCCTTCGGGTAAGTTTGCTTCACCTTGTAGTAATTCCATGATCGAACTCCGCCAGTCAATGTTCAGAATGCAAAGGACCTCCGCAGGAGGGATTTGGGGCACCGAAGGTGAAGTAAGCTCTTCATAAAAAGTCCCTTCTGGAATATCTATGGCTCGGGCTGCAGCTTTTGCTAGGATATCAGCTTGTGCATTTGTGAAACCAAGGGTGGTTTCGGTCTAGATGATGAGTGATTGACAATGATGAGCGTCTGAGCGAGAGAGTGGTCGAGAGTATGTGGAGTGCATCGAGGGTTTCGATGTGGAGTGAAGGTGTGGTTGCCGAGGGTTTCGGCAGTGCGTCGCGTTCTTGTTTTGGCTTGTCTTGTTTGTGCAGGGTGGAGATGCTGACCGACTGTCGACGGCGGGTGATCGAGGGTCGAGCGGGGAGATTGATGCCGAGGATTAGGGAGGCCGGGCGAAGTTGGAGAAGATCTCAAGAGTGCACGAAGAGACGAAGCGAGACTCAGACGGACGGCTGACGGACGGACGACTGACTGCGACGGCGTGTCAACCGTGTTCGCGAGAGCTAGGCTAGGACAAGCATTCGCACAGCTCGAGGGGATCGAGAGCGGAAGTGGCTTGCTGGCGCTCAGAGTCGCGAAGCGGTGTCACGAGTCGAGGAGCTGAAAAGGTTTTGATGGTTTTTGCTAAAAACCGTCGAAACATTTACCGTTTTTACTATTTCAATAAAATAGTGTCAAAGTGTTAGTTTAAATTTTTAGTGTCTTAGTGTGTACTTTTTAGAGTATTTTTGGAGTACAAATATTCTGAAATTTTTTAAAGAGAGGTCATTTGTAATTTTCTAGAGTAATTAGGATATTTCTAATTGTAATTTTCAGTTTTGTATTTTGAGTATTTTCTGGGGGTTTAGTGCAAATTATGGCCTTCTAGAAGCTTGGAGTGGTTGGGATAAATATCCCTGTTGGCTGGTTGGCTGGTTGGTGTCAGAAAGATAATCGTGTGGTGCTGGTGTCTAAGTATAGGTTTAGTGGGTCTTGCACGCCGCGGAGTTCTTGCATGCTCTGCCGCGTCGTGCGCGTCGAGTTAGTTTCTTCCATGCTGAGTCGTGTGAACGGTGGAGCTAGAAGCCCGGGCGTTGTGGCTACGTTCTAAGCTGTGGGATGGCGCAGCTATTTCGGGAACGTGGGCATGCGTCCGGGGCCTAAGCCGAGCCATGTAATCGCGTCAATAAAAGGAGAAGAAAACCAAGAAAAGCAGTAGTTAGTGCGCTGCGCAAAATTCTCTCGCGTTCGTTGGCGTTCATCGCGTGTTCGTGAGAGAGAGCGAGCGTTCAAGCGACGATAGATCTATAGCCAATTCCATCAGTTGGCTGGCCGATCAGAACAAGAGACTAGAACATTTCATTTGTCCAGAACTTTCATTTGGAAGAGCTACCAATTTTGTTTTTGCTTCTGTAATGGCTTTGGTTTTGCCGTGAGAGTTTTGCTACTAGTGCATGATTTGGTACAGATGCTATACGTGTCGCCGGAAGATGAATGCCGCTGCCAACAAAGTTGCGCTACAGCTCCAGATTTGCTACAGTGAAGAACAGGCAGCGCCAGAGGTAAAATCCTTCTGTATGCGATTTTGAGTTCCGATTTTCATGCAATTTCTCTACAGAACTCGATGTGGATGTTTATACATGATTTGTTGTACGAGTTGTGAATATTCCATTTTCTAAATTTTCATCAAGCTTCTGTGAGTCTGAGTAATTCTTTTGCTGATCCCAAGTGAGGTATCTGGATCTGATTCCTAGCAGAAATGCTCTAATCTGTTAAGTGCTGAACTTTGTTTATAAAGTGTTTGATCAGTTTGAATCAGAGTGTAATGTGATTAGTTGAATGTGGTCTCAAATCTGAAGTATCTTGGAGGTAATTTTAAGTGGAGAAAGATTGAAATATTCAGATCAGATTTTTGAAGGTTGAAGTTGTTTTTATAATTCTGCTGAGGAGTTCAGTTTCTGTCCTGAAACTTAGTTTCCTGTCTTGTGTATGGTTTTAAATTGCTAGAACCTTTTAGTATCAGATTCAAATGTTCTGAATGCAAAACTAAGCTGAATTCAAAATGGTTTCTGAACATATGTTTTAAACTGAAAGTTTGAAAGGTTTTGTTGAAGTGAATCATCTGTCCTGAAGTGTAGTGCTTCTGAATTTGTTTTCTGTGAACAGTTTTCAGAGGAGGTTTTCAGATTGATTCATTTGTGTCTCAAGACATTTAGTTTCAGGTTTAGTTCATCTCATGAAACATATTTTACTGTGAACAAGTCTTCAATAGTTTTCACAGCTTTGAATTAAACCTTGCTGTTTTTTCTGTCCATTCATCTAGAAGTGCAGGATCTTGAGTTTGAGTTCTAGAGTTTGTTCAGTACATGGCTGAGGTGGTTTTCAGATGCAATACAGAAGTAGGCATGTACTGTTCAGATTACTAATTGGTTCAGAAACTGAGTTGAGGATTTATTGTGGTTGTAATCAATTTATCCAGTCTGATTGCTTGAACTGTATTTAGTGATGTGAAGTAATCAATCTCATTGTGGCTGATTTGATACAGCAATTGTAGTTGAAAATTGTCATTTCAGTTTCTGAGATTGAATCTCTGATTAGTGTTGTTAGTGTTTGAGTTGTGCAGCCTTGCCATTTTCAGGATTTCTTATGTTTGGTTTATTCTGAATTTGTGTGTGCTGTATTAACCTGAAACTGAACTTGAAACTTGCAATTGAACCAAAAGTGAAATGTGCATCTATCCAGGACATTTAATAAAACAAGAAATTAGATTCGTTGCTAGCTAAGTGATCTACCGAGAGACTCTCTTCTGCTGAAATTTCATTACTGTGAATAGTGTGCAGCTTCGTTGCAGGATTTGCTACAGGAACTCCAAGATCTTTGTTCATTGTCCTGTTGCCGGAAAGTTTCAGCGTTTGTCCAAATTTTTGCTGTGTTGACAAGTTTTAATATATATCTTGCTGATCAGAAAGTTGATTGATGTTAACAATTGCAAACTGAACCTTAATTTGATAAATACAATTTGTCTATTGTCAGATAAGGAATAGTGCTGTTTTAGAAGTTACTTCAAAGAATTCTGAATTTGTTTGATCAGAGATATGATGTTTCAGAAGCCTTAATGCAATTCATGTTTTGATTTGTTATGTGCTAAACTGAAGAGGATCTGAATTTGATTCTTGTAAATTGAACCAAAGTTTAACAAATACACTTTGCTGAATTTACTTTTACTATTCACAGTCCGAAAAATTTCAGATTTGAATGGAACTCATTTGAGATTGAATTGAAACTATCTGAGCTACTCTTTAATTTGATATTTGATCTTTAGAGTGAGTGTTTTGATAGTGGTTGGTTGACAAGCTTAATAAACGCTGTTTCGTGCACTTGAATCCGTTTGAGCTCAACTTTTGTACTGATTGAATTGAAATTTGAATTTGTGTTTTTAGAGGTGCGTTGGGTGATTTGAGTAGGCCATCATCACCTTCGAAAGAAAGTGTCGAGGCGCCTATTCATCCCCCCTCTAGTCGCCATTCCGATCCCACAATTGGTATCAGAGCCGGTTTGATCACAAGTTGACCTTTACCGGTTGTGATCCTTATTTTGGCGACATGGATAGGAACACAAAGATTCTGATGTTTGATGGTCGAGACTATGCCTATTGGAAGGTGCACATGGAGGCTTATTTGCTTAGCCAAGGAAGTGCAATATGGGACATTGTTGCATCCCAGTACTCGATCTCTGAAACTCGTACCTCAGAGACTGAGAAGACTCAATATGAATGTAATAGCAAGGCTAGAAACATTCTTTTTATCAGTCTAAGTCGCAACGAGTTCGACAGGGTTCAACACCTTCGTACTGCTCGAGAGATTTGGTCGACATTGAGTACTTTTCATGAGGGCACTACCCAGATTAAGGCCAAGAGACAGAGCACGTATAATCAAGAATACCAAATGTTCGTGCAACGCCCTGGTGAATCGGTAGATGCCATGTTTGCACGTTTTGATGGAATTATCAGTAATTTGCGCGCCACTAGGACCTTAGCTTACTCAGATCATGACCGTGCGATCAAACTTATCTATGCTCTGGATCGTAGCATATGGGAAGTTAAGATCTCTAGCATTGAAGAATCTTCTAGCTTTGATAATTTGACATGCAATGAACTTTTCAGTAAGCTTAAATCCACCAAGATCGCCAAGGCATCTCGTTCTGGGATTGGGAGCACTTTGCCACAGTCCATGGCACTTGTTTCTGGTTCCAGCAGTGGCACCTCATCTAGAGGTAAATCATCAGGTGTTTCTGGAGCTTGTGTTTTCTTTGGAGCTTTTGACTTGTCCTCCCTTGTCTCTGTCACAAAAGAACAAGTGGATGCTCTAGATGATGAGGAGCTAGCTCTCATCATCAGGAAGTTCACTCTCTTTTACAATGATAGACGAGACCAAAGGAGAGGAGGGTCACAGGGGTGTTTTGAATGTGGATATACGTCTCACATAAAAGCTAATTGCCCTCAACTGAAATTTAAAAATGAAAATGAGCACAAGCACCAAAAATGGAACAAGAAACCCTATTTCAGGGGAAAGCGAGGAAAAATGGCTAAGAGAGTAGCCAAAGCTTTTGTGGCCGCCCTCAGCGATATCGACAGCACGTCAAGTGAGGAGCCAAGCTCGGAGGAAGAGGAGCCTCCCAAGAAAGAGAAGAAGGAGATAAAGGAGAAGAAGATAGTGGACATCACCGACCTTTGCTTCGCGGTCGACAACGACTACAGCAGCGACGAGCTTGACACTTCTGAGGTACATCTATCCCATGATCAGCTTCTTGTCCAAAATGATGAATTGCATGATGCTGTTTATTCTCAGGATAGATTACTTAAACTTGCTGCTACAGAAAGAAAAGAACAAAAGCTTAAAATTGAATCGCTGTCTTTTGAACTTATTTTATTGAAATTTAAATCTGAAACTGCTGATTGTGAGTCATGTCTCATTTTGATGGATGAACTTGCTCAGTTGCATCTGACTCATGCTAAAAACATTGAAAAGCTTGAAAACGTTCAGAAGCAACTAATGGTGGTGGAGTCTAGACCTGATGCCATCGATGAATGCTTAAACTGCACCCTTTTGATTGAGAGTGTGAGTCTGAGAGACAAACATATCGATGAGCTTAAGGCTAGATTGGAAAGTGCTGAGTGTTCGAAGGATGTGCAGCCGGCTTGTTCGACCTGCGTTACCCTGAAGGACCAACTCAGCTTTGCTAGAGAGCAAGGAGAGAAATTGAAATGTGAGAATGACTATCTTCTATCTGTAGTGGAAAAATGCATGGAAGGAAAGGGTAGGATGGACCTGCTTTTGGCTAAAACCAAAATGTGTGCTGACAGGGCAGGGTTAGCTCTCGGGTTGGGTTATGAGAGAACATGTTGGACTGAAAACGGCGACCAGAGGGGGGTGAATGGGAGCTTTTAAAATTTCAGACTAAAAATAGCCTTCTGTTTTAATTCTGTCTTCTGCGGAACAGGCTTCGAACACACCCTTCGAAGTTCTGGTTCGGAGGTATTTTACAGGTTCGCAAGGAGCAAAAGTTCGAAGTCAAGAAGACTTCGCTTCACCCACAACACCAAAAACTTGAAAAACCAGGGACGGTTTCGGTCTAAATGATGAGCGATTAACAACGATGAGCGTTTGAGGGAGGATGTCTGAGAGGTTGTGAATTGCATCGAGGGTGTCGATGCGGGTTGAAGGTTTTGCTGCTGAGGGGTTCGGTAGTGCGTCGCGTTGCGTCGTGTCCTTGCTGCTTGTCGTGTTTGTGCAGGGTGGAGATGCTAACAGATTGTCGACGGCGGGTGATCGAGGGTCGAGCGGGGAGCCGATGCCGAGGATCAAGGAGGCCGGGCGAAGTTTGGGTAGATCTCCAGGATGCATGAAGAGACGGAGCAAGACCCGTGACACAACCGTCGAATCGTCTGTCGCATTTACTATTTCAATAAATAGTGTCGTAATGTTAGTTTAATTTTTTAGTACCTTAGTGTGTACTTTTAGTATAGTTTTTGGAATATACCTATTATGAAAATATACTAAAAGGGGTCTTTTGTAATTTTCGTTTTTAGTTTTAATAGGTGTAGTATTTTCAGTTTTTCTGGAGGGGCTACTTGTAAAAATGTGAGGGCTTCTTCTTCTCTCTTCTAGAGGGATCTGGGTGCTCTCCCGGGGCAGTTCGGCTGGCTGTCTCTGGCTCACGGCTGTGCGGTCCTTCTCCCAGCCCGTGTGCTTTCTCCCTCTTCTTCTCCTGAATATATGTAACAGAATTGTGAGGGGATTGGGGAGGCTTGATGAGGGGAGAGAATACGATGAACACCTGAGGAACTCCACTGATTCAATGAAGAAATTTCTGAGTTCATTTGGTTTTGCCTCTTTTCCCCTTTCGGTTGTGTAATACATTTCAATCCAAAAAGATCTGTGTTGATTCTTGGTCTATGTTTGTTGCCATTTTTCCTTTCCCTGGAGAGTTCATGGGAGCATGAGGGACTGGCTGCCAGAGCCGGCTCTGTTGTTTTTCTCTGGGTGCTGGGTATGCTGTTCGGCTAGGCGTGAGGGAGATCGTGGCTGCGGTGTGTCTTCTGCTCGGACACAGATGTGGCATCTTGAACAGGGATGCGGGGAAGCTGTGCCATCATACGGATGCACTCAAGGAACAGGAGTGCCGACACCTGATCGGCTACAGAGGCGCCAGGGCAGGAGGTAAAACTTGGCTGAATGCAAATTTGAGATCTCGTCTTCTTGCGATTTTGCTACAGAAGTCTATATGGATGTCTATATACTTTTCGTAGTACACATCATGAATGATTCATTTTCGGAATTTGTTTCAAACTTCTGCATGTATGAGTATTTCTTTTGATAGATCCAAGTATCACATCTGGTTCTGTTTTCTGGCAGAACACTTTTCTTCTGTTTGTGCTGAAATCTGTGTAGAAGGTGTTTGATCTTTTGTCTAGCTGATTCATGATAGTTTTTCTTGGTTAGATTTCTATGGATGATCATGTTCCTTCTACAGGATCATTAGTTAAAACTTCTTTGAGATTTATTTCAAGTTTTTATCCTCTGAAATCTCTGGTTTACTTCTGAAACATGTTTCAGTTTAGAAGTAAATTTAAAATCTGCTCAGTCTTAGTATTAGAGTTGATATATCTGATTGAGTCAAAGTATTTGATCAAGTACAGTATTCAGATTTCAGCATTTTAGTTTTTCAGGAAGTTATAGATTGTCATCTTTGGTGAATCAAAAGTGTTCAGGTTTATTTCACTCACAAACATCTGAAACTCACTTTATGTTTTGAGTCTTGAGTTTGATCAGTACCTTGCTGAGAAGTTTTTTGTTTAGATGCTATACAGAATTGATCTGAACTGTTTCATTGTGAAATTATCTCTGAATATACTGAACACATATAGGTTTTATCCTTGAATCTGCTCAGGTTTGATATCTCTGAATATACTGAACCCATTCTAGTATTTGTTTTTCAAATCTGTATTGTAAATCATTTTTGATAAGTGATCAGGTTTCAGTTTGATCAGAAACAGTGTTCAGATGATAGTTCTTTTGATTTAATATAGTTCTGTTGTTTATATTGATCAGACTTTCATATGATTGAAGTTCATGCTTATATTCTGTTTTGAAGCAAATTGAAGTTTAGTCCATTTTCAGAAATGCTACAGCAAATCGATTTAACAAATCAGACCTGAAATATTGTCTCTCAACTCATTAAATCTGAATAGTCTGAATTGATACTTCAGATTTCTGTTTTTGCTGAAACTTAGTTGATCCATATTAGTTCTCTTGTGCTGAAATTATATTTGCTCTTAAGTTGAAGTTTGAAAAATTGGTTCAAAACTTATATGCTGAATTGTAATGAAGCTGAAGGTACTATTCACTGTCCGACAACTTAGAATTGATTCAAGCATTCTGAATTCATGTGCTCTACTTGGTGGATATTCAGATTTGTGCTTTGAGGACAGTTTTTAAATATTGAATGATAATTTGGAACTAACTTGAAATTTGAATTGTGCACTCAGGATCAGAAATTATCAATTGTGATTTGTAGAGATTAAGTTTTCTATTCATCGTCTGATAATTCACAGATTTGATTGGAACTGATATGGAGTTATAGAATTCTTTATGCAATGTGTGTTCTGATGTGTTTAGTGCTGAACATGAAATGATTTGAGATTAAAACTTGTGAATTGATTGCTGAATTGTGTCAAATTGAATCAGATTACTCAAAGTCATTGAGCTGAATTTTCTTGGACTGTTCATCGTCTGAAATCCCTTTTTAGTGCTCTTTTCAAATTTATTTTTGGCAGCAAGATTTCATGTGCTGTGACTAAACTGAATTGAGTTTGAGCCAAAGTCTTTTAAACATACAGTGCTGAAATTATCGATTACTATTCACCGTATGAAGTATTTCAGTTTTGAATGAAACTTTGGTAATTGAATTGAATCTTTCTGAGATACATGTTAATCTGAGTTTTGGTTCTCTTGTGTGAGTATCTCTGACAGGTGTTGTCTAGGATCTTGAAACGAATCTGTTTTTGGGTATTTGACTCTGTTTGAGCATCACATTCATACTGTTTGAATTGAGTTGTGATTTTGTGTTTTTAGAGGAGCGTTGGGTGTTTTGATTAGGCCATCACTTCGAAAGAAGTTGTCGAGGCGCCTATTCACCTCCCCTCTAGTCGTTATTTCGATCCCACAAAACTCAACTCTGCTAAGTTAGTGCAAGCTCCGCACACAGGGTGCCTTCGAGCAGACTTCGCACTTCACCCTTCGCAGAAGCAGACTTCCCTCTGAGGACTTTGACCAAACACTCAGCACTAGCAACTGGTATTAGGTTTCGTACTTCGAAGTTCTAAAAGCACACAAAACACACTTCGCCGAGGACTTCGACCAGAGAAGAAAATGGGCTTCGATTCAATCCAAGGACATTGCTTCGCTAGTAATCAGAGAGGTCTAGCCTCCAGTTTACACAAAGCGAACATACACTAAAAAACACACACTTCACACGAACAGACCTCTCACACACTTCTCCAAAAGAGATTTAGTGCACAAACTCAACCCAGAAGAAGATGGTACATAGAGAAATCAAAACATGCAGTGCAAAGTAGGCATATAAGTTCAAACAATAAATGAAAACATAATCAAAGTTTCATTGCTTGAACAAGGAACATAAAATGAACTCACATGATGAATACAGAGAGTGTGGCGACTAGCATAGGAGTTCTACAATGGCTACTCAAAGTGTTGATGTGACCTAGCTAGCCTCCACTATTTATAAGCACTATTCAGCCCTGTGAATAGACCACTTTACCCCTAGGGTTTACACTGTTTTTGTCTCATCAGAACAGGGGTACAGTTGGTAGTCTACTTTATTTGGAGGCTTCTTTTGTCAGCTTCGCGGAGGAGACATCATCAGCTTTTGCAGAGCAGACACGGTCAGCTTTTGCAGTCTTGGATTCTTGTGAAGCCCTCCTTCGCACGCGAGGGGTGCGGTAGCTTCGGTGAGAAGCCTTGAGCCTGACGACCTTCGCTTCATCGAAGTCAGCCTTCGATACAGTGACAATTTTGAGCTGAAGCCGTCAAAGCCCTTGAGTCTTCATGCCATCACCTCCAGAGTGGACTACCACGACTTCGTAGCTACTCCCAGCTCAAACTCCGTCAGCCCATATATTGAAGCCATGCATAACCGAAGTACCTCAAGTCAGCCTCCCTCTGAAGCCCCACCTTCGGAGTACCACCCTTCGAAGTCCCTCCCTCGTCCAAGGCCTCCGCATGAAACATTCCATGAGCACTTCGTCGCAGTGTCTCTCCCCGAGTACACTCCTCGACGAACCTCACTCGGACCATGCCTTCGATGCACCTCGACTTCTGAGACCTTCGTTGGGTATACCTTCGAGTGCCTCATTGCTGAAGACTTTGTCCACCATAATCCGAAGTCACTCCATTCGGAGTATACTTCAAAGTGCCTCGCCTCCGAGGACTTCGTCTCGGGGTACCTTCACCCGGAGCCATGCTCCGCACTCTCTGTCTTCGTCTGGCGCACCTCGACCTGAGGTCCGACCTCGACCCCTTCGCAGCCTTCGTGACTGAACTCCCCGCTCGTCTGGCATTAAGCCTTCTGCTTGACCCAGGTTCACTTGCTGCGAATTGTTCATCGCCTCCGAAGTCACCCGCGCATCACAGACAAACAGACAAGTGTATCCAGTACCCCGGAGACCTCTCTAGGTAAACAACCTTCGGCACACACTCCAGTGTACCACCCAAAATACCGAGACCTTCGGTACGACCCAGTCATCGTGTACTGTCGGACCCCTCCGACAGGCACACTCCGCTGCAATAGCTGCAGCAAACATAGCCCACCGAACTCTTCGGTGAAACAACCTCCGAACCCCTTCGAATCAGAGGATAAAATTTGTCAATCACTCATCACAGACTCCGAAACCAACCCTTGGTTTCTCAATCTCCCCCTTGATGAGTGCATTGACAACCAAATTCAAGTTCAAGAAAATTTGAAAAAAATTCAGCACACAAGTGACCATAAGAACTCAAAAACGAGCCAGATCATGTCACTTGAGTGTTTGCGGATCCATACCTTCGTTCCCAGCCTCGGGTAGAGGATCTGAGGACCGCGTGTTTGCGGGAGAGCGAGGCCAAAAGAAGAAGTTGTCCATCGAGTTCACCGGGGAGCTGACTAATGCCACGACCAATTTGGCCACAACATTGGCACTGCCCTCCACTTCTCCTAGGGGATCGGCTAATCCCCCGAGGTCTAGGCTATCCGCCTCCCGACTACCACGGGAACTGGTAGAGACCCCCTCTGACACCAGGCTAGGGGGAGAGGTGTCCCACGGTGGCACCCTCACTCTGGCATCGCCTCCATCTGGTCTAGACCCTAGGGGAGGCTGAGGCGGGTCTGTCGAAGCCAGTGCCCCGCCACCGCCTCCGTCGCCGGAAGCCGGGCAGTCCGGTCAAGATGTGTTGGGATCCGGCAATGAGTCATCCGGCTCTGTTTCCACCTCCCTGCTAAAGGACTCCTCTACGTCAGGGTCTGCCACCCGCTTCTTCGAAGCCGGACCCAGGGTGTCTTCTTCTGGGAGGCGCGGGGGAGGCAGCTTGAGCGCGCCCCACACGCGGTAGAACTGCTCCCAAGATCCCACTAGCTCCATCCTCCACTTGCACTCGGTCGAAGTAGGAGCTCCGAGAATCTTCCGTGCGATTCGAACCACCTGTTCGGGGTCTTGACCACGCGCGACCCTACAAGTTGAGATAAGTAGTTAATACCTCTGATAACCTCCGAAACTGTAATCTACTTGTTGCAGGAAGGGAAAAGCAACCGAACCTAGTGAATCGGAGAGTTCCTCCGAAGTAGGCTCATCCTAAGCACTCCGAAGCGACAGAAGCCATGCCTCTTTCAAGGGAGGGATCTCGAGAGCGACGAACTCCTCCGTCAGGTCCCTCATGCTCATCCAACGGGAGACGATCTGGAGGAGCCGAATGCGAGCATATACCAAGCTAGTGTTGTTTTCGATGGTCGCCTTCCTCCGGAACCAGATGTGGCGCGGAGCCCCGGCCAGTCCGGAGTCCAACCCTACTCGGATGTAAAACCAACGGGGTATCCATTGAGAATACCACCGCTCGTTGATGGCCTTTGCAAGGAAAAAGTCAGCGTACTTCTTACGGAGTTGGAAGTTGATGCTTCCGTACGACTGCACCAGGCCCCCTTTCTTCGTTGGCTAGCAGCACGCTTCGTGCATCTTTGCGAAGACCTCTGCTCGTCCTTCGCAGCCCTCCACCCGCATGGCCCACTCGAATATGGCGAGGTGGGCCACCGCGTTCGGAGATAACTAGGGCAACTCGAGGTGGAAGGCGTCGAGGACTCCCGCCAAGAGTTCCGAGGCTGGGAATCTGAGCCCCGCGTCAAAGAACGCCTCGAAGACGATGACCTCTCCTTCGCGCGGCTCCGGGACGGTCTCCAGGCCTGGCTTCCTGGTCTCCACACTGGAGCTGAGGCAGTGTCGGACCGCTAGCGCGATCGACTTCTCCGTTCAGGCCGACTTCCCCAACTCCAAAGTTTGCTCCTGAAACCTCTCTAACATTGGCTGGAGCTCTTGAGTGTCGCGGGTCTCAGCCAGGTTGGGAGCCATCGCCGCCGCAACCGCGGCCTCTTGGCGCTGCAAGAACCAGGGATCGACTGCGGTGGGGAGCGCTCTCTCTCCGACATTCCTGGAGGCGACGACCGAAGGAAGATGGGGCTGAGAGCTACGGGCACAAAAGCAGCAGCTGGGCGCAGGGCGTGGGCGTGGCTAGCGAAATGATGGAGAGTGATGGGTCGCGGCCAAGGGGAAGAATTTATACGCGCGAGTCGGTGTCATGTTTATTTAATGTCCCACCGGTTTGAGTCCTCCCAAGCGTCGGCATGCAGCGGGCGGGAGTCGCATTGATGTCCCGCTGGTCTAAGTCCCCCCAAGCGCTGGCATGCAGCGGGCAGAAGTTGCATTGATGTCCCGCCAGTCCAAGTCCCCCAAGCGCCGGCATGCAGTGGGTGGAAGTCGCATTAAAACCATTCTCATGCCTAGCGCCCTAAGCCGGCTTCATGGCATCGGGGGGAAACGGTCCGTCTGCTGAGGCCGTCCAAGTCTCACCGGACTTCGGCGTCTGCTCGACCGGAACCTAGCGGTGATTCGATCTCCGACAAGACCTCCCATCGAGATTATTTCTGGCGCTTCCTCCCTTTTTGTTGCGCTGGACCGCTGAACGGGAGAAAACGAGGGGCTACTGTTGGGGGAGATAATCTCGATGGTGCTTAGGAGCGTGAAGGACGCGGAGTGAAGTTCAAAGAAGGGGCTCCGCAGGATGGTGACCAGCGAAGCCGTTGGTTCCGAAGCAGAACGGTACGGAGGCCGAACAGTCTCTGACCCGCTTTGAAAGAGAGCCCCCAGTCCAGAACGGAGGAGGTGGCTCAGACACCCACCTCGGCTCCATATCTGGGGCTCGGAGGCCCTCGGCTGAGGATCCGGATCCGGGGGGCGTCCGAGCCTGGGAAGCCAACCGAAGGCCGGAGGTGCGTCTCCAGATGGCGTAGTGGCCTCGGCACCAAGGCGGGAGACCGAGACCGGTCCGGTCAAGCTGGTTTGGTGGCAGGATCGTGATCGCTTGTGCAGTGACTGGCACTGTAGCAGTGCCCAGAATAGCTGACACGCTGTCGGGGCTGTACCCTTTGTCTGTATTATAGGGTCGTTGCATGTAGTGCTACTGTCAGAGGGTTTGGAAGTATTGGGCCACTGTAGGGCTCCACTATAAATACTCCCCCCTCTCCACATTGTAAAGACAGAAGACACTTCATCAAAGAATACAACCCTGAGCCTAACCTCCTATTCCAAATCATCTCTGAACCTGTTGGTCTAGTCTTCTACGGCAATAATTGTGATTGAATGTGAGTGTGAATAGGGGAACCAGGAAAAACAAAAAAATACCAGCTAACTTCCATCGGCTTTTACCATAGCCGACGGAAGTTAGCTATTTTTGGCCACGTCGACAAAAACAGCTAACTCCGTCGGCTAGGGTAAAAGACAATGGAAGATAGCGCAGTCTGCCACATCAGCAGATGCATGCTAACTTCCATTGGCCAGACTGGCCGACGAAGTTAGCGCACCTCTGCTGACGTGGCCGAATTCCGCGCTATATTCCGTCAGCCACGTGAAGCCGATGAAAGTTAGCTAACTTCCGTCGAACCGCTTCCATCGGCCATATGTCGACGAAAGTTAGCCTTTTGCCGACGAAAGTTAGCTTCTTCCGTCGGAAAAAGGGCTATTTGTCTAGATTGTTGTAGTGTTGATGAGAAAATTGGGGTGTTAATAATCCTTCGAGCTGAAAATGTCAATTTTGATGCATCTACACAAAATGTCCTGAAGTTAAAATAACTAAAACCAGTTCAATATGTACGTGGAGCAAATAATTCCACACTTATTCCATGTAATTAATCGATTGCATTTTTTGTGATGTTAGTTTACAATGGCTTTTCCCCCGTTTTTGTTAGTTCAAAACATGCCTAATATTGTGGGATCGGAATGGCGACTAGAGGGGGTGAATAGGTGCCTCGACACTTTCTCACGAATGTGATGGCCTGTTCAGATCACCCAACGCACCTCTGAAGATTCAGATTTCAAATTTATACCAACCAAAAATGAATCAGATCAAGATTATCTTTTCTAATCCACAAAATTTGATTTACACTTTGATGATGAACAGTAATTACCAAATGTTTATGAACTGAAATAGTTCCAATTACTTCATGAATCAAAAATGATCACAATCAATTTAATTTCAATTCTGAATTGGTATTACAGTTTACTATAGCACTTCTGAAAATTGAACAGTAGACAATTATGAAATCTGACTGAATACTGAAAGGATTTCTGTAAAAGAGTTTTATCTCAATTTCAGAACATAAGTGCTGCCTTCCTAGTTTCCTCAGAACAGAATACTTCAACACAGATTCTATTTCAAAACAATACAAGACAACAAATCTGGAAATGTAATAATTCTATTCAACCTTGAATTCAAATTACTGTTTACAGTTCACTCCAAAACAGAAATTTCAGAAACCCAATTCATAGCAAGATTTAATAGATTGACACACACTAGATGATACACAATACTGAAAAATTAGAAGAAATAATTTCCAGCACCAGATTAGATGAAACACAGAATTTTCAGAACATAATAATTCAGTTCTGGAGATTGAATTTCAAAACAGACTACTCAAGAGCTCATGAAACAGCCTTTGAATCAGACATTAACTAGTACTTTACAGAATACTAAAATTTAGAACTGTACACTCAGAATACTGAATTTTAGATCAAACAATCTGTTACTAGTTGCAGTAATATTCAGTGAATCAAGTACTAGATAATCTGAAACTTGAATGTGAAAACTGATGGACAAACAATACTTCTGGAGTGACACATTCCAAGTTTAACTCAAAACAGATTCAAAATATATTTAGCACACTTCAAAATACTACTGAACTAATTAGAGACATGATACTCAATTCAGTATGGATTCTGCCAAACAGTAATGACAAATGCAATACAGAAAACAAAAGAACTACAGTGAATACTTTATGAAACCTACCTGATTGAGTAAACTGAATCAAAACACATGTACCAACCAAAATAACTGATCACTCAGACTTTGAATTAAACACAACAGCTAGTAATCTGTGTAAAAATCACTTTCTATCAGCATCAATCAAGAGGAACAAATTCTGAATATTTCTGTGCATGATCAGATAAGATATTGCAAGTGGTTGATGACTGAGTTTCAGCAAACATGATAGCATAACAACACAATTGATGCATACACACAAAACTGAAGAAAAGGACTGAATCAACTACAATGTTCAGTCATTGATTCTTGTTGCAAAAATTGAACAGCAAACTGTTTAGGATTTCAACAACTCAGACTGAAACTACTCAAGCTAAAGACTAAGACCTCTCTGTAGCACTTGGAGTGTTCAGGTTAAAAATTAAGGAATCCAGATCCGAGCAGATTACTAAAACAGCAAAAATTGTAACAAAGCTTGCTGCACAAAATACTAAAACTCACAGAAGAAAGGTAATATAGCTTAGTAACCAAGGAATTCTACTTGACAAAAAAAATCCATCTCATCCAAACAGTTCCTAGTCAAACAACTCTCACACATAGCCACAAACATTTCAGCCAGAATAAACTCAATATAGAGAAACAACTGATTCAATACTTCTCACAAAAAAACTACTGAATCTGTTTAGAAACAGTGAAGATTAGTGTCTCTGTAGCAAAAACTAGAACACAAGAGTTATCACATGCCAGAGCTATTATGTGGATCTATAAATCACAGTAGAACCAATCACATAGAAATGGCAATAACTCTGACCACAAAGGCATTGGACTTCAGAAAATACCTGGCAATCGCAATCTCAAATCCCTCCTGAAGCTATCTGGCAAGAATTACCTCACGCTGTAGCAAAACCAAGCTATAGGAGCTGTAGCTCGTCCAGGTCGTTGTAGCAGATCCAGGCGAAATCATCGCTATAGCTCATCTGAAATCACCAAAAACGCAGAAATCTTCTCGGTTGAGAGAGCAAAATGCAACAGCCAAAAGTTTTTCTGATTTTTTTTCTTCTCAAGTCCTGCCCGAATGTTGGAGCAGAAGGCCCTTAAAAAGGGACCTTCTAGATATGTACTTTTACAAAATAACCCTTCAGCAATTTCAGAATATAAATATCCTGAAAATTGCCTCTATTTGACTCTAAAAATAAAATTACAATTGGACTCAACTTTCAATATATTTTCAGAATAAAACCATTCTAAAAATATACTAAAAGATTACACTAAAACTGAAATACTCAAATTAAACTAAACTCCTATTTATTGTATTTAAAACATTTAGTGATTCGACGGTTTTCAGCAAAAACCGACAAAGCATCCCCTGATCATCGACGACCATCGTTAGTTCGTGACCTCGACCGCCAGCAAGTCTCTCCCGCTGTTGTAGCAATTGTGTTAGCTACAGCACAAGTTTTGTATGTGTGTATGGTGTGTAAAATGAACCTCGAAGGGTTCTCTCAGAAGGAGAAAAGATTTATACTGGTTCGGACCTCCCCTAAGGGATAATAGCACTACGTCTAGTTTGTGGTGGATTTAGTATAGTATGCCTCGGTAAAATCTAGTTGATCCAAAGGATCTCATGGCCCTAGAGGAGCTGAACTATTACAAGGGCTTGGCCCTTCTTTTATAGGCACGCGAGCCAAAGGAAAAGACCTAAATGCCCTCTATAAGTCATAGGCTTATAGGGGCAAAAAGGGAAAAAGGCTAGTCTATCGTACAAAGTGCTTTACAGCTTTACAGACGTGTCAGATAAACGTCACTTCTTGACCAGCTAAACGACATACTAGGGGCAGAGAGGCCCCTGGTATGACTTCTACACTATAGCGAGGTACAAATATCTTCTAGGTTCGGAGTAGTGGCCGGTGCTCTTCAGGCGAAGGCTGCAAGGAAGGCTTCGAAGGACACTCCGAAGTGGGCTTCGAAGTATACTCCGGATTGAACTCCGAATCGGCTGAGGGTTCGGAGACTGGCTCTGGGGAGCTCCGAAAGGAGCTCGAAGGTTAACTCCGAACAAAGCTCGGAGGTTAACTCCAAAGTTAGCCTGGAGGATAACTCTGAAACTAGCCCGAGACTTGGCTTTTGGCAAACTTCAAAGGGAGCTTGGAAGCTTCACTTCGGAGGACTCCGAAAGGGGTTCGGAGGCCTCGCTCCAGTGGGTTCCGAAAATAACCTCGAGACTTAGAAATAACTTCACCAGATAGGGACATGCTTCGACAGTGTCGGGCTTCGGGCCGAAGGTTGTCAGAGGCTAACGTCATTTGGCCCCTCTTTAAGGGAAAACGTATTCCCCCAACAGTAGCCCCTCGCCTGCTTGCGCCTTCGGGATGAAGGGGTGCATGCGCCGTTGAGACAAATGACAGTAAAAATGGCAACTTCAGAAAAGACAGGCCTTAGGAGCTTGGACCAAAGGCGACTTCGACTTGCGCAAGTAATAATTGCCTGCCTCGGGTGTCAGAACGACCTCGGGAAGATCAATTGACTTCGCAACGGCTATAAAATTAACCGTTACAGTGCGCCGGTTCACTTCAGCTTCGCTTGAGGCCCACCTGTCAGTGGCTTTGGCATGGGAACCGTCAGGATTTTTACTGCCTATAAATAGGGGTTTACCGCACACGGCTTCGACACACCTCTCATTTGATTTCTTCTCAATGCCTTGCACACTTTGCTCTCTTCTCCTCATCCATAGATTCGCGCGGAGCCCACTTCGCAAGCCTTAGCGCCCTTCGCACCTAAGCTCCACAAAAATGCCGAAGAAAGTTGCTTCAAAGGCTTTGGCCTTGGGCTCAAGTTCGAGCTCTGCCCAAGCGCAAGCAGCGGCTGCAGCGGCAGCGAAGCCTGCAGCGAGGCGGTTGGGGCTGAGGGATCTTTGGTCGCCATCAGATAAGTTCGAGCAAACCTTGGAGATGAGGGCTTCGATCTCGACAGAGGAGTCTGTCCGAAGGGCCTGCGCGGGGAAGATATCGCCGAAGATCCAGCTTCGAGTGCGGGAGAAGTCGGAGGCCATACCGAGGCCTTGGGCTAACGAAGCGGTACTGTTCGAGGCTTTCTTCAAAGTTGGCCTCGGATTGCCAGCTGTGGGGATGCTGAGCGAAGTCTTGAAGGCCTACAACCTCGAGCTTCCTCAATTGTCGCCCAACGCCGTGGCGAGGCTAGCGGTGTTTGAATGGGCCATGAGGGCCGAAGGCTGCGAGGGGCATGCCGACGTCTTCGTAGCCCTTCACAACGACAACTACCAGCCGAAGCCGAGGGAGGGAATAGACCACGTCAAGCTTCGGAGGGAGTATCAGGATGCCTTCCCAGCGAGGGCTGCCAACAGCAAGTGGTACTCGAGGTGGGATCAAGAATGGTTCTACGCCTCCGTTAGCACGAACTCTCCCCTTCGGAGTACCAACACGCTCATCTCTTACCGATGCGAAGGCGTGGTGAAGATGAGCCTCGACACCCTTCGCTCGAGGATCCTGCTCCTTCGGAAGGTGGCTTCGAAGATGAGCATGAGGGATCTCGTGGAGGAGTTTATCACCCTTCAGCTCAGCCCCCTTACGCGCTCTTGGCCGGAGGGCCTCTTTCAACCTTCGGGCCTAGGGGGCCTAAACGAGGTGGCAACAGAACGCCTTGGTAAGACTTCGAAGTCTTTCCACTTTCATACTTCGCCAAAAAACTTTGCTCTGACTTGGAATCTTGATGAAGCCGCTCTTGAAGTGAGGACTCCGGAGGAGGCCATCATGGCGGCGGAGCGTGTTGTCGGAGCCCCGACACCTGAGGAGTAGGCCCAATGGCTTGCTCTTGTGGGGACTTGGGAGCACTGGAACAGAGTGTGGACCTTGCTCAGTGTCGAGGGGGTCTAGGCTCTGCCAGACTTCTCCAACCTTGCTCCTTCAGCGACCGGCTCCAAGAGGAAGAGGGTGGACGATGACGAACCCGAATCTTCGAGGGTTCGGTCGGAGGTCCCAACGACCGAAGCCTCTACTCCGGAGGAGGCAACGGTTGCGAACTCTAAAACTGGAGCTGAGCCAGCAGGGGCTCCGGCAGCAGTTACCGAGGGGGTTGCGAGGGTCTCGACGGCGATGACTTCGGGCACGGAGGTTGAGGCGCCAGCTTCGCAGCAAAGGGATTGGGGAGCACACATCGACCCCTCCACCTAGGAAGAAATCTCCGACGAAGGTAAACACTCTAAACATACTTCTCTTTTCATACGTGGATATTGACTTGAACTTTTTTGCAGAAGATGATGCCGGTGCGAGGTCCACCACACCGAAGCCGGCGGAGGCCTCCGGCGGCAGCAGCAGCAGCAGTTCAGAGTCCGATAGCTCCCCGTCTGAAGAAGACGGAGGCAACGGTCGTGATGAAGGGGACCCTCGAGACGATGAGCACGTCGAGGTGGTGGACCGGAGCCTAGCTCCACCAGAGCCTGCACCAGAGGTTGAGGTGGAGGAGATAGTCCGTCCCCTGCAGGCGAAGGGGGCCGTGACGGAGGCAGCCATCCATGATTTTCATGAAGGCTGTGCGGCTGCAGAGGCAGGGGCTTAGTGGCTCAACTCAGCCGCTCGAGCCCCAAGGACCTCTTCATAAATGCAAACGAAGCCTTCATCTAGGTGAGTGAAGTCATATACAGTCTTCGAGTCGTGCTTGCTCTTCAACACTTATGATTTTCTTGAACTCTTTCAGGCCTTTGCACTTAACGCTGCAGCATCAACCTCTGCGGACAGGCGGATGACACGCTTGGCGGAGGAGAGGGACGCCCTCCGACGCGAAGTCTCGGTGGAAGCCGAGAAGCGAAGGTGGGCCGAAGCCTCAGCGGATACAGCAAGGGCCGAGGCCAACAAGGCGAGGGAAGTCTTGGCCTCGGAGACCAACAAGCTCCAAGCAGAGCTTTGAGCTTCGGAGGATGCCAGAGCTCAGTTGGCGGAGGAGAACTCAAAGCTTCGCCAAGCCGACCACTGCCTTCAAGACTTCGTCGTTCATAACGTCGACGAAGCCACTCTGAGCTTGACCGAGGTCCTTGAACAAATAGGGACCGAGTGCCGGGCTCCAGACTTCGGCCTTCGGGACCCAATTGGAGACCACGTCGATTTCTTGAAGGTGGTGGCTGCGACGGCGGAGCAATCCCTGAAGGGCTTCGCCTTGATGGCCGGCCGAGTGGCGAGTCAAGGAGTGTCGCAAATGCTTCATGACTTGGGGTGCAACCACCTCGAAGTAGCGACCTTGGCGACTCCGGTGGCCTTCGGAGGCCAGCACCTGGTGACGCCTCCGGCAAGCGTCCGCGGAGCCTAGCGCCGCCTTTAGGAGCCTTGGAAGGCCCAAGGCTGTGAAGCAGTCCTCGAACTCCAAAAGGACATCCGCCTTCGTCGAGCCAGGGCACAGGCCTCGCCAGCTCAGCCTTCGACGTCGGCACCTCCACCTCCGAAGGTGTAGATCTCCTTAGGCTCCTTGTAATTCTTAGCTGTAGGCTTGTAAAAACTTTATCAATTTATTAATATAAATACGGGGGTACTTTATACCTGCCCAGGCTCAGCCTTCGAATGTTGACCTCAAAGTACTTGAGGACTCTGAAGAACTTCGCCAATTATGGGTGGTCCTCGAGGTAGCTAGGTCCGAAGGCCCCCCTCGTTTCAAACTTTTGAGGGGACCTAACGGCGAAGCCATTTCCGAAGTAGCCCAGGAGCTGCTGGCTACCATGAAGACGGAGCCCCTTCGGAGTTCTTCCTCCTCGCCAGACTTAAGCTGCTTCGAAGTGGACTTACGTGGCGAGGGGGTACAGCCTTCGTGAACAGCCTTGGCAGGCGACGAAGCCTTAGACTTTTCTGCCTTCTACATGGCACCGTCTGTCTCGCAGACTTGGACAAACCTGCAAAGTGGAAGACGAGCTCTGCGGGCTTCGGGGCATGGATGAACCGGACGTGGGAGAGCAGGCTCCGACGAGGCTTCGTCCAGCCGAGGGGGCCCTGGTCGAAAGAAGAGCAAGCGAGGGTCGGGACCTCGAGCTCGCTTTTTCTTAGGCTTAGATACATACTACTCATAATTTTGTTTTTGAAGTGTATTTGTAACATACTTCTCAATTATCGTTCAATGAATGTGTTGGACCGAAAACGGCGACCAGGGGGGTGAATTGGAGCTTTTAAAATTTCAGACTAAAATAGCCTTCTGTTTTAATTCTGTCATCTGCGGAACAGGCTTCGATCACACCCTTCGAAGTTGAGGTTCGGAGGTTTTTGACAGCTCCGAACACAGGCTTCGCAAGGAGCAAAAGTTCGAAGCCAAGAGAACTTCGCTCCACCCACAACCTCAAAAATCCAGGTTCTGCTAAGTCAGTGCAGCCTTCGCACACAGGATGCCTTCGTGCAGGCTTCGCACCTCACCTTTCGCAAGAGAGGACTTCCCTCTGAGGACTTAGACCAAATACTTAGAGACAACAACTGGTGCTGGGCTTCGTACTTCGAAGGTCAAAACACACACAAAACAGACTTCGCTAAGGGCTTCGACACAGGAAGAAAAACGGGCTTCGATCAGTGCTTCGCTAGTAATCAGCGAGGTCTAGCCTACAGTTTACACAGAGCGAACACACACTGAAAAACACACTTCGCTCAAACACGCTTCGCCCAAACAGGCTTCGGTGCACTACCTCAAGTCAATCGAAGTGACACACAAGAGATCGAAGCATGCAGCGAGGTATGCAAACAAGCTCAAGCAGAAAATGAACACAGAATCAAGACTTCGATGCTTGAATAGGGAACAGAAAAATTGAACTCACAGGATGAATACAGAGTGTGGTGGCTAGCACATGAGTTTTACAATGAATGCTCAAAAGTGTTAACGCGACCTACCCAGCCTCCTCTATTTATAGGCACTATTCAGCCATGTGAATTGACTACTTTACCCCTAGGGTTTACATTGGTTTTGTCTCATCAGAACAGAGGGGTACAAAAGGTAGTCTACTTTATTTGGAGGCTTCTCTTGTCAGCTTTGCAGAGGGGGACAACGTCAGCTTTTTGCAGAGCAGACACTATCAGCCTTTACAGTCTTGGATTCTTCTGAAGCCCCTCTTCGCACGCGAGGGGTGCGGTAGCTTCGGTGAGAAGACTTGAGCCTGATGGCCTTCGCTTCACCGAAGTCAGCCTTCGATACAGTGACGGTTTTGAGCCGAAGCCGTTAAAGCCCTTGGGCCTTCGCACCAACACCTTCGGAGTGGACCACCACGGCTTCGCAGCTTCTCCCAGCTTGAATTCTGTCAGTCCGTGTACCGAAGCCATGCATGGCCGAAGTACCTCAAGTCATCCTCACTCCGGAGCCAGCCTTGCTCCGAAGCCAGCCTCACTCCGAAGCCCCCACCTTCGGAGTACCACCCTTCAAAGTCTCTCCTTCGTCCAAGGCCTCCGCATGAAGAATTCCATGAGCACTTCGTCGCAGTGTCTCTCCCCGAGCACACTCCTCGACTAGCCTCACCTGGACCATGCCTTCGATGCACCTCGACTTCTGAGACCTTCGTCGGGTATACCTTCGGGTGTCTCCCTCCGGAGCACACTTCGAACACCTTGCCTCTACTGAGGACTTGATCCACCATACTCCGAAGTCACTCCATTCGGAGTACCCTTCGAAGTGCCTCGCCTCCGAGGACTTCGTCTCGGAGTACCTTCACCCGGAGCCACGCTCCGCACTTACTGCCTTCTCCTGGCGCACCTCGACGCGAGGTCCGACCTCGACCCCTTTGCAGCCTTTGTGACGGAGCTCCCTGCTCCCCAACCATCAAGCCTCCCGCTTGACTCAGGTTCACTTGCTACGAACTGTCTGTCACCTCCGAAGTCCCCTGCGCACCACAAACAAGCAGACAAGTGTTTCCAGTACCCTGGAGACCTCTCCGGGTAAGCAACCTCCGATACACACTCTGGTGTACCGCCCAAAATTCCGAGACCTTCGGTATAGCCAATCATCGTGTACTATCGGACCCCTCCGACGGGCACACTCCGCTGCAACAGTTGCAACAACCAGAGCCCACCGAACCCTTCGGTCAACCAGCCTCCGAACACCTTCGGAGAACCAACCTCCGAACCCCTTCGGAGGGACCCCTTCGAATCAGAGGGTAAAATCTGTCAATCACTCATCACAGACTCCAAACCAACCCTTGGTTTCTCAATCTCCCCCTTGATGAGTGCATTGACAACCAAATTCAAGTTCAAGAAAATTTGAAGAATTTTAGCACACAAGTGACCATAAAAACTCAGAAACGAGCCAAATCATGTCACTTGACAAAAGAATTTTCCTCCCCCTTTTTCAACAGAGTAAAAGCCCCTTCGGCAAAACTTCCCTTTGCAAGAAAAAACTCCCCCTGAGTTATTTTACCCCCTTGCAACAGAGAACCCAAAAATTTCTCCCCCTTTGGCAATGCAAGCATCAAGGAGCATGTAAAAGATGCATAGCTTCGAAATGGGCAGAATTGCAAAGACATATAAAACAAAAATATGACAATATTAATACCAATTATCATGTGCCCAGCTCAATTTAACATGCTCTAAAAACATGATGACAACATGTGATTTTATCATTTTGAAATAAAAGCATCACCACTTAATCAAGGTAACTAGACAAGTAAAAGCAGGAACTGCACAAAGCTGGTCAATTTCTACTCTAGACAGACAAGTCCAGTTCAAGTGGAGCATTAAAAGCAAACTTGATGATCAATTAGTTTGTTGTTCTTTTCATAATGCCAGGGGTTATTTGTTTGTCTACCTTATACTTTCCAATCAAGCCAAGCCTAGGCATGAAAGTCATCAGAAGCTTAAGGCGGTGATTTTGACATACACTACACTATTCCAGTTCAGACCAATGTGCAATGGTAAGCAGTCTATAATAGGGTAGTGCGACAAATAAATCCACCTGGATCTTTTTGCTTTGAAGCATGCAAATCATGGATTTTTGGAATTTTGATTAAGGTAACAAATTGTTTAGCACTTGATGAATATCCATGAGTATGTAGAACAATTTTTGCAAGTTGCAATGTTTAGCATCCAGAGAAAGGTGTCTTGCTATCAAGCAGATAAAAGATAGCTAAAGCAGTCAGGCCTAAGCATGCTAGATTCAAGACTAAGCAGTGAGCAAGATTTGATTTTGGAAAGAAAAATCATGCACATAATGTGTTAGATATATTAAATAGAGCTGAGCTGACACGATTACATGAATTATAATCAGAAATATAAGTGCAAGAGATGTAAATGCAATTTCACACATGATGAGCATATGCAAGACAATTAAAATCTGCTCCCCCTCACAAAATGTCGTAAGGGTGACAAATACCAAGTTCCCCACGCAAGTAGGCAAATCGAGAAGCATCGAGGGGCTTTGTGAAAATATCGGCTAGCTGGTGTTGGGTATCAACATATTGAAGTTCAATATCACCCTTCTCATTATGATCTTTGAGAAAATGATATCGCACATCTATGTGTTTGGTTCTGGAGTGCTGAACCGGCTTGTTTGCAATACAAATAGCACTAGTGTTATCACAGAAAAGTGGAACACTCTTATAATCTAACCAGAAATCCCGCAAAGTGGAAACCATCCACAAAATCTGAGAGCAACAGCTAGCTGCAGCAACATATTCGGCCTCAGCCGTCGATTGTGCAACACTAGACTGTTTGCGGGAAGACCAGCAAACCAGAGAAGTACCCAGAAAATGACAAGTACCAGAGGTACTTTTCCTATCAATCCTACACCCAGCAAAATCCACATCGGAATAACCTCGAAGACACAAAGAGGAAGACGCCGAATACCAAATGCCAAATTCAAGGGTATGTTTGAGATACCTGAGAATGTGCTTTACCGCTTGGCGGTGCGAAGCTCGTGGTGAAGCCTGAAAACGAGCGCACAGACACACTGCAAAGTGTATGTCCGGCCTCGTAGCAGTCAAGTAGAGGAGGGAGCCGATCATGCTTCGTAACTCCTTCTGATCTACGGCTTCTCCATCTTCGTCAGGATCCAATGCTACAGATGTAGTCATTGGAGTGCCGAGTGGCTTCGCATCAGCCATGTCGAACTTCTTGAGCAGGTCCTTGGTGTACTTCGTCTGGTGGACGAAAGTACCTTGTTTGCTTTGCTTGATTTGCAAACCAAGGGAAAATGTGAGTTCGCCCATCATGGACATCTCGAACTCCCTACTCATGGCATCTGCAAACTCGGCAACCAAAGCATGAGAAGAGCCACCAAATATGATATCATCCACATAAATCTGAACTAGGAGGCAATATTTGCCATGCTTGAGAGTGAACAGGGTTTTATCAACAAGCCCATCAAATACCCCCGCTCAAGCAGAAAAGACTTAAGTCTGTCATACCATGCCCGAGGGGCCTGCTTCAGTCCATAAAGAGCCTTATGAAGCTTAAGTACTTTATGTGGGTATTTGGGGTTTTCAAACCCAGGGGGTTGTTTTACATAAACATCTTCGCCTATGAAACCATTAAGAAAAGCACTTTTGACATCCATTTGATAGAGTTTGAATCCTCGGGATGTCGCAAAGGCGAGCAAAATCCTAATGGCCTCAAGACGAGCAACAGGTGCAAAAGTTTCAGTAAAATCAATCCCTTCTAATTGAGAATAACCCTGAGCTACAAGTCTAGCCTTGTTTCTAACTATAGTCCCATCCTCCCCTTGTTTGTTTTTGAAAATCCATTTTGTTCCAATGAAATGAACATTTGATGGAGGATCAACTAGAGACCAGACTTGGTTCTCTCAAAATTTTCAAGTTCCTCATGCATGACATTGATCCAACTAGAATCAGAAAGTGCATGACTAACATCTAAAGGCTCAAAAGAAGCAACAAAAGCGGAATCAATGAAATGTGCATGAGAACGTGTTACCCTTTGATCAAGCTCACCAATGATCTGCTCGGGAGGATGCATCCTTTGAACATGGTGTGGAGCCTCACGGCGGGATGCAGTCTCCCCCTCAACTTGTGCGTTGGAGTGGTCCAAGATGACCGATGTCGAGGTAGTTGCTTCGGGACCTTGTGCCGAAGTGGTCGAAGCGGGGTTGGCTTCGTGGGTTGATGTCGAGGGTAGTAGGGGTTCATCCTCGAAATCTCTGGGATATTCTTCTTCGAAGATAGTCTGTTCCATATCGTGTTCATTTGCCTGTTCAAGAGCAGAACTAACAGAGGGAGTTGATTCATCAAAAGTCACATCACATTACTCGATGACAGTGTTAGTCTCCAAATTATAAACACAATAAGAATGACCATGTGTAGTGTAACCCAAAAAGATCCCGTCAGAAGAACGCGACTTAAATTTGTCCAAATTTCCACGTTTTAGGATAAAGCAACGACAACCAAAAACTCGAAGATGAGTAACCTTGGGTTGTCTCCCAAAATGTAGCTCATAAGATGTCAAGTTCAAAATTGAGCGCAAGAATATTCGGTTTGAGATGTAACATGCCGTGTTCATGGCCTCAGCCCAGAATTTTCTAGGAGTCCTGTGCTCATCGAGCATCGTCCTAGCCATCTCAACCAAAGTGCGGTTCTTCTCAACGACACCGTTTTGTTGAGGAACCCGCGGAGCAGAGAATTGATGTTCTATGCCATGCTCCATGCAAAAGTCAACAAAGAGACTATTTCAGTGCCATTATCACTTCGAATGAATTTCAATGCACCAGGGAGTTCAGTGAAAAGTCTCAAAGCCAAGCTCCGAAAGTGTGAAAACACTTCATCCTTGCTGGCAAGAAAGAAGACCCAAGAGTAGCGAGAGAAATCGTCGACAATAACTAGCACATACCACTTGCCGCCTAAAGAACTAACCCGAGAATGACCTACAGTGTCCATGTGAAGAAGCTCTTCGGGTTGTTCGGTCATCACTGTGGTGACTGGCGAATGCGAAGCGGCAATCATCTTTCCATGTCGGTAGGGAGCGCAAACTAAATTCTTCTCAAACTTGAGCTTGGGCAATCCTCGGATTAGACCTAGGGCACTTAGACAAGCGAGCAACTCAAAGCTCATATGCCTTAGTCTCCTATGCCACTTCCAAAGCTCAGAAGTAGAATGAGCAACAAGAAAATGAGAAGAACCAGATGACTCAGAAAAATCAGCTCCAAAAACTCTCCCAACTCTAAAGATCTTGCAGACAACAACGCCATCAGAATTGAGTACTTGCGAAGTATCGCGATGGAATCGCACTTCGAAGCCCTCATCAAGCAACTGAGATACAGAAAGCAAATTGTATCCCAGGTTTTCAACCAAAGCAAAATCTTTGAGAGTGAAATTCGAGTTAATTCTTACCACACCTTTACCTTTCACTCTACTCCTTCGATTGTTGCCGAAGGTGATATGTTCCCTTTGCTTGGTTGTGGTGAGGCTGGAGAACCATGCTGCATCTCCGGTCATGTGGTGTGAACAACCGGAGTCCATGATTTACGTGCCCTCCAAGCCTCGGTCTGTCACCTACACATGATAAGAAAATCTCGATCGCTCAGTGCTGGGGTGAGTGAAAATATGACGAGGCATCCAGCACTTAGTGATACGAGTAGTAGGCACAGTAAAAGTAGACTGTCTACGCACAGGATAATCAGAATGATGCAAAGTGTGAGGTCTACCTACATGCTGTGATCTGACAACATGATGAGGTCTCCTACTCTGATGACGTACAAAGCTACTCGCCCGGGGTCTACCACCATATGGAACATGGTGATCATCTCGAGGAGCAAAACCTCTCCGAGAAGCACGAGGAGCCTCGAAAACAGGATGATAGTAGAACTCAGACTCATGCATACCTTAAGATGGGTAATGCATGTCCTGGTAACTCATCTCCTGAGAGCGTCGCTCATACTTGATGCGACGAAAACAGAACCCAACCAAATGACCCACCCGCTGACAGTAGGAATAATGAAAAACTCTCCTAGGGGCACTCTCATGGGTCATAGGAGCAACTCTCACAGGCTCCTTGGGCTTCTACTGAGTGATTTTCTTGGGAGGGATTTTCTTGGCAGGGGGAGTGGTTTTCTTTGGTGTCCGGGTAGGCTTTTTGGCTGATGGAGTGTCTAACAGAGCTCTCTCTTTCTCTAAGGTAGTGGGTGAGGTAAAAACAGTTTTGTTCTTACTGTCTGAAGGAATCCTCTCAAAACCCAAACCTAGAGCTACCCATGCTCTGTCAGCACACATCTTGGTTTTGGCCAAAAGCAAGTCCATCCTACCCTTTCCCTCAGTGCATTTGTTAACCACAGAAAGAAGGTATTCATTCTCAGTCATAAGGTTCTCAGCTTGCTCTCTAACAGTGCCTAGCTGGTCCTTAAGGGTCATGCAAGTGTCACAAACAGGTTGCACATCCTTAGAACTACCGGCCCTCTCCAATCTAGCCTCTAAATCATGAACATGCTTATCACGTAAATTAATGCTTTCGCGTAATAAAGAACAGTTCATGCATTCAATTATATCATGAGGTCTAGAATCAACCACCAAAAGCTGCTTCTGTGCAGTCTCAAGCTCAGATAGAGTTTGAGCATGTACAGAACGCAACTAAGCAAGCTCACCCATGACAACAGTACAAGATTCACATTCAGCATCATTAACTTTAGACTTAAGCATGGCATAATCAGTAGAAACAGATTCTAGCCTAAGTCTAAGGTCTTTTCTTTCTCTAGCGGCTTGCACAAGTAATCTATCCTAACCAAGAACTACTTCATTCAGCTCATCTAGTTTTATTGAAAGTTGGTCATAGGATAGAGGTACCTCAGATGAGTCAAGCTCATCGCCGCTGTGATCGCTGTCAGCCATGAAGCAAAGGTCGGTGAAATCTCGTCCCTTCTTTTCCTTCTTCTCCTCCTTCCTTGGAGACTCCTCCTCCTCAGAGCTCGACTCCTTAGTTGAGGAAGTGTCGATGTCGCTGAGTGCAGCAACAAATGCTCTAGAAGCGGCTTTGGCTACTCTCTTAGCCACCTTGCCGCGCTTGCCCTTCACAAAGGGTTTCCTCTCCTTCTTGTGGTATTTGGGGCGCTCACTCTCTTCTCTCTTCTTGAGTTTTGGGCAATTGGCCTTGATGTGAGAAGTGTCGCCACACTCAAAATAACCACTAAAACCACTTCTCCTCTGATCCCGTCTCTCATGGTGAAAACGGGTGAACCTTCTGGCAATGAGAGCAAGCTCATCATCATCCAGAGTATCCACCTGCTCCTTAGTGATGGAGACCAAAGAGGACAAAGCAAAACCATCTGCACTCAATGCGCAAGCTCATCATCATCCAGAGTATCCACCTGCTCCTTAGTGATGGAGACCAGGGAGGACAAAGCAAAACCATCTGCAAGAACACAAGTGCCATATGTGCTTGGTTCTGCAGTGGTGCCACGGCTAGTGCTAGAAACCAATGCCAATGGCTGTGTCAAAGAGTTTCTGTGCACTGCAAGAGATGCCTTGGCAATCTCTGTGGACTTCAGCTTGCTGAAGAGCTCATCACAGGTCAATGTGTCATAACCTACGGACTCCTCAATGCTGGATATCTTCACTTCCCGTATGCTACGATCAAGAGCATAGAGAAGCTTGATAGCCCTATCATGATCATTGTAAGAAAGCGTCCCGTTGGACCGCAAGTTACTCACTATTGCATCAAAGCGGGAAAACATGGCATCTATAGATTCACCAGGTGCCTGCACAAACAGCTGATACTGTTGATTGTATGTGCTTTGGTGCATGGCCTTAATCTGTGTAGAGCCCTCATGAAAAATAGTGAGAGTGGTCCAAATTTCCCTATTTGTCCTAAGGTGTTGTACCCTATCAAACTCACTCCGGCTCAAACCAATGAACAATATATTTCTTGCCTTGGAGTTGGCATTATACTGATCCTTCTCTGTTTGAGAGGTGCGAGTTTCTGGGATGGAGTATTGTGAGTCCACAATCTCCCAAATTGCATTTCCTTGGCTTAGCAAGTAAGCCTCCATGCGCACCTTCCAGTATGCAAAATCAGTCCCATCGAACAGAGGAATTTTACTAACTCTGTCCATGTCGCCAACAGATCACAAAACCGGTTAAGGTCAACTGGTGATCTTAACCTGCTCTGATACCAATTGTTGGACCGAAAACGGGGACCAGAGGGGGGGTGAATGGGAGCTTTTAAAATTTCAGACTAAAATAGCCTTCTGTTTTAATTCTGTCATCTGCGGAACATGCTTCAATCACACCCTTCGAAGTTCAGGTTCGAAGGTTTTTGACAGCTCCGAACACAGGCTTTGCAAGGAGCAAAAGTTCGAAGCCAAGAGGACTTTGCTCCACCCACAACCTCAAAAATTCAGCTTCTGCTAAGTCAGTGCAGCCTTCGCACACATGATGCCTTCGTGCAGGCTTTGCACCTCACCCTTCACAAGAGCGGACTTCCCTCTGAGGACTTAGACCAAATACTTAGCGACAACAACTAGTGCTGGGCTTCGTACTTCGAAGGTCAAAACGCACACAAAACAGACTTCGCTAAGGGCTTCGACACGGGAAGAAAAACGGGCTTCGATCAGTGCTTCGCTAGTAATCAGCGAGGTCTAGCCTACAGTTTACACAGAGCGAACACACACTGAAAAACACACTTCACTCAAACACGCTTCACCCAAATAGGCTTCGGTGCACTACCTCAAGTCAATCGAAGTGACACACAAGAGATCGAAGCATGCAGCGAGGTATGCAAACAAGCTCAAGCAGAAAATGAACACAGAATCATGACTTCGATGCTTGAACAGGGAACACAAAAATTGAACTCACAGGATGAATACAGAGTGTGGTGGCTAGCACATGAGTTCTACAATGAATGCTCAAAAGTGTTAATGCGACCTACCCAGCCTCCTCTATTTATAGGCACTATTCAGCCATGTGAATTGACTACTTTACCCCTAGGGTTTACATTGGTTTTGTCTCATCAGAACAGAGGGGTACAAAAGGTAGTCTACTTTATTTGGAGGCTTCTCTTGTCAGCTTTGCAGAGGGGGACAACGTTAGCTTTTTGCAGAGCAGACACTATCAGCCTTTACAATCTTGGATTCTTCTGAAGCCCCCCTTCGCACGCGAGGGGTGCGGTAGCTTCGGTGAGAAGCCTTGAGCCTGATGGCCTTCGCTTCACCGAAGTCAGCCTTCGATACAGTGACGGTTTTGAGCCGAAGCCGTCAAAGCCCTTGGGCCTTCGCACCAACACCTTCGGAGAACCAACCTCCGAACCCCTTCGGAGGGACCCCTTCGAATCAGAGGGTAAAATCTGTCAATCACTCATCACAGACTCCAAACCAACCCTTGGTTTCTCAATCTCCCCCTTTATGAGTGCATTGACAACCAAATTCAAGTTCAAGAAAATTTGAAGAATTTTAGCACACAAGTGACCATAAAAACTCAGAAACGAGCCAAATCATGTCACTTGACAAAAGAATTTTCCTCCCCCTTTTTCAACAGAGTAAAAGCCCCTTCGGCAAAACTTCCCTTTGCAAGATAAAACTCCCCCTAAGTTATTTTACCCCCTTGCAACAGAGAACTCAAAAATTTCTCCCCCTTTGGCAATGCAAGCATCAAGGAGCATGTAAAAGATGCATAGCTTCGAAATGGGCAGAATTGCAAAGACATATAAAGCAAAAATATGACAATATTAATACCAATTATCATGTGCTCAGCTCAATTTAACATGCTCTAAAAACATGATGACAACATGTGATTTTATCATTTTGAAATAAAAGCATCACCACTTAATCAAGGTAACTAGACAAGTAAAAGCAGGAACTGCACAAAGCTGGTCAATTTCTACTCTAGACAGACAAGTCCAGTTCAAGTGGAGCATTAAAAGCAAACTTGATGATCAATTAGTTTGTTGTTCTTTTCATAATGTCAGGGGTTATTTATTTGTCTACCTTATACTTTCCAATCAAGCCAAGCCTAGGCATGAAAGCCATCAGAAGCTTAAGGCGGTGATTTTGGCATACACTACACTATCCCAGTTCAGACCAATGTGCAATGGTAAGCAGTCTAGAATAGGGTAGTGCGACAAATAAACCCACCTGGATCTTTTTGCTTTGAAGCATGCAAATCATGGATTTTTGGAATTTTGATTAAGGGAACAAATTGTTTAGCACTTGATGAATATCCATTAGTATGTAGAACAATTTTTGCAAGTTGCAATGTTTAGCATCCATAGAAAGGTGTCTTGATATCAAGCAGATAAAAGATAGCTAAAGCAGTCCGACCTAAGCATGCTAGATTCAAGACTAAGCAGTGAGCAAGATTTGATTTTGGAAAGAAAAATCATGCACATAATGTGTTAGATATATTAAATAGAGCTAAGCTGACACGATTACATGAATTATAATCAGGAATATAAGTGCAAGAGATGTAAATGCAATTTCACACATGAATTGTCCGTCGCCTCCGAAGTCCCCTGCGCACCACAGACAAGCAGACAAGTGTATCCAGTACCCCGGAGACCTCTTCGGGTAAGCAACCTCTGATACACACTCCGGTGTACCGCCCAAAATACCGAGACCTTCGGTACAGCCAATCATCGTGTACTGTCGTACCCCTCCGACAGGCACACTCCGCTACAACAGCTGCAGCAACCAGAGCCCACCGAACCCTTCGGTGAACCAGCCTCCGAACACCTTCGGAGAACCAACCTCCGAACCCCTTCGGAGGGACCCCTTCGAATCTGAGGGTAAAATCTGTCAATCACTCATCACAGACTCCAAACCAACCCTTGGTTTCTCAGAATGAGATTTGTTGTATTTGCATACTTCGTCTGCATGCTTCGCATGATTTGATTGTTTCGAACATTTTAGCTTGTCACGCTTGTACTGCGTATTACATTCGCACACTTCGCATACATACTTCCCCCCTTGCGTGTGGCAGCTAGGGACTTAGTCATTGCTGGTGCGGGCAATTAAAAATGCAAAGGGGTGCACCTTTTTGGCGGCTTCGAACACTTATATCGCATCGAGGGAAGGCCTCTTTTGGGCTTCGAATGCATTAATTTGGATCGAAGCAAGGCTTCAGCGAAGCCAAATTAAGCGAAGCATGCTTCGCATGCTTGGATTTGGATGTTGTGCATGAGCGAAGCTCTGAAACACACTTAGATTTTAAGCGAAACATGACTTCGAGATGCTTAATTTTTAGATTAGATTTTGACACGGGAAGCAAGGCTTCAGAGCTTGATTATGTACTGAGAATGAATATTTGGTGTGGATTCACCGAACCTATGATTGTGAGCTGCCTTCGCTCTGAGCCACCTTCGACTCTGAATACCGAGAATGAATCTCGGGATTCTGGGATACATTAAGCCGGTGGCCTTCGTATCCCGGACGCATCAGGTCGATGACCTGGAGTCCTTGGACGCATCAGGCTAGTGGCCCGGAGTCCTTTAGCCCACTGCTACGGGCCCGAAGGCGCTGTGTAGCCTTTGGAGAGGTGCTCCGGATTTTGTAAAGTTATGACGTGGGCAAACAGATTATATTTGTTACTGTTTTTAGGGTTTCGGGATGAGGACGACCAGGGCGCTCTTAGCCTATCAAAGGAGAGGAGGACGTCTTGGAACAAAGTAATAAGCCTAGATTAGACCTAGCCACCCTAGAGTTCTGAGAAACCAAGAGTTGGTTTCGGAGTCTGTGATGAGTGATTGACAGATTTTATCCTCTGTTTCGAAGGGGTCCCTCTGAAGGGGTTCGGAGGTTGTTTCTCCGAAGGTGTTCGGAGGCTGGTTCTCCGAAGGTCTTCGGAGGCTGTTTCACCAAAGGGTTCGGTGGGCTCTGGTTGCTGCAGCTGTTGCAGCGGAGTGTGCCTATCGGAGGGGTCCGACAGTACACGATGATTGGTTGTACTGAAGGTCTCGGTATTTTGGGCGGAACACCGGAGTATGTATCGGAGGTTGCTTACCCGGAGAGGTCTCCGGGGTACTGGATACACTTGTCTGCTTGTCTATGGTGCGCAGGGGACTTCGGAGGCGACGGACAGTTCGTAGCAAGTGAACTTGGGTCAAGCGGGAGGCTTGATGGCTGGGGAGCAGGGAGCTCCATCACAAAGGCTGCAAAGGGGTCGAGGTCAGACCTCGGGTCGAGGTGCGCCAGGAGAAGGCAATAAGTGCGGAGCGTGGCTTCGGGTGAAGGTACTCCGAGACGAAGTCCTCAGAGGCGAGGCACTTCGAAGGGTACTCCGAATGGAGTGACTTCGGAGTATGGTGGATCAAGTCCTCAGTAGAGGCAAGGTGTTCGAAGTGTGCTCCGGAGGGAGACACCCGAAGGTATACCCGACGAAGGTCTCAGAAGTCGAGGTGCATCGAAGGCATGGTCCAGGTGAGGCTAGTCGAGGAGTGTGCTCGGGGAGAGACACTGCGACAAAGTGCTCATGGAATGCTTCATGCGGAGGCCTTGGACGAAGGAGGGACTTCGAAGGGTGGTACTCCGAAGGTGGGGCTTCGGAGTGAGGCTGGCTTCGGAGCAAGGCTGGCTCCGGAGTGAGGATGACTTGAGGTACTTCGGCCATGCATGGCTTCGGTACACGGACTGACGAAATTCAAGCTGGGAGAAGCTGCGAAGCCATGGTGGTCCACTTCAAAGGTGTTGGTGCGAAGGCCCAAGGGCTTTGACGGCTTCGGCTCAAAACCGTCACTGTATCGAAGGCTGACTTCGGTGAAGCGAAGGCCGTCAGGCTCAAGGCTTCTCACCGAAGCTACCGCACCCCTCGCGTGCGAAGGGGGGCTTCAGAAGGGTCCAAAACTGTAAAGGCTGACAGTGTCTGCTCTATAAAAACTGACGCTGTCCCCTCCGCAAAGCTGACAAAGGAAGCCTCCAAATAAAGTAGACTACCTTTTGTACCCCTCTGTTCTGATGAGACAAAACCAATGTAAACCCTAGGGGTAAAGTAGTCATTTCACATGGGTGAATAGTGCCTATAAATAGTGGAGGCTGGGTAGGTCACATTAACACTTTGAGCATTCATTGTAAAACTCCTGTGCTAGCCACTACACTCTATATTCATTCTGTGAGTTCAATTTTTGTGTTCCCTGTTCAAGCATCGAAGTCTTGATTCTGTATTCATTTTCTGCTTGAGCTTGTTTGCATACCTCGCTGCATGCTTCGATCTCTTGTGTGTCACTTCGATTGACTTGAGGTAGTGCACCGAAGCCTGTTTGGGCGAAGCGTGTTTGAGCGAAGTGTGCTTTTCAGTGTGTGTTTGCTCTGTGTAAACTGGAGGCTAGACCTCGCTGATTACTAGCGAAGCACTGATCGAAGCCCGTTTTTCTTCCCGTGTCGAAGCCCTTAGCGAAGTCTGTTTTGTGTGCGTTTTGACCATCGAAGTACGAAGCCCAGCACTAGTTGCTGTCGCTAAGTATTTTGATCGAAGTCCTCAGAGGGAGGTCCGCTCTTGCGAAGGGTGAAGTGCGAAGCCTGCTCGGAGCACCCTGTGTGCGGAGCCTGCACTGACTTAGCAGAGCTGATTTTTCGGGGTTGTGGGTGGAGCGAAGTCTTCTTGGCTTCTTACTTTTGCTCCTTGCGAAGCCTGTTTTCGGAGCTGTAAAATACCTCCAAACCAGAACTTCGAAGGGTGTGTTCGAAGCCTGTTCCGCAGAAGACAGAATTAAAACAGAGGGTGCGCGAAGCAAGAAAGCTTCAAAGCTCCCCCCTCAAGCGCACTTCGAATTGCAGACAGTGGCAGAGAACTTAGCTTTTAGGACTAAGGTCCCCACGGACGGCGCCAACTGTTGTAGCAATTGTGTTAGCTGCAACACAGGTTTTGTATGTGTGTATGGTGTGTAAAATGAACCTCGAAGGGTTCTCTAAGAAGGAGAAAAGATTTATACTGGTTTGGACCTCCCCTAAGGGATAATAGCCCTACGTCCAGTTTTGTGGATTTGACATAGTATGCCTCGGTAAAATCTAGATGATCCAAAGGATATCATGGCCCTGGAGGAGCTGAACTATTACAAGGGCTAAATGCTCTCTATAAGTCATAGGCTTATAGGGGAAAAAGGGAAAAAAAGGCTAGTCTACTGTACAAAGTGCTTTATAGCTTGACAGACGTGTCAGATAAACGTCACTTCTTGACCAGCTAAACGACATACTAGGGGCAGAGGGGCCCCTAGTATGACTTCTACACTGTAGCGAGGTACAGATATTTTCTGGGTTCGGAGTAGTGGCCGGAGCTCTTCAGGTGGAGGCGGCAAGGAAGGCTTCGAAGGACACTCCGAAGTGGGTTTCGAAGTATACTCTGGATTGAACTCTGAATCGGCTGAGGGTCCGGAGACTGGCTCTCTGGGGAGCTCCGAAAGGAGCTCGAAGGTCAACTCCAAACAAAGCTCGGGGGTTAACTCCGAAGTTAGCCCGGAGGATAACTCCGAAACTAGCCTGAGACCTGGCTTCTCGCAAACTTCAAAGGGAGCTTGGAGGCTTCGCTCTAGAGGACTCCGAAAGGGGTTCGGAGGCCTCGCTCTAGACGATTCCGAAAAGAACCTCGAGACTTAGAAATAACTTCACCAGATAGGGACATGCTTCGACAGTGTCGGGCTCCGGGTCGAAGGCTGTCGGAGGCTGACGTCATTTGGCCCCTGTTTAAGGGAAAACTTATTCCCCCAACACCGGCTCTCGATCCCTCGAGCCACCTTGTCACTTGAACTGGCTTCCCTTTCGCTGAGTCGATCGACGCTTCATCTTGATCAACCGTCAACTCATGTTTTGTTCGATCTCCATGCGTACATCTGACTCCACTCTCGACTTCGACTGACACCCTCGACCATCAGGCATTAGACTCCCCGTCTAACCCTGATCCAGTGCCATCAACAGTTGACGAGTAACTCGAGCCTGCACACACGAGACAAACACAAACACACCCCATATCCAAAACACCCAGACACAAACTCATGTCAACACCTTGTCAATCACTCATCATTACCATGAATCATAGTGAGAAACCTCACTATGTTCCTCAATCTCCCACTTGATGAGTGCATTGACAACTCAAGATCAAAAGAAGTGTAAAGAAAAAATTCAGCACACAAGTGACCATGAAAGCTTGAGAAACCAAGGGTGGTTTCGGTCTTGATGATGAGTGATTGACAAGGATGATCGATTGAGCGAGAATGGTCGAGAGTTTGTGGAGTGCATCGAGGATATCGATGTGGTGTGAAGGTGTGGCTGCCGAGGGTTTTGACAGTGCATCGCGTTCTTGTTTTCGCTTGTCTTGTTTGTGCAGGGTGGAGATGCTAACAGACTGTCGACGGTGGGTGATCGAGGGTTGAGCGGGGAGCTTAATGCCGAGGATCAAGGAGGCTGGGCGAAGTTTGGGTAGATCTCAAGAATGCATGAAGAGAGAGAGAGCGAGACTCGAACGGACGGCTGACAGACGGACGGCTGCCTGCGACGGCGTGTTGACCATGTTCGCGAGAGGGAGGCCATGACAAGCATTCGCGCGGCTCGAGGGGATCGGGAGCGGAAGTGGCTTGCTGATGCTCGGAGTCACGAAGCGGTGTCACGAGTCGAGGAGCTGAAAAGGCTTTGTCGGTTTTTGCTGAAAACCATCGAAACATTTTCCGTTTTTACTATTTCAATAAAATAGTATCAAATTGTTAGTTTAAATTTTTAGTGTCATAGTGTGTATCTTTTTAGTGTATTTTTGGAATGTATATTCTGAAAATATATTAAAAATGAGTCAAATGTAATTTTCTTTTTTAGTAATAGGGTTTATTCAATTTTCAGTTTTCAGATTTGTAATTAGGAAACTCTAGGGGGCTGTTTGAAATTGTGTCTTGGCTGTGCTGGCCGGTGTGGTGGAATCCAGAACAATCTAAACATCAAATTCACTTTTGCTTCTAGAGCTGGTTCTAACCGAGAGCATTTCTCCTGGGTAATCCTCATGATGATGAATAGCATTGCTTGAACTTGTCGGTTGAGGAACTGAGTGCTGTGAGCCTTTGTGCCAGAAGAACTACAGAGATTTCGAAAATGATCTGCCACAGTTTGTTCTTTCCTGAGTGTATTCGCCCGGGTGTTTTTGGAGCACCAGCACATGATTGTGAATAGCGCCAGTTCAATTGCCGGATGGCTACAGCATTGCCATGAGTTTTTCTGCCATATTGCACTGATTTTGGCGTGAAGATGAATAGCTGCTACAGATTTTGCCTGCGATGCTGAGTTTGTCAATATAGCTACAGCTTTGTCTTCAGCCATGGCGTTTAATCACCCGTGAGTTTTTTTCTGCGGTATTGCGTTGATTGTGTTGATTGAATTTGCTTTGTCCGAGGAGTTTTTTACCAGAACGTTTGGAGAGATCAATCCAGAATTGTTGAGCAACAGAAAATCAATTTGAATTTTTCTTCCTTGTTTGATCTACCGAGAGCATTTTTTTTTCTCTCAAGCGATGTGCATTTGATCTGGTACAGTACGCAGTTGTTTGATGGTTCTGCTACATGCTGCTCGGGCTGTCCAGAATTTTCCAAGACATCAAATCAAACTTTGCTTCTGTGATTTTTCCTCTTGCAATGTGTTGATCATCCGAGACTCATTTGCTGAGTGCACATGATTTGGAACAAGGGATTCCAGAACTTTCATTTGAGAGCAACCAATTTTGTTTTTGCTTTTTGCAAGCTTTGATCAGCCATGCCAGTTCTTTTTCCCTAGCATTGATGCATTAACCGTTGCCATGAGATGCTTGGCTGCTGAAATCAGTTGACGGGGAACAGCATCAGGAAGCTTTGCCGGAAGAGAAACAGGTTTGCCGATTTTTATGTGCTACAGAGAAGAACAGCCAGCGCTAGAGAGATTGTGAACAGATTTGCTGCAAGGAGGTTCTTCTTTCAGATAAGCACATCTACCAGCTATGAATCAGTTTTGATTGATGGTACTGTTAATATAGTCTTGCTGTTTTGCTGTTTTGCTGTTCTCTCTAGGGTAGCAAACTGTCATTTGATTAGTCTCTAAAACTGAATTGTTTTGGCATTATGTATTCAAGCTGTTTAGTTTAGTCTAATCTGATTCATTGTTTGTTCTCTGAACCTAATTGAAACACTCCAACTGATCTTGAATACCTAGTTTACACGGTTTAGTTCACTTTCATGAGTGCCTGTGTTGTTACAGCTACTGTTGTTGGAAAGTATTATCTGATTTCTGAGTATATTGGTTCAGTATTGAATGGTCTGTCTCAAGCAGTGTGAATATTATTGGTTGAATACTTTCTGAACTGAATTAGTAGGTGTAATCCTTGCTGGTGTATCTGTATTTTAGCAAGAGGTGAACTGTTCTGTTCAAATTTATTGATCTGATTTCTTGAGTTAAGTGTTCTGAATTCTGCTCCACTATTCACACACTTTTAGATTCTAGTTAAATGTTCTGAATTCAAATCTATGTTGAATTAACTTGTGTCAGAACCTGAAAGTGTTTAGCCAGTTTGGTTGAGTATATTTTGATTGGTTGATCTCAGGTTTGCTGCTGTATCGGTTATATCTGATTTGTTGACAAGGATAGTTAATGAGTCTTCTGAGTTGATTGTTGGTTGAAGTGTATCATTGCAAACCGAACTGTAATTAACCTAATACATCTTGTTGAATATTCAGATTTACACTCTAGGACAGAAATTGCTACTTTGCTGTTTTGAATTAAGTTGGTTCAACTTTGTCAGTATTGCAATAGTGTTTACTATTCATCGTTCGAAACGTTTTATAAGTTCTAGTTTCTGATTTCAACTAGGCTGAGGTTTTAAAAAGGCTGTGTGCTGTTTTGGATCTATTTGAAATTGAGTATTGCATATTGAATCAAAATTGATCAAATAGGCTTTGCTGAAATTGTCTTTTACTATTCACAATCCGAAAAATTTCAGATTTGAATGAAACTCATTTGACATTGAATTGAATCTATCTGAGCTTTTCTTCAAATTTGACATTTGATCTTTAAAGTGAGTATCTCTGATAACTATGGTCTAGGAACTCGAATCAGAGCTGTTTTTGAGATTTTGACTCTGTTTGAGCTTCACATTCGTACTGTTTGAATTGAGTCGTGATTTTATGTTTTTAGAGGAGCGTTGAGTGATTTGATTAGGCCATCACTTCGAAAGAAGTTGTCGAGGCACCTATTCACCCCCCTCTAGTCGCCATTCCGATCCCACAAAAGCTCTAAAGAGAGCAAACTTAAGAAACATGTCACTTGACAAGAAGATAGAGCACAACCTACCTCAAAAGCTCAAAAGATCAACAAATTCACCAAATATTCATGAACTCTCCCCCTTTGGCAATACAGACAACAAGATATCCCCATGAGTTGAGAGAGTAAAGTGACCATGAATGCTTCTAGAATATGATTAAGTTTAATTACAGTACAAACACTTCTTGTGCCTCACAAACTGTTCTAGCTAAACTGTATGACAAGCTTAAATGTACACAATCTAAATATTCGTATGAGAAAGCATTTTGAAGTTTAAGCAAATAAAAGTGAGAAACCAAGGGTTGGTTTCGGTGTTTTGTGATGAGTGATTGACAGGCTTTTTACCCTCTGTTCGAAGGATACCTCCGAAGGAGGTTCGGAGGTTGGACCTCCGAAGGGGCTTCGGAGGTGGTTTCACCGAAGGGTGTTCGGTGTTTGCTTGCTGCAGCTGTTGCAGCGGAGTGTGCTTGTCGGAGGGGTCCGACAGTACGCGATGACTGGGTTCGTACCGAAGGCTTCGGTACTTTGGGTGGTACACCGGAGTGTGTGCCGGAGATTGCTAACCCGGAGAGGTCTCCGGAGTACTGGATACACTTGTTTGCTTGTCGGTGGTGCGCAGGGACTTCGAAGGCGACGGACAAGGTTCGAGCCAGGTGAACCTGGGTCAAGCGGGAGGCTTGATGCCAGGGGAGCGGGGAGCTCCGTCACGGTGGCTGCGAAGGTGGTCCGGGTCGGTCCTCGGGTCGAGGCGCGCCAGGTGAAGGCAGAGAGTGCGGAGCGTGGCTCCGGCTGAAGGTGCTCCGAGACAAAGTCCTCGGAGGTGAGGCACTTCGAAGGTACTCCGAATGGAGTGATTTCGGAGTTGGTTGGATCAAGTCCTCTGCGGAGGCAAGGAGTTCGAAGTGTGCTCCGGAAGGAGACACTCGAAGGTACCCGACGAAGGTCTCAGAAGTCGAGGTGCATCGAAGGCATGGTCCGGGTGAGGCTCGTCGAGGAGTGTGCTCGGGGAGAGACACTGCGACGAAGTGCTCATGGAATGCTTCATGCAGAGGCCTTGGACGAAGGAGGGACTTCGAAGGGTGGTACTCCGAAGGTGGGGCTTCGGAGTGAGGATGACTTGAGGTGCTTCGGCCTGCATGGCTTCGGTACACGGACTGACGGAGTTCGAGCTGGGATTAGCTGCGAAGCCATGGTGGTCCACTCCGGAGGTGTTGGTGCGAAGGCCCAAGGAGCTTTGACGGCTTCGGCTCAAAACCGTCACTGTATCGAAGGTCATCTTCGGCGAAGCGAAGGCCACCAGGCTCAAGGCTTCTCGCCGAAGCTACCGCACCCCTCGCGTGCGAAGGGAGGCTGCAGAAAGTCAAAGACTGCAAAGGCTGACACTATCTGTTCTGTAAAAGGCTGACACTGTCCCCTCTGCAAAGCTGACAGAGAAGCCTCCAGAATAAAGGTGGACTACCTTTTGTACCCCTTAGTTCTGTAGAGACAAAATCAATGTAAACCCTAGGGGTAAAGTAGTCACTTCCTTTGGGTGAACTATGGGCTATAAATATGGGGGCTCGGTAGGTAACATTGAAAACTTTGAGCATTTACTGTTGAGCTCCTGTAGACACATACTTCGATTGAATACATCCAGAGAGTTCATTTTTGTGTTCCTTGTTCAAGCGGCGAAGCCCTGCTTCTTTGTGCTTTTTGCTTGAGCTCGCGTTACATACCTCGCCTGTTGTAGTGCACCGAAGCCTGTTGAGGCGAAGGCTGTTTAGTGCGAGGTGTGTTTTGTCAGTGTGCGTTCGCTCTGTGTAACAGGAGGCGTGACCTCGCTGCTTACTAGCGAAGCCCTGTTTGTTGCCCGTTTTGCTTCTTGTGTCGAAGCCCCTAGTGTAGTCTGTTTGTGTGCGTGTAGACCTTCGTGTACGAAGCTCAGCACCAGTTGCTGCTGCCAAGTACTTGGTCGAAGTCCTCAGAGGGTTGTCCACTCTTGCGAAGGGTGAAGTGCGAAGCCTGCTCGAAGCACCCTGTGTGCGGAGCCTGCACTGACTAAGCAGAGTAGATTTCCGAGGGTTGTAAGTGGAGCGAAGTCTTCTTGGCTTCGAACTTTTGCCCCTCCGAAGCCTGTGTTCGAAGGTGTCGAAGTACCTCCGAACCAGACCTTCGAAGGTAGTGTTCGAAACCTGTTCCGCAGAAGACAGAACTGAAACCGAAGGCTAGTTTTTAGCCCGAAATTTTAAAAGCTCCCATTCACCCCCCCTCTGGTCGCCGTTTCCGGTCCAACAATTGGTATCAGAGCGGGTTAAGATCACCAGTTGACCTTAACCGGTTTTGTGATCTGTTGGCGGCATGGATAGAATCAGTAAAATTCCTCTGTTCGATGGGACAGACTTTGCATACTGGAAGGTGCGCATGGAGGCTTACTTGTTAAGCCAAGGAAATGCAATTTGGGAGATTGTGGACTCACAATACTCCATCCCTGAGACTCGCACCTCTCAGACTGAGAAGGATCAGTATATTGCCAATTCCAAGGCAAGAAACATACTGTTCATCGGTTTGAGTAGAAGTGAGTTCGATAGGGTGCAGCACCTTAGGACTGCTAGGGAGATTTGGACAACTCTCACTGTCTTTCATGAGGGCTCTGCTCAGATTAAGGCCAGGCGCCAAAGCACCTACAATCAACAGTATCAGCTGTTTGTGCAGGCACCTGGTGAATCTGTAGATGCCATGTTTTCTCGCTTTGACGCGATAGTGAGTAACTTGCGGTCCAACGGGACGCTTGCTTACAGTGATCACGATAGGGCTATCAAGCTTCTCTATGCTCTTGACCGTAGCATATGGGAAGTAAAGATATCCAGCATTGAGGAGTCCACAGGCTATGACACTCTAACCTGTGATGAACTCTTTAGCAAGCTAAAGTCCACAGAGATTGCCAAGGCATCTCTTGGTGTGCACAGAAGCTCTTTGCCACAGCCATTGGCATTGGTTTCTAGCACTAGCCGTGGCACCACTGCAGAACCAAGCACATCAGGCACTTGTGTTTTTGCAGATGGTTTTGCTTTGTCTTCCGTGGTCTCCGTCACAAAGGAGCAGGTGGACACTCTAGCTGATGATGAGCTTGCTCTCATTGCCCGGAGGTTCACCCGCTTTCATCATGAGAGTCGGGATCAGAGGAGAAGTGGTTTTAGTGGCTGCTATGAATGTGGCGACACCTCTCACATTAAGGCCAATTGCCCCAAGGTCAAGAAGAGAGATGAGAGTGAGCGCCCCAAATACCACAAAAAGGAGAGGAAGCCCTTTGTGAAGGGCAAGCACGGCAAGATGGCTAAGAAAGTAGCCAAGGCCGCTTCCAGAGCCTTTGTTGCTGCTCTCAGCGACATCGACACTTCCTCAACTGAGGAGTCGAGCTCTGAGGAGGAGGAGTCCCCAAGGAAGGAGGACAAGAAGGACAAGAAGGGACGTGACTTCACCGGCCTTTGCTTCATGGCCGACAGCGATCACAGCGGCGATGAGCATGACTCATCTGAGGTAAACCTATCATCTGACCAGCTACTAATTAAATTAGATGAGCTGAATGAAGTAGTGCTTGGTCAGGATAGATTACTTGTGCAAGCCGCTAGAGAAAAAAAAGACCTTAGACTTAGGCTAGAATCTATTTCTACTGAATATGCCATGCTTAAGTCTAAGTTTAATGATGCTGAATGTGAATCATGTTCTGTTGTCATGAGTGAGCTTGCTCAGTTGCGTTCTGTTCATGCTCAAACTCTTTCTGAGCTTGAGACTGCGCAGAAGCAGCTTTTGGAGGTGGATTCTAGACCTCATGATGTTATTGAATGCATGAACTGCTCTTTATTACGCGATAGCATTAATTTACGTGATAAGCATGTTCATGATTTGGAGGCTAGATTGGAGAGGGCCGGTAGTTCTAAGGATGTGCAACCTGTTTGTGACACTTGCATTACCCTTAAGGACCAGCTAGGCACTGTTAGAGAGCGAGCTGAAAACCTCATGTCTGAAAATGAATACCTTCTTTCCGTGGTAAACAAATGCACTGAGGGAAAGGGTAGGATGGATTTGCTCTTGGCCAAAACCAAGTTGTGTGCTGACAGAGCAGGGGTAGCTCTAGGTTTGGGTTTTGAGAGGAAAGCTTCAGACAGTAAGACCAAAACTGTTTTTACCTCTCCCACCACCCTAGAGAAAGAGAGAGCTCTGTTGGACACCCCATCAGCCAAAAAGCCTACCCATCCTCCAAAGAAAACCACTCCTCCTGCCAAGAAAAATCCTCCCAAGAAAACCACACAAAAGAAACCCAAGGAGCCTGTGAGAGTTGCTCCTGTGACCCAAGAGAGTGCCCCTAGGAGAGTGTTCCATTGTTCTTATTGTCAGCGGGCGGGTCATTTGGTTGGATTTTGTTTTCGTCGCATCAAGGATGAGTGACACTCTCAGGCGATGAGTTACCGGGACATGCATTACCCATCTCTAGGTATGCATGAGTCTGAGTTTTACTATCGTCCTGCTTTTGAGGCTCCTCGTGCTTCTCTGAGAGGTTTTGCTCCTCGAGGTCTTCACCATGTTTCATATGGTGGTAGACCTCGGGCTAGCAGATTTGTACCTCGTCAGAGTAGGAGACCTCGACATGTTGTTCTTTCACAGCATGTAGGTAGACCTCGCACTTTGCATCATTCTGATTATTATGTGTGTAGACCGTCTGCTTTTACTGTGCCTACTACTCGTGTCACTCAGTGCTGGATGCCTCGTCATTGTTTTACTCACCCCAGCACTGAGCGATCGAGACGTTCTTATCATGTGTAGGCGACAGATCGAGGCCTGGAGGGCACGTGGATCATGGACTCCGGTTGTTCGCGCCACATGACCGGAGACGCAGCTTGGTTCTCCAGCCTCACCACAACCAAGCAAAGGGAACATATCACCTTCGGAAACAATCGAAGGAGTAGAGTGAAAGGTAAAGGTGTGGTAAGAATTAATTCGAACTTCATTCTCAAAGATGTTGCTTTGGTTGAAAACCTGGGATACAATTTGCTGTCTGTATCTCAGTTGCTTGATGAGGGCTTCGAAGTGCGATTTCATCGCGATACTTCGCAAGTGCTCAATTCTGATGGCGTTGTGGTGTGTATGATCTTTAGGGTTGGGAGAGTCTTTGGAGCTGATTTTTCAGAGTCATCTGGTTCTTCTCATTGTCTTGTTGCACATTCAACTTCTGAGCTATGGAAGTGGCATAGGAGACTAGGGCATATGAGCTTTGAATTGCTCGCTCGTCTGAGCGCCCTAGGTCTGATCCGAGGATTGCCCAAGCTCAAGTTTGAGAAGAATTTAGTTTGCGCTCCTTGTCGACATGGAAAAATGATTGACGCTTCGCATTCGCCAGTCACCACAGTGATGACTGAACAACCTGGAGAACTTCTCCATATGGACACTGTAGGTCCTTCTCGGGTTAGTTCTTTAGGCGGCAAGTGGTATGTATTAGTTATTGTCGACGATTTCTCTCGCTACTCTTGGGTCTTCTTTCTTGCCAGCAAGGATGAAGTGTTTTCACACTTTCGGAGCTTGGCTTTGAGATTTTTCACTGAACTCCCTGGTGCATTAAAATTCATTCGAAGCGATAATGGCACTGAGTTCAAAAATAGTCTCTTTGTTGATTTTTGCATGGAGCATGGCATAGAACATCAATTCTCTGCTCCGCGGGTTCCTCAACAGAACGGTGTTGTTGAGAGGAAAAATCGCACTTTGGTTGAGATGGCTAGGACGATGCTTGATGACATAGGACTCCTAGAAAATTCTGGGCTGAGGCCATGAACACTGCTTGTTACATCTCAAACCGAATATTCTTGCGCTCAATTTTAAATTTGACATCTTATGAGCTGCGTTTTGGGAGACAGCCCAAGGTTACTCATCTTCGAGTTTTCGGCTGTCGCTGCTTTATCCTAAAACGTGGTAACTTGGATAAATTTGAGTCGCGATCTTCTGACGGGATCTTTTTGGGTTATACTACTCATGGTCATTCTTATCGTGTTTATAACTTGGAAACTAACACTGTCATCGAGTCATGTGATGTGACTTTTGATGAATCAACCCCCTCTGTTAGTTCTGCTTTTGAACAGGCAAATGAACACGACATGGAACAGACCTTATTCGAAGACGAAGATCCCGGAGAATTCGAGGATGAACCCCTACTACCCTCGACGACAACCCCCGAAGCTGACCCCGCTTCAACTACTTCGGCACGAGGTCCCGAAGCGACTACCTCAACATCGGCCATCTTGGACCACTCCAACGCACAAGTTGAGGGGGAGACTGCATCCCGCCGCGAGGCTCCACATCATGTTCAAAGGATGCACCCTCCCGAGCAGATCATTGGTGAGCTTGATCAAAGGGTAACACGTTCTCATGCCCACTTCACTAATGCTGCTTTTGTTGCTTCTTTCGAGCCCTTAGATGTTAGTCATGCACTTTCTGATTCTAGTTGGATCAATGCCATGCATGAGGAACTTGAAAATTTTGAGAGAAACCAAGTCTGGACTTTAGTTGATCCTCCACCAAATGTTCATTTCATTGGAACAAAATGGATTTTCAAAAATAAACAAGGGGAGGATGGAACTATAGTTAGAAACAAGGCTAGACTTGTAGCTCAGGGCTTTTCTCAACTAGAAGGGATTGATTTTACTGAAACTTTTGCACCTGTTGCTCGCCTTGAGGCCATTAGGATTTTGCTTGCCTTTGCGACATCCCGGGGATTCAAACTCTATCAAATGGATGTCAAAAGTGCTTTTCTTAATGGCTTCATAGGTGAAGATGTTTATGTAAAACAATCCCCTGGTTTTGAAAACCCCAAGTACCCACATAAAGTCCTTAAACTTCATAAGGCTCTTTATGGACTCAAGCAGGCCCCTCGGGCGTGGTATGATAGACTTAAGTCTTTTCTGCTTGAGCGAGGGTATTTGATGGGCTCTGTTGATAAAACTTTGTTTACTCTCAAGCATGGCAAAGATTTCCTCCTAGTTCAGATTTATGTGGATGATATCATCTTTGGTGGCTCTTCTCATGCTTTGGTTGCCGAGTTTGCAGATACCATGAGCAGGGAGTTTGAAATGTCGATGATGGGTGAACTCACCTTTTTCCTTGGTTTGCAAATCAAGCAAAGCAAACAAGGTACTTTTGTCCACCAGACAAAGTACACCAAGGACCTGCTCAAGAAGTTCGACATGTCCGATGCGAAGCCCCTCGCCACTCCAATGGCTACATCTGTAGCATTGGACCCTGACGAAGATGGAGAAGCCGTAGATCAGAAGGAGTTCCGGAGCATGATCGGCTCCCTCCTCTACTTGACTGCCACGAGGCCGGACATACACTTCGCAGTGTGTCTGTGCGCTCGTTTTCAGGCTTCACCACGAGCTTCGCACCGTCAAGCGGTTAAGCGCATCCTAAGGTATCTCAAACACACCCTTGAGTTCGGCATATGGTATTCAACGTCTTCTTCTTTATGTCTTCGAGGTTATTCCGATGCGGACTTTGCTGGGTGTAGAATTGATAGGAAGAGTACCTCTGGTACTTGTCATTTTCTGGGTACATCTCTGGTTTGCTGGTCTTCCCGCAAACAGTCTAGTGTTGCACAATCGACGGCTGAGGCCAAATATGTTGCTGCAGCTAGCTGTTGCTCTCAGATTTTGTGGATGGTTTCCACTTTGCGGGATTTCGGGTTAGATTATAAGAGTGTTCCACTTTTCTGTGATAACACTAGTGCTATTTGTATTGCAAACAACCCGGTTCAGCACTCCAGAACCAAACACATTGATGTACGGTATCACTTTCTCAGAGATCACAATGAGAAGGGTGATATTGAACTTCAATATGTTGATACCCAACACCAGCTTGCCGACATTTTTACAAAACCCCTCGATGCTTCTCGATTTGCTTACTTGCGTGGGGAACTTGGCATTTGTCACCCTTACGGCATCTTGTGAGGGGGAGCAGCTTTAGATGGATATGCTTCTGCCTAATTGTGTTGAAATTGTATTTTCATATTTTGCACTTATATGCCTGCTTATAATTCATGAAATCATGTCAGCTCAGCTCTTGTTAATTCATCTGGAACATTCATGTGCATGATGTTTTATTTTCAAATTCAAATCGTGCTCACTGCTTAGTCTTGAATCTAGCATGTTTAGGCAGGACTGCTTTTAGCTATCTTTTATCTGCTTGATAGCAAGACACTGTTCATTGGTTGCTAAAAATTGCAACTTGAAAAATGTTCTACATTTTCATGGATATTCATAAAGTGCCAAACATTGGTTCACTTAGTTAAAATCAACAATTCCATGATTTGCATGCTTATAAGAGAAAAGATCCAGGTGGGTTTGTTTGTCGCACTACTCTATTCTAGACTGCTTACCATTGCACATCGGTCTGAACTGGAATATTGTAGTGTATACCAAAATCTTTGCCTTAAGCTTCTTATGGCTTTCACGCCTAGGCTTGGCCTGATTGGAAAGTATAAGGTGGACAAACAAATAACCCCTGGCACTAAGAAAAGAACAACAAAATTCATTGTCTATCAAGTTTGCTTTTCAAGCTCCATTTGAACTGGACTTGTCTGTCTAGAGTAGTAATTGACTAGCTTTGTGCCGTCCTTGCTCTTACTTGTCTAGTTTCTTTGACTAAGTGGTGATGCTTTTTATTTCAAAAATTGATCAAATCACATGCTTCATCATGTTTTTAGAGAATATTAATTTGAGCTGAGCCCATGATCATTGAGGTTACTGTTGACATATTTTTGCTTCATATGTCTTTGCAATTCTTTTACATTCTCCTTGATGCTTGCATTGCCAAAGGGGGAGAAATTCCGGAGAGATTTGCTTTGTTCTCTGCCGCAAGGGGGTATAATTTCAAAGAGGGAGAAAATTTGACATAAAGGGGGAGAAGATTTTTTATTGCCAAAGGGAAAATTCAACTCAGGGGGAGTTTTTTTTTCGTTGCCGAAGGGGCTTTTTACTCCTTTGAGAAAGGGGGCGGAAAATTCTTTTATCAAGTGACATGATTTGGCTCTTTTCTGAGTTTTTATGGTCACTTGTGTGCTGAAATTTTTTACATTTTCTTGAACTTCGATTTGGTTGTCAATGCACTCATCAAGGGGGAGATTGAGAAACCAAGGGTTGGTTTCGGTGTTTTGTGATGAGTGATTGACAAGCTTTTTACCCTCTGTTCGAAGGGTACCTCCGAAGGGGGTTCGGAGGTTGGACCTCCGAAGGGGCTTCGGAGGTGGTTTCACCGAAGGGTGTTCGGTGTTTGCTTGCTGCAGCTGTTGCAGCGGAGTGTGCTTGTCGGAGGGGTCCGACAGTACGCGATGACTGGGTTCGTACCGAAGGCTTCGGTACTTTGGGCGGTACACCGGAGTGTGTGTCGGAGGTTGCTAACCCGGAGAGGTCTCCGGAGTACTGGATACACTTGTTTGCTTGTCGGTGGTGCGCAGGGACTTCGGAGGCGACGGACAAGGTTCGAGCCAGGTGAACCTGGGTCAAGCGGGAGGCTTGATGCCAGGGGAGCGGGGAGCTCCGTCACGGTGGCTGCGAAGGTGGTCCGGGTCGGTCCTCGGGTCGAGGCGCGCCAGGTGAAGGCAGAGAGTGCGAAGCGTGGCTCCGGCTGAAGGTGCTCCGAGACAAAGTCCTCGGAGGTGAGGCACTTCGAAGGTACTCCGAATGGAGTGACTTCGGAGTTGGTTGGATCAAGTCCTCTGCGGAGGCAAGGAGTTCGAAGTGTGCTCCGGAAGGAGACACTCGAAGGTACCCGACGAAGGTCTCAGAAGTCGAGGTGCATCGAAGGCATGGTCCGGGTGAGGCTCGTCGAGGAGTGTGCTCGGGGAGAGAGACTGCGACGAAGTGCTCATGGAATGCTTCATGCGGAGGCCTTGGACGAAGGAGGGACTTCGAAGGGTGGTACTCCGAAGGTGGGGCTTCGGAGTGAGGATGACTTGAGGTGCTTCGGCCTGCATGGCTTCGGTACACGGACTGACGGAGTTCGAGCTGGGATTAGCTGCGAAGCCATGGTGGTCCACTCCGGAGGTGTTGGTGCGAAGGCCCAAGGAGCTTTGACGGCTTCGGCTCAAAACCGTCACTGTATCGAAGGTCATCTTCGGCGAAGCGAAGGCCACCAGGCTCAAGGCTTCTCATCGAAGCTACCGCACCCCTCGCGTGCGAAGGGAGGCTGCAGAAAGTCAAAGACTGCAAAGGCTGACACTGTCTGTTCTGTAAAAGGCTGACACTGTCCCCTCTGCAAAGCTGACAGAGAAGCCTCCAGAATAAAGGTGGACTACCTTTTGTACCCCTTAGTTCTGTAGAGACAAAATCAATGTAAACCCTAGGGGTAAAGTAGTCACTTCCTTTGGGTGAACTATGGGCTATAAATATGGGGGCTCAGTAGGTAACATTGAACACTTTGAGCATTTACTGTTGAGCTCCTGTAGCCACATACTTCGATTGAATACATCCAGAGAGTTCATTTTTGTGTTCCTTGTTCAAGCGGCGAAGCCCTGCTTCTTTGTGCTTTTTGCTTGAGCTCGCGTTACATACCTCGCCTGTTGTAGTGCACCGAAGCCTGTTGAGGCGAAGGCTGTTTAGTGCGAGGTGTGTTTTGTCAGTGTGCGTTCGCTCTGTGTAACAGGAGGCGTGACCTCGCTGCTTACTAGCGAAGCCCTGTTTGTTGCCCGTTTTGCTTCTTGTGTCGAAGCCCCTAGTGTAGTCTGTTTGTGTGCGTGTAGACCTTCGTGTACGAAGCTCAGCACCAGTTGCTGCTGCCAAGTACTTGGTCGAAGTCCTCAGAGGGTTGTCCACTCTTGCGAAGGGTGAAGTGCGAAGCCTGCTCGAAGCACCCTGTGTGCGGAGCCTGCACTGACTAAGCAGAGTAGATTTCCGAGGGTTGTAAGTGGAGCGAAGTCTTCTTGGCTTCGAACTTTTGCCCCTCCGAAGCCTGTGTTCGAAGGTGTCGAAGTACCTCCGAACCAGACCTTCGAAGGTAGTGTTCGAAACCTGTTCCGCAGAAGACAGAACTGAAACCGAAGGCTAGTTTTTAGCCCGAAATTTTAAAAGCTCCCATTCACCCCCCTCTGGTCGCCGTTTCCAGTCCAACAAAAAGCATCACTACCCAGACTAGCATACTAGACATGACAAGGTAAGAGATACAAAAGCTAGTCAAAAACAAACTCGAAAAGCACATCCCACTACAAGGAGCTACAGCAAACTTGATATGCGAGAAAAATTAAACTTTTTATTCCCTTTTTTAGTGCCAGGGGTTATTTGCATGTCAACCTTATGCTAACCGATCAAGCCAAGCCTAGGATAAACCATCGTAAGCTTAAGGCATTGATCATGGTATACACTTCAATGTCCCAGTTCAAACGAAAGTGCAATGGTAAGCAGTCTAGAACAAAGTAGTGCAACTACACACATGTCAACCTTATGCTAACTGATCAAGCCAAGCCTAGGATAAACCATCGGAAGCTTAAGGCATTGATCATGGTATACACTTCAATGTCCTAGTTCAAACCAAAGTTCAATGGTAAGCAATCTAGAACAAAGTAGTGTGACGACGCAAACCCACCTGGATCTTTTAAATTTTATCACAACTTTAGCATTTTTGTTTCATTTTTATCATTGACATTTTTCATTTTTTCATTTTTCAATTTTTTTATTTTTGAGCATAACAAGATCAAGTTGCGTATGAGCATCCAAATGAAAAGGACAAAGCTATCAAGTAAGTAATGAATAGCAAAAGCACCCTAGCCTATTCATGCTAGTTTCCAGACTTAGTAGTGACCACCATTTTCAAATTTTCACAAAGAAAAGCCATGCTCAAAACATATAGATAAATGAGTTCATTCTAAGCATAATCAAACAATGAATACAAGACACAATTGTAAAGTGCACACACAAGCATGTACATGTGAAAGCAATTAGTCATATTTCATAAGCATATGCAAAAGTACACAACTCCCCCTCACATGATGCCATAAGGATGACAAATGTCAAGCTCTCCCCTCAAAAATGAAAGACGAGAAGCATCGAGTGGCTTGGTAAAAATATCTGCAAGCTGATTCTGAGTATCGACAAAACGCAATTCAATATCTCCTTTTTCATTGTGATCTCTTAAAAAATGATAACACACGTCAATGTGTTTGGTCCTAGAATGCTGTACTAGGTTGTTTGCTAAACTGATTGCACTTGTATTATCACAAAATAATGGAACACGTGAAAAATACAACCCAAAGTCCCACAAAGTAGAAACCATCCACAAAATCTGTGCGCAACAGCTAGCGGCAGCTACATATTTAGCCTCGGTTGTAGACTGTGCAATGCTAGACTGTTTGCATGAAGACCAACACACAAGAGATGAACCCAAAAAATGGCATGTCCCAGAAGTACTATTGCGATCAATACGGCATCCAGCAAAGTTAGCGTCAGAACCTGATAACGAGCGCACAGACACATAGCAAAGTGTATGTCCGGCCTCATAGCCATCAAGTAAAGAAGGGAGCCGATCATGCTGTGATACTCCTTCTGGTCCACTTCTTCTCCGTCTTCATCTGGATCAAGTGCAACATAAGTACCCATCGGGGTAGCAAGAGATTACATCAGACATATCAAAGCGTTTAAGCAAGTCTTTAGTGTATTTTGTTTGATGGACAAATGTTCCTTGTTTTCTTTGCTTGATTTGCAAACCAAGGAAGAAAGTCAGTTCACCCATCATCGACATCTCGAATTCCCTGCTCATGGATTCAGCAAACTCGGTGACAAGAGTATGAGATGAACCACAAAATATTATATCATCAACATATATCTGAACGAGTAAGAAATCTTTGCCATGCATGAGAGTGAACAAAGTTTTGTCAACAGAGCCCATTTTGTACCCGTGATCAATCAAGAACGTCCTAAAGCGGTCGTACCAGGCCCTCGGAGCTTGCTTGAGCCCATATAGAGCTTTATGAAGTTTAAAGACTCTATGGGGGTACTTGGGATTTTCAAATCTAGGAGGCTGCTTGACATACACGTCAACTCCTATGAAACCATTTAGTAAAGTGCTTTTTACATCCATTTGAAAGAGTTTAAAGCCGCACTAAGATTCAAAAGCAAGCAAGATCCTAATGGCCTCAAGTCGAGCTACCGGTGCAAAAGTTTCTCCAAAATCAACCCCCTCGACTTGAGAATACCATTGAGCCACAAGCCTAGCTTTGTTTCTCACTATAGCCCCATCCTCCCCTTGTTTGTTTTTGAAAATCCATTTTGTACCAATGATGTGAATGTTAGGGGGTGGATCAACGAGAATCCAAACCTGATTTCTATAAAAATTTTCAAGTTCCTCATGCATGACGTTGATCCAACTCGCATCAAACAAAGCATGACTAACATCCAATGGTTCAAAATTTTCAACAAAAGCAGAATCAACTAAATGAGCATGAGATCGGGTTACTCGTTCATTTAGCTCGCCGATGATCTGATCCAGAGGATGCATTCTTTGAATATGAAGCGGTGCTTCTCTCTACGATAGAATCTCCTCCTCAACTCTTGCCGAAGTTTGCTCCAAACTCTCAGAAGTAGAATCTTCAGGTCCTCTTGTCGAAGTAGTCGAAGCTTCTGGAGTTTCCATAGAGGGAGGTAGTGGTATAGCATCAGGATCTTCATCATCTGATGGTTCTTCTTCCTCAAAAAGTGTTTCACTCATATCGTGCTCACTTGCAAATTCAAAATTAGTACTTACACATGGAGAAGTTTCATCAAAATATACATCACAAGATTCAACTATAGTGTTAGTTTCAAGATTGAAAACACGATAAGAGTGACCATGCAAAGAATAGCCCAAGAAGATCTCATCAGATGCGCGCGATTCAAATTTGTCCAAATTACCTCGCTTTAGGATGAAGCAACGACATCCAAACACTCTGAAGTGAGTGACCTTGGGCTTCCTCCCGAAGTGAAGTTCATAAGAAATCACATTAAGCAAAGAGCGCAAAAAGATCCTGTTGGAGATGTAGCATGTTGTACTCATGGCTTCAACACAAAATTTTCTAGGAGTCCTATGCTCGTTGAGAATCGTCCTAGCCATCTCCACAAGTGTGTGATTTTTCCTCTCAACCACACAATTTTGTTGAGGGACTCTAGGTGCAGAAAACTAATGTTCAATTCCATGTTCAAGGCAAAATTCTGGAAAAAACAGCTATTTTTGAACTCGATGTCGTTTTCGCTTCGAATAGCTTTCATTGCACCAGGGAGTTCATTGAATAGCCTCAGTGCTAAGCTTCAAAAGTGTATGAACACTTCATCCTTGCTCATGAGAAAGAAAACCCAAGAGTAACGAGAGTAGTCGTCAACAACAACAAGTACATACCATTTAACGCCTAACGAGCTAACCCGGGAAGGACCAACAATATCCATGTGAAGAAGCTCACCGGGTCGCTCAGTCATTACCATGTTTATGGGGGAATGTGAGGTGGCAACCATTTTTCCAAGACGACATGGAGCACAAATGAGTTTCATCTCAAATTTTAGCTTGGGCAATCCTCGAATGAGTCCTAGGGCACTCAATCTCACAAGAAGATCAAAGTGGATGTGCCCTAGTCTCCTATGCCACATCCAAAGCTCAGAACAAGGTTCAGCTAAAAGGCAATGAGAAGATCCAAATGAATCGAAGAAATCGGCTCCAAAAACTCTCCCTACTCTCAAAATTTTGCAAATAAAAGCACCAGAAGAATCAAGCACATAAGAGGCATCACGACTAAAATGAACCTCAAAGCCCTCATCAAGTAATTGTGAAACAAAAAGCAGATTGTACCCTAAGTCCTCAACCAAAACAACATTAGCGAGAGTGAAATTTTCATTAATTTTGATCATACCTTGGCCTTTCACTCTACTTTTGCGGTTGTTTCCAAATGTGATGCTTTCTCAATGCTTGGCTGAGGTGAAGCTGGAGAACCATGAAGACGTTCCAGTCATGTGACGTGAACACCCGGAATCAAGATCCACTTGTCCTCCAGCCTCCCATGCCTCCCCTAAGTAGAGACGGGAGATCTCGAGTACTCGGTGCTGGGTTTAGAAATAAGATGCCTATGTATCTAGCACTGGACTACTCAAGAAGTAGGTAAAGCAAGAGAATGTGTAGGATGAGAGTCATACTGAACATGAGGTCTTTTTGCAAATTGCTGAGGTCTCCTAAAATAATTTAGACCAAAACGCCTACGTGGTCTATCATCATACGAAGCATGATATAAACCACGATGGGCATAGACACTCATATTACTATGTGGATCCTCATAATGAGTATAAGTATGATAATCATAATCATGCAAATCAAATGAAGAATAATCATGAAAGTGTAAAGCATGAGCTAGCACAACATTCATCTTTCATACGTCTATAGCAAAAACCAATAAAATGACCTACACGATGACAATAAGAGCAATAAAAAACTTTCTTGGGTGTAGGTTTATAGGTTTATGGTGCAAACCTCATAGTTTTTCTAGGTTTTTGCTTGGAGCCAGTCTTGAGTGGTGGAATGATTATCCTTTTGGGTTGGGTAGGATTTTTGGCTTTCTGAGGTGTGTCTAACTAGACTCTCTCTTTCTCAAGGGTAGTAGGTAGAGTGAACACGGTTTGGCTTGGGGTATTTGATGACGTCCTCTCATATCCTAACCTAAGAGCTAACCCTACCCTGTCAGAACACATTTTGGTTTTATCCAAAAGCAAATCTATTTTACCCTTCCGTTCAGTGCATTTGTCTACCATGGAAAGCAGATAATCATTCTCTCATTCTCACACTTAAGTTTTTCTACTTGCTCTCTAGCAAAGTTGAGTTGGTCCTTCAGGATGATGTAGGTGGAACATGATGACTGCACATCCTTAGAACACTCACACTCTCCAATCTATCCTTAAGCTCATCAATATGCTTAACTCTCAGATTAATGCTTTCAATAAGTAAGGGACAATTTAAGCATTCACTGATGGCACAAGGACTAGAATCCACCTCCAAGAGTTGCTTCTGAACATTTTTAAGTTTTTCAAGATTTTGAGCACGAATCAGACACAACTGAGCAAGTTCATCCATAACAACAAGACATGACTCACATTCAGCAATTACAGACTTAGACTTCAACAAATCAAGTTCAGTAGAAAGTGATTCAATCTTAATCTTTAGTTCCTTTCGTTCTTTAGCAACAAGTTTAAGCAGTCTATCTTGTGAAATAATTGCATCATGTAATTCATCGTTTTGAACAAGTAACTGATCAAGTGATAGACTAACCTCAGATGAGTCAAGCTCATCAGTGTTGTGCTTGTCATTTGCCATGATGCAGAGGTCGTTGAAGTCCTTCGTCTTTTCCTTCTTTTCTTCATTCTTGCCTGGTTCTTCTTCATTAGAGCTTGGTTCTTCACTCGAGGTATTGTCAATGTCACTGAGTGCAGCCACGAAAGCTCTAGCCATCCTTTTTGCCACTTTTCCTCTGTTGCCTTTGAAGTATGGTTTTTTGTCTCTTTTCTGATATTTGTGTTCATGTTCATTCTTGGCTTTCAGTTTTGGGCAATTGGATTTAATATGATTAAGATCACCGCACTCAAAACACCCTCGAGAGCCTCCTCTTCTTTGATCTCTTCTATCATTGTAGATCCTAGTGAACTTTTTGACTATAAGAGCAAGCTCTTCATCGTCCAATGTGTACACTTGTTCTTTTGTGATAGAGACCAACGAAGACAAGGCAAAACCCCCAGATAAAACACAAACTCCAAACACACTACCTCCAGATGAGGTGCCACTGCCGGAACCAGAAACTAGTGCCATGGATTGTGGCAAAGAGTTCCCAGAGATGCCTTGGCGATCTCGGTGGACTTAAGCTTACTAAAGAGTTCATCGCATGTCAAAGTATCAAAACTCACAGACTCTTCAATGCTTGAGATCTTTACTTCCCATATGCTACGATTAAGATCATAGAGAAGTTTGATCGCCCTATCATTATTAGAGTAAGCTAGCGTCCCAGTGGAGCTCAAGTTACTAACAATTCCATCAAAATGTGCAAACATGGCATCTACAAATTCACCGGGGCCTTGCACGAACATTTGGTATTCTTGATTATACGTGCTCTGCCTCCTAGCCTTAATCTGAGAAGTGCCCTCATAAAATGTTCTCAAAGTCGTCCAGATCTCATGTGCAGTTCTAAGGTGCTGGACCCTATCAAACTCGTTGCGACTCAGACTGATGAAAAGTATGTTTCTAGCCTTGCTATTACAGTCGTACTGTGACTTCGCAGTCTTTGAGGTACGAGTTTCAGGGATCACATACTGGGAATCAACAATGTCCCAAATTGCACTTCCTTAGCTCAGTAAATAAGCCTCCATGCGCACCTTCCAATAAGTGTAATCTCGACCATTGAACATCGGAATCTTAGTGTTCTTGTTCATGTCACCACAAGGATCACAATCTGGTTAAGGTCAACTAGTGATCTAACCGGATTTGATACCAATTGTGGGATCAGAATGACGACTAGAGGGGGGTGAATAGGTGCCTCGGCACTTTCTCACGAATGTGATGGCCTGTTCAGATCACCCAACGCACATCTAAAGATTCAAATTTCAAATTTATACCAACCAAAAACGAATCAGATCAAGATTATCTTTTCTAATCCACAAAATTTGATTTACACTTTGATGATGAAAAGTAATTCCCAAATGTTTATGAACTGAAACAGTTCCAATTACTTCATGAATCAAAAATGATCACAATTAATCTAATTTGAATTCTGAATTGGTATTACAGTTTACTATAGCACTTCTGAAAATTGAACAGTAGACAATTCTGAAATCTGACTGAATACTAAAAGGATTTCTATAAAAGAGTTTTATCTCAAATTCATAACATAAGTGTTGCCTTCCTAGTTTCTTCAGAACAGAATACTTCAACACAGATTCTGTTTCAAAACAGCACAAGACAACAAATTTGGAATTGTAATAATTCTATTCAAACTTGAATTCAAATTATTGTTTACAGTTCACTCCAAAACAGAAATTTCAGAAACCCAATTCATAGCAAGATTTAATAGATTGGCACACATTAGATGATACACAATACTGAAAAATTAGAAGAAATAATTTCCAGCACTAGATTAGATGAAACACATAATTTTCAGAACACAATAATTCAGTTCTGGAGATTGAATTTCAAAACAGGCTACTCAAGAGCTCTTGAAACAACCTTTGAATCTGACATTAACTAGTACTTTACAGAATACTAAAATTTAGAACTGTACACTCAGAATACTGAATTTTAGATCAAACAAACTGTTACTAGTTGCAGTAATATTCAGTGAATCAAATACTAGATAATCTGAAACTTGAATCTGAAAACTGATAGATAAACATTACTTCTGGAGTGACACATTCCAAGTTTAACTCAAAACAGATTCAAAATATATTTAGCACACTTCAAAATACTACTGAACTAATTAGAGACATGATACTCAATTCAGTATGGATTCTACCAAACAGTACTGACTAATGCAATACAGAAAACAAAAGAACTATAGTGAATACTTTCTGAAACCTACCTGATTGAGTAAACTGAATCAAAACACATGTACCAACCAAAATAACTGATCACTCAGACTTCGAATTAAACACAACAGCTAGTAATCTGTGTAAAAATCACTTTCTATCAGCATCAATCAAGAGAAACAAATTCTGAATATTTCTGTGCATGATCAGATAAGATATTGCAAGTGGTTTATGACTGAGTTTCAGCAAACATGATAGCATAAAACACAATTGATGCAGACACACAAAACTGAAGAAAAGGACTGAATCAACTACAATGTTCAATCACTGATTCTTGTTGCAAAAAATTGAACAACACTCAAAACAGCAAACTATTTAGGATTTCAACAACTCAGACTGAAACTACTCAAGCTGAAGACTAACACCTCTCTGTAGCACTTGGAGTGTTCAGGTTAAAAATTAAGGAATCCAGATCCGAGCAGATTACTAAAACAGCAAAAACTGTAACAAAGCTTGCTGCACAAAATACTCAAATTCACAGAAGAAAGGTAATACAGCTTAGTAACCAAGGAATTCTACTTGACAAAAAAAATCCATCTCATCCAAACAGTTCTGTTGGGGGAAATTACTTTATTTCCAAGACTTAAAGACTAACCCTCCGTGGGCTCCGGGAAGATCCCGAAGGTGGTGGACTAATGTTCGAAGTATGCGTCAATACGGTCGGAGGGTGTCACGATGCGAAGTCACAGAGGACCCTCCGAAGGGAGGAAGGAGGCCTCGAAGCAAGAAGACATGATTGATTGGATGTCCTGCTTATCCATCTACCCCACGGCACTTTACCGTGTATAACCTTGTTTATAATATTGAATAAATTCTACCATGTCAGTTGTAATATAGGGGTAAATAGGTCTATTCCTTAAGCCTTTTTCCCTATAAATACCCCCCATTGTACCTTGTAAGGAGGGGGCAGAACTAGTTGTTCAAGCATATACATTCGGACCTCTTGAGTTGTTATCCTTTACGGAGGCTCAAGTTTGTCCTAAAGCACAAACCTCTTGTTTGTTTGTTCTTGATTACCGAGAACCTGTTGGTGTAACTTTTACGCCAACAGTTGGCGCCGTCCGTGGGGATCCAAGTTCTAAAAGCTTGTTCTCTACCGCTGACTGCACTTTGAAGAAAACTTACGGGGGGAGCCTCGGAATCCCGAGATTCCGCGCACCCTTCAGTTAAGGGCTTCTTAGTGCAGCCCGAAGGCCTTCTCTCGACCCCCTCGAGTCGTCCGAAGCCTTCCATTTCCAAGACACCTCATCGACTAGCCATGCCTCCAAAGCGTGGTCAAGCTTCAGGTCCCCTTCGAAGGTCCCCTCGGACCAACGGAGCCGGGCCCTCAGCTAATCCGACGGTTCCTGCCGGAACCGATGGGCGTCGAGCGCCCCGGGGCCCTCTACCCCCTCCTACAATGCTTCAGACCGACTACGCAGCAAGCCAGGATCCCGAAGTTCCCTCCGACGAAGACGAAGGCCCTCCCGAAACCGAGGCTACGCAGCTAGCCAGGCTTCAGGAGGAAGTATCCAGATGGAGGCAAGAGGCCGCCGACCGACTCCGCACTCAAGCTTCCACCGAAACTCCAAGGGGGCCTCAAGACGATGGAGCCCGCAATCCCCCAGAAGTTATACAAGTCCAAGAGTAAGCCGAGAATGCCTCCTTCGACAATGAGTCTCCATTGCACCCTGATCTGCAGAGAGTGCCTTTCGACCCCAAGTTCAAGGCCTCGAAGCTGCACAAATACTCCGGGGGGTCGGACCCCGGAGAGTTCGCCCGCTCTTACGCCCTGGCTATAGAAGCAAGCGGAGGGGTGCGAAGCACCATGGCAAAATGCTTCCCCCTCGCTCTCGAAGGCGTGGCGCTCCGTTGGTTCTGGTCCTTAAAGCCAGGATCGATCAGTTCATGGGAGCAGCTCAAAAAGAAATTCGTGAGCAACTTCCAAGGTACCTTCGTGGCCCCAATGTCCACAGGAAGTTTGTTTCAAGTAAAGCAGCGGGTGGGAGAAACCCTCCGGGAGTACTTCACACGCTTCGCCCACACCAAGTCACAAATCAAGGGCCTCTCTACCTCCTCAGTAGTTGATGCTGCCCGCGAAGGGGTGCTGAACCCCGACCTCCTCAGCAAACTCCATCGGAAGCCGGTAACGTCCGTGGCGCAGCTTATGGCATACTTCGAACAGTATGCCAAGGCAGAGGAAGGATGCCTGCGGCGAGTTGAGGCAACACTACCCACCCTCCGGGAAGTCAAAGGGGAGCAAGAAGCCGCCGCTACACCGCAACCTCCACAAGACAGCCGCCCCAACGAGTACAAGCGAGGAAAGAAGCATTTCCGCTCGGAAGTGCTAAACATTGCACCTTCAGCCTCGAAGGCACCTGCCAATTTCCAGCAGGTAAAAAATTTCAAGGCTGGGCCGCCGGTACCTCAAGAAAGGATGCCTGGAAGGCGCCAGAGTCATTTCTGCTGCGTGCATGGCGATAATAGAAGCCATGACACGAAGGACTGCAAGACGATATTAACCCTTCGGGGTGAATACCTTGACCGAAATACCAGGAGGGGTACTTCGGACCGAGCTCCACCTACGACACGATCGGAGCCTGTTCAAGCTGTGGCCCGAGCTGGTGCCCTCGAAGCCCCCATACGGCTACCGGTGGCCAGTATTATGCCACCACCAAAGCACGAAGATCCGCAAGACCGCGGCAAGAGAGTGGTCCTGCCCATCTCCGGAGGGGGGACCCTCGGCAGCATGTCCAAGAGACAGCGCCGCGATTACGTCCGCGAAGTTGGGCACATAGGGACTTCGAGTTCCGCTGAAGGGATGCCAGAATGGTCCCGTGTGCCCATCTCATTCACAGCCAGCGATGCAGTAGGGGTGAAGTTTCCCCATGCTGACCCATTAGTCATCTCTGCCGATATAGCAGGGGCAGATGTTCGGAGGATCCTGGTGGACGGTGGAAGCTCCGCAGACATACTCTTCGTCCAAGCCTTCGACCAGATGTGCATACCCCGGAAGCATCTACTCCCAGCAGCCCGGCCGCTTCAAGGGTTCTCAGGACCGCCTCTCGATGCCCTCGGCCAAATAGGCCTCGAGGTTGCCTTCGGAGAGGGGCCGCTGGCCCGAGTAGAAGAGGTGATTTTCGATGTGGTGGATGCCCCTTACGCTTACAATGCTATCTTCGGTCGAGGGATGTTAAACCAATTCGGGGCTATAGCGCATCACAACTACCTTTGCCTCAAAATGCCCACACAAGGTGGAGTGCTCACTATTTCAGGAGACCAGGCTGTAGCCAGAAGGACGGAATATGGCCACGGGCAGCCATTGGACCCTCGACAAGTGCATAATGTGGCGGAGAGCGCCAAAGAAGTACCGGAGGCCTTGAGCCCCCCGAAGGGATCCTCGCTTAAACCAAGCCCGGAGGGTGATGTCGAGACAAGAATAATCTCAGAAGACGGCAAAGAGTACCCAATAAAATTCGGCAAGGGGCTATCTCCGGAGATAACCGCCTCGTTAGAAGAAGTCGTCAAGAAGAATCTAGACATGTTTGCTTGGACCGACGAAGATATCACTGGGGTCGACCGAAGCATCATCGAGCACAGTCTGCTCGTCAACCCGAAGGCCAAGCCGGTGCGCCAGGGGCTCCGAAAGCTATCAACAGAAAGAGCAAATTTAGCCAAGGCCGAAGTGGAAAAATTGTTAAAAGCTGGCATTATCAGGGAGGTGGCCCATACTGAGTGGCTGGCCAACCCTGTTTTTGTAAGAAAGAAGGATTCCAGCAAATGGCGCATGTGTATTGACTTCACCTCATTAAATAAAGCATGCCCGCGAGACCCCTACCCAATGCCCCGAATAGATCAATTAATAGATTCCACAGCCGGCTCCGAATTATTAAGCTTCCTCGACGCCTATTCCGGGTACCATCAAGTATGGCTGAAGCGCGAAGACGAAGCCAAGACAAGTTTCATAACTCCTTCTGGAGTATTCTGCTATGTAAGAATGCCTTTTGGTTTGCGGAATGCCGGAGCCACATTTTCTCGCTTAATAGCTAAGGCTTTAGGTCATCAGATAGGCCGCAATGTCGAGGCCTACATGGACGATATTGTAATAAAAAGTGATCAAAAGCACCAGCATAGCATAGATTTAGATGAAACTTTCGAGAGCCTCCGAGCATGTGGAGTACGCCTCAATCCCGAAAAATGTATATTCGGAGCACAAGCGGGGAAGCTGCTAGGGTACTTAGTTTCGAGCAGGGGGATCAAAGCCAGCCCAACGCACATAAGTGCGCTGCAAAGAATGGCTCCACCCGAGAATTTGAAGCAAGTGCATAAATTAGCAGGGAGGCTAGCAGCACTCAGCAGGTTCCTGTCCAGATCGGCAGAGCGAAGCCTCCCAATTTTCAAGGCGCTCAAGGGCTCCGAAAGCTTCAGCTGGACGCCGGAGTGCCAAAAGAGCTTCGAAGAAATAAAAGCATACCTCGGAACATTATCAACCTTAACCGTTCCTCTTCCAGGGGAAACACTGCTTTTATACCTTGCAGCCACAGATTCAGCAGTAAGCGCAGTGCTGGTCCGAGAAGTCGAGCTTAAAGAAAAGCTGGTGCAAAACCCAGTTTATTTTGTCTCGGAGGCATTATCAGGAGCCAAGATCAGATACTCCGAGCTCGAAAAGTTTGCTTATGCTTTAGTGATGGCCTCGCGAAAGCTAAGGCATTATTTCTTGGCGCATAACCTCATTGTCCCTACATCGTATCCTCTTGGAGATATGCTCCGAAACAAAGATTCCACAGGCAGGGTTGGAAAGTGGGCAGTCGAGCTGGCACCCTTCGAAATCTCCTTCACAGCAAGGACGGCCGTTAAATCTCAAATTATAGCAGATTTCGTAGCAGAGTGGACTCCATCTGCAGTATGGACTCCGGAAGAACCCTCCGACGGTTTCTAGACAATATTCTCCGACGGAGCCTATCAAGCATCAGGTGCCGGAGCAGGGGCAGTAATCTTGTCACCATCAGGGCAAAAGGCAATGTATTCAGCAAGGCTTAACTTCCGAACCACTAATAACGTTGCTGAGTATGAAGGAATCTTGCTAGGCCTCCGAAAGGCTAAAGCACTCGGAGCTACAAGGATAGTGATCAAGACAGATTCCCAAGTCGTCGCGGGGCATATTGACAAAAGCTTCCAAGCAAAAAACCCACATCTCGCGCAATACCTTCAAGAAATCCGCAAGGCCGAAGCAGCATTCAAAGGATTTACAGTTCGAAGCATACCTCGGGCAGATAATCAACTTGCAGATATTCTTGCAAAGGCTGCAGCAGGAGCAGTAGACCTCCCGGAGGGCGCTTTCTATGAAGAATTAGAGCAGCCAGCAGCTGACCAAATACCCTCGTCAGAAGTAATGTGTATTCCAGCTACGGATTGGCGAACTCCGATAATAACTATGTTGCAAGGTAGCAATGACCCTCCAGAAGGCCCAGAAGCTCGAAGATTGCAATCAAGAGCTCGGAATTACAAACTTATTGGGGAAGTGCTGTACAAAGCCGGAGTGTGCTCACCACTGCTTCGATGCATCTCCCAGCCTGAAGGTCAAGACATACTTCGAGGCATCCACGAAGGGCTGTGCGGAGGTCATCTTGCCCCTCGAGCACTAGCGGGCAAGACGCTCCGGCAAGGGTTTTATTGGCCAACAATCGTCAGAGACGCCGAAGACCTGGTTCGAGCGTGCCAAGGCTGCCAATGGATGGGCAGAAGGAGCCATCGCCCGCCAGCCCAGCTTCAGGTTATTGCCCCGGTATGGCCGATGGCTAGATGGGGCATTGACCTCATAGGCCCTTTCCCACCAGCAAAAGGCGGGTTGAAGTTTGCGGTGGTAGCAATCGAATACTTCTCAAAATGGGTGGAAGCGGAGCCACTAACAACCATCACCTCAAAGAACGTACAAAGATTCTTCTGGCAGAATATTATATGCAGGTTCGGAGTCCCCAGAGAATTAACGGTGGATAATGGAACCCAGTTCGAAGCTGATACCTTCCAAACATTTTGTGAAGAACTGGGCATTAAGCTATGCTTCGCAGCAGTGCGACATCCGCAATCCAACGGAGCCATCGAGCGAGCCAACGGGAACATCCTCTCCGGGCTAAATCGCCGAATTGTAGGATTGGCCAAAGGCCTATGGGTAGAAGAACTACCAAAAATTTTATGGTCCATCCGAACCACTCAAACTAGATCAACCGGTTTCACGCCATTCAGATTGCTCTTTGGAGACGAAGCCATGACCCCTACGGAGCTCAAAGGGGAGTCACTTCGTGTAATCCAACACGGAGACGAAGGTGATCGGAGCACTTCAATAGATTTGTCAGAAGAGACAAGGCTTCGAGCTGTCGCCAACCTGACTAAGTACCATGAGCACACAAAGACATGGTATGACCCGAAGGTCAAGTTAACTGAGTTAAAACCAGGTCATCTAGTATTGCGAAATGTAATAGCTCCGGGGAAGCTAGGAAACAAATGGGAAGGACCATATGTTATCTTACGCTCAGGACGCCCCGGATCGTTTAAATTAGCTAATTTAGAAGGAGAAGAGTTGAAACATGCGTGGCATGCGGAGCACCTTAAGAGATATTACGCTTAAGGCTTCCTTGTAACCACTTGTAACACTTCTTTTATAAATAAAGATAAGGGTTGAAATTTGTTTCGCTCTTCGAACACCCCATCCTCCTGATGGACGCATCAGGAGGTCGGTGATGCTAGTAGAGCCAAGCATTTTTTCGCAAAAACCCAAGGGGCTGACTACGAACCATTGGTTCAGTGGCTCCGCCAACCTACGGATTCCAGGCTTCGGCTTGTTAGGATCCGTAGAAGAGTCTAAGGACTTTAAATAAAACAGAATTTCAAGCCTCCGGGTGCGAAGTATCTGTAAAAGAGCCGAAGGTGGCCAACCTACGGATTCCAGGCTCCGGCTTGTTAGGATCCGTAGAAGAGTCTAAGGACTTTAAATAAAACAGAATTTCAAGCCTCCGGGTGCGAAGTATCTGTAAAAGAGCCGAAGGTGGCCAACCTACGGATTCCAGGCTCCGGCTTGTTAGGATCCGTAGAAGAGTCTAAGGACTTTAAATAAAACAGAATTTCAAGCCTCCGGGTGCGAAGTATCTGTAAAAGAGCCGAAGGTGGCCAACCTACGGATTCCAGGCTCCGGCTTGTTAGGATCCGTAGAAGAGTCTAAGGACTTTAAATAAAACAGAATTTCAAGCCTCCGGGTGCGAAGTATCTGTAAAAGAGCCGAAGGTGGCCAACCTATGGATTCCAGGCTCCGGCTTGTTAGGATCCGTAGAAGAGTCTAAGGACTTTAAATAAAACAGAATTTCAAGCCTCCGGGTGCGAAGTATCTGTAAAAGAGCCGAAGGTGGCCAACCTACGGATTCCATGCTCCGGCTTGTTAGGATCCGTAGAAGAGTCTAAGGACTTTAAATAAAACAGAATTTCAAGCCTCCGGGTGCGAAGTATCTGTAAAAGAGCCGAAGGTGGCCAACCTATGGATTCCAGGCTCCGGCTTGTTAGGATCCGTAGAAGAGTCTAAGGACTTTAAATAAAACAGAATTTCAAGCCTCCGGGTGCGAAGTATCTGTAAAAGAGCCGAAGGTGGCCACCCTACAGATTCCAGGCTTCGGCTTGTTCGGACACGTACAAAAGTCTAAGGGCTTTGATAAAGATGTGCAAATTCGAAGCATACAGGTGTTCGGACAATCATTGTGCCTAGCGAACCCTTTTATATGATAAAAGCTCCGCCACTCACAAGGGGGGTAGGAGGGTAGGAGTCACACAACATACTGTCGAAGCATTCCACATTAAAATATTATACTCATACATCAAGAAAAATTGTTATCTAAACCCAAATAAAAACGGAGACCCTTTCGACCCCTAGAGCTACCCCTGCGGCTACTTTGCCCTTCGGAGCTTGAAGTCGTCTTTTTAGGCCGGGAACTTCTCTTTTTTCTCGAGGCTCGCAGTTTCTTCTGCTCCTCCTGAAGTTCGGCCCATGTCAAGAGCCTTTCGGAGCCGGCCTCGGCAAGGTTTTCGGCTTGATACTCCGAGTCAGACCAGTCGATAGGCTTGGAAGACGAAGACCCCTCCTCCTTTTCTTCCTCTTTAATATAAGACAAAACGTCCCTTCGTACTTCAAGGGTAACCCCCCGTCTCCGCGAGGAACAGAAAAGCGGGAGCGGCGATAAGGTCTCAAACTCTCAAGAACTGCCCACTCCTTTCGAAGCTCGGCAGTAGTTTCCAAAAGTTCGAAGTCAGGGCTCGAAGGGCACGACAGAACCTAAAAAAGAGCAGAGCACCCAAGACAAGTACTGTTTATAACTTTCTCATTAATAAAACAAAGTTTACAAGACCACAGGTACACAACAGTCCTAAGCGGCTAGACCTGCGGGTCGGCTGGCGGGGCTGGAACCGGAGGGGCTGGCGAAGCTGGGAGTGGAGGCTTCGTTTGAGCTTGCTTCTGCCGGCGGGCCTCGTCGATCCAAGCCTTAGCAGCGACCTTATGGTCCGCCTTCCATACTGATCGGAAAGCTTCCCAAGCCGAAGCCACCTCCGAAGACGGCCGCAGCAGGTCATCATCCGCGAAGCCTCCAGGGGACGAACCACCAACCGAATCGAGGGGAATCCGAAGAGATTCGAGGTGGCGAAGAACCCCGATGCCAGCGCACTGTCCGGAGATCTCTCCGTATCGGACTCTGGAGTTCTTCATCAGCGACGAAGCTACCTGGATCCTCGTCAGCTTCCGGTCGAGCGGCTCGTAAGCTGCAGCCGAGGTCGAAGGACACATGGTGCCAAAGTACTCTAACGTACCCTGAAGAGCTTCCAAGGTACGGTCAGCAGTACTGGAATTCTTTCTCTCTGCTGCTTCCAGGCTTGCAACGGTCGCGTCCAACGCGCCCACCCGGAGCATCAAGGAACTCTTCTGAGCCATTGCCTGGCTAAGAGCCCCTCGAAGTTCCACCAGATGTGCGTTCGAGGTAGCCGCGTCCTGGCGAAGCCTTTCAACCTCCGCACGGAGGACCACTCGTTCAGCCTCGGCTTCTTGGGCAAGAGAGCGAAGGGCTTCAAGGGCTTCTTCAGACGCTGCCCTAGCCTTCCGTTCTTCCAAAATTTCTTCATTCAGCCTGAGAGACCTCCCGGTGGAGTCATCAAGAGCTGTTTGAAGGGTGGTAACCTTCCGGTTAAGTCGATTAATTTCGACCTCGTTGGAAGTCGCTGCCGCTCTAGCAAGGGCGAATTGCTGCAAGGAAAACTAGGTAAGTGCTAAAGAAGTTTTGGCCATTAAAATGCAGCAACTGTGGTGTCTTTTTCATACCTGAAGGGCAGCCCTTTCGAGGGCCGTGTTGAGGCTCGAAGCCCTAGCTTCGCTCAAGGCGGAGATCAACTCCGAATTGGCAATATCTTGGCTTCTCTCAGCCAGGGGCTCCAGGAGTCTTCGAAGGCCGCTCCGGTGTTCCAAGAAAGGAGCCAGAAGAGGGAGCCAAGACAAAGCTCGGGCGTCGTCCTCTGCAGCCTCGTCCTCTGAATTGCCAACGGAGGGCGCAGCTTGGTCAAGACGAAGGCCCAGGCTGGAAATACTCTTACCCCTTCCCGGCACGAAAGGGGGAGAAGCAAGAACATTCCGACCCTCGACCGCCACATCTCCGGCTGGAACCACGTTGTCGGAGGCGCCTTCAGTGGTCGATGTCGCCACGGTCGGAGCCAACTCCGTCCCAGGAAGCACATCGTCCGCCCCGAAAGATACGTTCTCCACCACCGGGCCCGGAGCCCCCAGGGGAGCCGGAGGGTCCGCTCGGGTAACCGTCTCCGAAGAAGCGGGGACGCCGGGCGCCATCAAGGCTTCGGTACCCGAAGAGGTACCTATTTCAATATCAAGATTAATTAACGAATTTTACAGATAGCGAGCAAATGTCGACGAAAAAAGGAAGGGCTCCGGGAAAATACCTCTGAGAGCCTCTTGAGGAAGGATCGCCGGATCCTCCAAGACTTCGTACATCTGGAGGATATTGTCGAAGTCATCCCCCGATGTCCTACCTTCGGTTTCATCCGTCGGAGCCACGACCTCCGCGGGAACCCCTTCGTGTGCAGGCAAGTCGGAGGTAGAGCCTGACTCCACTTGCACGATGACGGGTGCGGGAGGAGTCGTCGGAGTTACACTGACCCCTTCCATAGCGGAGGTGCTTGGGGGGACTTCCCCCATATCTTCGTCCACCAAGAGGTACGCTTCCAAGGCCGCTGCCGTCGCACCTCCGGAGTCTTCTACTTCTTCGGGAGTTGGGCTCCGCTCGTCTGGCGATGAAGAAGACAAAGCAGGCGTCAAGTGCGGAGGTTGCTTCGCCGCCTTCTTCTGAAGCGGCTGCTTGCCGGCTTTTTTGGAGAGCTCGACCGTCGTTTTTCTCTTGCGGCCAGCCGCTCCGGTGGCGAAATCAGGGAGGGGCGGAGGCTCCATACCGAGGGCCCTCCACACTCTGTTCGACCGCTCCCAACTCCCCACCAACTCCAGCCTTTTCTGCCTCTCGACCGCCGAAGGGGCTCCGAGAATTCGCTCGGTAGCCCGGACTATGTCATCCGGAGCTAAGGCAAGAGGCGCCGCTGAAGGAAAAAGGTATAAAAAGTATAAGTATAATTAATGTGTTCATATAAAATGATGCCGCAGGAGAAAGATGTACCTATGTTTCGGAGGTCCCCCTCCGAGGCTTGCGGGATGGAGATTGGCCAGCTAGCTGCGAGGGGTGAGATCCGAAGGCCGACGAACTCCTCGGCCAGGTCGCGCATGCTCATGCGACGAGCCACTGAAGCAAGCAACCCTAGCCTCGTCGTGAGCAAACTAGGGTTCGGGGAGATGTCCGCCTCCTTCCGGAACCAGATTTCTTGAAGAGGGCCCGAGAGGGGGGAGTCTTCTCCTACTTCGGCGTAAAACCACCGAAGTATCCAGTTTGTATACCATCGGTCGTTTATGGCCTTCGCAGGGAAATGGAGAGCGTGCTCCCGCCGTAGCTGGAAGTTAACGCTGCCGAAGGCCACCGTCACCTTCGAGTCCCCCGGCCCATCTTGAGGCTTCGGCTGGCAGATGGCTTCGTGGGTCGTCGCGAAGACTTCGGAGCGTCCTTCGCACCCCTCCGCCCGAAGAGCCCACTCGAAGACGGCCAGGCGGACGATCGCGTTGGGGGACAGTTGAGGCAGGGTTATGTGGAACAAGTCCAGTACCTCTTCCAGAAAATCCATGGATGGTAGCCCCAGACCCGCTTCGAAGAACGCCTCGAAGACCACCACTTCTCCGCTCCGGGGCCGTGGAGTCGACTCTGTCCCGGGAACTCGAGTCCTCATTCCGGCTCCCAGCTTCCCGTCTACCGCCTCCTCAATGGACTCCGCTGTGCTCACAGACTGGCCAATGACAAAGCTCTGGGCCATCTTCTTCTTGGAGGGCGGGCGGAGCGCTCGAGGATTCTTGGGCCAAGCACCGCCCGGAACCCCCGCCATTGCCGCTGCTGCCGATGCAGCCCACGCCTGTCGCTGCGCCAGGGTGTTGGCCGCCAATGGAGTGGTGTGGCTGGTTCTCGCCATTGCGCTCAAGTGCTCGAGGGTGCGGAAGATTGAAGGAAAAGGTGAATCGCAAGAGCAGTGAATGCGGTAAAAAACTTCTAGTAATCCCTATTTCCCCCTTTTATAACCGCACGACATATACTGCTCTTCGAGAGGTTTCACATTGCAGGTTCGGCTTCCGTCACCGACATGTGGGTCTGGTAATTGGAACGGCGCGCAACCGCTGAAGAAATCGACCGTTACTTTTTTACAGAGGGTAACGGCTATCTGCGCCGTAACGGTCATATTGACGGTACCCCACGACGTTCGCACTCCGTAACCGCTTTCGCGACGCTCATGCTCCGAAACCGTTCTATTCCCAGGGAGTTCTCTCACTGTGCTAAAACTCGGGGACGAAAGTTTTAAAATATTGGGCCCAAAATCCTGAGCTAAGTCATAACACCTTCGAATTCCCTTTAAGCCTCAGAAACTAGAAATGTTCCTTTCGTATACTGCCTTCTTTCTAAAAACAGGTTATCTACAGAAAGGCGTATTCGAGGGGCTACTGTTGGGGGAAATTACTTTATTTCCAAGACTTAAAGACTAACCCTCCGTGGACTCCGGGAAGATCCCGAAGGTGGTGGACTAATGTTCGAAGTATGCGTCAATACGGTCGGAGGGTGTCACGATGCGAAGTCACAGAGGACCCTCCGAAGGGAGGAAGGAGGCCTCGAAGAAGACATGATTGATTGGATGTCCTGCTTATCCATCTACCCCACGGCACTTTACCGTGTATAACCTTGTTTATAATATTGAATAAATTCTACCATGTCAGTTGTAATATAGGGGTAAATAGGTCTATTCCTTAAGCCTTTTTCCCTATAAATACCCCCCATTGTACCTTGTAAGGAGGGGGCAGAACTAGTTGTTCAAGCATATACATTCGGACCTCTTGAGTTGTTATCCTTTACGGAGGCTCAAGTTTGTCCTAAAGCACAAACCTCTTGTTTGTTTGTTCTTGATTACCGAGAACCTGTTGGTGTAACTTTTACGCCAACAAGTTCCTGGTCAAACAACTCTCACACATAGCCACAAACATTTCAGCCAGAATAAACTCAATACAGAGAAACACCTGATTCAATACTTCTCACAAACAGACTACTGAATCTATTTTGAAACAGTGAAGATTAGTGTCTCTATAGCAAAAACTGGAACACAAGAGTTATCACATGCCAGAGCTATTACGTGGATCTATAAATCACAGCAGAACCAATCACAGAGAAATGGCAATAACTCTGACCACAAAGGCATTGGACTTCAGAAAATACCTGACAATCGCAATCTCAAATCCCTTCTGAAGCTATCCGGCAAGAATTCCCTCGCACTGTAGCAAAACCAGGCGACAGGAGCTGTAGCTCGTCCAGGTCGCTGTAGCAGATCCAGGCCAAATCAAGCGCTATAGCTCGTCCGAAATCACCAAAAACGCAGAAATCTTCTCGGTTGTGAGAGCAAAATGCAACAGCCAAAAGTTTTTCTGATTTTTTTCTTCTCAAGTCCTGCCCGAATGTTGGAGAAGAAGGCCCTTAAAAAGTGACCTTCTAGATAGGTACTTTTACAAAATAACCCTTCAACAATTTCAGTATATAAATATCCTGAAAATTGCCTCTATTTGACTCTAAAAACAAAATTACAATTGGACTCAACTTTCAATATATTTTTAGAATAAGACCATTCTAAAATATACTAAAAGATTACACTAAAACTGAAATACTCAAATTAAACTAAACTCCTATTTATTGTATATAAAACATTTAGTGATTCGACGGTTTTCAACAAAAACCGATAAAGCATCCCCTGGTCGTCGACGACCGTCGTCAGTCCGAAAACTCGACCGCCAGCAAGTCTCTTCCGCTCTCGATCCCTCGAGCCGCCTTGTCATTTGAACTGGCTTCCCTTTCGTTGACTCGATCGACGCTTCATCTTGATCAACCGTCAACTCACATCCTGTTCGATCTCCCTGCGTACATCTGAGTCCACTCTCGACTTCGACTGACACCCTCGACCATCTTGCATTAGACTCCCCGTCTAACCATGATCCCGTGCCATCGATAGTTGACGAGTAACTCAAGCCTGCACACATGAGACAAACACAAACACACACCCCATATCCAAAACAGCTAGACACAAACTCATGTCAACATCTTGTCAATCACTCATCATTACCATGAATCATAGTGACAAAGCTCACTATGTTTCTCGAATATAATCATATATCTTTATATATGTACATTACTGTACACCAAGATAAACTTTGATAAAATCATGTGAACTTCCATCTAATTAAACTTTTGCATTTTAGCCAAGGGTACGGTGAGGTAATAAAAATGCTGCCAATTTTTACTAATGTTGCCCGTCAGTTTAATCTATAAGCTTTATAATAAGGCATGAGTACTCTCGTTTGGTAAAGATTTATTTTAAGATAAAATTAATAAATTAATAATGAGAGTAAAAGAAATGAGATGATAATAATAAAGTTTTTGTTCAGCACCCGTCACGTTTTTCTTAATGAGGAGAGACGGTCCCAACAGACTTCGTTTTTACCCATTTAATTTTTATAGGTTTTATTTCTACCGTTTACTTATCGCTGATTCCCAGATCAAGAAGTTTGTCTTCCTTTAATACTCCTTATATATTATTTTCCTGCTAATTTAAAATTATATTTTGTCTTTTACTATTACTACTAATTTTATCACCTTTTTTTTCAAAAAATAAAATAAAACTACGTGGTGGGGAGGAGCAATATTTGGCAAACCTTGGTAGACGGTAGGTTGCAACAACATAATATGAGCGAGAAGCGAGAGGGAGGGAAGGGGTTTGGTGGGCCTGAGGTATAGCGAGGGCATGTGATGTGAGCCATCGGAGTTGGATTGGGCGCCGTGGATGCGACCACCCACCGCGCCCGTTGGGTGGGTGTGGCCCGCGCTCCTTGCCCTGCCCCTACATAGCCTGGTGGGCGCGTCGACATCGAGCCGCTCCGATACAAATCTCAAATCTGTACACGCAACCGGTGTCGCGCGACACGGCGCTCACACGTCATGCCGCCCGCTCGTCCACCGTTTTTTTATGCCATCTACGTGAGGAAGATAGATTCACGGTATGTGCCCCCAACTATTACTAGCTCTATTTCAAAATCATTTTTTAGAAAAGTAAATATTAATTATTTTGTCTAATAATTAAGAAATATTGAGATTCAGTGATACGCTATATTTTTATTTTAATAGGCACTGATGGCACATAGTAAAAATAACTAACGGTAAACAATCTATCTTAAAAATGGCGTGAAAAACTTATATACATTATATTATATAGCTAATGAGCCTAGATATGAGTAGCTAAGCTCATACAGTCAAATATGCAGAAATGCATGTCAATGTTCTTAAAAATTTGATATTATTTTTATATGTTATTATATTAAAAATTGTAGACCATATATAATAAAAATAACTAATAGTCAATGTTCTATGTTAAAATCATGTAAAAACGCATGTCTTATAATATATAGCTGATAAGACCAAGTATGTGTAGCTAAATCCATATATGTAGTAGATAGTGAGTGTCAATGCAGATATCAAGGTCTGCCCTCTATAAGCAAGGCAAGGTGAGACTGGTTCAACGTGGAAAGGTGGTGGGAGAGGAGGGACTTGAGAGAGGTACAATTTGTGAAAGAGAGACCAACCTGACAATCTCATAATGAAACTTGATAGTGTTGTGGCGAAAGCTAATGGCAACATGGCGTACGTTAGGGATGAGCCGGTGGACATGGTGCAATGTTCCGGTGGCAGACTTGCAACGGCATTCCCTGTTAGGCTTTGTTTGGGAGGCCCAATCCCGGTGGGGATTTTGGTCCAAACCCGGGGTAAATTTTGACCCAGGTTTTTTATTCTTGTCAGCCCGCAATGGCCATTTGGATGATAAGTGGGCCGAAATTTCCACGGGCCACATTAACCCTAACCCTGTCTATCCCCGGGGAGAGAAAAAAACGTATCCTCTTTCGTGGTTGCTTCTCCCCGTTTGTGGCGGCTGGTTCCGTCTCCCACTCGCAGGCGCAGCCGGTGGTTGCCTCGCGCAGGAGCGGCCGGTGGTCGCCTCCCACGCGCAGGCACGGCCGGGGGCTCTCGCTCGCACATCCGCGAGCCGCTAGCGCCGGCGTGGCCAGTGGTCTTCTCGCGCAGGCGCGGCCGAGAGCCCCTCCCGCAGGCACGGCCATCGCTCGGCGCACGGAGCAACTGCCGCATCAGACTCGGCCGCTTCATCATCTCCCCCTACGACCGACGTTACAGGTTAGCCTGTGCATTTCTATCTCTTTGCTGCTTTGTTTGATTTTTTTCCTGTCTTTTGTTTACAGCTCGTTGATGTATTGATTGCATTACGATTCTAATTTTGGTGATGGTCAACACTGCCTCCTTCAAATAACCAGGCTTCCACTTTTTGTTACTTGTTATATGATTAAACGTTTGGGGTTATGGAATGAAGCCAAATTTCTACAACCTTGTGTGCATGTGTACTTGAAATTTGGTTGCTCATTGTCCAGAATTTTCAGTTTGTCCTCTGATGTCGGAATTAAGGGTGTAGTGCAAACTATAGATAGACTTTTGGATGTCAATTTTATTTTAACTAGTTCTCATCCTTGTATCAATGCAGTCTACACTTCCATGTCAGTAAATCAATTCAAAGATTAGAAAATGTATATTCAAACAAACCACACTTAAATTAATCTGTGAGGCTTTGGGTAGCAGTAGCATTGCAGAGGTTCAGTCTGCTGCATAGGGTATCAGCTGCAGACTCAAGCTAGTACTCAACATTCCAATAGAACTCATTGTGTTCATTTGAGAGAATGCTAGTAACTTGAGCTCATGTCAAAATATTTTTGTTATTAGTATGAACTTACTGTAGTATGTTACTGTAGTAGGTAACATACTGAAGATATGTGTACCATTCTATTCAAATGGTATTCTTTGAAGATGTTAATTGCATTTAGTTGTATAGTGAATAAACTTACTCTATCACTTCTAGTAGTAAACTTATTGTCTTTTCAACTAATTCTTTTGAATTGAACAGGACATTCCAAAAGTGAAAAAATTTCGCTCAAAACCCTTTCCTCTTTTTGACAGTATGGAAAAATTGTATGAAGGTAATTTCTTGCCTCTACATGCATTCATTAGTGATGGTCTTTCCATACTATGTACACTTAATTAATGAAGTTATACAACTCTAGGAAAACATTCTGATTTTTTGTGTTGAATGCTTAAATAGGTAGCATTGCTACAGGTGAGTTAAATTTTACATCAATAGAGACAATTGATCTTCCACCACCATCACAAAATGAATGTGTCAATCTAGATAATCCTCCTGAAGTTAGTGAGAACCCATTCTTAACAAATCTTGATGGTCAAAGGGAATCAAACAATACTATAAACCTTGAAGAAGAAGAACATAGAACTTCATCGTGCTCTGGACATAAAGGAGCTAGTTATGGAAAAAAGAGAAAGCAAAATCAGATTGCTAGAGTTCTACAAGAGTATGTAGATTTTAGAAAGAAGCAAACTAGTGATTTTAATGATGAATTGGATGGAAAAACAAAACCAAAAGATGATTGTTCTATTAAGAATTGTCTTGCTATTCTTGAGTCAATTGAAGAACTATTAGATGAGGAAAAAGCACTTGCAACTAATATATTCAAATGTGAGCTGAATCGTGAAATCTTCATCAACTTCAAGAATCCAAATATCCGTCTACTATGGATTAAGGGTGAAATTGCTTCCAAGGTATGAATCTTTTGATGGTACAGTAATTTCAGAGTTACTCTTCCTCTCAATGCTTAACAGTAACCAGATTTCTCCCTTTTGAGTTTGTTCCTATGAGTTGGTTGTATATATTTTTGAACATACCTTCTAATTCTCATGTCCACTAAAATACCACTTGAAAGGAAACTCGGTTGCCATTTCTGTTGTTACTGTTGTCACTTTGTTCAATCAGTGTGTCCACATGCTAACCCAGACAGTGGTCAGTGGAAGAGCTACTTATGTATATGGGCAAGAGCTAGTTCTGTCCACGCTGGCATTGGTGATATTGTTTGGTTTTAAGAGTAAAATTGGAACTTAGCGAGTCAAAGTTCTTTTATTTCTCTTAATTTCATTTTCTAGTGCAGTCAAAATGTATTAACCACGTGTCACATGTACATTTATCTTGAAAATTCTTTCATAATATGTTATTTCCTGGCTAGCTCTTAATGATTTTGATTTTTTCCAGGTTTGAATGTCCAAGATGTTTAAGCTTGAAGCCACACTATGCTTTTGTATCAGAAATGTTTGCTCTAGCTTGTCTTAGTAGATATTAGTAGGTAAAACTTGTACTGCATAACTTCTATTTTTTGGATTAATCTTGTGCTCCTAATGCAAAATTTTTGCATTAAACTTATAATGGACCTTTGTGTAAACTTTCATCTACATGCAATGAGTTCTGTTAGTGATATTTGTATTTGCTCTAGTTGAAATAGAGTGAGTGATTTTTGAGCTTTGTTCTACATGCAATGAAATTGAGATTTGTATTTGCCATGGTTGAGAGAGAGATTGATGTATGAGTGATCTTTATTCTACATACAATTGATTTCATAAAAATTAGAGCTTTTTACACCATGGATTGAGCAAGAGGATTTTTATCCTCTTCGGTTTCCAAATAGTGACTGGGAATATTTTCCCGAAGGGGAATTTCTTCCCATAGAGTTGAAGGGGAAGGAATATGTCACTCAAAATCCCCCTTGGGATATTATTCCCCAGAGTTTTACTCTCCCTCCACCCAAACAAAGCCTTAGGGAAGAGGTAGGATACACTGCCATGGAAAACAAAATTTTCTAATGCCAATCCAACCAGGTATTATGCGAATAATGAGATCATAGATCGTTAACTCTAGACACAAGACACGCTAGAACACTAGAAGAATAATTGGAGAAGCGTGTCTTCAATCAACTCTGTGCACCTCCATCCTATTGTTGGTGAGGAAGACGTAGCACCACAATATCCACGAGAAGAAGATCAATGATGCAATCATAAAGGTGCCTCTACGTTATTCGCACGTACATGGATGGGATTATCGTGCATCGGTCTGCTAATACCAGGCGCGCAACATGGGGAGAGTGGCGGCTAGGGCTGGGAAGGTAGCCATGGCAGAGGCAGGAATTGGATTAGAGATTAGATTGATTTCTCCTACCTCTTTTCCTCTTAAATAGAGCCCACTAATGGGCATTTAATCAATATTAAAATCCACCATGACTCTTGACCCTAATTGTCCTTTAATTAGCATTAAATCCCATCTACAGATCTAATATGTACGGAATTTATTTCCATGCATGGAACTTTCGGTGCAGCTAGAACTTCCGACAATAACATTCTGTAGGAATTTATTTCTACCAAGAACTTCCGAACCCATAACTTTCGATCCAACCAAAACTTCCGAAAACAAAATTCTTAATGAATTTATTTTGGCCTATAAGTTTTGTCCAAAGCCTAGAACTTTCGATTCCTCTATAGCCTAGAAGTTTCAGGCTTAAGTTAGAATTTTCGGTTCTTCCTAGGCCTGGAAGTTCCAAACTTAAGCTAGAACTTTTGGAGGGTTCCTCCAGAACTTGCCTCTCGGGCATAACACCATCAATCTCTCACATGCACTAGAGTAAATTCTTACAAGCTTTAAATACCAACCCCTTAAACATGTGACCTGATAGGTTCATATGTAAAAAAACATTAGACAGAAACCCTTTACGAATTGCAAGTCAATAGTGGTACCTAGTAGCACAATAGTAAACCCAGGATGCATACACAATCATATTGTCGGCGTAAAAGACTACGCCTATAGGTTCAAATAGCATCGAAGGGCTAGCTAAGAGACAAATTGAACTACGCACTAGTTTAGGCCTCTGGAAGGGATAATAAGTTTACGTCCAGTTCGAAGTATATTCTTAGGAGGAGTTCTAGATCCCTATTACAGAAGAAAGGGCAAGTATTTATAGGCAAAGATACAACAAGAGGGTACTATTTTGCTCTCTAGTCGTACTTCATCGAGCTATTCGAATGTTGGAGGCCAGTGAAGCTGTTTTAAAAATAACCAAACATATACCTTGAACAAACAAATGTCGCTTTGATGGGGTGCCAAATCTGAAGCCTAACCATCACGTGTTCTTGGGGATTGTATTCCCGAAAGGTTTCCTACCCGTTGGGCCAAAAACGTGTCAATGCCATTCTCAGTCACATTCGTGACCTAGGAGACATACTTAACTCTAGTTCAGGTCCTAAAATCTTGGGGTTCTGGTAAAGGTTACGTCAAATAAAATTCCATGGATCGGAAGTTCCGATAGGAAGTATCGAAAGTTCCGGTTATTTTTTGGTCTCGATACAGAGAGAAAATATTGCTTCGGAAGTTCTGATATGGTATCGGAAGTTCCGACGAGCCAGAAGTTCTGATTCAGAATCAGGGAATTTTTGTACTGATCGGAAGTTTCGATATGGTATCGGAAGTTCCGAGGTTGGCGATAACAAATTGGATCTGCTACATGTCGTACTGTATCAGGAGACCTAAAATATCCTGTCAGAAGTTCTGATATGGTATCAAAAGTTATGACGTGGGCAAACAGATTATATTTGTTACGGTTTTTAGGGTTTCAGGATGAGGACGACCAAGGCGCTCTTAGCCTATCAAAGGAGAGGAGGACGTCTTGGAACAAAGTAATAAGCATAGATTAGACCTAGCCACCCTAGAGTTCTGAGAAACCAAGAGTTGGTTTCGGAGTCTGTGATGAGTGATTGACAGATTTTATCATCTGTTTCGAAGGGGTCCCTCCGAAGGGGTTCGGAGGTTGTTTCTCCGAAGGTGTTCGGAGGCTGGTTCTCCAAAGGTCTTCAGAGGCTGTTTCACCAAAGGGTTCGGTGGGTCTGATTGTTGCAGCTGTTACAGCGGAGTGTGCCTGTCGGAGGGGTCCGACAGTACATGATGATTGGCTGTACCAAAGGTCTTGGTACTTTGGGCGGTACACCGGAGTGTGTATCGGAGGTTTTTCACTCGGAGAGGTCTCCGGGGTACTGGATACACTTGTCTGTTTATCTATGGTGCGCAGGGGACCTCAGAGGCGACGGACGGTTCGCAACAGGTGAACCTGGGTCAAGCGGGAGGCTTGATGCCAGGGGAGCAGGGAGCTCCGTCATGAAGGCTGCGAAGGGGTCTAGGTCGGACCTCGGGTCGAGGTGCGCCAGGAGAAGTTAGTAAGTGCGGAGTGTGACTCCGGGTGAAGGTAACCCGAGACGAAGTCCTCGGAGGCGAGGCACTTCGAAGGGTACTCCGAATGGAGTGACTTCAGAGTATGGTGGATCAAGTCCTCAAAAGAGGCAAGGTGTTCGAAGTGTGCTCCAGAGGGAGACACTCAAAGATATACCCGACGAAGGTCTCAGAAGTCGAGGTGCATCGAAGGCATGGTCCGGGTGAGGCTAGTCGAGGAGTGTGCTCGGGGAGAGACACTGCGACGAAGTGCTCATGGAATGCTTCATGCGGAGGCCTTGGACGAAGGAGGGACTTCGAAGGGTGGTACTCCGAAGGTGGGGCTTCGGAGCGAGGCTGGCTCCGGAGTGAGGATGACTTGAGGTACTTTGGCCATGCATGGCTTCGGTACACGGACTGACGGAGTTCGAGCTAGGAGTAGCTGCGAAGCCGTGGTGGTCCACTCCGAAGGTGTTGGTGCGAAGGCCCAAGGGCTTTGACGGCTTCGGCTCAAAACCGTCATTGTATCGAAGGCTGACTTCGGTGAAGCGAAGGCCGTGAGGCTCAAGGCTTCTCACCAAAGCTACTGCACCCCTCGCGTGCAAAGGGGGGCTTCAGAAGGGTCCAAGACTGTAAAGGCTGACAGTGTCTGCTCTACAAAAAGCTGACGCTGTCCCCTCTACAAACTGACAAAGGAAGCCTCTAAATAAAGTAGACTATCTTTTGTACCCCTCTGTTCTGATGAGACAAAACCAATGTAAACCCTAGGGGTAAAGTAGTCATTTCACATGGGTGAATAGTGCCTATAAATAGTGGAGGCTGGGTAGGTCACATTAACACTTTGAGCATTCATTGTAGAACTCCTGTGCTAGCCACCACACTCTGTATTCATTCTGTGAGTTCAATTTTTGTGTTCCCTGTTCAAGCATCGAAGTCTTGATTCTGTATTCATTTTCTGCTTGAGCTTGTTTGCATACCTCGCTGCATGCTTCGATCTCTTGTGTGTCACTTCGATTGACTTGAGGTAGTGCACCGAAGCCTGTTTGGGCGAAGCGTGTTTTAGCGAAGTGTGCTTTTCAGTGTGTGTTTGCTCTGTGTAAACTGGAGGCTAGACCTCGTTGATTACTAGCGAAGCACTGATCGAAGCCCGTTTTTCTTCCCGTGTCGAAGCCCTTAGCGAAGTCTGTTTTGTGTGCGTTTTGACCATCGAAGTACGAAGCCCAGCACTAGTTGCTGTCTCTAGGTATTTTGATCGAAGTCCTCAGAGGGAGGTCCGCTCTTGCGAAGGGTGAAGTGCGAAGCCTGCTCGGAGCACCCTGTGTGCGGAGCATGCACTGACTTAGCAGAGCTGATTTTTCGGGGTTGTGGGTGGAGCGAAGTCTTCTTGGCTTCGAACTTTTGCTCCTTGCGAAGCCTGTTTTCGGAGCTGTAAAATACCTCTGAACCAGAACTTCGAAGGCTGTGTTCGAAGCCTATTCCGTAGAAGACAGAATTAAAACAGAAGGCTATTTTGGCCTAAAATTTTAAAAGCTCCCATTCACCCCCCCTCTAGTCACCGTTTCCGGTCCAACAATTGGTATCATAGCAGGTTAAGATCACCAGTTGACCTTAACCAGTTTTGTGATCTGTTGGCGACATGGACAGAGTTAGTAAAATTCCTCTGTTCGATGGGACTGATTTTGCATACTGGAAGGTGCGCATGGAGGCTTACTTGCTAAGCCAAGGAAATGCAATTTGGGAGATTGTGGACTCACAATACTCCATCCCTGAAACTCGCACCTCTCAAACAGAAAAGGATCAGTATAATGCACACTCCAAGGCAAGAAACATACTGTTCATTGGTTTGAGACGGAGTGAGTTTGATAGGGTGCATCACCTTAGGACAGCTAGGGAAATTTGGATCACTCTCACTATTTTTCATGAGGGCTCTTCACAGATTAAGGCCAGGCGCCAAAGCACATACAATCAACAGTATCAGCTGTTTGTGCAGGCACCTGGTGAATCTATAGATGCCATGTTTTCTCGCTTCGATGCAATAGTGAGTAACTTGCGGTCCAACGGGACGCTTGCTTACAATGATCATGATAGGGCTATCAAGCTTCTCTATGCTCTTGATCGTAGCATATAGGAAGTAAAGATATCCAGCATTGAGGAGTCCGTAGGTTATGACACATTGACCTGTGATGAGCTCTTCAGCAAGCTGAAGTCCACAGAGATTGCCAAGGCATCTCTTGTAGTGCACAGAAACTCTTTGCCATAACCATTGGCATTGATTTCTAGCACTAGCCGTGGCACCACTGCAGAACCAAGCACATCTGGCACTTGTGTTCTTGCAGATGGTTTTGCTTTGTCCTCCCTGGTCTCCGTCACTAAGGAATAGGTGGATACTCTGGATGATGATGAGCTAGCTCTCATTGCCAGAAGGTTCACCCGTTTTCACCATGAGATACGGGATCAGAGGAGAAGTGGTTTTAGTGGTTGTTTTGAGTGTGGCGACACTTCTCATATCAAGGCCAATTGCCCTAAACTCAAGAAGAGAGATGAGAGTGAGCGCCCCAAATACCACAAGAAGGAGAGGAAACCCTTTGTGAAGGGCAAGTGCGGCAAGGTGGCTAAGAGAGTAGCCAAAGCCGCTTCCAGAGCATTTGTTGCTGCACTCAGCGACATCGACACTTCCTCAACTGAGGAGTCGAGCTCTGAGGAGGAGGAGTCTCCAAGGAAGGAGGAGAAGAAGGACAAGAAGGGACGAGATTTCACCGGCCTTTGCTTCATGGATGACAGCGATACAGCGGCGATGAGCTTGACTCATCTGAGGTACCACTATCCTATGACCAGCTTTCAATTAAACTAGATGAGCTGAATGAAGTAGTTCTTGGTCAGGATAGATTACTTGTGCAAGCCGCTAGAGAAAGAAAAGACCTTAGACTTAGGCTAGAATCTGTTTCTACTGATTATGCCATGCTTAAGTCTAAAGTTAATGATGCTGAATGTGAATCTTGTACTGTTGTCATGGGTGAGCTTGCTCAAACTCTATCTAAGCTTAAGACTGCACAGAAGCAGCTTGTGGTGGTTGATTCTAGACCTCATGATATAATTGAATGCATGAACTGTTCTTTATTATGCGAGAGCATTAATTTACATGATAAGCATGTTCATGATTTAGAGGCTAGATTGGAGAGAGCCGGTAGTTCTAAGGATGTGCAGCCTGTGTGTGACACTTGCATAACCCTTAAGGACCAGCTAGGCACTGTTAGAGAGCGAGCTGAAAACCTTATGACTGAAAATGAATACCTTCTCTCTGTGGTTAACAAATGCACTGAGGGAAAGGGTAGGATGGATTTTCTCTTGGCTAAGACCAAGATGTGTGCTGACAGAGCAGGGTTAGCTCTAGGTTTGGGTTTTGAGAGGACTCCTTTAGATAGTGAAAACAAAACTGTTTTTACCTCACCCACTACCTTAGAGAAAGAGAGAGCTCTGTTAGACACTCCATCAGCCAAAAAGCCTACCCGGACACCAAAGAAAACCACTCCTCCTGCCAAGAAAATCCCTCCCAAGAAAACCACTCAGTAGAAGCCCAAGGAGCCTGTGAGAGTTGCTCCTATGACCCATGAGAGTGCCCCGAGGAGAGTTTTTCATTGTTCCTACTGTTAGCGGGCGGGTCACTTGGTTGGGTTCTGTTTTCGTCGCATCAAGGATGAGCGACGCTCTCAGGCGATGAGTTTCCAAGACATGCATTACCCATCTTTAGGTATGCATGAGTCTGAGTTTTACTCTCGTCCTGTTTTCGAGGCTCCTCGTGTTTCTCGGAGAGGTTTTGCTCCTCGAGGTGTTCACCATGTTCAATATGGTGGTAGACCCTGGGCGAGTATCTTTGTACCTCGTCAGAGTAGGAGACCTCGTCATGCTTTTAGATCACTGCATATAGGTAGACCTCGCACTTTGCATCATTCTGATTATCCTGTGCATAGACAGTCTACTTTTACTGTGCCTACTACTCGTATCACTCAGTGCTGGATGCCTCGTCATATTTTCACTCACCCCAGCACTGAGCGATCGAGATTTTCATATCATGTGTAGGCGACAGACCGAGGCTTGGAGGTCACGTGGATCATGGACTCCGGTTGTTCGTGGCATATGACCGGAGATGCAACATTGTTCTCCAGCCTCACCACAACCAAGCAAAGGGAACATATCACCTTCGGCAACAATCGAAGGAGTAGAGTTAAAGGTAAAGGTGTGGTAAGAATAAACTCGAATTTCACTCTCAAAGATGTTGCTTTGGTTGAGAATTTTGGATACAATTTGCTTTCTGTATCTCAATTGCTTGATGAGGGCTTCAAAGTGCGATTCCATCGCGATACTTCGCAAGTATTCAATTTTGATGGCGTTGTTGTCTGCAAGATCTTTAGAGTTGGGAGAGTTTTTGGAGCTGATTTTTCTGAGTCATCTGGTTCTTCTCATTGTCTGGTTGCACATTCTACTTCTGAGCTTTGGAAGTGGCATAGGAGACTAGGGCATATGAGCTTTGAGTTGCTCGCTCGTTTGAGTGCCCTACGTCTGATCCGAGGATTGCCCAAGCTCATGTTTGAGAAGAATTTAGTTTGCGCTCCTTGTCGACATGGAAAAATGATTGCCGCTTCGCACTCGCCAGTCACCACTGTGATGACTGAACAACCCGGAGAACTTCTCCACATGGACACTGTAGGTCCTTCTCGGGTTAGTTCTTTAGGCGGCAAGTGGTATGTGCTAGTTATTGTCGACGATTTCTCTCGCTACTCTTGGGTCTTCTTTCTTGCCAACAAAGATGAAGTGTTCTCACACTTTCGAAGCTTGGCTTTGAGACTTTTCACTGAACTCCCTGGTGCATTGAAATTCATTCGAAGTGATAATGGCACTGAGTTCAAGAACAATCTCTTTGTTGACTTTTGCATGGAGCATGGCATAGAACATCAATTCTCTGCTCCGCGGGTTCCTCAACAGAACGGTGTCGTTGAGAGGAAGAACCGCACTTTGGTTGAGATGGCTAGGACGATGCTCGATGAGCATAGGACTCCTAGAAAATTCTGGGCTGAGGCCATGAACACTGCTTGTTACATCTCAAACCGAATCTTCTTGCGCTCAATTTTGAATTTGACATCTTATGAGCTACGTTTTGGGAGACAGCCCAAGGTTACTCATCTTCGAGTTTTTGGCTGTCGTTGCTTTATCCTAAAACGTGGTAATTTGGATAAATTTGAGTCACGTTCTTCTGATGAGATCTTTTTGGGTTATACTACACATGGTCATTCTTATCGTGTTTATAATTTGGAGACTAACACTGTCATCGAGTCATGTGATGTGACTTTTGATGAATCAACCCCCTCTGTTAGTTCTGCTCTTGAACAGGCAAATGAACACGATATGGAACAGACTATCTTCAAAGAAGAAGATCCTGGAGATTTCGAGGAGGAACCCCTACTACCCTCGACATCAACCCCCGAAGCCGACCCCGCTTCGACCACTTCAGCACAAGGTCCCGAAGCAACTACCTCGGCATCGGTCATCTTGGACCACTCCAACGCACAAGTTGAGGGGGAAACTGCATCCCGCCGCGAGGCTCCACATCATGTTCAAAGGATGCACCCTCCTGAGCAGATCATTGGTGAGCTTGATCAAAGGGTAACATGTTCTCATGCTCATTTCATTAATTCCACTTTTGTTGCTTCTTTCGAGCCCTTAGATGTTAGTCATGCACTTTCTGATTCTAGTTGGATCAATGCCATGCATGAAGAACTTTAAAATTTTGAGAGAAACCAAGTCTGGACTTTAGTTGATCCTCCACCAAATGTTCATTTCATTGGAACAAAATGTATTTTCAAAAACAAACAAGGGGAGGATGAGACTATAGTTAGAAACAAGGCTAGACTTGTAGCCCAGGGTTATTCTCAATTAGAAGGGATTGATTTTACTAAAACTTTTGCACCTGTTGCTCGTCTTGAGGCCATTAGGATTTTGCTTGCCTTTGCGACATCCCGGGGATTCAAATTCTATCAAATGGATGTCAAAAGTGCTTTTCTTAATGGTTTCATAGGCGAAGATGTTTATGTAAAACAACCTCCTAGTTTTGAAAACCCCAAATACCCACATAAAGTCCTTAAACTTCATAAGGCTCTTTATGGACTCAAGCAGGCCCCTCGGGCATGGTATGACAGACTTAAGTCTTTTCTGCTTGATCGGGGGTATTTGATGGGCTCTATTGATAAAACCCTGTTCACTCTCAAGCATGGCAAAGATTTCCTCCTAGTTCAGATTTATGTGGATGATATCATCTTTGGTGGCTCTTCTCATGCTTTGGTTGCCAAGTTTGCAGATGCCATGAGCAGGGAGTTCGAGATGTCCATGATGGGCGAACTCACATTTTTCCTTGGTTTGCAAATCAAGCAAAGCAAATAAGGTACTTTCGTCCACTAGACGAAGTACACCAAGGACCTGCTCAAGAAGTTCGATATGGCTGATGCGAAGCCACTCGCCACTCCAATGGTTACATCTGTAGCATTGGATCCTGACGAAGATGGAGAAGCCGTAGATCAGAAGGAGTTCCGAAGTATGATCGGCTCCCTCCTCTACTTGATTGCTACGAGGCCGGACATACACTTCGCAGTGTGTCTATGTGCTCGTTTTCAGGCTTCACCATGAGCTTCGCACTGCCTAGCGGTAAAACGCATTCTCAGGTATCTCAAACATACCCTCGAGTTCAGCATTTGGTATTCAGCGTCTTCCTCTTTGTGTCTTCGAGGTTATTCCGATGCGGACTTTGCTGGGTGTAGGATTGATAGGAAAAGTACCTCTAGTACTTGTCATTTTCTAGGTACTTCTCTGGTTTGCTGGTCTTCCCGCAAACAGTCTAGTGTTGCACAATCGACGGCTGAGGCCGAATATGTTGCTGCAGCTAGCTGTTGCTCTCAGATTTTGTGGATGGTTTCCACTTTGCGGGATTTCGGGTTAGATTATAAGAGTGTTCCACTTTTCTGTGATAACACTAGTGCTATTTGTATTGCAAACAACCCGGTTCAGCACTCCAGAACCAAACACATTGATGTGCGATATCATTTTCTCAGAGATCATAATGAGAAGGGTGATATTGAACTTCAATATGTTGATACCCAACACCAGCTAGCCGATATTTTCACGAAACCCCTCGATGCTTCTCGATTTGCCTACTTGCGTGGGGAACTTGGTATTTGTCACCCTTACGGCATTTTGTGAGGGGGAGCAGATTTTAATTATCTTGCATATGCTCATCATATGTGAAATTGCATTTACATCTCCTGCACTTATATGCCGGATTATAATTCATGTAATCGTGTCAGCTCAGCTCTATCTAATATTTCTCAAACATTATGTGCATGATTTTTCTTTCCAAAATCAAATCATGCTCACTGCCTAGTCTTGAATCTAGCATGTTTAGGCTGGACTACTTTAGCTATCTTTTATCTGCTTGATAGCAAGCCACCTTTTCTTTGGATGCTAAAACAATGCAACTTGAAAAATTGTATTCATGGATATTCATCAAGTGCTAGCCAATTTGTTCACTTAATCAAACATTCAAAAATCCATGATTTGCATGATTCAAGCGAAAAAGATCCATGTGGGTTTGTTTGTCGCACTACTCTATTCTAGACTGCTTACCTTTGCACATTGGTCTGAACTGGGATAGTGTAGTGTATGCCAAAATCACCGCCTTAAGCCTCTGATGGCTTTCATGCCTAGGCTTGGCCTGATTGGAAAGTATAAGGTAGACAAACAAATAACCCCTGGCATTATGAAAAGAACAGCAAATTCATTAATCATCAAGTTTGCTTTTAATGCTCCACTTGAACTGGACTTGTCTATCTAGAGTAGAAATTGACTAGCTTTGCGCAGTCCCTGCTTTTACGTGTCTAGTTACCTTGATTAAGTGGTGATGCTTTTATTTCAAAATGATAAAATCACATGCTGTCATCATGTTTTTAGAGAATGTTAAATTGAGCTGAGCACATGATAATTATTATTAAATGGTGGCATATTTGTTGCTTTATGTGTCTTTGCAACTCTGCCCATTTCGAAGCTATGCATCTTTTACATGCTCCTTGATGCTTGCATTGCCAAAGGGGGAGAAATTGTTGAGTTCTCTGCCACAAAGGGGGAACATTAACTCAGGGGGAGTATTTATCTTGCAAAGGGACGTTTTGCTGAAGGGGCTTTAAAGGGGAAGGAAAATTCTTTTGTCAAGTGACATGATTTGGCTCATTTCTGAGTTTTTATGGTCACTTGTGTGCTGAAATTTTTCAAATTTTCTTGAACATGAATTTGGTTGTCAATGCACTCATCAAGGGGAAGATTGAGAAACTAAGAGTTGGTTTCGGAGTCTGTGATGAGTGATTGACAAAATAGGCCTCTAGAAGGGATAATAAGTTTACGTCCAGTTCGAAGTATATTCTTAGGAGGAGTTCTAGATCCCTATTAGAGAAGAAAGGGCAAGTATTTATAGGCAAAGATACAACAAGAGGGTACTATTTTGTGCTCTAGTCGTACTTCATCGAGCTATTCGAATGTTGGAGGCTAGTGAAGCTGTTTTAAAAATAACCAAACATATACCTTGAACAAACAAATGTCGCTTTGATGGGGTGCCAAATCTGAAGCCTAACCATCACCGTGTTCTTGGGGATTGTATTCCCGAAAGGTTTCCTACCCGTTGGGCCAAAAACGTGTCAATGCCATTCTCAGTCACACTCGTGACCTAGGAGACATACTTAACTCTAGTGCAGGTCCTAAAATCTTGGGGTTCTGGTAAAGGTTACGTCAAAGAAAATTCCATGGATCGGAAGTTCCGATAGGAAGTATCGAAAGTTCCGGTTATTTTCTGGTCTCGATACAGAGAGAAAATATTGCTTCGGAAGTTCTGATATGGTATCGGAAGTTCCGATGAGCCAGAAGTTCCATTTCGGAATCAGGGAATTTTTGTACTGATCGGAAGTTTCGATATGGTATCGGAAGTTCTGAGGTTGGCGATAACAAATTGGATCTGCTACATGTCGTACTGTATCAGGAGACCTAAAATATCCCGTCAGAAGTTTTTATATGGTATCAAAAGTTATGACGTGGGAAAATAGATTATATTTGTTACGGTTTTTAGGGTTTTGGGATGAGGACGACTAGGGCGCTCTTAGCCTATCAAAGGAGAGGAGGACGTCTTGGAACAAAGTAATAAGCCAAGATTAGACCTAGCCACCCTAGAGTTCTGAGAAACCAAGAGTTGGTTTCGGAGTCTGTGATGAGTGATTGACAGATTTTATCCTCTGTTTCGAAGGGGTCCCTCCGAAGGGGTTCAGAGGTTGTTTCTCCGAAGGTGTTCGGAGGCTGGTTCTCCGAAGGTCTTCAGAGGCTGTTTCACCAAAGGGTTCGGTGGGTCTGATTGCTGCAGCTGTTACAGCGGAGTGTGCCTGTCGGAGGGGTCCGACAGTACATGATGATTGGCTGTACCGAAGGTCTTGGTACTTTGGGCGGTACACCAGAGTGTGTATCGGAGGTTGTTCACTCGGAGAGGTCTCCGGGGTACTGGATACACTTGTCTGTTTGTCTGTGGTGCGCAGGGGACCTCGGAGGCGACGGACGGTTCGCAGCAGGTGAACCTGGGTCAAGCGGGAGGCTTGATGCCAGGGGAGCAGGGAGCTCCGTCATGAAGGCTGTGAAGGGGTCTAGGTCGGACCTCGGGTCGAGGTGCGCCAGGAGAAGGTAGTAAGTGCGGAGTGTGACTCCGGGTGAAGGTAACCCGAGACGAAGTCCTCGGAGGTGAGGCACTTCGAAGGGTACTCCGAATGGAGTGACTTCAGAGTATGGTGGATCAAGTCCTCAAAAGAGGCAAGGTGTTCGAAGTGTGCTCCGGAGGGAGACACTCGGAGATATACCCGACGAAGGTCTCAGAAGTCGAGGTGCATCGAAGGCATGGTCCGGGTGAGGCTAGTCGAGGAGTGTGCTCGGGGAGAGACACTGCGACGAAGTGCTCATGGAATGCTTCATGCGGAGGCCTTGGACGAAGGAGGGACTTCGAAGGGTGGTACTCCAAAGGTGGGGCTTCGCAGTGAGGCTGGCTCCGGAGTGAGGATGACTTGAGGTACTTCGGCCATGCATGGCTTCGATACACGGACTGATGGAGTTCGAGCTAGGAGTAGCTGCGAAGCAGTGGTGGTCCACTCCGAAGGTGTTGGTGCGAAGCCCCAAGGGCTTTGACGGCTTCAGCTCAAAACCGTCATTGTATCGAAGGCTGACTTCGGTGAAGCGAAGGCTGTGAGGCTCAAGGCTTCTCACCAAAGCTACCGCACCCCTCGTGTGCAAAGGGGGGCTTCAGAAGGGTCCAAGACTGTAAAGGCTGACAGTGTCTGCTCTACAAAAAGCTGACGTTGTCCCCTCTACAAAGCTGACAAAGGAAGCCTCCAAATAAAGTAGACTATCTTTTGTACCCCTCTGTTCTGATGAGACAAAACCAATGTAAACCCTAGGGGTAAAGTAGTCATTTCACATGGGTGAATAGTGCCTATAAATAGTGGAGGCTGGGTAGGTCACATTAACACTTTGAGCATTCATTGTAGAACTCCTGTGCTAGCCACCACACTCTGTATTCATTCTGTGAGTTCAATTTTTGTGTTCCCTGTTCAAGCATCGAAGTCTTGATTCTGTATTCATTTTCTGCTTGAGCTTGTTTGCATACCTCGCTGCATGCTTCGATCTCTTGTGTGTCACTTCGATTGACTTGAGGTAGTGCACCGAAGCCTGTTTGGGCGAAGCGTGTTTGTGCGAAGTGTGCTTTTCAGTGTGTGTTTGCTCTGTGTAAACTGGAGGCTAGACCTCGCTGATTACTAGCGAAGCACTGATCAAAGCCCATTTTTATTCCCGTGTCAAAGCCCTTAGCAAAGTCTATTTTGTGTGCGTTTTGACCATCCAAGTACGAAGCCTAGCACCAGTTGCTGTCGCTAAGTATTTTGATCGAAGTCCTCAGAGGGAGGTCCGCTCTTGCGAAGGATGAAGTGTGAAGCCTGCTCAGAGCACCCTGTGTGCGGAGCCTGCACTGACTTAGCAGAGCTGATATTTTGGGGTTGTGGGTGGAGCGAAGTCTTCTTGGCTTCGAACTTTTGCTCCTTGCGAAGACTGTTTTCGGAGCTATAAAATACCTCCGAACCAAAACTTCGAAGGGTGTGTTCGAAGCCTGTTCCGCAGAAGACAGAATTAAAACAGAAGGCTATTTTGGTCTGAAATTTTAAAAGCTCCCATTCACACCCCCATCTGGTCGCCGTTTCCTGTCCAACAAGTTCTCTCCTTCCTTTCTTGATCTCAAACGTTGAGGTCAAGGATCTCCGTCTCTCACGTGCGGTGCTAGCACGTTGGCGTGGGAGGTACTCTATCCCTGTACGTGTGGACTCCATGGAGGCGTTACTCCAATAGAGACGCTCATGGACATCTACATGCGAATGACTACATTGTCTTCATCGATCGAATCGATGAAGGACGACAAGGACAAAGCGAGGAGAGGCTTGACGCACTGCTCCAACATCTTCTTCCGCTGCACCTAGCGCGTCTCATGCTAGAAGGTACCGATCTATGAACTCACACACGCATGAGTCTTGGGCCTAGGGCGTAAATTTTTGAATTTGCCAGCTAGCGTAGCTCCCCTATTCCCCAATAGTGGTATCAGAGCCTACGTGCGTAGTGTTCGATCTGGATCCCTCATGTATGGAGATACATGGTTGAAAAACGGATTAGATCTGTTTCTGTCCACGGCAGATTGGAAGTTCCGATTTGATCGGAAGTTTTGATTGCGGATCGGAAGTTCCGATAGTGATAGGATGTTCCGATATCAAATAATGATTCGATACAGAAGGCAATTGTTGCGATGCGGGATTCCGATATTGATCGGATGTTCCGAACCATGCGATTTTGAAAAATCGAGCCTATTGACTCGGTTTTTTCATATCCAAAATCTAGTCACTTGTAGATTGGTCGCCTAACTTTGTTTTGTAGAGAATGATGTGACTGACATGGCCTTGGATAAATATGATGTATGATATGCATGCAATGAATGTAAATTAAATATGACATGTGTGTCATGGTTATTTATAGCCCAAGGCTGATGTAAAATTTATTATGGCTTGCATGTCGTTTCCGTGGTGCTTCGGCCCATGTAATTAGTATAGCCTATGCGAGATGGACTAGTACTCTTCATGGAGGCAGGGAGCACACACTTGATGACGGGAGCCATGGAGATGGAGTTCGCCATGTGAAGAAGGCCATGCTATATCATAGTTATTATGATTGCATGTGCTGCTTTCTTATGTTCCTGTTATTCTATTCTTGCATGTTTTCATGTTAGGGACATTACGATGCTAGAATATTTTTCCCTTAGAAAATGAAGTGTTGATGCTCTTCCCAATAGCTACACCCACCAAGGTTCGTGCTCATTGATAGTGGGTCTGCCAAAGCAGGGTGCTATCTTTTATCTCGACCAGTTGGGACGGAAGTCTGACTTCTGCACATATAGTGTTGGTTCACTTGACAAGGCTATCAAAATGGTTTTGGGCCTTGGAGCATAGGAGTTGGGATCGAGCATTGGTTGCTTCCTCAATGACAACAATCACATACGATGTGATTAGCAAGGAGTTTCTTACCTATGTCAACTAGCTTGTAGCAGTGATGCCAAAGCTCACTAGGAGATAGCATTTCCATGGATCTGGCACCATGTTGACACGGAAACGTGCCCCCGCACTTGGGTCAGTTCGACGATCCAAAAGTGTGCGGATACTTAGGGACAAGCCTAAGCGCGATGCAGCACCGACGTCGCGTTCCGACTTCCCTTAGTCGTGATAAGGGGGGTGGAGTCACCAGGCAATCAGATCACACAAAATAATCCAATTAGCCAAAAGAAATTTATTAAACAGAATAAAATCAGCAAACCGGTCGGAGCTTGTCTGCTTTGGAGTGTGGTGCGAAGGGGGTCGCCGAAGTATACCTTCGGCGTGTGGTGCGAATTGTCCCGCCGAAGAGAACCTTTGGCGTTCGGACTGATCTGGTTGAAGGTGAACTCCGAACGGATCGGGATGCGACAATCACCTCTGAACGATGAGGTTTGGTGCGAAGTCCCTGATACAGCGAAGTACAAAATAATGACCCCAACGCCGCGCGCGGGCATGAGCATGTAGCGACGAAGTAGGTGACCTGCAACAGATGATATTTGAAGTACTAATTCGGCCTGAGGACCGAATTCTACCAAGTGTTGCACTAGTAGCGAAGGTAGCAATCTGTTACGCAGATTAGCAGATACTTCACAGGCGAAGTAACAAGGCGATATCGATCTATTACGTAGATTAACGGATACTTCACAAGCGAAGTAACAAGGATTACCACTATTCCGAAGTGGCTGGTGGAGGGCTTCCAGGCAAACCCACGAAGAGGTACAGAAAAGTAAAGGTAAATAAATGCGATCAAAGCTAGGGCTTTGTGTTTGATTTGTGTTGGGGGGCCCTCTAAGCTGGCCTCACCTCTCTATTTATAGGGGCCAAACTTCTGATCTAATCTGCTATAATACAGCTTGGATAGAGATAAAACTCACCCGGAATTGTATCCAACTCTGTCTCTACCGAAGTGGGCTTCGGCCAGGCCCATCGAAGCCTGCTCCTCGGGCCGAAGCTTCGGCGGCGTGGGCCTCCAAAGGCTTCCTGGCCGAAGGCCATGGGCTGGCTAGAGGCTTTTGGAGCCCATAGCCCAATGGACCTTCGTCCCTATAGGGCTTCGGCCTGACCCCGGACATGTGTATTTTTGGCTCAAATCACCGAAATTGATATTTTGACAATCTCAGCCATTAATGCTATTTTTTGCTATCAACACATGCCCCCCTGCCTTTTAGTGAACTGAGTGAACTAAAAGCACAATGAACTGAAGACGATACCGTCCATATCGGCTTTTCGACACCTTTTATGTTGTTTGCCACACGCTTGGAAAATACCTTTTCAAGTACCTACCATTCAAAGCTCTTCGAAACCGCTCTCCTTACAAAGATTCCAACACATATGCATTGCCGGGAGCGATTTCGGCTATCTTAAAAGGACCTTCCCAACTAGGTGACCATTTACCAAATTTGGGACTCTTCGTGCCTAAGGGTAAAATCGTCTTCCAAACAAAATCTCCTACTTGAAACGATTTTGGTTTAACCTTCTTATTGTAGGCTTTAGCTACTCTCTTCTTGTCTACTTCTATGGCTTCTAAAGCCCTTAGTCTCTTATCAGTCACTTCCTCTAGATTCAGGGATGTGAAATCAATGCACATGCGCCACTTTCTGGAAGATTTCTTTTTGACGAAGACTGGGTTGGCTAACCATTCTGTGTGAGCCACTTCTCTGATAATCCCAGCCTTCAACAATTTTTCAACTTCGTCCTTCGCCAGAACAGCTCTTTCTGCGGACATTTTTCAGAGTCCTTGCCGAACAGGCTGGGCCTTCGGGTTTACAAGCAAACTATGTTCAATGATATCCCGATCGACTCCGGTGATATCTTCGTCAGACCAAGCGAAGACATCTAAATTCTCTTCCACCACCTTTTCCAAGGAGGTTGCAACTTCTGGAGGTAAATCTTTACCAAATTGAAATGTATATTCTTTACCATCTTTAACAACAACCTTCGCTGCAATCTCTCCTTCAGGACTTGGTGTTGGGAAGGATTTCTTCGAAGACTCAGAAGGAGCTGAAAAAATTTCTTGATCATCTTGCACGCTATTTACTTGTCTTGGATCAAGAGGGGGGCCATGACCATATTCTGCTCTTCGGGCGGTAGCTTGATCTCCGAAGATAGTAAGGACTCCTGCTTGCATGGGCATCTTCATACACAAATAATTGTGATGTGCCACAGCTCCGAACTGGTTTAGCATGCCTCTTCCAAAGATGACGTTGTAGGCATATGGGGCATCTACAACATCGAAGATTACTTCCTCTGTCTTGGCTAACAGTCCTTCTCCGAAGGTAACTTCTAGGCCTATTTGGCCGAGTGCATCAAGCGGAGGTCCTGCGAAGCCTTGCAAAGGACGAGCCGCTGGAAGAAGGTGCTTTCTGGAGATGCACAATTGATCGAAGGCTTGAACAAAAATAATGTCTGCCGAACTGCCTCCGTCAATCAACACTCTTCGAACCTCAGTTCCTGCAATATCAGCAGTAATAACAAGTGAGTCTGCATGTGGAAATTTAATGCCAGCTGCATCCTCCGCAGTAAAAGATATTGGTACATGAGACCATTCCGGCATAGCAGCTGCAGATGACGAAGTCCCAATGTGGCCCACCTCTCTGACATACTCTCTTCTCTGCCTTTTTGACATGCTTCCGAGGGTACCTCCTCCGGAGATGGGGAGGACTACTCTTTTTCCTCGGTCTTGCCCTTCTTCTTGCTTCGGAGGTGGCATAACATTGGCCACCGGAGGGTGTCTTGCAGCTTCGAAGTTTTCTATCCGCGCCACAGCCTGGACAGGCTCTGGGCGCACTTCAGCTGGAACTCGGTCAGTAGTACCTCGACCCGAAGTTCTTTCTTGATATTCTCCTCTCAGAGTAAGTATAGCCTTGCAAGTATCAGTTGCGTGGCTTCGGTTTTCACCATGAATACAGTAGAAAAGGGTCTGGCCTTTACCAGCCGTTTTCCCTGGCGGCCTCCAGCCGCTGACCTTGTTCCCCGAAGGTTGTGGAGCTCTCTGTGTGAACTTTTGCGGGGGTGCAATATTCAGGACTTCAAAACGGGGATGCTTTTGCCCCCTTCTCCTATCATGCTGAGCTTCGAAGACTGGTTCCCTTGGCTGTGCCGAAGTTTTTACTTCCACTTTTACTTCCTGCAGTATTGATGGAGTAGCTGCAGTCCTTCGAAGCCAACCTTCTTCCGACCTCGCATATTCTTCAAAGTATGACATTAACTGAGAAACAGAAGATATTCTTTTTCGGTGAAGTTTATCAAGGAGGCCTTGATGAATGACACCTTCCCGAGCTGCGTCAACTACCGAAGATGTAGAAAACTCTCGGATCTGCGACTTCGTATGAGTGAAGCGCTTAAAATATTGCCTCAGTGTCTCTCCAGGGAGTTGCTTCACCTGGAAAAGACTTCCCGTCGACATTGGAGGCACGAAGGTACCTTGAAAATTGCTTACGAACTTCTTCTTCAGCTGCCCCCATGAATTAATTGATCCTAGCTTCAAAGACCAGAACCACCTTAATGCCACTCCTTGAAGAGCTAAGGGGAAGCATTTTGCCATGGTATCTCGAACTCCTCCACTAGCTTCAATTGCTAGAGCATAAGAACGGACAAATTCTCCAGGATCTTCATCTCCGGCATACTTACAGAGCTTCGAAGTCTTAAACTTTGGGTCGAAGCGAATTTTTTGCAGCTCAGGATGCAGCGGAGATTCAGTATCAAAGGAGGCATTCTCCGGGGCTTCGGGATAGATGGGTTCGTCATCTTCAGGCACTTCTGGAATAACTGGGATGGCTTGAGAACGAAGCCTATTTGCAGCTTCTTGCCGCCATCTCGCTACTTCGGCTTGGAGACTGGCCATTTGAGCGGCCATATCACCAAGATTGTCTTCATCTCCTCCGGAAGGATCTTCCGGGTCTTGAGAACTGAGAGGATCAGTTCGGAGTGGAACTTGGGGTGGAAGGGGAACTCCGGGTGGTCGAAGTATAGACGGAGTTAGCGGAGGGACTTCCTATGCTCGAGGAATGGGAACTCCTTCCGGAGTTTGAGGTGGAGGAAATGTCGAAGGTTCTCCGATCTCAACAGTGTCGGAAGGTACCTCTCCAGAGATCCGAGGGGACCTCCGAACAGGGTTACGAGGTGCGCTCCGCTTAGGAGGCATGATGTAAGAGGTTGGTAGAGAACGAAGTTTCTTGGACTAGGTTCCCCACGGACGGCGCCAACTGTTGGCGTAAAAGATTATGCTAACAGGTTTCTGAAGATTAGAAACTAACAAACGAAGTGTTTGCGAAGTGAACTGTTCTAAGCCTCCGAAAGGATAATAACTTAGAATAGTTCGAATGTGTGTATTGAATAACTTGTATTCGGTCCCTATTACAGGGTGAAACGGGGGGTATTTATAGGCCCAAACATTAAGGAAAAGACCTATTTACCCCTCTATTACAATCGACATAGTGGAAACTATTCGGTACCCTTAATAGGGCTAAAATGATAAAAGACTAATCTAATGAGACAGAAGATAAGTCTTCCATCTTAGCTGGCAGAAAAGATCTCGGAAGAGTCTATATTCGGAGGTATACTCCGAACTAAGGTCCATCTTCATACTTCGAGCTTGACTCAAGGCATCTCCGAAGATGCAGGTTGGAAACCTTCGAATTCATTATCTGTCTTTGTCTTGTTACTACAATAACCCTAAGGATGGAGTATTTTCCCCCAACAAATGCCCTTCGGCTTGAGAAATGCCAGGGAAACTTTTTCAGGTCTCATTGCTTAAGCTGTAGGTCACCAGATAGGACGAAATGTCAAAGCCTATATGGATGACATTGTAATAAAGAGTGCTTTAAAGCACCAGCATAGTCTAGAGTTAGAAGAAACATTTGAGAGCCTCCGAGCATGTGGAGTTCGCCTCAATCCTGAAAAATGTATTTTCAGAGCTCAAGCAGGAAAATTGCTAGGGTATTTAGTTTTGAGCAGAGGAATCAAAGCTAGCCCGATGCAGATAAGTGCACTGCAAAGGATGGCTCCGCTTGAAAATTTGAAGCAAGTCCAGAAGCTGGCTAGATGCCTCGCAGCTCTTAGAAGATTCTTTGCAAGATCAACGGAGCGAAGCCTACCAATTTTCAAATCCTTAAAAGGGTCTGAAAGTTTCAAGTGGACATCGAAGTGTTAGAAAAGCTTCGACAAAATCAAGGACTACCTCGGGAATTTATCAACGCTTACTATGCCCCTTGTAGAGGAAACTTTCCTCCTTTATCTTGAAGCAACAGGCTCCACAGTCAGTGTAGTGCTTGTTAGAGAGATAGAGCTCAATAGAAAACTGGTGCAGAACCTAGTATACTTCGTTTCAAAAGTCTTGTCCGAAGAAAACCACGGTACTCCGAGCTCGAGAAATTTGCATATGCTTTGTTGATGGCCTCGCAGAAGCTAAGGCATTACTTTTTAGCACACAATATAATTGTCCCTACGTCGTATCCCCTTGGCGATATGCACCGGAGCAAAGACTCCACGGGGAGAATTGGAAAATGGGCTGTCGAGCTAGCCCCCTTCAGCATTTCCTTCACCGCAATAACAACCATTAAGTCTCAAGTTGTGTCTGACTTTGTTGCAGAGTGGACTCCCTCTACAGTTTGGGCTCCGGAAAAATCATGTGAAGGAGTATGGACGGTATACTCCGACGGAGCATTTCAGGCATTAGGAGCTGGTGCTAGAGCCGTGATAATTTCGCCTTCAAGGCAGAAAGAAATGTACTCTACAAGGCTCAACTTTAAGTCCACCAACAATGTTGGAGAGTACGAAGGAATCCTGCTTGGCCTTCGTAAAGCGTGCACACTTGGCGCCACTCGGGTTATAATCAAAACATATTCTCAGGTCATTGCAGGGAATGTTGACAAAAGCTTCCAAGCTTGGCATCCACATCTTGCGAAGTACTTAGAAGAGATCCGCAAGATGGAGGCATTATTCAAAGGAATTTCTGTCCGAAGCATCCCTCGAGCAGATAATCAGCATGCGGACATCCTAGCGAAGGCTGTTGCCGGAGCATTGGATGTCCGAGAAGGGGATTTCTATGAAGAGCTTGTCAACCCTTCGATACCTCAACCACCCTCCACAAAAATATTTTGCATACCAATCACTGACTGGCGGAGCCCAATATTAGACTTTTTGCAAAACAAATCAAGTCCCCTTAAAGGCCCAGAATTGCAAAGGTTACAGTCTAGGGTCTGGAATTATAAGCTTGTCAATGGAGTGCTATATAAAGCCAGAGTCTGTTCTCCTCTACTCCGATGCATCTCGCAACCCAAAGGCCAAGATATACTTCGAGAAATCCATGAAGGCTTGTGTGGTAGCCACTTAGCCCCTCAGGCTTTAGCAGGCAAAACACTTCGCCAGAGGCTTTATTGGCCAACAATTGTAGAAGATGAAGAATCATTGGTTCGAACCTGTCAAGGGTGCCAATGGATGGGAAGGCGAAGCTATCATCCCCCAACACCCCTTCAAGTCATTGCTCTAGTATGGCCAATGGCACGATGGGGAATGGATCTCATCGGCCCTTTCCCAATGGCGAAGGGCAGCTTGAAGTTTGTGGTGGTAGCAATTGAATACTTTTCTAAATGGGTCGAAGCCGACCCTTAACTGTTAACACTTCGAAAAATGTGCAGAAATTCTTTTGGCAAAATATTATTTGTAGGTATGGAGTGCCTAGAGATTTGATGATCGACAATGGCACCCAATTCGATGCCGAACCTTTTAGAGAATTCCGCGAAGGGGTGGGCATTAAAATGTTCTTTGCAGCCATCCGTCATCCCCAATCCAATGGAGCCATAGAGCGGGCCAATGGAAATATTCTGTCTGTCTTAAATTGGAGGATTGTAGGTTTGGCAAAGGGGCTGTGGACCGAAGAGCTTCCTAAGATTTTATGGTCCATTCGGACCACTCAAGCTAGGTCTACAGGTTTTACCCCATTCAGGTTGTTGTTCTGAGATGAGGTCATGACTCCAACGGAGCTAAAAGGTGGATCCCTCCGCGCAATGGAGCTAGAAGATAAAGATGAAAGAAGCACTTCGCTTGACTTGTCTAAAGAAACAAGGCTTCGAGTTGTCGCCAATTTGACAAAGTACCAAGACCAGACGAAGGCATGGAATGACCCGAATGTAAAAGTTAATGAATGTTGGCGTAAAGGATTACTCTAACAGGTTCTCGAAGATTAAGAACTAACAAACAAAGAGGTTGTGATGCGGACTATTTTGAGCCTCCGAATAGGATAATAGCTCGAAGTAGTTCGAAGTTGTGTATTGAATAGCTGAGTATTCGATGCCTATTACAGGGTGAGAAGGGGGGTATTTATAGGTAAAAACTCTAAGGAAAAGACATATTTACTCCTCAATTAACACTGACATAGTGGAAACTATTCAGTACCCCGAATAGGGTTAAAATAGTAAAATCTATCTAGAGAGGATAGATAAAGAAGACGTCTTATCAGTCTTGATGTTTTTCACTATAGCTTTGGAGCCTTCGAAGGATACCTTCGAACCATGGATTCGAAGTATCCTTCGGCTTGGAAAATTCATCATCTTGGAGATGAACACATGCTTCGATGCCGATGAATTGTCTTTGCCTATTGATCTTAAAAGCCCTGAGGATGACGTATTTTCTCCCAACAATGAACTTAGACCGGGTCATTTGGTACCGCGAAGTGTAATTGCTCCGGGAAAATTAGGAAACAAATGGGAAGGACCATATATTATCCTACGCTCAGGGTGCCCCGGATCTTTTAAATTAGCAAATTTAGAAAGGGAATAATTAAAGCATGCATGGCATGCAGAGAACCTTAAACGTTACTATGCTTAGGGTCTCCTTGTAAAGAAATGTAAAGTACCTTTCTATATGAATAAAAGCTTGTGGTTCGAATTATGCTTACCCCTCAATATTCCCTACCCCTGGTGGGCGCATCAGAGGAACAGAGATGCTTGCAGAGGTAAGCATCTTTCAGCAGAACCCAATAAACGGCCTTCGAACCACTAGTTTGGAGCTTCCGTAAAAGAGCCGAAGGTGGCAAAAACCTACGGATTCCAAGCCCCGGCTTGACAACATACGTAGAAGAGTCTAAGGACAATAAAATAACGAAGTTCAAACCCATAGTTCGGAGCATTCGTAAAAGAGCCGAAGGTGGCCAAAACCTACGGATTCTGAGCCCCAGCTTGATAGCATACGTAGAAGAGTCTAAGGACTATAAAACAACGAAGTTCAAACCCCTAGTTCGGAGCATTCGTAAAAGAGCCAAAGGTGGCCAAAACCTATGGATTCTGAGCCCCGGCTTAGCATCCGTAGAATAGTCTAAGGACTATAAAATAACGAAGTTCGAACCCCTGGTTCAGAGCATTTGTAAAAGAGCTGAAGGTGGCCAAAACCTACGGATTATGAGCCCTGACTTGATAGAATTCGTAGAAGAGTCTAAGGACTTTAAACAAATAGATTCCGATCCTCCGGGTTTGGAGCATCTGAAAAAGAGCCGAAGGTGTCCAAAACCTAGGGATTCCAAGCCCCGACTTGATAGCATCCGTAGAAGAGTCTAAGGACTTTAAACAAATAGATTCCGATCCTCCAGGTTCGAAGCATCTGAAAAAGAGCCAAAGGTGGCCAAAACCTACGGATTCCGAGCCCCGACTTGATAGCATCCGTAGAAGAGTCTAAGGACTTTAAGCAAACAGATTACGATCCTCCGGGTTCGAAGCACCTGCAAAAGAGTCGAAGGTGACCAAACTATGAGGATTCAAGGCCCCGACTAGCGTAGCTCCCCTATTCCCCAACATCTGGGCATGCCAATTAGTTTGACACTTCAACTAATAAGGTACAAAAAATGTTAGTAGCAACACCCATCATCTATCAAGCCAATGACCATTATATGCATCGGGTGCCACATATAAATCGAGGGAATCCGTAGCTCATGATGCATGTAAGTCATTAGTTCTCGTGAGACAAGATCCTGGGCATCAAGTCAACCAGGTAATAAGCCGATGCGCAATACCTGCACCGATCGGGTCGATGATCGGACAAGTGATGCACTGTACACTCGAGCCGATTGACGATCCCTGATGCATAAAATATATGACATGGAATTAAAGATAACCTACTGGCTTGTGTTCCGATAGAATCTGAATCTAGTACACTAGAGAGTGCGTCTACACTATTAAATCATCATAACAGCAAAATCATACTTAACCAAGACAATTGCTAAATCACGAATAATCTATAGTATTTAAGAACCTCAGGCACACTTTATTTAGATGAGAGATGCATAGCAATAAATCAGATACAATAGATCAAGATGTCGGACTTAACCGATGAAGCCTCAAAATACTATATATAACCCAAATCAATATAAGAGATCATAACTGTTGACTCCAAGATTTGGTAAAGCCTAGAGTCCACCAAGGATTCTGTATGGTCAACAGAAGACAAGAAGTGTTTGGTCAAAGATAGTCAAAGAAGACCGTCCGTTATGATGCTGCCTGGATATGGAGGAGCCGATGAAGAGGAGATAAAAATAAATCCATGATCGGTTAAGATAGAATGCTTGGACGGTAAGTCTCCAGACTATAAATATGTACCCTTAGTTAGCTTAGAAACACACATCTCTATCAAAAAACTACTCGGCGCATCACCATCCTTGGTCCCCAAAGGTTTATCATAGCGGGATTCGGTACTCCGAGCTAGGCTGCATCGTTTCGATCTGCGGTGAAGAGGTGAGTCCCGCCACCACCGACGACTGTATCGACTAGGTTAGTATCCTCACGATTGCATCAGTTTGATATCTCAAGGTGAACATTGAAATAGTACGATCGCTTGTTCTCGGTGTATCGGCTAGGTCTATGGCTGCATCAGGTTGATCTCTTAGATTGATGTTATCTAGGTGTGGTAGTTTGAGGCTTCATCCGTTATGTCTGACATCTCTTGCTATTGTATTTTTTTCATATTGTATACCGTTCATATAAATAAAGCATGCCTGATATTTTGATATATTATTAAGATCATCGTGATTAGCTACTGTCTTGGTTACATCCGATCTAGTTATTGTGATGATTTTCATGATATTGATATGTTCTCTGGCACATTTTATTTATTTTTTTCGGAGTACAAGCTGACATGTTATCTTCAATTCAACATCACATCTTATGCGCTATCGGAAAAGCACTCATCGGCCTATGTGGTAAAACTGCCCATCCTATCAGCTGAGCGCACGCTCGCCCGATTGCTTTACCCCTAGTAATCAGCCCCATGGCCGATTGGTGTGATATTCCACGAATATCTTATCCCTATCGCGGTCATCGTCTCGATAGCAAATAGGCCATGCTGTTGATCACATTTTTCCTATTTCCTTATCAGTTGTTGGGTCAAACTGATTGACACGTCTTGAACCTTTTTTCTAAGAACATAGGACTTGCACTAGAGTTAAGGAGATCTCTCAGGCCACACGTGTGTCAAAGTGTGACCAAAAAATGCACCAACACGGTTTTTGGCATGCCCGGTGGGACACTGATTAGATAAGACTCAGAATAGTAACTTCATTGGGGCAACAGGTGGTGGGGTTGGACTAATGCACATTGAACATCCCAAGTTCACTCTATGAAGATGACATCGATGAAACGGAGGGTAAACTCGGCCAAGGTTTTGCCGTGGCCGATGAATTTCAAGAAGTAGACATCGGACCGGTGACAGGCCGAGGCCAACTTTCGTAAGTGCTCAACTTCCCAATAAGATAAAGAGTGGACTAATCACATTGCTATGGGAATATCAAGATTGCTTTGTATGGGAGCATCATGAGATGCCAGGCTTAAGTCGATCGATCGTGGAACATCGGTTGCTGATAAAACAGGGATATCAGTCGTTCAAGCAGTCGCCTTGGTGATTTAAAGCGGAAATATATCCAAATATCAAGGCCAAGGTAACAAGGCTCTACGACGCAGGGTTCATAATACCATGTCGATATGTAGAATGGATGTCGAATATAGTACAAGTGTGGAAGAAAAGTGGGAAGCTCAAGATTTGTGTTGATTTCAGAGATATCAATAAGGCGACCACAAAAGATGAGTAACCAATGCCAATCGCAGATTTGTTGGTAGATGCCGCATTAGGTCACAAGATCATCAAATTCATGGATGGAAATATGAGCTATAATGAAATTTTCATGGCTGACGAAGATATTCATAAAATGACTTTCCAGTGCCCATGAGCTATCGGGTTGTATGAGTGGGTAGTGATGACCTTCTGCTTGAAGAATGAAGGAGCGACTTAAATTTATGATGTTGTGGTAAAATCAAGCAGCGTTCAAGACCACGTGGCCGACCTACGATAAGTTATAGAGAGGGCTCCGAAATACGTATTGAAGATGAATCCCAAAAAATGTGCCTTTGGTGTATCGGCGGGGAAGTTCTTGGGATTTATTGTGCACAAAAGAGGGATCGAGATCAGCCAGCGCAATATCGAGGCCATAAAAAACACTCAACGCCCTGCTGATAAAACTGAATTGTAGTTATTGATCAGGAAGATAAATTTTCTCAGAAGGTTCGTAGCGAACCTCACAAAGAAAATAGAATTGTTCACTCCGCTACTAAAGTTGAAGCCCAATTAGGACTTCACATGGGGAGACAAGCAACATAAATATTTTAATGAAATTAAAGAATACCTAAGTTCACCATCGGTACTAATGCCACCACAGAAAGGGGTCCCGTTCAATTTATATTTATCGGTCGATGATCGGCGCAGTTCTGATTCAGGAAGTTGACAAGAAGGAGAGGGTAATTTTCTATCTCAACAGGAGGCTTTTAGTTACCGAGACCCTATACCAGGTGGTGGAAATGCTTTGTCTATGCTTGTATTTCGCATGCACTAAGCTGATACATTATCTGCTTTTGATGGAGTGCACCATAGTATGCAAGGCCGATGTCATCAAATATATGCTATCGGCCCCAGTATTGAAGGGACGTATCGGAAAAAGGGTCCTCGCTCTAACCGAATTTGATCTCAAATATGAATCGGCTAAAGCAATAAAAGATCAAGTGATAGACGATTTCATAGTTCAACATAAAGACAAGGCAACAACCTATGTGGAGCTGACACAATGCATGTTTTTCTTCGACGGATCGGTATGCTAGCAAGGATGTAGTATCGGCCTGGTGATCGTCTCCCCTCGGGGGATATCATTTGAGTTTTCCTACACCATCAAGCCGTTCTCTACCAACAATCAGGCTGAGTATGAAGTAGTGCTAAAAGGTCTGCAATATTGAAAGAAGTAGGGGCTGACACAGTGGAAATTCTCGGGGACTCTCCGCTGATTATGAGATAGATGTAAGAAGAATATGAATGCAAGGACGATGTACTAAGAGAATACCATGATCGGTGCCAAGCCATAATGATGGGTTTTCGAAGCATGACCTTCACTCATATCCCAAGAGAGAAGAACTCGGAAGCAAACGATTTGGCCCAAACGGCGTCGGGATATAAGACGATCGATTAGGTCGATTGAAGTGGAAATCACGGAAATAGAAGTTGACGATTGGAGGCACGACATCATCAACTACTTGAAGAATCCTTTGACGTCGGTGCCAAGAAAAGTCAGTTACCAAGCAACACAATACGTCCTGCTCAGCGAATACTTGTACCACTAAATGATCGATGGGGTTCTCCTCAAGTGTATAAGCATCAAAGAAGCTAAATTAGTGATGTGTGAGGTACACAATGGCATATGCCAGACACACCAGTCGGCCTAGAAGATGAAGTGGTTATGTGGGATCGGAATGGCGACTAGAGGGGGGATGAATAGACACCTAAACAAATTCTTACAAATGTGATGGCCTTACCAGTATACTCAACCCACCTCTAATAACTCGAGACTCACAATTCAGAGCAACCAGACCAGGTTCATAACATAAATTAACCTTAGATGCAATTCATGTTCTAGATCGGAGTTTGGTTTGCCGACTTACCCTGCCGACACATGGATCTCCGAAAAACAACAAATATTTCGGCAACTGATTGGTCGACAGAGTTATTTCGATAGTTGAGATCTTGACAAAGTTCAGAAAATCAGAAACTTCCTTTAAAGATGTACTTATCCCTTTGAATCAATGCTCAACAGAGAAAACTAATCAAATCAATTGTAACTAGATGAAATCGGGATCTGTAGAGACAATAGCTATTGAAAAGGACATCAAAATATGAATTCAGAACTGAGCACACACATCCAAATACAAATATTATTTCAGAACAGTTTATGATGATCTAGTTCACTTTGCAAACTCTGATTTTCACTGATCAGCAAACATATACTCCTCTATTCAAAGACAGACTAGCTCAACTACATATAATTCTGTTCAACTGTATTTTGACAACTCACAAGTATTCTGTAATGTATGAAGATGAACAGTATTCAGAATTCACAGATACTAGTGCTATTGGTTCAAACTGATCAAAGCAGATGAAGTTACAGATTCCTATAATCAATTCATAAGGCAGATAAAATTGTATTGAGACATAACACTATTCTGATTCTGATCAGCACAACAAATAGTACCTAATCATTTGAGGATCCAAACTGATCATTTAAAATAAGACCAAAAACTACAAGTATTGTTTAGTATTCAGAATACATCCTTCACACTCAATACAGGAGAGAAAAAACATAAATAGGAGATAACTGGGATTATGAAAATTTGAGTACACACTGGTCTCATGCAACAAAGTTTTCACTCAAGAAACTGAAGATCAATGATTCAATTTCAGTTTTAAGAGAATTTCATACATCAAATAAAAAGAGTAAACTGAAATGATGTCTTGATTAGCCAGCTAGAAGGATGAAAGATACATGCAACACATGGAAGATACCTCTGATGAGCAACAGTATTGATTCATGCTGCTATTTTCATGTTATGCACAGTCATGCACAATAGTGCTTTGAATCTACTGACTGAAGAATCAAGTACTTTCAGACAGCAGGTTTAGAATTCACAAATGAATGTCCACTTTATTTGAGAACAAAAAACCAACTCAAAATGAATGAAAATAGAATCTCTGTGAATCAAAAATTTCAGAGGCAACAGTACTTGAGTGCATTCATCAAGGACAATCATTCAGTTGCAACAGACATTTATAAAAAAGTATGAACAAACAGACCTCAAAAATCTTGTTAAACTTCACAGCAGATCTCAGTTTGATACAGTGTTTCAGTCATGGCAATGTACAATGCAATTTGTGATCTGACAAAGCACTGCTGTACAGCTTCACAGAATTTCAGTAGGTTCACAACGAGCAAAAACTAGCAAGTAAAAAGATGAAGTGTTTTCCCTGTCAAAGCTTGAGGGGCTAAATTGCTACCGCAAAGTCCTTCATGGATTTCTCGAAGAATTTCTTGACCTTCGGCTTGAGATATACATCGGAGTAGAGGGGAACATACTCCGGCCTTGTATAAAATACCATTGATTATTTGATAATTTATAGCCCTGAGTTTCAATCTTGAAAGCTGTGGCTCTTCAGGCAAATTTGTTCCTCCTTGCAAAAGTTCCATGATTGAATTTTTCTAATCTGCACTTGGAATGCAAATAATCTCTGCAGAGGGAATTTGTGGCACCAAAGGTGTACTGAGCTTCTCATAGAAAGCTTCTTCTGGTACATCCACAGCTCCGGCTGCAGCTTTTGCTAAGATGTCCGCTTGCACATTTTCTGCTCTTGGTATACTCCGAATGGAAATACCCTTGAATTGTGCTTCGATCTTACGGATTTCTTCTAAGTACTTTGCAAGCTGTGAATGCCGAACTTGAAAACTTTTATCTACGTGCCCTGCTACTATTTGAGAATCTGTCTTTATAACAACTCTTGTAGCCCCTAGAGCACGTGCTTTTCGGAGTCCAAGTAAAATCCCTTCATACTCCGCCATATTATTGGTAGACTTAAAGTTGAGTCTTGCGGAGTACATTGCTCTTTGCCCTGAAGGCGAAATCAACACTGCTCTAATGCCTGCTCCGGATGCTTGGAAAGCTCCATCGGAATAAACAGTCCAAACTCCGTCACTTGACTTCTCCGGAACCAAAGTTGCGGGTGGAGTCCATTCTGCTACAAAATCTGCTAAGACTTGCGATTTGATTGTTGTCCTTGCCAGAAAAGATATGCCGAAGGGTGCTAACTCAACTGCCCACTCCCCAATCCTTCTAGTGGAATCCTTACTTCGGAGCATATCTCCCAAAGGATACGAAGTTGGTACAATTACATTGTGAGCCAAAAAATAATGTCTTAATTTCCTCGAAGCCATTATCAGAGCATAAATGAACTTTTCGAGTTCGGAGTACCTTGTCTTCGCTCCTGATAATGCTTCGGACACAAAATAAATAGGATTTTGCACCAACTTCCCATTGAAATCCATTTCTCTGACAAGGACTGCACTGACAGCAAAACCTGTAGCTGCAAGGTAAAGGAGTAGGGTTTCGTCCGCAGTAGGCACCGTGAGTGTAGCGAGATTACTGAGATACTCTTTAATATCTTCGAAGCTTTTCTGACACTCTGGTGTCCATGCAAAATCTTTGGACCCTTTCAGTGCTTTAAATATAGGCAAGCTTCTCTCCGCAGACCTTGCTAAAAACCTGCTAAGTGCTGCCAAACGTCCAGTCAGCTTTTGCACTTGCTTTAAATTTTCCGGAGGAGCCATCTTTTGTAGCGCAGTTATTTGAGTAGGACTGGCTTCAATCCCCCTGCTTGAAACTAAATACCCTAACAACTTCCCAGCCTTAGCCCCGAAGATACATTTTTCGGGGTTAAGACGGATCCCACATGCCCGAAGGCTATTAAATGTTTCTGCTAAGTCTAGGCTATGTTGGTGCTTTAAAGCACTCTTTATTACAATATCATCCATATAGGCCTCCACATTGCGACCTAATTGATGACCTAGAGCCTTAGCAACTAACCTCGAAAAAGTAGCCCCGGTATTTCTTAAGCCAAAAGGCATTCTTACATAACAAAAGACTCCCGAGGGAGTTACGAAGCTTGTCTTGATCTCATCTTCGCGCTTCAACCATATTTGATGATAACCAGAATACGCGTCAAGGAAGCTTAATAACTCCGAACCTGCGGTGGAGTCGACCAATTGATCAATTCGGGGCATGGGGTAGGGGTCACGAGGGCATGCTTTATTCAGGGATGTGAAATCAATGCACATGCGCCACTTTCCGGAAGATTTCTTTTTGACGAAGACTGGGTTGGCTAACCATTCTGTGTGAGCCACTTCTCTGATAATCCCAGCCTTCAACAATTTTTCAACTTCGTCCTTCGCTCATATTGCAGCAGGTTTAGAATTCACAAATGACTGTCCACTTTATTTGAGAACAAAAAACCAACTCAAAATGAATGAAAATAGAATCTCTTTGAATCAAAAATTTCAGAGGCAACAGTACTTGAGTGCATTCATCAAGGACAATCATTCAGTTGCAACAGACATTTATAAAAAAGTATGAACAAACAGAACTCAAAAATCTTGTTAAACTTCACAGCAGATCTCAGTTTGATACAGTGTTTCAGTCATGGCAATGTACAATGCAATTTGTGATCTGACAAAGCACTGCTGTACAACTTCACAGAATTTCAGTAGGTTCACAACCAGCAAAAACTAGCAAGTAAAAAGATGAACTAATTTGAACAACAATAATAAAGTTTTGAATGATCAAACCAGCAAGCTAAGGAGAAAAATCACAGTGCCTTGTTGCTTGTCTGAGATGATGACTGAACTCAATCAACAAGGCAACAAGAAAGTCTAGGAGAAACTAAATCATGCATAACTGAAAAACTGAACATAGTATTAATCATCACAGTGAAGATGAAGAAACTCACAATGAAAATGAATAATCAGTGACAGTAATCTATTTGGTAGCAAGAGACATGCACAGTAAATTCACTCATGAAAACTGGATCAAAACACCAGGAGATTACCTGTTGGATAAGCCATCTGCTGATGTAATGAAGTTGTTGTAGCTTGTCCGAGAAAATATTTCTAGGAATAACACTTGTAGATGATCTGCTACAAGATCTGGTGGAGTTAAAATGCAGCAAGAAAAACTCCAGATGACGGGAAGATCAAGAGCACTAGGTCTGCCGTAGTATTTTTAGAGCAAAAATTCCTGTAGCCCACACGACAATATGAACAAAAACTCAGATGATTAGCCGGCGGCTGGGAGGAGAAAGACTGTAGTAGTTTCTGGATGAAAGGCTCACAACTCTTCTCAAAAGACAAAACCTCTACAGTTTCAATATATTTTCAGAATTTTGGAAGTTTTTAAAAATACTAAAAGTTTACACTTACTCTAAATTACTAGACAAAAATAAACTCCTAATTATTGAAATTTAAAAACATTTAGAGATGAGCCGTTTTTCAGCAAAGACCGACAAAGCCTCCCAGATCATCGACGATCGTCGTCAGTCTACGAACTTGACTGCCAGCAAGTCTCTCCCACTCTCGATCCCTCGAGCCGTCTTGTCACTTGTACCGGCTTCCCTTTCGCTAACTCAAACAACACCTCGTCTTGATCAACCATCATGCCAAGTCCTGCTTGATCTCCATGCATACATTTGAGGTCACTCTCAACTTCGACAGACATCCTCGACCATCTGGCATTAGTGACTCCCTGTCTAACCCTGATCCCTTGCCATCGACAGTTTGACGAGTATCTCAACCTTGCACACACGAGACAAACACAAACACACACACACACACACACACTTCCAAACATCCATACATGAACCTCATATCAAAAACCCTGTCAATCACTCATCATAGCCTTGAACCACAGTGAAGACCCTCATTTGGTTCCTCAGGTTACTTCAGAGAGTAGGTTATTTATGGCCGACTATGGTAGAGGATTGCATAAGGTATTATAAGGGGTGTCAGGATTGTCAGAAAGTTGGAGCCATCCAAAGTGCATCTGCAGCGGCGATACACCCAATGATCAAACCCTGGACCTTCAGGGGATGGGGTATCGATATGATCGGCCAAATCTACCCAGCATTAAGCAAAGGCCACAAATTCATAATAGCAACCACTGATTATTTCACGAAGTAGGTATTGGTCATTCCACTCAAGAAAGTCACATCTGCCAATGCCATCGAATTCATCAGGGAACATGTAATATATTGGTTCGGAATTCCACAGACTATCACCACGGATCAAGGGACAATCTTCATATCAGAGGAATTTCAGTAGTTCGCAGCCGGTATGGGGATCAAGCTCTTAAATTCATCACCGTATTATGCATAGGCTAATGGCCAAGCAGACACATCCAATAAGAGTTTGATCAAGTTAATAAAGCGTAAGATCAATGAACAACCGAAGCATTGGTATCAGTCCTTATTAGAAGCGCTTGAGGCATATCGGATGGCACGTCACGGATCCACTAAAGTGACACCATATCAGTTAGTCTACGGCCACGAAGCAGTATTACCATGGGAAAATAACATCGACTCAAGAAGAATCATATTACAAGACCAATTCACAGCTGATAATTATTATCATCTGATGATGGATGGCCTAGATGATCTAGAGTAGGTACGATTGAAATCCCTCGAAAAGGTTGAAGAAAACAAAGCAAGAATTTCTAGGTTCTATAATAAGAAATTGGTGCTGAAATCGTTTGAATGGGGGGAACTCATATGGAAACTTATCCTGTCGATCGGGTCTAAAGATAATTGGTTCGGTAAGTGGTCCCCAAAATGGGAGGGACCATTTTAGATAGATCGAGTAGTGCCCGGCAATGCCTATTTACTTGAAGGATTGGACGGAGAAGTATTTGGGAAAGCATTGAATGTGAAGTATCTAAAGAAATACTTCACGAGTGTTTGGATCAACGCCTAGGGATCCACGCGCTAAAAATCCGATACCGGTGGTATCGCCTTCACATGGCCAATGCAGAAGCATCGTATGCCACAGAACACAATTCGAAGCCAAGACAGGAAATTAATAAGACACATTCAATCTCATAGACTACAAGGTGAAAATGTTACACAAATTTACGAAAGAAGGACAAATTGCCTAGCGGGCTCCCGTTGGCTTCACTTTTGAATCGACTCCTCCCCCAGTAGCAAGTCGAATTTCTTCAGCACGATCGGTGATCTAGGCCCGTCTTCCGTTAACCCATGCTGTGGGAGTCTGGGAACCATTGACCAGGTTTGCAGTGCCCGATACTAGCCCGTATTGTATCAGTCGGCCATTGAAGCTCACCAGGGGGCATTGCGATCAACATCCAGTAGAAAGCAAGTTAATTAGATGGAACAAAGATGGTGGAAGGCGAATGAAAAAGGGGAGTCGAGGTGTTTACCTCAGGCCCTGCATCGATGTCATCTAGGTGGAGCCGCTCTCAGTAAACCATGGAGGAACTGTTGAAGATATGTTGCTTCAACTCATCCCACCATGAGCGGAAGGCTATGGAAGTTACCCGGCAGGTCATCCAAGAAGTACGGATCATGTCGGTCATATGAGAAAGGCGACGCCACTCCAAGACGCTCGTCACTCCCACGTGGCTTCGAATCTGACCGACGAAAAAGAGATGGGGCAGAAGTTGGCCGAAGCCCAGCTGCCGGGAGAAGACCAATGGATGATAAAATTCATAGGAGGTCCGATGAGGGTGTTCATTGGTAAAGTCTACAGGAAGCAAGCAAGGAGAAATTGCGGCTAAGAATATATAAAGTTATTCTTCGTCCCGGGACACATTAGGAAAAATTAGTCGATGAGGGCGTTCATACTCTGAGTAATATTCGAAGGGGAACCAAATGGTGTGATTGCAGAATCCATGATAGAAGCGCTTGAATAAAACAGCTAGAGCCATGGAAGATAATTAGCAAGGAGGGACAGATGCTGCCGCCTCACCCAAGGAAGAGCAGTGGCGATAGGCAGGGATGGCCGATTTCAGAAAATCGGTCGGAAGCACGACTGGGCAAGAGGAATCCCTTCAACAGCATCAGCCATGTAAACATTGAGCCAAAGTTGGAGGAACCACCAAGGGCCTTTGGGTTGATCAACGACGTTACCCGCCGATATGTCGACTGATATGAGGTGAAGGAGACTAATGCGCATGGGATGTCCAATCTTCCATCAGAGGGGGTAAACTAGATTAGTAGAGGATTCAATGTTGACGATCTGGTTTCCGATCAGCACTGATCTGAACCCTGCAATCGCTACACCATGGCTCCGTTTGTTATCAAACACTCATGAACACGATTGACCTCACCAAGAAGGCTTATCTCTGCATGAGAATCGAGAACACAAGCAAGAACACAGAAACACAATCTTGCAAATAGATGAGAGATCGATTTCTCAAGCGGGGTTCCACAATCTTGCGAAAATCAGAGTTCAATCTGCAAGGCAATTCAAAACTAAGCAAAACACAACCCTAATTCATGACAGATATAGAGTATTAATACCTAGGGTTTGTGGAAAGTCTTCCCTAATGTTGGGCTTAAGGCCCCAAAGGGATACAAGGCTCAAAGTGGCCCAAAACGGTGACGCGACACCTGATGACTTGTTCAGATGACACAGAACGTTTCTTAATGAACCAGGACTTGGCACCAACTCCATTGGAATGATATTTTCGTTATCTTTCCAACTCCTTAAAGAGCGCCTCAATCCACCTCCGTACGAGAAATTTATGCCCATTTTAATGAAGGGTGCTCTGCTGAATCCGAACCGAAATCAGAGTTTGATGTGGAATCCAAATTGGATTGTTGTGCCACCTATCCCACTTGTGTTTGATCTAGAAGTGCTTCTCCCATGTTCCTTAGAGTCAAAATATCACCCATAATTAGCATCCTATCCATATCCATATCATTATATAAAGTAAGAAACGAACGCACCTCATAATTAAGCTTCCGGGCACGAGAGTGAGTGATTGGTCCAGGAATGATAGAGTGTTGGATGTCTTTATCATTGTTATAAATGTCCTCATCATCCTCCCCTTCTTTAATTGGAGTCGTTCTCGACTCAAACTCATCTTCTTCTCCCAAATATGGCTTCAAATCTGAAATGTTAAATGTGGGGCTAACCCCAAAATCTGCAGGCAACTCAAGCTGGTATGCATTGTCGTTAATTTTCTTAACTACTTGAAAGGACCATCAACTCGAGGCATCAATTTAGACTTTCTCAAATCTAGAAATCTATCTTTACGCAAGTGTAACAAAACAAGATCACCTATGTTGGGGGGAAGTACTTCATCCCTAGGACATTCAAGATCAAGAGACAAAGACAACGCACACAGTTATAAGCCAAAGACTTGTATCCAAATTGATGAAGGTTCAAAGCCGAAGGGTTCATCCAAACCCCAGTTCGAAGATACCCTCCGAAGGGTCCATCTCCGCAGTGGAAAACAGCAAGACTGACGGGACGCTTGACTTATCTATCTTCTTCAGACCTGTTTGACCATTTTAGCCCTATTAGGGGTACCGAAATAGTTTCCAATATGTCAGTTGTAACTGAGGGGTAAAAGGGTCTTTTCCTTAAAGTTTTTACCTATAAATACCCCCATTCTCAACCTGTAATAGGCATCGAATATTCAAATATTCAATATAAAACTTTGAACTACTTCGAGCTATTATCCTACTCGTAGGCTTGAGATAGTTCGTGTTGGGGGAAAATGCTTCACTTTCAAGACATAGAGATTAACAGTTCAAAATAACTTATCAGATTCGGAGCTGATGGGCTTATGCTCGAAGATGGAGGAGTCGTTAAGCCGAAGGGTGCTCCGACTTACGATCCAAAGGAACCCTCCGCAAGATATGAGGCTCCAGAGCAAAACGGCAAGGTTGATAAGATGTTTGACTTATCTACTTGCTCCGGGTAGATTTTACCATTTTAACCCTGTTCAGTGTACCGAATAGTTTCCACTATGTCGGTTGTAATTGAGGGGTAAATAGGTCTTTTCCTTAGACTTTTTTGCCTATAAATACCCCCTTTTCTAACCCTGTAATGGGCATCAAATACTCAGCTATTCAATACACACATTCGGACTACTTAAGCTATTATCCAATTCGGAGGCTTGAGATAGTTCTTAAACACGAACTCACTGTTTGTCCGTTCTTAATCTTAGGGAACCTGTTAGCGTAATCTTTTACGCAAACAGTTGGCGCCGTCCGCGGGGATCCTAGTTCTAGAAGCTAGTTCTCTACTGCTGACTGCACTTCGAAGAGCACTTACGGTGGGAGCTTCGGAGTCCCAAGATTCCACGCACCCTTCGGTAAGGGGCTTCCTAGTGCGGTTCGAAGGCTTTCCCTCGCCTTCCCAGACCAATCGAAGTCCTCGGTCTTCAGACCTCTCCGTTACTAGCTATGCCTCCCAAGCGAAGCCAAGCCTCGGGTCCTCTCCGAAGGTCCCCTCGGACCAACGGAGCCGGACCCTCAACTGTTCCAATAATCCCTGAAGGCGTCACTGGGCGTCGAGTACCCAGAGGCCCTCGGGCTGCTCCTACGGTGCTCCAAACTGATTATGTCAGTTCTCGAGACCCAGATCTCCCCTCTGATGAAGACGAAGACCTTCCTGAGGCCGAGGCTACTCAGATAGCGCGGCTTGAGGAGGAAGAGGCTAGGTGGAGGCAAGAGGCCGCTGATCGCCTCCGCTCCCAAGCCTCCACCCAGACTCCGGAAGGGCCACAAGACGATGGTGCTCGCAATCTTCGTGAAGCTGTTCATGTCCCGGAGGAGGCTGAGAACGCATCTTTCGATGATGAGTCTCCGCTACATTCGGACTTGCAAAGGGTGCCCTTCGATCCTAGGTTCAAGGCCTCGAAGTTGCACAAGTATTCCGGTGGGTCTGACCCCGGAGAATTTGCTCGTTCATATGCCCTGGTGATATAAGCAAGGGGAGGGGTGCGCAACACTATGGCAAAGTGTTTCCCCCTCGCGCTCAAAGGTGTGGCTCTCCGATGGTTCTGGTCCTTGAAGCCAGGATCGATCAGATCTTGGGAGTAGTTGAAGAGGAAGTTTGTAAGCAACTTCCAAGGTACCTATGTGGCTCCGATGTCGACAGGAAGCTTATTCCAGGTGAAGCAGCGAGCAGGGTTGATGCTTCGAGAAGACTTCACGCGCTTCGCCCACACCAAGTCATAGATCAAGGGCTTGTCTACCTCTTCGGTAGTCTACGCCACCCGCGAAGGGGTGTTGAACCCCGATCTCCTCAGCAAGCTTCATCGGAAACCTGTGTCATCCGTGTCACAACTGATGGCATACTTCGAACAGTATGCCAAGGCGAAGGAAGGCTGCCTTCGACGAGCTGTAACACCTGCACCACCCCTCCGAGAGGTGAAGACGGAGCCCGAAGCCTCAACTTCTCTGCAACCCCCCCCCCAAGATAATCGCTTCAACGATCATAGGCGAGGGAAGAAGCATTTCTGCTCGGAGGTGTTAAGCATCACACCCTCCATTCTGAAGGCACCTGCCAACCATCAACATGCGCAAGGCTTAAAGGCTGGAGCACTGAAGCCCCAAGAGAGAGTACCTGGCAGGCGCCAAAGTTTTTTCTGCTGCGTGCATGGTGACAATAGAAGCCATGACACGAAGGACTGCAAGGCGGTGTTAACCCTTTGGGGTGAATACCTAGGACGAAGTACCGGGCGGGGTACTTCGGATCGAACCCCACCAGCGGAACGGTCGGAGCGTATGCAAATCATGGCCCGAGCCGATGTCCCCGAAGCCCCCATGCGGCTACCGGTGGCCAACATTATGCCACCGCCGAAGCAGGAAGACCCCCAAGACCGCGGCAAGCGAGTAGTCCTACCCATCTCTGGAGGGGGGACCCTCGGTAACATGTCCAAGAGGCAGTGGCGTGAATACGTCCATGAAGTAGGGCACATTGGGACCTCAAATTCTGCGGAGGGAATGCCCGAATGGTCTCATGTGCCTATTTCTTTTACTGCCAGTGATGCCGCGGGGGTGAAGTTCCCCCATGCTGACCCCTTGGTCATTTCAGCAGATATAGCTGGGGTGGAAGTTCGAAGGATCCTGGTGGACGGCGGGAGCTCCGCAGACATACTTTTTGTCCAGGCCTTTGACCAAATGTGCATACCTCGGAAGCATTTACTTCCAGCGGCCTGGCCACTTCAAGGTTTCGCAGGTCCGCCTCTCGATGCCCTAGGCCAAATAGGCCTCGAGGTTGCTTTCGGAGAGGGGCCTTTGGCCCGGGTGGAGGAGGTGATCTTCGACATCGTCGATGCCCCCTATGCCTACAACGCAATCTTCGGGCGAGGGATGCTAAACCAGTTTGGGGTTATAGCACATCACAACTATCTATGTCTCAAAATGCCCATGAACGGTGGAGTTCTTACTGTTTCAGGAGACCAAGCTATAGCCCGAAGCATGGAATATGGTCACGGCCAGCCGTTGGACCCCTGGCAAGTACATAGTGTGACGGAGCACACCAAAGAGGTTCCGGAGTCTTCGAACTCTTCGAAGGGGCTCTCCGTTAAGCCAAGCCCGGAAGGTGATGTCGTGACGAAGATAATTCTGAAGGATGGCAAAGAATACCCAATACAGTTCGGCAAGGGGCTATCCCTAGAGATAGCTACCTCGTTGGAAGAAGTCGTCAAGCAAAATTTGGACGTCTTTGCCTGGACCGACGAAGACATCACCGGGGTTTATCAGAGTATCATCGAGCACAGCTTGCTTGTCAAACCGAAGGCTAGGCCAGTACGCCAGGGGCTCCGTAAGCTGTCTGCGGAAAGGGCAGGCCTCGCCAAGATCGAAGTGGAAAAATTGTTAAGGGCTGGCATCATCAGGGAGGTAGCCCATACCGAGTGGTTGGCAAACCCTGTTTTTGTCAGGAAAAAGGACTCGAGCAAGTGGCGCATGTGCATCGATTTTACATCATTGAATAAAGCATGCCCGCGAGACCCCTACCCTATGCCCCGAATAGACCAGCTAGTAGATTCCACAGCTGGCTCCGAATTGCTAAGCTTCCTCGATGCTTACTCCGGGTATCATCAAGTCTGGCTAAAGCGTGAAGACGAAGCCAAGACAAGTTTCATAACTCCATCCGGAGTATTTTGTTATGTAAGAATGCCTTTTGGCTTGCAGAATGCCGGAGCCACATTCTCTCGTTTAATAGCTAAGGCTCTAGGTCACCAAATATGCCGGAATGTCGAAGCCTATATGGATGACATTGTAATAAAGAGTGCTCAAAAGCACCAGCATAGTCTTGACATAGCTGAAACATTTGAGAGCCTCCGAGCATGTGGAGTACGCCTCAACCTTGAAAAATGTATATTCGGGGCGCAACCAGGGAAACTGCTAGGATACTTAGTTTCGAGCAGGGGAATCGAAGCTAGCCCAACGCAGATAAGTGCACTGCAAAGAATGGCTCCACCAGAAAATTTGAAGAAAGTCCAGAAGCTGACAGGAAGGCTCGCAGCTCTTAGTAGATTCCTAGCCAGGTCAGCCGAACGAAGCCTTCCAATTTTCAAAGCCCTAAAGGGGTCCGAAAGTTTCAACTGGACGTCAGAGTGCTAGAAGAGCTTTGATGATATCAAGGCATACCTTGGAAGCCTGTCAACACTTACTGTGCCCCTCCCGGAGGAAACACTCCTCCTTTATCTTGCAGCAACAGGCTCCACAGTAAGTGCAGTACTGGTCAGAGAAGTTGAGCTTAAGGGAAAGATGGTGCAAAACCCAGTTTATTTTGTTTCAGAATCTTTGTCCGGAGCAAAGACAAGATACTCTGAGTTCAAGAAATTTGCTTATGCCCTAGTAATGGCCTTGCAGAGGCTAAGGCATTACTTTCTGGCGCATAACCTAATCGTTCCTACCTCATATCCTCTTGGTGATATGCTTCGAAGCAAAGATTCTACAGGTAGGATCGGAAAATGGGCTGTCTAGCTAGCCCCCTTCAGAATTTGCTTCACGGCAAGAACAACTATCAAATCCCATCATAGCTGACTTCGTAGCAGAGTGGACTCCATCTGTAGTTTGGGCTCTGGAGGAGCCCTTTGAAGGTTTAGGGATAGTATTTTCTGACGGCGCTTATCAGGCATCTGGTGCCGGAGCTGGAGCGGTAATTATATCACCGTTAGGGCAAAAAGCCATGTATTCTGCGAGGCTCAACTTTAAGACCACCAATAATATCGTAGAATATGAAGGGATCCTGCTAGGCCTCTGAAAGGCAAAGGCACTTGGAGCAGGAAGGATAATAATTAAAACAGATTCCCAAGTCATCACAGGGCATGTTGACAAAAGCTTTCAAGCAAGGAACCCACATCTAGCGAAGTACCTAGAGGAAATACACAAAACTGAAGCAACATTCAAAGGATTTTCTATTCGAAGTATCCCTCGAGCAGATAATCAACTTGCAGACATTCTAGCTAAAGCTGCAGCCGGAGCAAGGGACCTCCTGGAGGGTGCTTGCTATGAAGAACTAGTCAAGCCTACAGTCAATCAAATACCCTCCACATAAGTCCTTTGCATTCCAGCTACAGATTGGCGGGCTCCGATAATGGATGTATTGCAAGGTAGCGCAGATTCTTCGGAGGGTCCGGATTTCCGAAGGTTACAAGCAAGGGCTCGAAATTATAAGCTTGTCAATGGAATGTTGTATAAAGCCGGAGTTTGTTCTCCTCTACTCCGATGCATCTCCCAACCCGAAGGCCAAGACATACTTCGGGGCATTCACGAAGGTTTATGTGGAAGCCACCTAGCCCCTCATGCTCTAGTAGGAAAGACACTTCGACAGGGGCTCTACTGGCCGACAATTGTAAGAGATGCGTAGGAGTTGGTTCGAACCTGCCAAGGATGCCAGTGGATGGGAAGACGAAGCCACCGTCCACCAGTACCACTTCAAGTTATTGCCCCGGTATGGCCAATGGCTCGGTGAGGCATGGATCTCATTGTCCCTTTTCCAATGGCCAAGGGCAGCTTGAAGTTTGTAGTGGTAGCAATCGAATATTTTTCCAAGTGGGTCGAAGCAGAACCCTTGACTGCTATCACTTCAAGTAATGTGCAAAAATTTTTCTGGCAAAATATTATATGCAGGTTCGGCGTACCAAGGGAGCTAACTATGGATAATGGAACCCAGTTTGAAGCTGACACATTCAAAGAATTTTGTGAAGAACTGGGCATTAAGTTATGCTTCGCAGCAGTGCGCCACCCACAATCCAACGGAGCCGTCGAGCGAGCCAACGGAAATATTCTCTCCGGTCTGAATAGAAGGATTGTCGGGTTGGCCAAGGGGTTGTGGGTCGAAGTGCTCCCCAAGATTTTATGGTCCATTCGGACCACCCAAGCCAGATCCACAGGCTTTACCCCATTTAGACTACTATTCGGAGATGAGGCCATGACTCCTACGGAGCTCAAGGGTGGATCCCTTCGTGTAGTACAACCCGAAGATGAAGACGAGAGGAACATTTCGCCAGACTTGTTAGAAGAAACAAGGCTTCGAGCTGTCGCCAATCTGACAAAGTACCAAGACTAAACAAAAACATGGTATGACCCGAAGATAAAGCTGAACGAGCTTAGACCAGGTCATTTAGTTTTGCGAAGTGTAATAGCCCCGGGGAAGCTAGGAAATAAATGGGAAGGACCATATATTATCCTACGCTCAGGGCGCCCCGAATCGATTAAATTAGCTAATTTAGAAGGGGAAGAATTGAAACATGCATGGCATGCGGAGCACCTTAAGCGTTACTACACTTAGGGGCTCCTTGTAATCAATTGTAAAGTTCATTTTCTAAATAAAGTGGAGGTTCGAATCTTGTTTTCTCTTCGAATATCCCTTACTCCTAGTGGACACATCAGAAGGACGAAGATGCTTGGGGAGTCAAGCATCTTTCTAAGGACCCGGGCAATAGCCTGCGAACCATTGGTTCAAGGGCTTCGCTGCCAGCCTACGGATTCTAGGCTCCGGCTTGTTAGGATCCGTAGAAGAGTCTAAGGACTTTAAAAATAAACAGATTTCTGGCCTCCGGGTTCGAAGCATCTGTAAAAGAGTCGAAGGTGGCCAGCCTACAGATTCCAAGCTCTGGTTTGTTAGGATCCGTAGAAGAGTCTAAGGACTTTAAAAATAAACAGATTTCCGGCCTCCAGGTTTGAAGCATCTGTAAAAGAGCCGAAGGTGGCCAACCTACGGATTCCAAGCTCCGACTTGTTAGGATCCGTAGAAGAGTCTAAGGACTTTAAAAATAAACAGATTTCCGGCCTCCGGGTTCGAAGCATCTATAAAAGAGCCGAAGGTGGCCAGCCTACGGATTACAGGCTCCGGCTTGTTAGGATCCGTAAAAGAGTCTAAGGACTTTAAAAGAACAGACTTCCGACCTCTGGGTTCGAAGCATCTGTAAAAGAGTCGAAGGTGACCAAGCAATAAGGTTTCAAGGCTCCAGCCAATGAGACACTTTTAAAGTCCTAAGCGACTAATATAGGAGTCTGCAAATATAAATTCAGCTCCGAGACTTACAAAAATCATAATACGAACGTGTGGTTCGAAGAACTCTATGAAAAAGTAAACAATGGTTATTAAGTGTTGTGCGAAGCATCGGATTGTTGTGCACATCATTGTGTCCGACGGACCTTATTGCAGCGCGTAAGGTCCCCCACCCACAAGGAGGGGTAGGAGGGTAAAGAACAACAAGATGCTTCCGGTGCAATTCATATTAATTTGTCATACTTTTACATCAAGAGAAATTTTGGTCTAAGCCTAGGTAAAATCGGATACCCTTTCGGCCTCTAGAGCTACCTCTACGGCTACTTTGACCTTCGGAGCTCGAAGCCACCGAGATTGTCTTTTTAGTTCGAGTGCTTCTCTTCTTCCTCGAAGCTCGCCGTTTCTTCTGCTCCTCTTGAAGCTCGGCCCAAGTCAGAAGCCTTTCGGAGTTAGCCTCCACAGGGTCATCAGCCTGATACTCCGAGTCAGACCAATCTATATACTCAAAGGATGAAGATGTCTTTTCCTTTTCCACCTCCTTGATGTAAGTTAAGACTTCTTGACAAACTTGGAGGGTTACCTCTCCCTTATCTCCGCGAGGAACAGAGAAGCGGGAACGACAGTAAGGCCTTAAGCTCTCAAGGACTAACCACTACCGACGGAGCCCTTCGGTAATTTCCAGTATTTTGAAGTCAGGCTCCGAAGGACATGACAGAACCTAAAAGAATAGAACACCCAAACAAGTTCTTCGTTTATAAACTTTTCATTAATGCAAGGGGCTTTACAAGATTTCTTATACATGATTAAGCGCCCTATGAGCTAAACCTGCGGGTCGGTTGGCGAAGTAGGAGGTGTTGGAGCCAGCGAAGCAGGAAGCGGCGACCTTGTTTGTGCTTGCTTCTGCCTATGGACCTCGTCGATCCAGGCTTTAGCTGCAGCCTTCTGGTCCATTTTCCAGGTTGACCGGAAAACTTCCCAAGCCGAAGCTACATCTGGCGAAGGATGCAACAAGCTCTCGGAGGCAAAGCTTCCAGGTGTCGAACCCCTGACCAGAGCGATAGGAATTCGAAGGGCTTCGAGGTGATGGAGGACTCCGATTCCAACGCACTGTCCGGAGATCTCTCCGTACCGTACACCAGAGCCCATCATCAGCAACGTCGCCACTTGAATCCTCTTCAGCTTCCGGTCGAGGGACTTGCTGGCCGCAGCAGAAGACGAAAGGCACATGGTGCCAAAATATTCCAAGGTACGCTCCGCTATAATGGCATTCTTCTTTTCTGCCGCCTCCAGCCCCGCAGCAGTAGTAGATACTTCGGCCATCTGGGAGAGCAGGGAGCTTTTCTGAGCCATCGCCTGCTTGAGAGAGCCTTGGAGCTCTACCATTTGAGTACTCGAAGTTGCCGCCTCCTGCCTGAGCTTCTCGACCTCCGCTCGGAGCACCAAGTACTCGGCTTCAGCTTCTTGGGCTGAAGTGCGGAGTGTGCCGTTGTTCTGCTTTTCGAGCCGGAGGGCTTTGTCGGTAGCGGCCCTAGCCCTCCGTTCTTCGAGGAGCACTTCCTCCAACCAAAGTTTTTTCTCTTCGGAGTCTTTAAGCGTGGTTTGGAGGGTGGTAACCTTCCTCTTGAGTCGGTTAGTTTTGACTTCATTGGAAGTCGCTGCCGCTCTAGCAAGGACAAATTGCTGCAAGAGGAACAAGTAAGTACCAAGTATTTACATTTGTTAATTGAAGATATTTGTGGTACTTTTTATACATGAAGGGCAGCCCTTTCGAGGGCTAAGTTAAGCTCCGGGGCCCTGGCTTCGCTCAAGACGGCGACCAAGTCGGAGTTGACGACTTCCTGGCCTTTCTCCGCCAAGGGCTCCAGAAGTGCCCGGAGGCCCGTCCGTTGCTCCAGGAAAGGAGCCAGCAAAGGAAGCCAAGACAGAGCTCGGCGGTCATCTACCGTTGCCTCTTCCTCCGAGTTGCTTGCTGAAGGCTCGTTGGAAGAGGGTGTTGTCGTCGGAGCGGGAGGGAGTCCGAGGCTTGACATGCTTTTCCCCTCCCCGACACGAAGGCTGGAGGCTCGACTCCGACGGAGGTAGATCCTCCTTCGACGGCTGTCCCTTTGACTGGAGCAACGTCGGCGGAGCCGACCCCTGCCACCGGAGCCACGTCGGCGTTTACGACCCCTGCCACCAGAGCCGGGGCGTCTAGTGGAGCAGAGATGTCCATCGGAGCAGCCACCTCAGAAGAGGCTAGAGCTTCGTTTGCGGCCGGGGCTTCGTCGCCCTTTGATATGCTTACAACATTGTGGTATTTGGTGAACATTCACGAGTAATAACTATTGCAGGAATTGACCAAAGCAAAAGTTTTGAAGTATACCTTTGGAGGCACCTTGAGGTAAAATGGTCGGGTCCTCTAGGACTTCGTACATCCGGAGAATCTCGTCGAGGTCATCCCCCGAAGTCCTCTCCAGTGTAGTTGCTGCTGGAGCCTCAACCTCCGCCGTGATCACCCCAGCTAAGGGTGAGTTGGGGGCAACAATCTCCGGCTCCGAGCTCACAGCAGCTGGCGCTGGTGTGTGTGCCGCGTCTGCCTCCGCAGCCTCTCGAGTAGAAGCTTCAGTTGGGGCCCCTGCTCCGTCTTCATCGCCTTCCAGAAGGTAGTTCCCGAAGTCCTTCGCTAATTGGACATCGAAGCATTTGCTTCCAGAGTCCTCCGAAGCTGAGCTTCGAATGCCCAAGGACGAGGTAGATGAAGCCGAGGTTAGCTGAGGAGAGATCTTCGCTACCTTCTTCCCCTTCTTGGCGGGTGTTTTGCTGGCCTTCTTTGGAGGCTCGGCGACGGCTTTCCTCTTCCGAGGGGCCGCTCCGGTCGGGTTAAAATCCGGCAGAGGAGGAGGCACCATTCTGAGGGCTTCCCACACCCTGTTGGAGCGCTCCCAGCTCCCCACCAGTTCGATGCTGTTTTGCCTTTCGGCCGCCGTAGGGGCTCCGAGGACTCGTTCGGTGGCCCGTGCTATCTGCTTCGGGGCTAACGCCTGTGGAGCCGCTGAAAAAAGGTAACATGTTGTAAGTATGTTATTTCTTCATCTAACATGTTATTGCAGGAGAGTCGAAGTCTTACCTAGGTTTCGGAGCTCACCCTCTGAAGCGTGTTGAAACACTATCGGCCAGTCAGCCCCGAGGGGTGGAATTCGAAGAGCGATGAACTCTTCGGCAAGGTCGCGCATGCTCATGCGACTGGCCACTAAAGTTAATAGCCCTAGCCGCGTTGAGAGCAGTCTAGGGTTCGGGGTGACCTCCGCCTCCTTTCGAAACCAGATCTCTTGGAGGGGTCCAGCGAGGGGGGAGTCCTCTCTGACTTCGGCGTAGAACCACCGAAGGATCCAATTAGTATACCATCGGTCGTTGATGGCCTTCGTTGGAAAATTCTAGGCATGCTCCCTCCACAACTGGAAGTTGACGCTTCCGAAGGCCGTTATCACTTTGGTGTGTCCGGGGCCATCTTGCGGCTTTGGTTGGCAGATGGCTTTGTGGGTGGCAGCGAAGACCTCTGATCGCCCTTCGCATCCTTCGGCTCGAAGCTCCCACTCGAAGATCACCAGTCGGGCGATAGCATTGGTGTAGGACCGAAAGTAGCGACCAGAGGGGGGGGGGTGAATGGGCGCCTTAAAAATTCTTTCGAATCAATGGCCTGTTCCCAATACCCAACGCACCTCAAAAATACTACGCAGCAGAAAATAAACAGAAGGCCTAAGTCTAAAGGTTTCTAACCTAGAAGCATCTGATGATTAAACAGTGTAAAACTAAAGTGGTGCAACTAGGCAGATAAACAAGTTGTAACAGGCCTATACTTCTCAATGAAATAATCTAAGTATGTATAAAGTGAAAAGAGAAGTTACTGTCCAAAGTTGTCTCCTGTTCGGTACTTGGCGAAGCCCCCTTCGCACGTCGAGGTCTGCTTCGGAGGTTGGTGTCGGAGTCTGTCCGAAATGCCGAAGGTGTCACTGTCTAGCCTAGTTCGAAGAAGTAAGAAGCGAAGTGTACTTCGAAGCGAAGTAAAAGCAGTGCCGGAGCTTGGTTCGAAGTAAGCACTTCGAAGACAAGACTTCGAACGCAACTTCGAGTCACGAGCTTCGGAGCGAAGTAAACAGTGCCGAAGCCTTCTTCGAAGTATACACTTCGAAGACAAAACTTCGAACACACTTAGAACCGAAAGCATTCGGAGCTAAACCTTCGAACACACAAACTTCGAACACAACACACAAACAGACAACCTTCGAACAAAGAAGCGAAGTCTGTCAGAACAGACAGAAACTTCGAACCCCACTTCGAAGCCTAACGAAGTGTGCACTTCGAACAGATAGATTCGGAGTATGCCAGTTCGAAGTATGCGATGATTTCGATACAGGGGAACTTCGAAGCTAGCAACTCAGACACAGAAACCGAAGTTCGAAAAACTGAGCGAAGCCTTTAACAAGGTTCGATCGGAGCTTGCCTCACGGAGTTGAGGGGCTTCGCACAGAACCGAGCTTCGGCAGACACACCAGGAAAAGGCAAAAGAGACTGTCAGCTTCGATCAAAAAGCTGGGCAATAGAAGGTGAAAAGCTGCAGCCGAACACTGTAGCTACAGTAAGGCAGTACTATTTGCAACAACAAGAACTAGTACTACCACCGTGAAGAACACACCCAGCCGAAGAAGCTTCTTCCCAAGAAATAAATACAGCAGCCCGAATCCAACTCAATAACTCTCCAAACCAACCAGATGCAAACAATAAATTCTCCAGGGACCAAGGATTAAAAGCATCCAAGAGATTTGAGCAAAAATGAGCCACGAACAGAGGAGCACAAGGGCCTGGCGGCGCACACAGGAGAGAGAAGACAGGGAAAAGAGTGACCCAAAGAGTGGTATTCAATTTCAGCAAAAAGGGTAGTCCAAACCCTAGGGGTTGGGGTCCTATTTATAGGCAGCCCAACACTAGGAATATTCTACCTGCCCCTTAGGGTTTTTACAGACTCAAAAATAAAGGAAAAGACTCTACTGCCCTTAGGTATTTTTACAGACACGACAGACTGACTGTGGGCCTAGAGTTACAGATGACTTATCCGGAAGCTAAGTTTTCGTAGCGACTACGGCTTCTCTTCTGGACAGTCGGATACAAGATCGACGGTCGTCAGTTTTGCGCCGAAACTGACAAAGCCTCCACCGACTTTGCACCAGGTACCCGGATTGGGCCGGCCCGACTCCGCAGCTCTCTCAGCCCGGCAATCGCTCACCGCCCGTGTACCTGAGTCAGTCCTGGTCAACAGCCCAGTGGGTCTTCTACTGCTTCTGGCCCATGCACCCGGATTGGGCCAGCCCGACTTCGCAGCCTCCTCTGCCCGACAGTCGCTCGCTGCCCGTGTACCTGAGTCACACGCGGCCCATGAAACAGCAGATCTCCTCTCTTCTTCAGTCCTTGTTGACTATCGTTGACAATGACTCATCACTTTTAGAGCCATGAGGCCCACGCTATTCAGCATGGCTCCTCAATCTCCCCCTTGATGAGAGCATTGTCAACACTCCTCAATTCTCCGCTCTTCAGCACCTGCGAACAAATGTGGAAACACGAAAACAAAACACAAGAGAACAAAGAAGAAGAAAAATAAGGTAAAAGTTTAACCCTAATGACCAAAAGCCGAACAAAAGCAAGAGGTGGTCATTATGGTTAACCAAAACGTAAAAACTCAAAATGAGTGCGATTTTTAGAACAACAAGGATATCAACAGAGTAAGAACTCCCCCTTAAACTCTGATCCCAAATTTTCTCCCCCTTGTTGACAAGTGAACTCATCAAGCACTCAAAAAGAGACACAGACTCCCCCTGAAATGCAACTCCCCCTCAAAATATGCAGTGAATGCAGCTGGGGTGCAGGTGGAGTGAAGAAAGCATGCTTCTCAGATATGATTGACTGCAAATACAGTATCTAACAGGTATAGCAAAAGAGATATTGTCCAAGACACATGGCATGATCAGTGCAACAGATGATATCTAAAGAAAGTCATTTAGCACGCAATTTTCAGTTTTGGCAAATAAAAGCATCACCACATTCTCTAGTAAACAAGCAAGATAAAGCATGAGATGCAGAAGCTAACTGATATCTACCAAGATAAGCTTTGTTCAAAAACAAAGTGCTTCAGCAAACTTGTTATCCCTTTAAAGTTCAGGCTTTTTCATTTTCCTTTGTCATTTTTGTGCCAAGGGTTATTTGCATGTCAAACCTTATACTAACCGACCAAGTCAAGCCTAGGCCAGAACTGGACCATCAGAAGCTTAAGACATTGGTCTTGGCATACACTACACTGTCCTAGTTCATACCAAAGTGCTATGGTAAGCAGTCCAGAACAATGCAATGCGACAAAGCAAACCCACTTGGATCTTTTCAACTTAAGCATAAAAAGGCATGGAATTTTCATTCATTTTTGATTTTTATAGCACAATTTCCATGTTAAAGCATAAAGATGTCCAAGTTGCATATCTGCATCTATGTGATGAACTGGCTACAAGGCATGCAACAGATAGCAAAAACACTCAGCCTACGCATGCTAGTTACCAGAAGCAATGGTGATCATTTTTCAGGTTTAAAGCATAAAAGCCATGCATATGACAGATATATCAAGTGAACTGAACCAAAGCATGATCATTGACAAGTAATCAAAAGCATGTACCAGCTAGACTAAGTAAAGCAGTTCAATCATATAACAGAAGCAGGCTCAAATGTGTGATATGTGAATATGTATGATATGAACACACACAAAAAGACTCAAGAAAAGAGTAAAAAGAAAACTGACGCAAAATATCCTAGAAAGGATACACAACACCCAAATCCCCTCGTAAACGCTCAAAAGTAGATTGATCTAGGGGTTTGGTGAAAATGTCAGCCAACTGATGATGGGTATCAACATGAATAAGGTCAATGACACCTTTCTCATATTGATCCCGCAAGAAGTGAAAGCGCACATCAATATGTTTGGTTTTTGAATGAAGACACGGGTTTTTCCCTACACTAATAGCACTAGTGCTGTCGCAAAATAATGGAACCCTGGTAGGAAAAAATAACCCAAAGTCTCGTAGAGTAGAAATCATCCAAACCAACTGTGAGCAGCAGCTAGCAGCAGCTACATACTCAGCCTCTGTGGTCGAAAGAGCAACTCCAGATTGCTTTCGAGAAGACCAAGATACAAGGGAAGAACCAAGAAACTGGCAAGTACCGGAAGTCGACTTGCGATCCAACCGGCACCCACCAAAGTCAGCGTCCGAAAAGCCAGATAAATCAAGAGATGATGATGCTGAATAATAAAGACCAAGATCAGGCGCATAGGTGAGATACCTGAAAATGCGCTTGACAGCCTGCCGGTGAGACGCGCGTGGTGAAGACTGAAAACGCGCGCAAAGTCCCACGGCGAACTGTATGTCTGGTCTTGTTGCTGTTAAGTATAGCAGCGAACCTATCATCCCTCGAAATTCTCTCTCATTGACCTTGACACCGCTCTCGTCCTTGTCCAAACCCCCAGAAGTACCCATCGGGGTCATCTGCGGCTTCAATTCACCACCAAAGTCAAATTTCTTAAGCATATCACGAGTGTACTTACCTTGGTGGATGAAGGTGCCGTCCTTGGTCTGCTTGATCTGGAGCCCTAAGAAATACTTAAGCTCACCCATGAGGCTCATCTCAAACTCACTGTGCATCTGCTCAGAAAACTTGGACACAAGAGAATCAGTAGTACCGCCAAAAATAATATCGTCCACATAAATCTGAGCAACTAAGAAATCTGAAGCATCTCTGAGCAAGAAAAGAGTTTTATCCACAGAACCCATCACAAAGCCCTTCCCCAACAAAAATTGCTTTAACCGGTCATACCAAGCCCTGGGGGCTTGCTTCAACCCGTATAAAGCCTTATGCAACTTAAAAACATGTCGAGGAAACTTAGGGTTCTCAAAACCGGGGGGTTGCCTAACATAAACCTCCTCCTCAATGAACCCATTCAGAAAAGCACTCTTAACGTCCATTTGAAAAAGCTTAAAACCCTTTGAAACGGCAAAAGCTAGAAGAATACGAATGGACTCAAGACGGGCCACAGGAGCGAAGGTTTCTTCAAAGTCAATACCTTCCTTCTGGCAATAACCCTGGGCAACTAGTCGAGCCTTGTTGCGCACCACAACCCCATCTTCACCTTGTTTGTTCTTGAATACCCACTTGGTGCCTATGGGGTTGCATCCTGGTGGCGGCTCAACTAATGTCCAAACCCGATTGCGGACAAAATTCTCAAGCTCTTCTTGCATAGCATTAATCCAGTTTGAATCAGAGAGAGCATGAGAAATGTCTCTGGGCTCAAAAGATGCAACAAATGCAGATTCAGCAAACACAGCAAGAGAGGCAGAAGAACGCAAAGTCCTCTCAGTCAAATCACCAATGATGAGCTCTGAGGGGTGGTCACGCTGAACTGCTCGGGTTCCCTGGTGATCTGAAGTCACCTCACCGGAGTCAGCAGCTGGCACCTCTGGACTCGACTGAAGGGGCTCGATCGAAGTGGAAGAAGTGATCAGAGGTCCGCCTTCATCATCAGTCGAAGTCACAGAAGGTGTGGGCTCTGCGGGGGATGCAGAAGGCCCGCCCTCAACAGCAGCTGGAGTATCCTCATCTTCCTCGAAGATGGACTCTCCGAGCTCATCATCACCAGAAAGCTCAAAAGAAGGAGTCAAAGAAGGCAAGGACTCATCAAAAGAAACCTCACACGTCTCGACAAGCAGTTGGGATTCGAGGTTCCAAACACGGAAGCCTCGAGAATGCAATGCATAACCAAGAAAAATACCATCCCAACAACGAGACTCAAACTTGTCCAAATGCCCTCCCTTCTTGAGCACAAAGCACTTGCAGCCAAACGCTCGCAAGTGGGTCACCTTGGGCTGTCTCCCAAAACGCAACTCATATGATGTCTTACCAATGTAAGCTCTAAGAAAAATGCGATTGGCCAGATAGCAAGCCGTGTTCATGGCTTCAGCCCAAAAACGCCTAGGAGTCCTGTGCTCATCGAGCATCGTCCTGGCCATCTCAACTAGCGTGCGGTTCTTTCGTTCCACAACGCCGTTCTGTGGGGGAGTGTAAGGAGAAGAAAACTGATGGTCCAGACCCTGATTACCACAGAAGCTGACGAACTGAGAGTTCTTGAACTCAGAGCCGTTGTCGGAGCGAATTGCTCGCATCCGACCATTGTTCTCATTCTTCAGCTTCAAAATCAGGTCATGGACAAATTGAAAAGTTTCATCCTTAGACTCCAAAAAAAAAACCCACGAGAAACGAGAAAAGTCGTCAACAATCACAAGTGCATACCACTTCCCACCGACTGAGCGTACCCGAGCTGGACCCACAGTGTCCAAATGTAAAAGCTCGCCTGGATACGTAGTCATCACCTGAGTCACAGGTGAGTGAGAAGCGGCAACCATTTTCCCATGACGACAAGGATGACAAACTAGATCCTTCTCCATTTTAAGCTTGGGCAATCCTCGGATGAGGTCCATAGAGCTTAACCTGACTAGCAAATCAAAGCTCAAATGACCTAACCTCCTATGCCACTTCCAGAGCTCAGAAGAAGATCCAGCAATCAAACAGCGAGAAGGGCCAAAAGAACTAGAGAAGTCAATTCGAAAGACTTTACCGAAGGGTAAAATCTGACAAACCAAAGACCCTCTAGAATCAACCACAGAAGAATTTCCCTTCTTAAAACGCACCTCAAAACCATCTTCAAGAAGTTGCGAAACAGATATTAAATTAAAGTTCAGATTTTTAACCAAAGCAACATTCTTTAAAGAGAAATGGTCTGAGATGCTGATTGAGCCTATGCCACTTACTTTCCCTTGACCGCTGTTCCCGAAAGTAATGTACTCTTTGGAGCTCGGGGGAGTGAGACTGGAGAACCATCTGCGATGTCCCGTCATGTGGCGAGAGCATCCTGAGTCCATGATCCAAACATCCTCCAGTCCCCGGTCCTGCACAATCAATGTCTGTAAGTGGGAGCAAATGGTCCGGCACCAGGTTTAGCAAAAGAGCTAAACCAGTGTCGAGCCATCTGCTCAAAAGATGGAAAGCGAAAACCATCAAAAGAGTTTGGACCAAAACGCGGCTCAAAGCGTGGTCCATGGTTCTTTCTAACCCTACGGCCACGAGGTCCAGAACCGTAGCCAACTCGGTCTGGAACTCTGCCGGAACGAACACCACCAACCGGAGCACGGGTAGGGAAACCGTCTCCTCTACCACCACCTACACGACGCGGCCTGGCCTCTAGCCTCTCCCCGCGCCGAGGAACACGCAGTCTACCACCCCGCTGGTAGAACTGCACCTGATCACTACGAGCCCTCTCTGCTCTCTCAACCCGCTTCCTCCTGAAGCAAAACTCCACAAGATGCCCGTCTCTCTGACAATACTCACAATGATAGGTAGACTTCTTGGGATGTGGTTGAGGCTTGGGGTTCTTGGGCTTGGTAGCGATTGGTGTGGTCTTCTTGGGCTGAGAGGGTCCAGGAAGAGAGTCAAGAGAAGTGTGGAGATTTTTGGGCTTTGGAACCCAGATAGGTTTCTTGGGTGGAGCTTTAGGTGGCTCATGAATCACTCCATCCTTGGGCTGACAAGCCTGGGAGGACTCAGTGGAGTGAGTCTTGGGATACCTCTGCTCTGGAGTCATTTTACTCCACTCCACTGCCCGGCTGAGGGCACTCTCAAAGTCAGCCTTGGTGTAGGTGTAACCTACTCCAAACCCATCCTTTCTCTTGAACTGCTGGATCATCATGCCAAACTGTGGCTCTCTGGCACTGATCCAACTCAGGATAGACCGGAGGTAAAAGTTCTCATTCTGAGAAACAGCTAGCTCCTCTCTCAAGGAAGCTAGAACCTCCACCTGAGACAAGCAGGTCTCACACTCGCTCTCTACTTGGACAGACTTCCCGGCTTTTAGCTTAATTAACTCCATTCTAAGAGACAGACAGTTTTCACAAACAGTGGGTGGAACTGACAGTGTCTCAAGCTCTAGCCTAGTCTGGGCAAGCTCAGCTCTCAACCTCTCCAAGTCACCCGAATGCTCATTGCCCTTGGATTTCAGCTCAGCTAAGGCAGCTAGATGAGATGGGCAATCAACACAGGGTGCGACGACAGTGGCTTGAGCATCTTTCAGCTCCAGCTGAGCACTTTCAAGCTCAGTGGCCAAAGCGTCCCTCTCATCAATCCTTTCTGTGTACCTGGACTTCAGAGTCGACAGGTCACACAGAAGCACCTCACACTTCGGGCACTCACTGCTATTACCCAAGCAAGGGGAAGAAGATAGACTTTCTATTCTACCGTTGGCCACGGCAAGCTCACTCTCTAGCTCATCTATCCTCTTCTTGGCCCCCCTAAGCAGTTTTTCCCGATACTTTAACTCCTGACGATTGCTCTCTAGTAAATCAACAATTTCACGCTCATAAGATGATACCTTGCTATCGTCGTCGTCGGAGTCGTCGGAGGAGCTCTTTTCTTCTCTATCCCCAAGAGCCATGGAGCAGAAGCTCTTGCGGGATCTTCGGCGCTGGTGTGAGCGGCTCTTCGGCTTGTCTCCGAAGGCCATGAAGCAGAGGCCCGCCGGATCATCCTTGTCCTTCCCCTTCTTGATGGTAATCTCCTCATCACTTGAGCTCGATGAAGAGGAAGAAGACGTGGATCTCTTGGAGTAGCTCTTCTCCATCTCGGCGAAGAAGGCCTTGTCGCGCTTCTTGTTCTCTCGCCGGTAGTCCTTCAGGGCCTTCTTGAAGAACCGGGTCTTCGGCTTGCCCTTGGTGAAGGAGGGGCTCTCATGCTTGCCGGAGTCGTGGAAGCTGCTACCGGTGCCCTTCTTGTATCCATTGCGCTTGGGGCAGTCGGCGATGAAGTGTCCTGGATCACCACATTCAAAGCATCCGGATTTTGTGCCGTGTCTTTTGAACATTCTTTTATCATAGACACGACGCACCCGGTTGTTAAAGAGACACAAATCATCATCTCCCAACAACTCAAGCTGGTCCTCAGTGATAGACATCAAGGAGAACCCAGCACAACTCACAGCAGAGGGATCAACAGAAGGTGTAGCAAGGGCCAGGGATTTTGATCCAGAGCCAGTGAGATTTGATCTCAACTGGATATCTACCTCAGTGGCCTTTAGCTTGCTAAATAACTCAGAAATGGTCAAGGTATCGTAAGAAGTGCTCTCAACGATAGATGATACCTTGATCTCCCAGATCTTTGGATCCAAGGTATGAAGAACCTTGAGCGCCTGCTCATGATCTGAGACTAACTGAGCACCCTCAGCCTTGTTGTCCCGAAGCTTGTTAATGATCGACTGAAAGCGACCAAACAAAGCCTCAACAGATTCACCCGGCTTCTGTGTGAAATTCTCATATTCACGCCGGTAGGTCTGATAGAGCCGAGCCTTGACCTGTGCTGTTCCCTCATGGTGTGCTTTGAGGGTAGCCCAGATCTCTCTCGCAGTGGAGAGATGACTCACTCGCTCAAATTCAGTGGGACCTAAACCAGAAAATAAAATGTTCACAGCCTTACTGTTGCTCAGATGCTGAGCAATGATACCAGCAGTACCGTGCTCAGCGACTGGCAGAATGACAAACGTGCTGTGAACGCAAATGTCCCATATGTCCGAACCCTGGCTCATGAGATAGGCTCGCATGCGAGTCTTCCAATAATTGTAGCCATAGGCTTCCAAGGACGGGACCTTGCCAGGAGACGTCATAGTCACTACTGGGGTTTAGAACCGGTTAAGGTATGGAAAAACCCTAACCTCGCTCTGATACCACTTGTAGGACCAAAAGTAGCGACCAGAGGGGGGGGGTGAATGGGCGCCTTAAAAATTCTTTCGAATCAATGGCCTGTTCCCAATACCCAACGCACCTCAAAAATACTACGCAGCAGAAAATAAACAGAAGGCCTAAGTCTAAAGGTTTCTAACCTAGAAGCATCTGATGATTAAACAGTGTAAAACTAAAGTGGTGCAACTAGGCAGATAAACAAGTTGTAACAGGCCTATACTTCTCAATGAAATAATCTAAGTATGTATAAAGTGAAAAGAGAAGTTACTGTCCAAAGTTGTCTCCTGTTCGGTACTTGGCGAAGCCCCCTTCGCACGTCGAGGTCTGCTTCGGAGGTTGGTGTCGGAGTCTGTCCGAAATGCCGAAGGTGTCACTGTCTAGCCTAGTTCGAAGAAGTAAGAAGCGAAGTGTACTTCGAAGCGAAGTAAAAGCAGTGCCGGAGCTTGGTTCGAAGTAAGCACTTCGAAGACAAGACTTCGAACGCAACTTCGAGTCACGAGCTTCGGAGCGAAGTAAACAGTGCCGAAGCCTTCTTCGAAGTATACACTTCGAAGACAAAACTTCGAACACACTTAGAACCGAAAGCATTCGGAGCTAAACCTTCGAACACACAAACTTCGAACACAACACACAAACAGACAACCTTCGAACAAAGAAGCGAAGTCTGTCAGAACAGACAGAAACTTCGAACCCCACTTCGAAGCCTAACGAAGTGTGCACTTCGAACAGATAGATTCGGAGTATGCCAGTTCGAAGTATGCGATGATTTCGATACAGGGGAACTTCGAAGCTAGCAACTCAGACACAGAAACCGAAGTTCGAAAAACTGAGCGAAGCCTTTAACAAGGTTCGATCGGAGCTTGCCTCACGGAGTTGAGGGGCTTCGCACAGAACCGAGCTTCGGCAGACACACCAGGAAAAGGCAAAAGAGACTGTCAGCTTCGATCAAAAAGCTGGGCAATAGAAGGTGAAAAGCTGCAGCCGAACACTGTAGCTACAGTAAGGCAGTACTATTTGCAACAGCAAGAACTAGTACTACCACCGTGAAGAACACACCCAGCCGAAGAAGCTTCTTCCCAAGAAATAAATACAGCAGCCCGAATCCAACTCAATAACTCTCCAAACCAACCAGATGCAAACAATAAATTCTCCAGGGACCAAGGATTAAAAGCATCCAAGAGATTTGAGCAAAAATGAGCCACGAACAGAGGAGCACAAGGGCCTGGCGGCGCACACAGGAGAGAGAAGACAGGGAAAAGAGTGACCCAAAGAGTGGTATTCAATTTCAGCAAAAAGGGTAGTCCAAACCCTAGGGGTTGGGGTCCTATTTATAGGCAGCCCAACACTAGGAATATTCTACCTGCCCCTTAGGGTTTTTACAGACTCAAAAATAAAGGAAAAGACTCTACTGCCCTTAGGTATTTTTACAGACACGACAGACTGACTGTGGGCCTAGAGTTACAGATGACTTATCCGGAAGCTAAGTTTTCGTAGCGACTACGGCTTCTCTTCTGGACAGTCGGATACAAGATCGACGGTCGTCAGTTTTGCGCCGAAACTGACAAAGCCTCCACCGACTTTGCACCAGGTACCCGGATTGGGCCGGCCCGACTCCGCAGCTCTCTCAGCCCGGCAATCGCTCACCGCCCGTGTACCTGAGTCAGTCCTGGTCAACAGCCCAGTGGGTCTTCTACTGCTTCTGGCCCATGCACCCGGATTGGGCCAGCCCGACTTCGCAGCCTCCTCTGCCCGACAGTCGCTCGCTGCCCGTGTACCTGAGTCACACGCGGCCCATGAAACAGCAGATCTCCTCTCTTCTTCAGTCCTTGTTGACTATCGTTGACAATGACTCATCACTTTTAGAGCCATGAGGCCCACGCTATTCAGCATGGCTCCTCAATTGGGAGATAGCTGAGGCAAGGTAATATGGAACATGTCCAATACCTCGGATAAGAAATTGATGGCAGGAAGCCCCAGACCTGCTTCGAAGAATGCCTCGAAGACCACGACTTCTCCGCTTCGTGGCCTCAGAGTTGATTCTGGTCCGGGGACTCGAGTCCTCATTCCAGACCCCAGCTTCCCTTCCATGGCTTCTTCGATAGATTCTGCGGTGCTTGTGGATTGGCCGATGAGGAAGCTTTGAGGAATCTTCTTCTTGGATGACGGGCGGAGTTCCCGAGGGTTCTTGGGCCAGGTGTCTCCCGGAGCTCCCGCCATAGCTGCTACTGCTCAAGCCGCCCACGCTTGCCTCTGTGCCAAAGTACCTGCCGCCATTGGCACGGTGTGGCTGGTCCTCGCCATGGCTTAGTTGCTCAGGAAGTTGAGGGAGTTGGAGGTTAAGAAAGTAAGTTTCGGATGCTAGGCACGGTAAAAAGCCCTTGGTGAATTCTGATTCCCTTTTTATAACCTTCCGCTAGTTGCTGTGCTTCGATTACATTCACACTGTAGGTTCGACTTTCGTCACTGGCAGGTGGGTCCAGGAAGCGAAATGGTGTGAGTCCGCCGTAAATTTCGACCGTTACCTTTTGAGAGCGTAACGGCTACTTGTATAGTAACAGTTCTAAATAAACGGCTCTTCATGACGTTTGGACTTCGTAACGGTTCTCTTTCCCACGAAGCATTCACACGACGGTTGTGGGCTCGAAGCCATTGTCCGAATGCTTCGGGGTCAAAGACCCTTCGAATGAGTGTGATGTGTTCAAACTTCTCTATGTCTCAGAATATGAAAATGTTCCTTGCGTATACTGCTTCCCTTCTTTACAGGTCCAGTTCGGAGAAGCGTATTCGAGGGGCTACTGTTGGGGGAAAATGCTTCACTTTCAAGACTTAGAGATTAATAGTTCAAAATAACTTATCAGCTTCGGAGCTGATGGGCTTATGCTCGAAGATGGAAGAGTCGTTAAGCCGAAGGGTGCTCCGACTTACGATCTGAAGGAACCCTCCGCAAGATATGAGGCTCCAGAGCAAAACGGCAAGGTTGATAAGATGTTTGACTTATCTACTTGCTCCGGGTAGATTTTACCATTTTAACCTTGTTCAGGGTACCGAATACCATTGATTATATGATAACTCCTAATTCTGAGTTTTAGCCTCGAAAGCTGTGGCCCTTCAGACATACTTGTTTCTCCTTGCAACAATTCCATAATTGAACTCCGCCAATCTGTACCTAGAATGCAAAGGACTTCCGCAGCAGGGATTTGTGGCACCGAAGGTGTACTGAGTTCTTCATAAAAAGCCTCTTCTGGTATGTCCATAGCTCCAGCTGCAGCTTTTGCTAAGATGTCATCTTGCACATTTTCTGCTCTAGGTATACTCCAAATAGAAATCCCTTTAAATGCTGCTTCAATCTTACGGATTTCTTCCAAGTATTTTGCAAGCTGTGGATGTCGAACTTGAAAGCTCTTGTCTACGTGCCCTGCTACAATCTGAGAATCTGTCTTAATAACAACTCTTGTGGCCCTTAGAGCGCGTGCGTTTCGAAGTCCCAATAAAATTCCCTCATCCTCCGCTGTATTATTGGTAGACTTAAAGTTGAGTCTTGCGGAGTACATTTCCTTTTGCCCTGAAGGCGAAATTATCACAGCTCCGACACCTGCTCCAGATGCTTGGAAAGCTCCATCAGAGTAAATAGTCCAAATCCCTTCACTTGGCTTTTCCAGATCCCATGCTGCAGGGGGAGTCCATTCTTCCACGAAGTCCGCCAACACTTGTGACTTAATTGTTGTTCTTGCCACAAAGGATATGCCGAAGGGTGCTAACTCAACGGCCCACTTCCCAATTCTTCCTGTAGAATCCTTACTTCGGAGCATATCTCCCAAAGGATATGAAGTTGGTACAATTACATTATGTGCTAAGAAATAATGCCTTAGCTTCCTCGAAGCCATTATCAGAGCATAAGTGAATTTCTCAAGCTCGAAATATCTTGTTTTTGCTCCAGACAATGCTTCGGACACAAAATAAACTGGATTGTGTACCAACTTCCTGTTGAAATCAACCTCTCTGACAAGGACTGCACTGACAGGAGAGCCAGTAGCTGCAAGGTAAAGGAGTAGGGTTTCGTCCGCAATAGGCACCGTGAGTGTAGCGAGGTTACTGAGATAATTCTTAATATCTTAGAAGCTCTTTTGACATTCCGGTGTCCATGCAAAATCTTCGGACCCTTTCAATGCTTTAAAGATGGGCAAACTTCTCTCCGTAGACCTTGCCAAAAACCTGCTAAGTGCTGCAAGATGACTAGTCAGCTTTTGCACTTGCTTTAAATTCTCTAGGGGAGCCATCCTTTGCAACGCAGTTATCTGAGTGGGGCTATCTTCGATCCCTCTGCTTGAAACTATATACCCTAACAATTTTCCAGCCTACGCCCCAAAGATACATTTTTCAGGGTTGAGACGGATCCCACATGCCCGAAGGCTATTGAATGTTTCTGCTAAGTCTAGGCTATGTTGGTGCTTTAAAGCACCCTTTATTACAATATCATCCATATAGGCCTCTAAATTGCGACCTAATTGATGACCTAGGGCCTTAGCAATTAACCTCGAAAAAGTAGCCCCGGCATTTCTTAAGCCAAAAGGCATTCTTACATAACAGAAGACTCCTGAAGGAGTTACAAAGCTTGTCTTGATTTCATCTTCGCGCTTTAGCTAGATTTGATGATAGCTAGAGTACGCGTCGAGGAAGCTTAATAACTCCGAACCGGCAGTAGAGTCAACCAATTGATCAATTCGGGGCATGGGGTAGGGGTCGCGGGGGCATGCTTTATTTAGAGATGTAAAATCAATACACATGCGCCACTTCCCCGAAGATTTCTTCCTAACGAAGACTGTGTTGGCTAACAACTCCGTATGAGCCACTTCTCTAATAATCCCAGCCTTCAGCAGTTTTTTCACTTCGTTTTTGGCAAGGATAGCTCTCTCTGTGGACAACTTCCGGAGTCCTTGTCGAATAGGTCGAGCCTTCGGATTCACAAGTAAACTGTGTTCAATAATATCCCGACTGACTCCGGTGATGTCTTCGTCAGACCAAGCAAAGACATCTAAATTCTCCTCAACTACTTTCTCTAACGAAGTAGCGACTTCTGGAGGCAAGTCTTTGCCAAATTGAAATGAATAGTCCTTGCCATATTTGACAATAACCTTCGTTGCAATCTCTCCTTTGGGGCTTGGCCTTGGGAAGGATTTCTTCGAAGATTCGTTAGGAGCAGAGAAATTCTTCGGGTTATCTTGCACGCTGTTCACCTGTCTTGGGTCAAGAGGAGGGCCATGACCGTACTCCACTCTTCGCGCAGTGGCCTGATCTCCGAAAACAGTGAGCACTCCCGCCTGTGTGGGCATCTTCATACACAGGTAATTATGATGCACCACAACTCTGAATTGATTCAGCATGCCCCTTCCGAAGATGATATTGTATGCATACGGAGCATCCACAACATCGAAAATCACTTCCTCCGTCCTGGCCAGTAGCCCCTCTCCAAACGTAACTTCCAGGCCAATTTGGTCGAGGGCATCGAGAGGGGGTCCTGTGAAGCCTTGTAAAGGACGGGCTGCTGGGAGAAGATGCTTTCTGGAGATGCAGAGTTGATCAAAAGCTTGAACAAAGATAATATCTGCCGAACTCCCTCCGTCGATTAGCACTCTCCGGACTTCAGTCCCTGCTATGTCGGCAGTGATGACGAGTGGGTCTGCATGTGGAAACTTTATACCAACGACATCATCTGCAAAAAAAAATATCAGCACATGGGACCATCCGGGCATAGCAGCTGCAGACGAAGAGGTTCCAATATGGCCCACATCTCTAACATATTCTCTTCTCTGCCTCTTCGACATAATTCCGAGGGTACCTCCTCCGGAGATGGGGAAGACTACTCTTTTCCCTCGATCTTGTCCCTCTTCTTGCTTCAGAGGTGGCATAACATTGACCACCGGAGGTCGTCTTGCAGGGTCGAAGTTCTCTATTCGTGCGACAGCCTGGACAGGCTCCGGACGCACTTCAGTCAGAACTCGGTCAGTAGTGCCTCGACCCGAAGTTCATTCCAAATACTCTCCTCCTAAAGCAAGTATAGATTTGCACGCATCAGTTGCGTGACTCCGATTTTCACCATAGACACAGCAGAAAAAGGCCTAGGCTTTGCCAGCCGGTTTCCCTGGTGGCCTCCAGCCGCTGGTCTTGTTTCCTGAAGGCTGCGGAGCCCTTGGGGCAAATTTCTGCGGGGGTGCGATGTTTAAAACTTCTGAACGAGGATGCTTTTGCCCCCGACGCCTGCCTTGCTGAGCTTCGAAGCTAGGCCCTTGTGGCTGTGTTGTAGTCTTCACTTCCAATTTAACTTCTTGCAGTATTGACGGAGTTGCCGTAGTTCTCCGGAGCCACCCCTCTTCTGACCTTGCATATTCTTCGAAATAAGAAATCAACTGAGCAACAGAAGATATCTTTTTCCTGCGAAGTTTATCAAGGAGGCCCGCATGAATAACTCCCTCTCGAGCTGCGTCAACTACAGAAGACGTAGTTAACCCTCGAATTTGCGACTTCGTATGAGCGAAGCGCTTGAAATAATGTCTTAAAGTCTCTTAGGGGAGCTGCTTCACCTAGAAAAGGCTTCCTGTTGACATTGGGGGTACGAAGGTATCCTGAAAGTTGCTCATGAACTTCTTCCTCAACTCCCCCCATGATCTGATTGATCCTGGCTTCAGAGACCAGAAACACCGTAGTGCTACTCCTTCGAGAGCTAGGGGAAAACATTTGGCCATAGTGTCTCGCACTCCCCCACTGACTTCAATTGCTAATGCATAAGAACGGGCAAACTCTCCAAGATCTTCATCTCCAGAATATTTGCAAAGCTTCGAAGTTTTGAACTTAGGGTTGAAGCGCACTTTCTGCAACTCAGGATGCAGCGGAGATTCGGTGTTGAAGGAAGCGTTCTCCGAGGCTTCGGGATAAGGAAGTTCGTCGTCTTCGGGCACTTCAAGGATGACTGAGGTGGCCTGAGAACGAAGCCTATCTACGGCTTCTTGCCGCCACCTTGCTACCTCAGCTTGGAGACTGGCCATTTGAGCGGCCATATCACCGAGACCATCTTCATCTCCTCCGGAAGGACCTTCCGGGTCTTGAGAACTGTACGTATCAGTTCGAAGTGGAACTTGAGGTGGAAGAGGGACTCCGGCTGGCCGAAGTATAGATGGAGTTGGGGGAGGAACTCCATATGCTCGAGGAAGGGGAATCCCTTCCGGAGTTTGAGGTGGAGGAAACGTCGAAGGCCCTCCGACTTCAACTGTGTTTGAAGATCTTGCTCCGGAGGTCCGAGGAGACCTCCGAATAGGACTACCACCTACACTCCGCTTGGGAGGCATGGTTTGAGAACTTGGTAGAGAACGAAGTTTTTTGGACTAGCTCCCCACAGACGGCGCCAACTGTTGGCGTAAAATATTACGCTAACAGGTTTCTGAAAGTTAGAAACTAACAAACGAAGTGTTTGCGAAGTAAACTATTTCAAGCCTCCGAAAGGATAATAGCTCAAAATAGTTCTAAGATGTAAATTGAATAACTTGTATTCGGTCCCCATTACAGGGTAAAACGGGGGGTATTTATAGGCCCAAACATTAAGGAAAAGACCCTTTTACCCCTCTATTACAACCGACATAGTGGAAACTATTCGGTACCCTTAATAGGGCTAAAATGGTAAAAGACTAATCTAATGAGAAAGAAGATAAGTCTTCCATCCTAGCTAGCAAGGAAGCCTTCGGAAGAGTCCTAGTTCGAAGATATACTCCGAACGACCAAAGAAAACTTTGCCCGGAGAAAAACGAGAGACACGCTGGGGGAAAAAGCTATCTACCAAAAAACAATAGAACCTAGGCCCTAGCCTAGCAAATAACTATAGCATAGCACCCGATGAACAGAAGAACAAACGGCATAAAAATCAATGGTTGAAAACATCAGCTATCGTACCCGGATGATAAAACTTAGCACGCAAATGATGCGACAGAAAACGAATCAAGGCGTGATGCACGATGGCCGGGAGTGGAAGAATAAACCTGATTAGAGATTTCTTTGAGAGCCAACAATGCAAATCTTGGTGTGCACGTGATGAACAGCGGTGGCGGAGAAAAGCTGCAGGAAGATGAACACCAAAAGAAGACCCAAACTTTTGTGATTTGGTAAAGTGATTATAGAATGGGTAACACTAACCCTAGGTATTGGGGCCCTTTTATAGGCAGCCCAATAAATGGGAAAATGCAAAAATACCCCTAGGGTTTTTACAGACGCTGAAATAAAAATGGAAAAGACCGAAATGCCCTTACGGTTTTTTACAGACTCGACTGACAGACTGTGGGCCTAAAGGCAAAATAGTAAAAACCTAAATAAAGATAACTTGTCCTGATGAGGAGCTTTCGTAGCAGCTACGACTTCGCCTTAGAACGGTCAGATCCGAGATCAGCGGTCAGTTTTGCACCGAAACTGACAAAGCGTCCACCGTCTTCGCACCGGGTACCCGGATTGGGTCGGCCCTATTCCGTGGCTCCCTCAGCTCGGCAATCGCTCGCCACCCATGTACCTAAGTCAATCCCGGTCAATAGCCCAGTGGATCCTCTGGTGCTCCTAGCTCATGTACCCAGATTGGGCCAGCTCGACTTCATGGCCCCTCTACCCAACAGTCGCTCGCTGCCCATGTACCTGAGTCACATGCGGCCCAGACACAACAGGTCTTATCTTCTTTTCATGTCCTCTTTTACTTCCATTGACAATCACTCATCACATCTGGAGCCATGAGGCCCATGCTCTTCAACATGGCTCCACACCACCCCTCGGCCATCGCCGGAGAAGACGATCGGCACGTGTAATTACCCGTAGTGTGTTAGATTCAACCTTCGCCACTTGATATGATCCGACCGGTCGAGATTAAAACCCACTCGAGTTCGATGTGGACGCTCATCTGACCGAAGCGGTATTGCGCTCTCTCAATCATTAGATCTTCATTAAATCTAGACCGTAGATCCGTACTAGTTCATTCGTTTTAATCTCAGCCATTGGTTTTCATTTAAGATTCCTGCCTCGCCCTCGTGCGTCTGATCGTGATCCAATGATGATCCATGATACGGCTCACGCGCACAGTGCGCGGGTTCCCGGTAGACTCGACTCATCATGGACCGGTGACTGTTTTAGGATTTAAATTAAATTCCAGAAATTGAATTAAACTTCAAAATTCATAACTTCTTTAAATTAACTCCAAATTTTACTATTCAAATTTTAGAAAATTATTCTTTTTATTCTCTACATTCTGGACCAATTTACTAGGCATGTTTGAACTGTTTATTATTCAAAATAAAACCAAGTATTGTTTTAAAACTTTAAAAATTCATATTTACCCCTTTTTAACTCCAAATTTCATCATTTCAATTTCAGAAAGTCTCTCTTCTATTTTTCTACAACTTTAGTCAATTTAAGTGACATAATTGTACTGTTTATTTTTGGTATGTTTAAATTGTTTGTGTGTTCTCGCTTTGTGTGCCGCGAAGACTATGACGCCGTTGAAAAGCCGGAGTACTACCCGGAAGTTCCACCATCACCATTTGCCGAGCAAGGCAAGTCACCAAACTAATTTTTGAGCATATTGAACCTAGTTTTCTTAAAATATCGCTAAAACCCATAGGTTATAAATGCATTAGTCAAATTGAAAGCCTTACATTATAATTATTTAGATCCCAACCTTGAAGTGCAAACCTAAGCCATGCTATTGAGCCAAAAACTCCTTGTCACCAATATAGTATTACTACTAGATAGTGTCCAATGTATCGCCAAACTGCTATAGGATAAAAACGAGTCATAGAGATTTGGATTCTATTATATGATCCCCGTTATTCTCTCATCCCTAGCATGGTGGGTTCCGGGTGCAAGCGAGGGCATTGGTTAGTCGCACCCGGGGCACTATAAGGACCGATCTGTGGGATCCGTTGCAATACACTTCCATACTAATCACAAGTCTAATGGGTAAGTCCTAACTGGAGGTATGGGTGTCCCAACTTGAAGCACCATTTGGAGATGGGTCAAGCAGCACCAGCGAGTGGCTTGTACCGACGAGGCACAAAAGGGGGCGCGACGTTGGTCAAGTGCGCTGTCACACCGGCGAAACCTAGAGTGGGTGTTATTGGGTTGGAGTGTCTCATGCTAAGGTTTTGGCACGAGTTCCCATGGTATGGGTCATCTCGTTACACTTCGGTGTGTGGGGATGAGTGCGTGCCTTGTTGGTACAATAGTATACCTCCGATCAGAGTTTAAATCTTTTCGAAAAGATGAGCCCACGTTCAAGGGCGGGTTGCGTGACATCTCACAGTTAGTTTTCTATTGGGAGTGTTGCATGATGAATTGGCATGTAAGGACTGTTGAGTGAGGAGGGCTGGCTGTACTCCTCGAGTTAGAACATATTGCATTGTTCATGTTTATTATTCAGTACAATTAAACCTGAACACATTAAATGTTGCAACTTGAAAACGTACTTTTATGCACTTTGAACCCTTATCATTTCCTTGTTATTACCCTACATTATTATTGCATTCTCGGTATCTTGTTGAGTACTTTTGCACTCATACCCATTAGAAAACACTTCAGAGACTGTGTACTATGAGGAGGATGGTCTGTAGTAGTAACCCAGTCAAGGACGTGAGACTGGCAGAGATGTTCATCATAAAGTCTTATTTTCATAGTTTCTTTTAATTTTATACTTATGTAATAATGTGGTCTGCGAACCATGGATGATTGACCGTATGTACGTTGTCGCGTGATGAACATCTTGTTATTATTGTTTTTCTGTGGAAATTCAATAATATCTGGATTTTAATAAATCCGGGCGCCCTTACACCTTTCACCTTCTAGCATCTTTAAGCCTTCATCTTCTGAAGCACTGTTTTAACATTATAGAAGTCTTTATCAACCCCTTCATCTTCTTCCTCGCTTCTTTCTTTGTCCATGGAGGACTGTGATGGATGTCGCCTAGCTCGACGCATCTACTTCTCTTTCATGGCGGCATCGGATCAGGCTTCATCCCACACAGTCTGACAATGGTATTGTTGAACAATATTGCTGAAATAGCTGGCTCCTCCAATCTCGGGCCTACAATCCATCTAGCACTTTGTAACTTGCATTTGTCATCATCATCCCTTTTTCCGAACGTTGTAGTTGGGCCCACCAAATCCACCAGATCATCGTGACCCAACTACCGAGACATCGTGTCACCTTATAAATATCTGCCGGACTCTGTCTTCTTTACACCACTTCCTGAGTTTTAGCACTTTCTCTCAGACAGTTTCCTCCGCTGGTGCTCCTGTGACTATCTTTCGGATCCTTGTCATCGATGACCCTCTTTGTCACCGACCTCGGCTTCATCAACCATCGCGATGGCAACCAACACCTTCATACCCGAGGTACACGCTCTGCATTTTCATTGTCCTTCGGTTTTTCTTGACTCATTGCTTTTTCGGCACCTCAATATTTCTTCTTCCTTCTTTGCCCTTTTCTATAGAACGTACAAAACCAGATCCCCATCCCTTTTTCTCAACATCATTCTTGCCATTTCCTTGGTCCAATGGGCGATTCTGACCCAACCAATTTCATTAATGCTGAAATTTAACAAATCACCTTCAAAAACTCACAAATGCTAATGTCTCACTAGACCCAAAGTTTTATGGCTTTTCCTTCTCTACTTCCTGGTTGGCGTGACTAGTACCTTCGATTCGCTGTGTCAGAGCACAGTTCTTGGGAACAAACCTATAACACCATGAATTTTTGCCAAATATTATTTTTGAGAAAAATAAAAATTGAGAAAAGAATTATTTAAATTGGGAAAGATTGAAATCAATTAAAAATATTAAGAAATAATTCACATTTTGAGTTGGAAATTTTTTATTAAATTCTCAAGTCAAAAGAATATTTTAAATTTTCCAAATTTTTAGGACTTTTGCAACTAGCATAGAAATTACAAATGATTTTCAATAATTATTTTAATTGAAAAATGAATTTAATTTCATGTCGGGCTACCTCCCTCCAATCTCTCTCTATGGCCCAGCCCACTTGCACCCTCTCACTGACAGTCGGGCCTATCCTGTCGGTGCCACTCCTCGTCCGTGTGCATGCCCCACTCTCTCTACCGCATGGACCCCGCTTGCCAGCCTCGTGCATCCACAGTTGTCACTGACCCATGGACCCCACCTATCAGCATCGTCAGCCCCCACCCGAACACTTGGCAAAATCCCCAAAATCTTGCTGTTGCCACTAACCCTAACGCCTCCACCGGCGTTCTCCGGCCACCCGACCCCTATAAAACCCTCCGCCCCGATCCCCCAAACTTGTTCCACCCCTAGCTTCATATATCATCGTCTCATCACCGGTGAACTCCAGAAAAACCTCTACCGCTCTATTTTAGCTCTGGTAGCTTTCGCTAGCCGTCGGTGACCTCGCCAAGTCCTACTACTAGCATCAACATGACCGCCACCACCTCCCCATCATCGGCATCAACCCTGTTTAGCCTCCCCATCACCGGATCTCATTGGAGTCGTTGACCCCAGGGGTGTTCTCCGCCTTTGCTCGTCGTCGGCCACTGTCCGTCATCGCCGGTGACCATGTTAGGTACAAGAATTATCCATGTCCTGTTCTGGTTACATTTCTTCCTTCCGCTTGCCTCGCCGTTGCTCGCCATCACAGGTAGCCTCGCTTCCATGCACGGTCATCACCGGCAACACTCCCACGTGCCAGATCAGATATCAGCCATCCGATCTATATCATATGACCTTGATTAAACCTTTGACCTGACTTGTTCTAGTGCATCGATCATACCGATTCACTGTGTTTTAATCCTGGCCGTTGATCATCACTTAAGTGCCCCACCTTGCCCTGCGTCGTCCGATCGGGATCCGATGGCTCTCTATCGCCCAGTCCATAGCACACGTGATCGACTTCACCGTGAAATTTTTCTGTTTTTCAGTTCAAAAATAATTCCAGAACTGATTCAAACTTCAAAAATTCATATATTTTACATCCTAACTCCAAATTAATGCATTCAAATTCCATTTTAACCCTCATAATTTTCTCTACAAAATGAACTAATTTAATTTCATGAATTGTACTGTTTATTTTCTCCCTTTTAATTGTGGTTTCATCATTTTCCGTGCCTTTAGAGTTTGAAGCTATCGAGGAGCCTGAGTCCTTTGTCGAGGAGTCGTCTTTGTCTTTTGTTGAGAAAGGCAAGTCACACGCCATGTCTTTAACATGTGGAACCCATGTTTTCAAAGTAGTTAATGTTATAACACTTAGGAATTAATTGCATTAGTCCAATTAAAACCTAGGTTATATTTACTTAGATCCCTTAACCATGTTGTGCAAACCCAAGCCATGATTTTGATCCATTTTACGTTGTCTCCTGAATAATACAATATTAGTTAGTGCCTAAGTATTGGCACACTTGCTTAGTATTCTACAAATGAGGCGTAGACTAGAATCACTATTTATTCTTCTATATGTCCTCAGATATGTCTCTTCTCATGGTTCTAAAAGTTGGAAGCAATGTTTGGAAAATGTCTAAGCTAATGGTAAAGGTGGGTTTCCGAGTGCAAGAGAGTGCATTGGTTGATAGCACTCGAGGCACTATAAGGATCAGTCTACGAGATCTATTGCAAAGCATTTCCGTACAAGCCACAAGTATAGTGGGTAAGGCCTAACCTGGCGTATAGGTCAGTTCAGCAGGATGAATCGAGCAGCGGGTTAGGAGAGTTGAGAAGAAAGAATGCCTTGTTTCCTTTTTATTGACTAGACACAATGATACAAAAGGGCGTCTACATAATCCAAGTGTTGGAGCGTTGACGAAACCTAGTATGGTCGTCTTTCTGTTGAGATGATCTATGTCAAAGGGTTTTGGAAAGAGTTTGGTAAAGATCTGTTGAATTCTTGCATTGTCGTAAATTTGTATGCCTCTGATCAGAGTACAATCTTTTTTTGAAAAGTCGTGCCTACGGTTATAGGTGAGCCAAGTGATGTTCTCCGTAGTTAGTCAAAATAATTTGAATGTGAATGATGACTAGCTTTCTAAGGACTGTTGTGCGAGTGAGTATAATTGTGCTACTCGAGGTAGTGAATGTTTTTCATATGATTTACTTTCTGTTCATAAACCTATCCACCATAAATGTTTAATTACAAAGATGTACTTTTATGCAAAACAAGACATATGCCTATCTTTTGATATTGCATGTGCATTCAGATTACTCCAGAACTTCTTATTCGACAAACTCAACATTAAAAAAGGGGTTATTCAACAACGATGAGTACAAAACATACTCAACAAGCAACCGAATGCAACATAAATGCAAAGGTAATATCAAAGGATAGGCATATGGCTTGTTTTGCATAAAAGTACAATTTTGTAGTTAAGCACTTATGTTGAACATGTTTAATGAACATAAAGTAAATGATATGAAAAACATTCACTACCTCGATCCGTAAGACATTGTCACTTGATGAATATATTGTAAGTTGATTTTCTTAAGGAAATTTAATAGACTTGAAATTGTGAAATTTCAGGGTGTTACAAGATGGTATTAGAGATGACTTGACTTTAGGAAGCCGAAAAGACATTATCTTTAGGACTTATCTAGATAAAAATATATATTTGCGAAAACTCTTATTCTCCTTGCTTTTTATTTCCTTGACTCCTCTTACCTTATTTGATGAAGACTTCTCTAAAATTTTTGTAGAATGCCAACCACTCTACACAACTTCTACCGTGATCTTGATGGTTTTGTCAAAGTGTTTCGTCTTCTGACCAAGTTCCTTGGATTCAAGATGGAACCTGAGTTTCTAGGAGAGTTCGCCAAGGAAGAAGATAACACATGGGAAGTCTTGATTTGTCTCTATGGAAATGAAGCTGAATTCTTCACTGACACTGCCACTGCCAGGGGATTTGAGACTGCCTGTCAAGAAGCAGCACTCTAGATTCTTGAGGAATTGAAGTTTGTCTACGAGGATCGTCTTCTCACTTTAGCATTTCTTCCTTTGACATCCAGGCATAGAGACTCCATGCTCTAGTGACCCGATGCATGCCAGAGTTGTCCGTCTTCTTAAGGTGAGAGATGCTTTGCATTCAAAGGCAAGAGATGATGCTGTCGAGAAAGGAGAGCAAGTGGATTGTCTCTAGCTTCCGAACGAGTAGCTCAAGCGCTAAATCAAGGAAATGGAAGAAGAGAACGCACACATTCCAAGTCATGGACCACGTATCCGGAAGACTGGGAGGAAGTCTACTCATCGTCCGCATAGCCGAAGGAGTTCAACACTGTTGCCTTCCCCAAAGTTACCAGAAGGTGAAGGTCACTTTGGAATTCAGTGGGTTGTCGTCTCCGTGAAGGAAGAGGACCCTGAAGAGCTCGAGCCCATAGTCATTTGTGGTTGTTTGTTTTTCTTGTTTGTGCCATATCTCTTGATGTTCTGTATGAAGGATATGTAGAGTCTTTCTTTTAGGGCTAAAGTATTATTAATAAAGAAGATAGTTTCTTTTGAAAAGATAAAATTTCACTCTAAATCTTTCCTATTCTATTTCGAGGTGTTCATTCCTCTAGTTCAAGATGACTTTCGGTGCTTGCCGCACCACTCGCAGTTCCACCATGCTAGCTGAAGCAAACTCAACGGCTGGGAATCCTACTAAGGAAGTGCCAAAATAAAGGAACAACATGTCCCTAAGGAGCACCAGAAGTTGTTTTGGGTATGTTTCCTGTTAACTCAATACACGCAATTGTTTTATTTGATTCAGGAGCAACACATTCTTTTATATCACCAACATTTGTGAAAATACATGATTTAAAAACTCTTTAAAGGGAAAAACCTATGTTAAAAGTCACTCCAGGCAAGCAAACTTTAGCTATCGTATATAGCCCAAGAGTGAAAATAGAAATCCAAGGGGTTACATTCTGGGTTGATCCTATACTCATAGAATGTAAGGGATTTGTTGACACGAAAACGTGCCCCGCACTTGGATCAGTTCGACGATCCAAAAGTGTGCAGATATTTAGGAACAAGTCTAAGCGTAACACAACACCGACATCGCGTTCTGACTACCCTTAACCGTGGTAAGGGGGTGGAGTCGCTAGGTAATCAGATCACATAGAAATAATCCAATTAGCTGAAAGAACTATATTAAACAGAATAAATCAGCAAGCCAAGTGGAGCCTGACTGATCCGAAGTGTACAGTGCGAAGGGTATCACCGAAGGGTGCCTTCGGCATCTGATGCGAAGGGTCCCACCGAAGGGTCCCGCCGAAGGGTGTTTTCAGTGTTCGGACTGATCTGGCCGAAGGCGGGCTCCGAACAGATCTTGACGTGACGATCACCTCTGAATAGAGGGGTTCAACGCGAAGTCTCTGACATGATAAAATAACTCGAATGCAATGCACTGGGGTGACTTCGTCTGACGCGAGGTACAAACACGACGAAGCCTGTCGTGACGAAGCCTGTTGCGAAGCGTGCTGGCGCGCGAGACTCGGTCAAACTGACAACAACGTGACGGTCCGGTACGGTGGGTCGAAGCAGTATCTCCACCAAGGGGTGTTCTGGAAGCCTCCGAAACCAATCTCATGGCTCCGGATACCTCCGGCGAAGGGGCTTCGAGAGTGTAAACCTACAACATAATAAATATGAAGTACCAATTCGGCCTGGGGACCGAATTCTGCTAAGTGTTGCACTAGAGAGCGAAGGTAGCAATCTGTTACACAGATTAACTGATACTTCATAGGCGAAGTAACAAGGTAATAGAAATCTATTACGTAGATTAACGGATACTTCATAAGCGAAGTAACAAGGATTACCACTATTTTGAAGTGGCTGTCAGAGGGCTTGCAGGCAAACCCACGAAGATTGCAGAAAGTTAAGGTAAATGTAAAGGTACGGTTCAAAGCTAGGGCTTTGTGTTGATTTGTGTTGGGGGGGGGGGGGTCAATGAACCGGCCTCACCCCTATATTTATTAAGTCTAGAATTCTAATCTCTAAGGCTAATCTTATAGGATTCGGCCTAATCACGCGTAGGGATAAAACTTAGCCAGAATCTGATGAGGACATTACTTCACATGATACACACATGGAGCCTCCACCTACAATTCAACTACAAGGACCAATCACACGCGCCCGTGCACGTCGGTTGAACCTTGAGGTTAATTCTTTCCTTAGCAACTATGTTAATATTTGTTTGGACGGGATGCTACTGAATACTAGCGATATTTTGTTGCTTAGAAACATGGGAGATGGAATAGAAGAATTGGAGTTGAAGACGGAGTCGCACGGATGATTTGAAGTCAAGAATTCGCTGGTTCGGACTACATCAACCACCCTGCACCAAAATGGGCATAACTTCCTCATACGAAGTCCGATTGGCGCGTTCTTTGACTTTTTGGAAAGCTGAGTAGAAGACGGATCGTTTGCCGTTGATTTCACCTCATTTGGAGTCTCGAGCCGTTCTGTGTGATTTAAACCGTCCTGCATGACAGAACTGGGCCGTGTTGGCCCATAGTCCAAGTCTGTTCGTCTTCTAGCCCACAACCCGTGTCTGTTCGCCTTCCACAGGCTGCCGCCCTATATATTCTCACGCCAGCCACCTCTAGGGTTAGGTTTTGCTTTGTTGCATCTACACTGTTGTGTTTAGATCCCGCCTCTTGCACCGGACCGATTGGCTGCTGCATTGGCGTTTGTGAAACCTCACCTTATCTTCGTTTGTCTGTGATTTGGCATTCGATTTGTATCCTTCCTGTTCTTGCTTGTGTTCTTGGGTTCGCTTGCAGGAATTAGCCTTCGTGGCGAGGTCAATCGCGTTCTGCGTGGTTGATAACCAACGGAGACAGTGGTGTAACGATTGCAAGGTTTTGATCCGCCGGACCGGAGCCTTGGATCGCCAACGTCGAGATTCTCCACCAACCCAAGCTATCCTTCACCTAGCGGAAGATCGGGACCACTCCCCCATCAGTTGGTATCAGAGCTCAGATTTCCCGTTAGGTAATCTTGATCTGCTTTTGTTTTACCCAGAGTCCAGAAAACCGCACCAAAAAAATTCCCCACCGAGAACCCCTTTGCGCCTTGCGATTTTAATTTCAGTTTTTAACTTTGTTGAGTTCGTGTTCTCGGTCGAGTCTTGTTGCTGGTTTAGTCATCCCTCTGTGTCGTTTGAGTAGTAGTTGTTCTTGTGTCTCAGAAAAAAAAATTCCCCACCGAAAAACCCCCCTTCCGCAACCCTATTTTGTTTTCCACATCGACTCTTTGTGACCCCCCTTCAGTAAAACAGGCATAACTTTTCGCTCGTTTGGCAGAAAAATCTGAATTTTTTTGAGCGTGTTCCTGACCCAATTTGGGTGGGTACCCCAACTTGGTTCCCCAGTTAGCCCTCACCAAAATTGCCAAAAAAAATCAGGAAGATAAAGAAAAAAATTGGTCAAAGTTTTTGCTCGCCGGACAGCGAACTTGTTTGAATTTTTGTGAGCCACATCCCACCTCAATTGTAGGTGCCAATTTTTGTGGTTGCATCTCTGGTCATCCTTGTTCAAAAAAATAGAGTGAAAAAAAAGAGAAAAAAATATATATAAAAAAAGAGAAGCAGTCCTGTTATTTGCTTGTCCGAACTCTTGTCCGAACTCTTGTCCGATCTCTTGTCCGATCAGTGGCAGGCAGTGGCAGTTTCTGCTTGTCCAATCCCTTGTCTGATCTCTTGTCCGATCTCTTGTCCGATCTGCAGAGAGCTGAATTTGGCCTGTGCTGCTTCCATTTGAGTTTTGGGCACATAGTTTCCCTCTATTGCTTAAATTTTCACCTTGGGAGCACTAAGGCCAGCAACTTTGACGAGTACTAGGGAATACTTATTGAACTTGGTTTAACTGTTATTATTATCGCTAATCCTTGCTACTCACTTTGCCTTCCAAGCTACACCTTTCTCTTGGTCAGGACAAGTTCATTCCTTGCAATTGCCACCACCCTCCACTTGGTTCATCACCTCCTGTAGGCCGGTGACCTCACTGCGGCGTGGTAAGAACACTTGCAAGCATGGGTAAGGTGCTTGACGGATTGTTTCCACCCCACACCCACCACCACACCTAGCTGTTTTCCATCAGGATTATTCTTTGTTGTTTTGTCTTTCACTAACATGGCAGATAACAGCGGTACCCCTCCATCTGATTTTAAGTAATGTGTCTCACGACGTGCTCTACTAGAGTCTCAGCGGCAGACCCAACATTCCATCGAATGTCTCGCGCGTACTGTGGCTGACCTAGTGGACCGAATGACTGCCTTGGAAACACGATTGCCTGCTGCACGAGCCAACGATGACCATGTTGAAGAGGAAGACGATCATATTGAAGAGGAAGACGACCTATCCTATGCCGGAAACAATGCCATTGACCCTGACGAGGCTGCACGTCATCGCTTTCAGTTCAACCGTCAAGGTATGGGCGGCCACCGCAACCGCCCTCCACGAGGTAACAATGACAACCACAGGAACAATGATCCCTACTCTAAGGTAAAATTTTCAGTACCTCCTTTTGCTGCCACCTATGATCCAGATGCATATTTAGATTGGGAGATGTCAGTCGAACAAAAATTTAATGCTCACATGGTTCCTGCTATCCACCGCGTGCGCTTAGCTACTAGTGACTTCACTGGATATGCTCTTCTTTGGTGGACTGAAATAGTTCAGGTTGGCAATGAACCACAAACTTGGGATATGTTAAAACGGCAAATGCGTGGTAGATGGGTCCCTCCTTCATATAAACGTGATTGGAGAAAACAATTGCAGCGCCTAAACCAAGGAAATAAATCGGTAGAGGAGTATTATCAGGAGTTGCAAATAGGTTGCATGCGTGCTGAAATTGAGGAGGACAATGAGGATAAAATGGCCCGTTTTTATGGTGGTTTAAGACGTGAAATTCAGGATATCATTGATTACAAAGAATACAATACTATCACTCGTCTTTTCCACCTTGCTATGCTTGCAGAAAAAGAATTGCAGGGTCGCCAACAACCACAACGCAGCACGAGGACCAACATTGGTGGTGCTACTTCACGCTCAAGTGGGCAGCAGCAACGACCACCCCCACCCCCTTCTCAACCGGCGGCTACATCAGCACCTTCTACATCTACAGCCTAGGTTGAGAGTTCCAAGACTGCAGCATCCAAGGCGCCAGCCAAGCCTACCTCCTCGGCGGCCTCTACTGCACGTTCTGCAGCGATCCAGTGTCACAGATGCAAAGGATTTGGCCATGTGATGAAAGACTGCCCTAGTCAGCGGGCTTATATTGCTACGGAAGATGGTGGCTACGTAAGTGCTAGTGATGTTGAGGATGAATATGCACTTGCTGCTAACATTGCAGGAGATGATGATACATCCGACGATGACGCTGTTTTTGCGCCGGATGCCTCTGCCGACCTTGAAGCACTTATTGTACAACGCGTCTTGAGCACTCACATGGAGCAGGACGATCGGGCACAACGGAATAATCTATTTCAGACCTTCTTCGTCGTCAATGACCGTCGTGTACGTGTCATCATCGATAGCGGTAGTTGCAACAATTTGGTGAGCCACGACATGGTAACGAAGCTTCAACTTCCCACACGTGCGCATCCACACCCTTACCATGTGCAATGGTTCAACAATAGCGGTAAGGTCAAGGTAACACAAACTGCTCGCATCGAATTTTCCATTGGTACATACTTCGGAGTTGCTGATTTTGATGTAGTACCAATGCAAGCATGTTCTCTGTTACTTGGTAGACCTTGGGAGTATGATATTGATGCTACACACCATGGTAGGAACAATAAGTACACATTTTTGTATAAAGGAAAGAAAGTTACATTGCTTCCTATGACTCCTGCTGAAATTGTAAAATTTGAACAAGAAAAACGTGCTAGGGATGCATAAAAGAGCAAACAACCTTCTGAAAATCAGCAAGTAGCTAAGACGCTTTTGAGGCAACAGAAAGATAAAGTTGCTTCTCCTTCTTCATCACAAGTTATTAATCTGAAAGGACATGTCATGCTTGCAACTAAAACTGACCTTGCTGAAATTTGTGATGATACTCCCTTGCTATACGGCTTGATTTGCAAAAACATGTTGTTTTCACTTGCGAACATTCCTTGCTCTGTTCCTGTTGCAGTCACTGACCTTTTGCAGGAGTTTAACGATGTTTTTCCTGCGGAGATACCACCCGGGCTGCCACCGATACGCGGCATCGAGCACCAAATTGATTTAATCCCGGGGGCGTCTCTTCCTAATCGTGCAGCGTACCGCACCAATCCGGAGGAGACAAAAGAAATTGAGCGCCAAGTACAGGACCTTCTTGATCGTGGGTACGTCCGTGAAAGCCTTAGTCCTTGTGCAGTACCCGTTCTTTTGGTACCTAAGAAAGATGGTAGTTGGCGCATGTGTGTTGATTGTCGTGCTATTAATAATATCACCATTCGATATCGACACCCTATTCCTAGATTGGATGACATGCTTGATGAGCTTAGTGGTGCCATTATCTTTTCTAAGATCGATCTCCGTAGTGGCTACCACCAAATTCGCATGAAACTAGGTGATGAATGGAAAACTGCTTTTAAAACAAAGTTTGGATTATATGAGTGGCTTGTCATGCCTTTTGGACTTACTAATGCACCTAGTACCTTCATGCGCTTGATGAATGAAGTCCTACGGCACTTTATAGGACGCTTTGTGGTTGTATACTTTGATGATATCTTGGTTTATAACAAGTCTCTCATTGAACATGTTGAACACCTACGTGCTGTCTTTTCTGTCCTCCGAGAGGCTAGAATGTTTGGTAACCTTGAGAAGTGCACGTTTTGCACGGATCGAGTTGTGTTTCTTGGATATGTTGTCACTTCACAGGGTATTGAGGTCGACACGGCGAAGGTAGAAGCAATCAACAGCTGGCCGCAACCCCAAACTATCACACAGGTACGTAGTTTTCTTGGTCTTGCAGGTTTCTACCGGCGTTTTGTGAAAGATTTCAGCACCATAGCCAGTCCGTTGCATGAGTTGACCAAGAAGGGAGTCACTTTTACTTGGGAACCAGCACAAGAACAAGCTTTTGCCACACTCAAAGATCGTCTTACACATGCACCTCTACTTCAACTACCCGATTTCAGTAAGCCTTTTGAGTTAGAATGCGATGCTAGTGGTTTTGGACTAGGAGTTGTGCTGCTGCAAGTAGGTAAACCCGTGGCCTATTTTAGTGAGAAATTACATGGCCCACAGTTGAACTATTCTACCTATGATAAGGAATTATATGCCTTAGTGCATGTGCTTGAAACTTGGCAACATTATCTTTTGCCTAAGGAGTTTATTATTCATTCGGATCATGAAGCATTGAAGCATATACGTAGTCAAGCAAATCTGAATAAACGACATGCTAAATGGGTAGAATTTATTGAAACTTTTCCATATATCATTAAGCATAAGAAAGGGAAAGATAATGTGATTGCCGATGCTTTATCTAGACGTTATACATTGCTTTCTCAACTTGATTATAAGATCTTTGGTTTAAAACATTGAAGGACATGTATGCTACTGATTTGGACTTCAAAGATGCTTTTGCAAATTGTACAAATGACCGTGCTTGGAACAAATATGTGCTGAATAATGGATATCTTTTTCGTGCTAACAAGTTATGCGTGTCGGCTAGCTCTCTTCGCTTGTTATTGCAGGAAGCACACGGTGGTGGTTTGATGGGTCATTTTGGATCAAAGAAAACCGAAGATGTGCTGTCCACACACTTCTATTGGCCTAGGATGAGACGAGATGTTGAGCGTTATGTGGCACGATGCATTACTTGCAATAAAGCTAAGTCCCGTCTAAACCCAAATGGTCTTTATATGCCTCTACCCGTTCCTAGTGTACCTTGGGAGGATATTTCTATGGATTTTGTGTTAGGATTACCTAGAACTAGGAGGGGGAGAGATAGTATTTTTGTGGTGGTAGATCGGTTCTCTAAAATGGCGCATTTTATACCTTGTTACAAGAGCGACGACGCTACAAATGTTGCTGATTTGTTTTTCAAAGAGGTCGTACGCTTGCATGGAGTGCCCAATACAATCATTTCAGATCGTGATGCCAAATTCTTAAGTCATTTTTGGAGGACGTTGTGGCATAAGTTGGGGACGAAGCTGCTGTTTTCTACTACTTGTCACCCCCAAACGGCTGGACAAACGGAGGTCGTCAACCGCACAGTGTCCACCATGTTGAGGGCTGTTTTGAAGACCAACTTGAAGCTTTGGGAAGAGTGTCTACCTCATATTGAGTTTGCATATAATAGGTCAGTACACTCCACTACTAAGGTAAGTTCGTTTCAAGTGGTCTATGGCTTTAATCCACGTGCTCCCATTGATTTGCTACCATTACCACCATCTGAAAAATTGAATTTTGATGCTACTACACGTGCTGAATTATTACTTAAGATGCATGAAACTACTAAAGCAAACATAGAGAAAATGAATGAGAAATATCGTGCTTATGGTAGTAAGGGTAGAAAAGAGATAACATTTGAACCGGGTGATCTTGTTTGGTTGCACTTGCGCAAGGATCGTTTTCCTGATTTACGAAAGTCTAAATTGATGCCCCGTGCTGATGGTCCTTTCCGTGTGCTTGAGAAGATAAATGACAATGCATATAAGCTTGAGTTGCATGTAGCATTTGGGGTTAGTCCCACATTTAACATTTCAGATTTAAAGCCCTATTTGGGAGATGATGATGAGCTTGAGTCAAGGACGACTCCAATTCAAGAGGGGGAGGATGATGAGGACATCACTTCACATGATACACACATGGAGCCTCCACCTACAATTCAACTACAAGGACCAATCACACGCGCCCATGCCCGTCGGTTGAACCATGAGGTTAATTCTTTCCTTAGCAACTATGTTAATATTTGTTTGGACGGGATGCTACTGAATACTAGTGATATTTTGTTGCTTAGGAACATGGGAGATGGAATAGAAGAATTGGAGTTGAAGACGGAGTCGCACGGATGATTTGAAGTCAAGAATTCGCTGGTTCGGACTACATCAACCACCCTGCACCAAAATGGGCATAACTTCCTCATACGAAGTCCGATTGGCGCGTTCTTTGACTTTTTGGAAAGCTGAGGAGAAGACGGATCGTTTGCCGTTGGTTTCACCGCATTTGGAGTCTCGAGACGTTCTGTGTGATTTAAACCGTCCTGCATGACAGAACTGGGCCGTGTTGGCCCATAGTCCAAGTCTGTTCGTCTTCTAGCCCACAGCCCATGTCTGTTCGCCTTCCACAGGCTGCCGCCCTATATATTCTCACGCCAGCCACCTCTAGGGTTAGGTTTTGCTTTGTTGCATCTACACTGTTGTGTTTAGATCCCGCCTCTTGCACCGGACCGATTGGCTGCTGCATTGGCGTTTGTGAAACCTCACCTTATCTTCGTTTGTCTGTGATTTGGCATTCGATTTGTATCATTCCTGTTCTTGCTTGTGTTCTTGGGTTCGCTTGCAGGAATTAGCCTTCGTGGCGAGGTCAATCGCGTTCTGCGTGGTTGATAACCAACGGAGACAGTGGTGTAACGATTGCAAGGTTTTGATCCGCCGGACCGGAGCCTTGGATCGCCAACGTCGAGATTCTCCACCAACCCAAGCTATCCTTCACCTAGCGGAAGATTGGGACCACTCCCCCATCAGAATCGGACTCAACTCTATCTCTGATTTCCTACCCGAAGTGGGCCTTCGGACAGGCCCACTGAAGCCTGCTCCTCGGGCCGAAGCTTCGACGAGGTGGGCCTCTGAAGGCCTTTAGTCCAAAGGTAGTAGGCCTGTGGAAACTTCCGAGGCCCATAGATCGATGGGCCTTCGGCCCTATAGGGCTTCATCCCAGTCCAGGACACGTGTATTTTGCCCCAAATTACTAAAATTGATATTTTGACAATCTTAGCCATTAATGCCATTTTTGGCTATCAACACATGCCCCCTGCCTTTTAGTGAACTAAGTGAACTAAAAGCATAACGGGCTAAGGATGATACCTCTCATATCGTCCTTTCAACACTTTCAAGCTGTTTTCCACACACATGGGAAGTACCTTTTCAAGTACCATTCAAAGATTTTCAAAACCGCTCTCCTTGCCGAGATTCTAACACATATGCATTGCCAGGAGTGATCTCGAATATTTTGAAAGGACCTTCCCAACTAGGTGACCATTTACCATATTTAGGGCTCTTAGTGCCTAAGGGCAAAATCGTCTTCCAAACCAAGTCACCCACTTGAAACGATTTTGGTTTAACCTTCTTATTGTAGGCTCTAGCTACTCTTCTCTTGTCTACCTCTATAGCTTATAAATCCCTTAACCTCTTATTGGTCACTTCGTCTAGATTGTCCTTCAAAAGAGTCTCATACTCATCGACTGATAAGCAATCTTACTTTAGAACTCTTAAAGAGCCAAGATCTACTTCTACAGGTATAACGACTTCTTCCCATATACTCACTCATATGGACTAACTTTGGTAGCACCGTGCTTTGCAATTCTACAAGCCCATAGTGCTCTGGAAAGCACTTCATGCCACCTCTTAGGGAATTCTTTGATTTTCCTCTTAATGAGTTTAATCACGGTTTTATTACTAGACTCGGCCTGAGCATTGGCCTAAGCATAGTGTTGGGGGAAAATATCTCATCTTCGGGATTATTGCCGAAGCAACATAAAGGCAGTCATCAGGTTCGAAGGTTCTCAGAAGATCATCTTCGAAGACACCCGGAACCCTGTTCGAAGCACAAGATAGGCATTGGTTCGGAGTATGTCTTCGAACTAAAGCCCTTCAAGATCTTTTCTGCCAGCTAAGATGGAAGACTTATCTTCTTTCTTATTAGATTAGTCTTTTACCATTTTAGCCCTATTAAGGAAACCGAATAGTTTCCTTAATGTCGGTTGTAATAGAGGGGTAAATAGGTCTTTTCCTTAATGTTTGGGCCTATAAATACCCCCCATTTCACCTTGTAATAGGGACCGAATACAATTTATTCAATACACACCTTCGAACTATTCTAAGTTATTATCCTTTCGGAGGCTTAGAACAGTTTGCTTCACAAACACTTCGTTTGTTAGTTTCTTTTCTACAGAAACCTGTTAGCGTAATCTTTTACGCCAACAGTTGGCGCCGTCCGTGGGGAACCTAGTCCGAAAAACTTCGTTCTCTACCAACTTCTTACATCATGCCTCCTAAGCGGAGCGCACCTCGCAATCCCACTCGGAGGTCCTCTCGGATCTCCGGAGAGATACCCTTCGACACAGTTGAAGTCGGAGGGTCTTCGGCCTTCCCTCCACAAACTCCGGAAGGGGCTTCTATCCCTCGAGGATACGAAGCCTCTCCGCCAACCCCTTCCATACTCCGACAGCCCGGAGTCACTTCTCCACCCTCCATTCCGATTCGAACTGATCCTATCAGTTCTCAAGACCCGGAAGGTCCTTCCGGAGGAGATGAAGATAGCCTTGGAGATATGGCCACTCAAATGGCCAACCTTCAAGCTGAGGTAGCAAGATGGCGACAAGAAGCTGCGGACAGGCTTCGCTCTCAAGCCATCCCAACTATCCCAGAAGTGCCCGAAGACGACGATCTTGATTATCCCGAAGCCCCGGAGAACGCCTCTTACGACAATGAATCTCCGTTGCATCCTGAGCTGCAGATGGTTCGCTTTGATCCAAAGTTTAAAACTTCGAAGCTCTGCAAGTATGCCGGAGATGAAGATCCCGGAGAGTTCGCGCGTTCTTATGCCCTAGCGATTGAGGCTAGCGGCGGAGTCAGAGACACTATGGCGAAGTGCTTCCCGTTAGCTCTTCAAGGAGTGGCGTTGAGATGGTTCTGGTCTTTAAAACCAGGATCAATCAATTCGTGGTCGCAGTTGAAGAGGAAATTTATAAGTAACTTTCAGGGCACCTTCGTGCCTCCTATGTCAACAGGAAGCCTTTTCCAAGTGAAACAGCTCCCCGGAGAAACATTGAGGCAGTACTTTAAGTGCTTCGCTCATACGAAGTCGCAAATTCGGGGGCTGTCCACATCCTCAGTGGTTGATGCGGCTCGGGAAGGCGTCAGTCATCAAGGCCTTCTGGATAAACTGCATCGGAAGAGCATCTCCTCAGTGTCACAGTTGATGTCATATTTCGAGGAGTATGCAAGGTCAGAAGAGGGTTGGCTTCGGAGGACTGCTGCTACTTCGACAGTATTGCAAGAAGTTAAAGCAGAAGTGAAGACTTCGGCACAGCCGCATGAACCAGTTTTCGAAGTGCAACATGATCGAAGAAGAGGGCAAAAGCACCCTCGCTCTGAAGTCTTGAATATTGCACCCCCACAGAAGTTTGCACCAAGAGCTCTACAGTCTGCGGGGAACAAGGCCAGCGGCTGGAGGCCGCCAGGGAAAACGGCTGGCAAGAGCCAGACCCTTTTTTGCTGTATTCATGGAGAAAATCGAAGCCATGCAACTGACACTTGCAAGGCTATCCTTACCCTAAGGGGAGAGTACTTGGAGAGAACTTCGGGTCGAGGCAGTACCGACCGAAGTCCAGCAGCAACGCGCCCAGAGCCGGTCCAAGCTGTGGCGCGGATAGAAAATTTTGATGCTGCAAGACACCCTCCGGTGGCCAATGTTATGCCACCTCCGAAGCAAGAGGAAGGGCAAGATAGATGAAAGAGAGTAGTTCTCCCTATCTCCGGAGGAGGCACCCTCGGAAGCATGTCCAAGAGACAGCGAAGAGAGTACGTTCGGGAAGTAGGTCATATTGGAACTTCGTCATCTGCAGCTGCAATGCCGGAGTGGTCTCATGTTCCGATATCTTTCTCTGCGGAGGATGCAGCTGGTATTAAGTTCCCGCACGCAGATCCATTGGTTATCACTGCTGATATTGCAGGGACTGAAGTCCGAAGGGTGCTAATTGACGGAGGTAGTTTGGCAGATATCATTTTTGTGCAAGCCTTCGATCAGTTATGCATTTCCAGGAAGCATCTCCTCCTAGCGGCTCGTCCTCTGCAAGGCTTCGCAGGACCTCCGCTTGATGCACTTGGCCAGATAGGCCTGGAAGTTACCTTCGGAGAAGGTTTATTAGCTCGAACTGAAGAAGTTATCTTTGATGTGGTAGATGCCCCGTATGCTTATAATGTCATCTTCGGACGAGGCATGTTGAATCAATTCAGAGCTGTGGCGCATCACAACTACTTGTGCATGAAGATGCCCACACAAGCAGGAGTCCTAACAATCTTCGGAGATCAAGCCATTGCTCGGAGGGCGGAATATGGTCACGGTCCCCCTCTTGATCCGAGGCAAGTAAACAGTGTGCAGGATAATGAAGAAATTTTTTCAGCCTCCTCCGAAGCTTCGAAGAAGTCTTTTCCGAGACCAAGTCTCGAAGGAGAGATTGCAACGAAGGTCATTGTTAAAGATGGTAAAGAATACACTTTTCAATTTGGTAAAGATTTACCTCCTGAAGTTGCAACCTCCTTGGAAAAGGTCGTGGAAGAAAATTTGGATGTCTTCGCTTGGTCTGACGAAGATATCACCGGAGTCGATCGGGATATCATTGAGCACAGTTTACTTGTAAACCCGAAGGCCCGGATGGGTCGACGGAGTCATCGCCCACCAACAGCTCTTCAAGTCATTGCTCCGGTATGGCCCATGGCCAGATGGGGTATGGATCTAATTGGTCCCTTTCCGTTAGCAAAGGGAAATTTGAAGTTCGCAGTGGTAGCTATTGAATATTTTTCTAAGTGGGTGGAAGCAGAGCCCTTAACAGCTATCACTTCGAATAATGTACAGAAATTCTTCTGGAAGAACATTATTTGCCGGTTCGGAGTGCCTAGATATCTCACAGTTGATAATGGAACACAGTTCGACGCAGAACCCTTCAGGAAGTTTTGCGAAGACCTAGGCATTCAGCTATGTTTTGCTGCAGTGAGACATCCTCAGTCGAATGGAGCCGTAGAGCGAGCCAATGGAAATATTTTATCAGGGCTAAATCGAAGAATAGTAGGATTATCAAAGGGACTGTGGACCGAAGAGCTTCCGAAGATTCTGTGGTCCATTCGGACTACGCAAACAAGGTCCACAGGTTTTACTCCGTTCAGACTACTATTCGGAGATGAAGCTATGACTCCAACGGAGCTCAAAGGGGGATCATTTCGCAGCACCGAACCGGACATTAAAGAAGAAAGACAAGCTTCGTTAGATTTGTCAGAAGAAACAAGACTTCGGGTTGTAGCTAATTTATCAAAGTATCATCAGCAGACGAAGACTTGGTATGACCCGAAGGTTAAGCTCAACAAGTTAAGGCCGGGTCATCTTGTTCTACGAAGCATTATAGCACCAGGGAAGTTAGGCAATAAATGGGAAGGTCCATATCTAATTGTCCGCTCAGGGCGCCCGGGTTCATTTAAATTAGCTAATTTAGAAGGTGAAGAGTTAGCACATACTTGGCATGCGGAGCACCTAAAGCGATACTTCGCATAAGGGCTCCTTGTAATTCGCTTGTAATCACCTCTAAATTAATAAAGCATATGACTCTGATAGTTGCCTTCCCCTCATAGACTTCCAGCTTCCGAGTGGACGCACTGGAACCGCGGGGTCGACCGAGAGGGAAGTGTCATTAAGCTGGGTTGTATTTTCGGACTTCGAACCCATAAAGTTCGAAGCCTCCGACGTGGTGGCTGACATAATCCGGAGCCCAGGCCAACGGCTTGTAGGCATCCATAAAAGAGCCCAAAACCACATTCTATGGAGTCCAAGCCATTGGCTGGTAGACTTCCGTAAAAAGAGCCGAAGGTGGCAAAAATCTACGGAGTCCAAGCTGCAGCTTGCAGACTTCCGTAAAAAGAGCCGAAGGTGGCCAAAATATGCGAAGTCCAAGCCATTGGCTGGTAGACGTCTGCAAAAACAGCCGAAGGTGGCTAAATTATACGGAGTACAAGCCATTGGCTGGTAGACATCCGTAAAAAGAGTCCAAAGAGACCATTGCAAACTCCGAACCATTGGTTCGTTAGAGATCGCAAAGACAAGCCGAAGGTGGCTAAAGCAAAACAGCATTTGAGTCATGAGCTTCGAATGTCTGTTAACATAGTCCAAAGTGACAAATTTCTTAAGACACTAAATTGTCCTGGAAGTTATCTCAATTGATTTCTTTCATAAAACAAAGGTATTAAGTTACCATTCTTCTGACTGCAAAAAGTCGAAGACATTTTATAAGATTTCAAAAGATCTTTAAATGACAGAGGGGCTCCGAACCCCCAAAAAATTGTACTCCGAAGTTTTTTCTTTGCGCATAACCATCTTTGAATACATTTCGAAGTTGCTTATACCCAAAGAGGGGCTAGTAAATATGGAGACAATTTTAAATCGACATTCACTATTAAAACAAACGTGTTTACAGATTACACTATGAAAAATGTGTATCTATACCAAGAAGGAATCGGAGACCTCTTCGGTCCAGAGAGCTAGGGGTGGAATGACTAGTTCCAACATCAGAAGTTCTAAGAACTTTACGTTTAACTCTCTTCCTCCCCTTCGAAGCTCTAAAATCCTTCTGCTCTTGTTGAAGCTCGGCCCAAGTTCGAAGCCGCTCGGGGCTTCTTTCCCAGCTTCTAAGATCTTCAGATCTTTTATTTCGAGCTTCACCTTCATCTTCAGACCAATTAGTGTCTTCAGAAGACGAGGTGTTTGCGTCTTCTTTATCTTCCTCTTTAATATAAGACAATACGTCTTTGATTACTTCCGGTGCAATTACGCCGGAGTCATCTCGAGGAATAAGAAATCGAGGACGCTTATAACTCTTTAGAAGTTCGAAGGTGTTCCACAATGAGCGAAGTTCGTTGTTAAGCTCTAACACTTCGATATCTTCCATAAGAGGCAAAGCCTAAAAATATGACAAACAAGACTTTCATTGATAAATGTTTACAATCATGAGCTTTACATAATCAAAAAATCCTAAATAATTCCTAAACCTGTGGGTTCGGAGGAGGCTGACTGCTCGAAGCTTGACTCCGAACTTGCTTCTGACGTTGGCCATCATCGATCCAAGCCTTGATCGCAGAACGACCTTCGGCTCTCCATGAGGTTTGAAAGGCTCGCCAGGCGGCAGTCACGCCTTCGGAAGGATTCAAAAGCCGCTCGTCGTCGAAGGTAATGGAACCCTCTACGCTCGGAGTGATTGTTCGGCCCAAATCCTCGTAGTAACGAAGTAATCCGAGTGCAGACACTTGTCCGGAGAGTTCTCCATAACGCATGCCTGCCGTCTTCATTTGCTTCGCTGCTCCTTGGATCCTCTTTAACCGGCGCAGCAGAGTCACATTGTCATCCGAAGGAAGTGATCCAGTAGTACCGAAGTACTCCAGAACACTTAGCATCTGTTCGATGACCTTCGTAGCCACCTTCTCCGACTCAAGCTTTTCTTCAATTAGCGCATCCTTGCTCGAAGTCGTTTCTGCCAAAACTCCGGAAATCCTAGCGTTCTCCGTAATTAAATCTTTCTTCTGGTTTAGGAGTTGTCTAGCTTCCTCTTGGAGCCTTACAAGTTCGGACCCAGCACTAGCATGCTCCGACCTCACCTTTTCAATTTCGGCCCGAAGCACGATTCTTTCTGCTTCGAGCTCCTTATTAGCAGCCTCCAAGCCCTGTCTGGCCCAGCGCTCCGCTGAAATTACATTGTCCATTTGAAGTACTCTAGCTTCGGAGAAAGATAAGTTGCGTTTCAGAGCTTCATTTTCTTCCCGAAGCTGAGCAATTTCATTTTCGTTCGATAAGGCTGCAGCGCGGGCCAAGACCGCTTGCTAAGAAGAGAAAAAACTGAAGTAAGAAATTATTCATTTATAATTTTCTACTGGTTCGAAGATGTACTTCGAACCCAATATAATTTGCTAAAGATATCGGTTCGAAGGTGCTCCGTACCTGATAAGCTGCTCGTTCCAAAGCAACATTAAGCTCCGAATTCTTCGCCTTGCTTAATTTTGCTACTAGCTCTGTCTCCCCGACTTCCCGACTCACTCGACCTAAAGGTTTGAGCAAAGTCCGAAGCCCTCTTCTTTGCTCCAAAAAAGGAGTTAAAAGAGGGAGCAGAGCCGAAGCCTTTTGATCTTCCCTGCTTGGCGAAGCTCCGGAGTGTTCTCCTGAGGTCCTTGGAACTTCTGAAGATGGCCCCCCCTCAGTTGATTCACTTTCATCTGTTGACTCAGACGAAGTCGATCCTTGAGTAGGGAGAGGCTCTATGTGTCTTTTACCCCTTCCAGGCCCCTGTTTAGTAACCTCCGGGTGTGGCTCCGAAGTTGTCGAAGGCCTTTGAATTGTGTCTTCGTGATGTACTTCTACAGCAGGAGGCTCTGCAAAAACAAAAATATTATACATTGTATAATTTTGCAGAAATCGATAAGAATTATGCGAAATTTACCTTCGACATTCTCCGGGAGATCGAGCACTGGACTGCTCGGAGGATCAAAGGTGAAGTCATCATCTGAATCCACAGTTAAATTTTCTGCTGTTGGAGTATCTCCGTGAGCAGTCCTTCCTTCCTCCACAACTGAAGTTGTAGGAACTTCAACTTCATCTTCGCCCATAGGGGCTTCGATTTGCTCTTCTTGAGTATCCGGAGCTCTCACTTCTTCAATGTTAGCCTGGGGCTCCGGTATACCTGCAGTATCTTCAATGTGAATATTTCGTTGAGCTGCATCTTCATCAATCAATCTCACTAATAATATACATTCATCTTCTTCAGAACCGGAGATGGAGGTTCTTGAGCTCGAAGGCGCGGGATTCGAAGGTGCGAGATTTTTTGGCTTCCGAGCCACCTTCTTCACCGGAGTCCTTGCGGAGCTCGAAGCTCTGGCTTCAGCCATTCTCTTCTTGGGTCCTTTCTCCAGAGGCACCCAGTCCATCAGAGGGGGCGGAGTCAGCTCCAACATTCCCCATACTCTGTTAAACCGTTCCCAACTCCCGACCAATTTAATTCGCCATTCTTTTTCAGTCGGAGTTGGGGCACCCAAAATCTTCTCCGAAGCCCTTACAATTTGCTCTGAAGTAATAGGGGCTGAAGAAGCTAAAAAATAATTCAAGTTAGTCTTTCTTCGAAGTAAATATGTACAACGCATGTTGGTTTCGAAGTTACCTGCAGGGCTCGAAGTAAAGTTGATCTTGCGAAGACCGCCTTCCGAGTCATCCTCGAAGATGATAGGCCAGTTGGCCATCAGCGGAGGAATTTGCAGTCCGAGGAATTCTTCGGCTAAGTCCCGCATGCTTAGCCTTCTGCTAATTTTCTCAAGCAGGTTAAGATGAGCTTCGAGCTAGCCTTCGTCAGGCTGCACTAAGGCTTCTTTCCGGAATTGAATTTCTTTGAGGGGCCCAGCCAGAGGACTGCTCGCTCCAACTTCGGCATAGAACCACCTCAGGACCCAATCAGTGTACCATCTAGCATTGATAGCCTTGGCAGGAAACTGAAGGGCATATTCGTCCTGAAGCCTAAAGTTGATAGAGCCGAAGGATACTACTACTTTTTCACCTCCGGAGCCTACGAAGGTCTTCGGCTGACAAGTTGCTCTATGAAGTGCAACGAAGATTTCTGCCCTCCCCTCACAACCTTCGGCTCTCAGCGCCCATTCAAAGATAGCTAACCTAGCTACTGCATTCGGAGATAATTGAGGGAGGGTTACATGAAACAGATCCAATACCTCCGCCAGGAAGTCTACAGCAGGAAGGCCCAAGCCAGCTTCGAAGAAAGCTTCGAATACTACTACTTCTCCGGGTCTTGGTGATGGAATCGATTCTTTGCCCGGCTTCCGAATCATAACTCCATTACTAATTTTTCCCCCTGCTGTGATTGCCAAAGACTCTCTCTTGTAGGTAGAAGGCCCCAACTCAAAAGATTGATCCAAATACTTGGTCGATGGCGGGCACAGACCTTGGTCATCGGCGATTTGGGGATTTCTCCCCCCTGCCGCCATGGATGTCGCCGTCGGCATCGGAGGTGCCGCCGCCAACGCTGCCGCCGCTGCCGCTGCGGCCGCCTGTTGCCGAGCCAAGGCCGAAGGAGGTGCAGATCCCTTGGTCTTCACCATCGCGATCGCCGGATTGCTCTGAGGAAATGGAGGCTAGGGCTCAAGAACTCAAAGGCTAGGGCTCAAGAACTCAAAGGGCTCAAAAGTTTTTGATTGCTAGAATGCGGTGAAAAGGTAACCGGGTAACTTCTAGGCCCTTTATTTATAGCCTAGACTTCACTTTCTTGCCGTTAATCCATGTCGTTTCGCATTCCTGCTGTTACTTCTTTTACGAAATTAACGCCTGCTACAGTTTCCGTTGGAAACAGAAACTAACGGCTATTTCTTCTAAGTCTAAAAAGACTTTCGAACTTCCTAAGTCAGTTCTAAGATAGTTCGAAAAGTAATTACCTTAAGACTGATTCGGAGTTCATATCTTCATGCATTTCGGAGATAAAATAAAAACCAATAACCCCTATGATTGGTTATCTTTTCCTTTCGTATACTGCTTTCCTAACGTTACAGGTCAACGGAGAAGCGTATTCGAGGGGCTACTGTTGGGGGAAAATATCTCATCTTCGGGATTATTGCCGAAGCAACATAAAGGCAGTCATCAGGTTCGAAGGTTCTCAGAAGATCATCTTCGAAGACACCCGGAACCCCGTTCGAAGCACAAGATAGGCATTGGTTCGGAGTATGTCTTCGAACTAAAGCCCTTCAAGATCTTTTCTGCCAGCTAAGATGGAAGACTTATCTTCTTTCTTATTAGATTAGTCTTTTACCATTTTAGCCCTATTAAGGAAACCAAATAGTTTCCTTAATGTCGGTTGTAATAGAGGGGTAAATAGGTCTTTTCCTTAATGTTTGGGCCTATAAATACCCCCCATTTCACCTTGTAATAGGGACCGAATACAATTTATTCAATACACACCTTCGAACTATTCTAAGTTATTATCCTTTCGGAGGCTTAGAACAGTTTGCTTCACAAACACTTTGTTTCTTAGTTTCTTTTCTACAGAAACCTGTTAGCGTAATCTTTTACGCCAACACATAGTATAGTAAAGAGTTTATTAACTTAATACCATAAAATTCGGCAAAATCTCTCACTTCTTTAGAAACAAATGAACTGCCTTGATATGTAGTGAGAGTTTGGGGAATACCGAATCTATGTATAATGTGCTTCAAGATAAAATCAATTACCTCGTTGTGAGTCATAATCTTGAGAAGCACGACTTCTGTCCATTTGGTGAAGTAATTTGTCGCCATTAACATGAACCGATGCCCTTTTGAAGAAGGAGGATAGATCCGAGCAATGAAGTCTAAACCCCAACCTCGGAATGGCCATGGCTTCATAATAGGGTTAAGCAATGAAGCAGGAGCTAGCTGAATATTACCAAACTTCTGACACGCCTCACACCCTCTATAATATCGAAAACAATCCTCAGTCATAGTCGATGAGTAGAAACCTGCTCTTTTGAGCACCCAACTCATTTTCTAGGCCGACTGATGAGTGACACAAAGCCCTTCATGTAATTCCCCCGTAGCTATGTGGGATTGTTCGTCGTCTAGACACATCAAAAGTACTCCATCAATAGCTCGGTGATATAGTACACCATCTAGTAATACAAATTTAAACGCTTGTCACCGAACTTTTCGATCAACCTTCTGACTAGGGTTTCTCAGATATTGGACAATTGGCATTCTCCAATCATCCTTATGGACCTCCGGAGGGTTTGCTAGCTCCTTCCCTGGAGTAATGTCTAAGCTGCTGATCTCGGAGTGCCCCCGGGCCTTTCCTACTTCTGCCGAAGCCTGACCGGTTTGGCCGTGTGGAGCCGGTCAGTCCGAAGCCTCCTACCGGAGGGTTTAGGTTCCTGAAGACCCTCACTGTCCAGCAGGATTCGGCGCAGGGGCTCCAGCGTGCTAGGCCCTTCGGCGGATGGAGTGTTTCGGCCCTGGGGCTCCAGCGCGCGGCACTCTCTGGTGGCTGGAGGGGTCCGACCTAGAGGATTCGACAGCCCTCGCGCCTGCCCGAAGCTCCTAGCTTTGGCAGTGAGACCAAGCATCGGCTTTCCTTGAACAAAAAATTTACCTCTCCTGACTTGATAGCCATATGCTTGCTAAGCCAAATCATTTGCAATGGAATTGGCTTCTCTTGACACATGAGAAATTTTGAAGTCATCAAAAGTAGCAACTATGTCTGGGCATTTATCCAAGTAACTGTTTAGCAAGCCATGAAGATATTGAGCACTCTTAGCTATTTGGTGCACTACTAACAGAGAATCACCATGTGCATAAACATGTTTAACACCCATGGATTCCAACAATTCAAGTCCTAGCAATAAAGCCTCATATTCAGCTTGGTTATTAGTAGAGGGAAATTTTAAACGAGCCGAGGTTTCAAAATGCATACCACTAGGTGATACGAGAACCACTCCAATACCTTGGCCACTTTTGCAAGCTGGCCATCAAATAAAGTTTCCATGGTACTACCTCAGTTAGAGCAACATTGTTGCTCCAACAGACATCTATGTGGTGATCAACTATAAAGTTAGCGACAATTTGGCCTTTCATAGCTCTTAGAGGTTCATAAGACAAATCATACTCAATCAGAGTGTAAGCCCACTTCCTGATTCTTCCACTTAGAATCGTCTTTTGCGACATGTGTTTTATAAAATCGGTTTGGCAAGCGACAATACATGTAGTAGGGAGAAGATAATGACGCAATTTGGTACATGTGTAGTATAGTGATAGACATAAGCGTTCCACAAACGCGTACCTAGTTTTGCCGTCCAACAAGCGGCGGCTTAAGAACATGATGATGTACTCTTTTCCCACCACCTCTTGGGTTAGCAATGCCCCAATTACGCTGTCTTCGGCTACAATGTATAGCCGAAATGGAATCCTAGCTTTTGGTGCTCTCACCACAGGTGGTGACGATAAGCACTCTTTAATCTTTTCAAAGGCGCTTTGCTAACTTGCCCGCCAAGTGAACTCGGCTTCATTCTTTAACCGAAGTATGAGGACAAAGGCATCAATCTTGCCAGACAAGTTAGATATAAAGCGGCGCAAATAATTCATCTTGCCTAACAACTTCTGCACATCTTTCTTGCATGTCGGCGCTGCAAGGTTTCTAATTTTCTCAACCCTCTTAGGATTAATTTCTATACCTCTTTCATGAATCATGAATCATAAGAACTTGCCTACCGACACGCCAAAAGCACATTTGAGCGGGTTCATTTTTAAGTAATACTCTCGCATCCTATCAAAAGCAACTTTCAAATCGGCTAGATGGTTTCCCATAGCGTCCGATTTGACTACAACATCATCTATGTAAACTTCTAACATAACTCCTAACAAGTCATGAAAGATCAAGTTCATAGCACGTTGATATGTAGCGCCATCATTCTTTAAACCAAAAGTCATAATGACCCACTCGAACAAATCGACAAAACTAGGGCATCGATAAAAATTTGATTATAACCGGCATTGCCATCAAGAAAACTTAGTACCTTGTGTCCTGAAGCATCGTTGATTAACATGTCGGCTATCGGCATTGGATACTCGTCCTTCGGAGTGGCCTTGTTTAGATCCCTAAAATCAATACAAACTTGTATTTTGCCACTCCCCTTCTTTTCTATAGGCACAATGTTAGCAACCCATTCAGCATAACTGCATGGCCTAATAAACTCTGATTTGAGCAACCTCTCCACTTCTTCTCTAACTCGGTCATAGACGGCCAAATTAAAGTGACGAGGAGGCTATTTATAAGGCTTAATCCGAGCATCTCGCTATACTCCCATGCAAAACAATCGACATACGACCAAAGAAACTTTATTACTTCAGCCTTTTCATCAGGTTGTTAATGTTGGTTTACAAAAGTCGTCCTTGGGATTTTACCATTGCCTATGTAAATTTCTTCTAAAGGATAGGCCGACGCGAAACCTTGTCCTAATTTCTCTACTTCGCTAAAGTCTTCGATGACTTCGGCAATACTGGCTTTAGCAGACCGATATTGCTCCACACGAGACTTTATCTAATCTAGATTACTTTTGCTAAACATGACTACTAATTTAGAAACAGTCGTGCTACACCAGTCGGCTTTATAGACACTGGTATGAAACGTCCTCTGGATACACTAACAAAATCGTAATCCGAAAGATCTCTACTTGATAGACATTCTACTTTGTTGTGGATGGCATCGATGGACACATTAGCCAATGCTACCTAGGCCGAAGTATCTGCGGGTATGAATTCTACCTCATTTCCATCCCACTGAATTAGGCACTGGTGCAAAGTAGAAGGAATGCAGAAGTTCGCGTGAATCCAGTCACGCTCGAGCAGCACACTGTAGTTACCTTGCACGTCGACGATGAAGAAAGTCGTTGGCAATGTCTTGTTGCCCACTGTTAACTCCATGGAGAGCACGTCTTTGGCCTCAGAACTCTCGCCGTTGAAATCGTTGAGCATCAAGTTGGTTTTCTTTAGATCCTCCTCGTCCCTGCCAAGTTTCTTCAATAGCGAGTAAGGCATTAGGTTAGCTTTGGTGCCACCATCAACAAGCATCCAGGAGATCGGCTTCCCGTCAATGTGACCCTGACGTAGAGAGGCTTTAGATGATGAGCCGAGTCCCCAGGTTTTTCAAAAATAGCATTGCGCGGGCCGAGGTTCAACTGAGCGACCTTGGCCTCGTCCTGTGGTAGGGCAAACTCAGTGGGCAGCATGATGACGTTGATGTCCATCGCCTGGGGTGCAGGTCCCTTAGAGACGAGCGAGTAGTCGTCATCGAGCATGTCGTCATCGTCGTCGCTCGGACGAGGAGCCAGGTTGTTTACTTCAACCGACCTAATTCTCCATACCTGTCTCATTATTGGCCGAGGGTGGATTTCTTCAAAGATGGCATCTCGTTCCTCCTCGGCTTTCTTCTCGCGCATCTCTTGTGCCCGTAGGCATTGCAGATGCCTCTTCTATGATTTGGACATACCTAGAGGTGCCCAAGATGGTTGTGCCTTGGTACGAGGTGCCACTGCCTTGTTCCTGTTACTTTTGGCCGAAGGGGTGCTGCCCAACTCAGCCTCACTCTTCTCATAATCGGAGGGGCCTTTGCTGCGGACCTTGATAACGGACTGGCCTCGTTTGGCTGATCGGACTAGGGTCTGGTGCTGGCTTCAGCTATAGCAGGGGACTTACCTCTGTTAGGCTTTGGCCAAGGGGCCTTCGGGATTGGGACTTCCTAAGACCCTACTCTGACCGTGATAGATTCGGACTCCCTATCCTTTGCTTCTTCGCATTCATCTCCCTTGGCTCCGTCCTGCGTGAGTCGATTCGGGGGTACCACGGACAACTTGTGGACGATGGCCCCCTTCACTATGGTTGTTTGTCCCTACCAGTTATAATACTCCGAAGGAAAACAAGGAATAGTGTTATGTTGCTGAGGGTGCTCCGATTGTGATTCGTACGGATCCCACGGGGTCCCCGCCTAGTTATATGGCGAGGGCATTGGTTACTCCAGTGGCTTCGTCCATTGTGAGCCGAACCCAAAAATAATCCAATTACCCGAAAGAAATATATTAAACAGAATAAATTAGCAAGCCGAGCGGAGCCTGACTAATCTGAAGTGTATAGTGCGAAGGGTATCGTCGAAGGGTACCTTCGGCGTCTGATGCGAATGGTCTCGCCGAAGGGTGTCTTCGGCGTTCAGACTGATCTGGTCAAAGTCGGGCTCCGAATAGATCTTGACGCGACAATCACCTCTAAACAGCGGGGTTTGTCGCGAAGTCTCTGACACGATAAATAACTCGAACACAACGCACTGGTGTGACTTCATCTAACGTGGGGTATGAACACGGCAAAGCCGGTCGTGATGAATCCTATTGCGAAGCATGCTGGCGCGTGGGACTCGGTCAAACCGACAACAGCGTGACGGTCCGACACGGAGGGTCGAAGTAGTATCTCCGTCGAGGGGTGTTCTGGCAGCCTCTGAAACCAATCTCGTGGCTCCAGATACCTCCGGTGAAGGGGCTCCGAGCTCCAGAAACCTACCAAAGATTACGCTAACAGGTTTCTAGAGATTAGAAACTAACAAACGAAGTGTTAGTAAAGTAAACTATTTCAAGCCTCCGAAGTGGATAATAGCTCAAAATAGTTCGAAGATGTGTATTGAATAACTCAGTATTCGATCCTTTTTACAGGGTGAAACAGGGGGTATTTATAGGCCAAAACCTTGAGGAAAAGACCCTTTTACCCCTCTGTTACAACCGACATAGTGGAAACTATTCGGTACCCTTAATAGGGCTAAAACGGTAAAGGACTAATCTAATGAGAAAGAAGATAAGTCTTCCATCTTAGCTGGCAAAGAATCTCTCTGAAGAGTCAATGTTCGAAGATATACTCCGAACTAGAGTTCGCTTCTATCCTTCGAACTTGATCCAATATACTTCCGGAGTTAGATGCTGGAAATCTTCGATTAAATCACCTGCCTTTGTCTTGTTCAGCAATGGCCCTGAGGATGAAGTATTTTCCCCCAACAGTAGCCCCTCGAATACGCTTCTCCGCTAGATCTGTAATGTTAGGAGAGCAGTATACGCAAGAAAAATAATCATGGATAGGGGTTAACAGATTTAATCAACCTCCGAAGTATACGAAGATTTAAAACTTCGAATCGACTTCTAAGAAGGTTACATTCGAACTATCTCAGAATTAACTTAAGGAGCCAGAAAGCTTTTTAGACTTAGAAGAAATAGCCGTTGGCTTTTTCCTTCCAGTAGAAGTTACGTAGTGCGTTAACTTCACAAAGGGTAACGGTCAAGAATGCGAAACGGCAGACGTAAATGGTAAAAAATAGTGGGCCTCGGCTATAAATAGAGGACCTAGATACTTCTCAAATACCTTTCTCACCGTCCTTGAGCAACCAAACCCTAGTCTCTAGATTTTAGCTTTGGCATTCAGTGCGAGTTCATGGCGAAGACCAGCTTCAAGGTCCTTGGGGCGGCTTCGGCCCTAGCCCGGCAACAGGCTGCGGTCGTGGCAGCGGCAGCGACAGTAGCGGCACCAACAGTTGTGGCGGCTCCGACGGTGGCGGTAGCAGCACTAGTGGCAGCGCCAGCAAGGAATCCCCAAAATATCGGTCCTCACGATCTCCTCCCGGCATCTTCGAAGTATTCGGATCAGTCTTATCAACTGGGACCATCTACCTGCAAAAGGGAGACGATCGCAGCAGCAGTGGAGGGAAAGATTGGCTCGGAGGTCATCATCCGGAAACCTGGAAAGAAGGCCATCCCTTCATCGAGACATGGAGAAGTTGTAGTCTTCGAAGGTTTTTTCGAAGCGGGGTTAGGACTCCCAGCAGTGGACTTCCTATCGAAGGTACTGGACTTATTTTATGTCACCCTTCCTCAACTATCTTCGAACGCAATAGCGCACTTGGCCATCTTCGAATGGGCACTACGAGCTGAGGGCTGCGAAGGAAGAGCAGAGATTTTCGCAGCACTGCACAGGGCATCCTGCCAACCAAAGACTTACCTAGGCCCCGGAGGAGAGAAGATCATGGTAGCCTTTGGCAGCATCAACTTCCGACTTCGGGATGAATTTCAACTAAGATTTCCAGCAACGGTCATCAATGCCAGATGGTACACAGATTGGATCCTCTAGTGGTTCTATGCCGAAGTTGGGGCAGGCAATCACCTGGCCGGACCTCTGTAGGACATAAACTTATGAAGGGAAGCCCAAGTACACCCAGATCCCGGCCAGCTCGAAGCTCGCCTCAGCCTGCTCCAAAGGATTAGTCGCCGCATGAGCATCGGGACTTAGCGGAGGAGTTCATCGGACGCCAAATTCCACCTCTAATGGCCAACTGGCCTATCACCTTCGAAGAGGATCCGGAGGGTGGACTCCGAAAAATCTCTTCGAACTCGAGCCCTGCAGGTATCTTTGAAAACAACATGCTCTGTATATATTTGTTTGATGAAATGACTAATGACTTCGGAGCAAGTTGTTCGAGCTTCGGAGAAGATTCTTGGAGTTCCAACTCCGGTCGAGGAGTGGAGAACAAAGCTAGTGGGTAATTGGGAGCGGCTCAACCGAGTATGGGGTGTACTCAGAGTTGCTCCCCCTCTTCTTCCGGACTGGGTACCTTAAGAGCAAGGACCAAAGAAGAGGAAGGCGGATGCTGGGACTTCGGCTACGGTTAAGACCCCGACAAAAAAGGTAGCCCGAAAGCCAAAGAATGTGGCGCCTTCAAGTCCGGTGGCTTCGGTCTCTGATTCCTCTAAAGATGAGGGAAGAGTCCTCATCGACCTGATCACCGAAGATGAAACCCGGGCAGAAGTAAACACTGGCAATGCCGCAAGCGCGCCAGATGTTCCAGGCAGTTCCGAACAAGCTGGAACTTCAAATGTCCAGCCGGACATGCCGCATGAAGAAGCCCCTGTAACTGAAGGCGGAGTCGAAGTTACTGCTAGGCAAGCTTCGATTCCAGACGAAGTGGTAGCTGTAGATCCAAGAGAGGCTTCAATAGTCAACCCTTCGGTTCTAGGCTTCGAGTCCGATGAAGACTTCGAAGTGGCCTTTGACCCTTCGAGCAGCCCCGTACTCACCCGCCGACAGGACTTTGGAGGTAAACTTCACATGACCATTTGTTCCTTTTCCCTGCAAAATTATGCAATATATAATACCTTTGCCTTGGCAGGGTCCGCTCCCATGGAAGTGGCTCCTCCCGAAGATACGGCTCCTGGGACCTCAACATCTTCGGGGCTGATTCCAGAAGTTGCACAGATGGGACCTAGAAAAGGTAAAGGCAAAATGGACACATTTCCTGCTCCGAATTCAGGATTAACTCCGTTTGAATCAACAGACGGAGGTCAATCTGCGGAGGGGGGCCAGTCTACCGAGGTCTCCGAAGATGCAGTCTGTCCATGCTCCCCCTCCTAGCTCCTTTCCTGGAGCGAAGGACTGGACTTCGGACCTTGCTCGAGCCTTTGGATCGAGCTAACCACGAAGTTGGGGAGACGGACCTAGTGGCCATCCTTAGCGAAGCTGAGGGCTCGGAGCTGAACGCAGCCTTGGAACGGGCAACATACCAAGTACGAAGTATCTGCAAAACAAGATTAATTTCAACTTACGAATAATCTCTCACCTTGCTTTTCCTCTTCGCAGCTAATAGTTTTGGCTTGAGCTGCAGCTGTCTCGAACGAGTGCGGAAGTCTTCATCTTTAGGAGAAGGTTACTGCTCTCCAGAGGAGTCTTAACGTCTCCGAAGTTCGATTTTCCCGCTTAGACGAAATGGTTTCAGTGGAGAGGAGGGCCAGACAAAATCTAGAGGCTGCGAATAAAAAACTCGAAGCCGAACAAATTGTGCTTCAGGTCGAGGTAGAAAAAATGCGGGTAGAGCATGCCACAGCGGGGGCTGACCTAGTTAAGCTCCAAGAGGAGAAGGCTAAAGCCACGGAGGAAGCTCGCAACTTGCTTATGCAGAAGAGTTCTCTGGCTACGGAGGCAGCTAGGCTATCCGCTGTGGTAGATGAACTGACTTCGACAAGGGATGCTTTGATTGAAGATAAGGTGAAGTTGGAAAAGGTAGCTGCGGAGGTCATGAACAATCTCTTAGGTGTTCTAGAGTACTTCGGTACTCTTTGGACACTACCTTCGAGTGACAATGTCCCCCTGCTGCGACGGCTAAAGATGATCCAAGGAGTTGCGAAGATGATGAAGACAACAAGCATTCGGTATGGAGAGATCTCCGGCCAAGTGGCTGCTCTCGGAGTACTTCGCTACTACGAAGATCTATGTCTATCGATAATGCCAGACTCGTGGGCGGCTCCCATTACCTTTGACGAGAACAAACTACTTAACCCTTCTGAAGACGTGACCGCAGCTTGGCAAGCCTTCCAAGCTTCATGGAGAGCCGAAGGTCGAACCGCGATCAAGTTTGGATCGACGAAGGGCATCACCAAAAGCAAGCTCGGTCTCAAGCTTCAAGCAGCCAGCCTCTACCGAACCCGCAGGTTTAGCTTTGTTTTAGGAGCCCGACTATGTAAAAATTATGCTTTCATATATTATGAATAAAAATTTACTTATCATGTTTTTAGGCTTATCAACCTCGTATGGATGATGTCGAAGTATTAAACGTTACCGAAGAACTCCGCCTGCTATTGGCTACCTTCGATCTTTTAAAACATCATAAACAACCTCGATTTTTGATTCCTCGAGAGAGCTCCGGTGCAATTGCGCCCGAAATATGTAAAGATATATCATCTTATATTAAAGAGGAAGAAAAAGAAGTTAACTTGGAAACTTCATCTTCTGAGGACGTTGAATGGTCTGAAGATGAGAATATTGCTGAAGAACAAGGAAAAAAGCCTGAAGAACTTCGAAGCTAGGAAAGAAGTCCCGAGCGACTTTGAACTTGGGCTGAACTTCAACAGGAACAAAAAGATTTTCGAGCTTCGAAGGGAGGGAGAAGAGTTAAACGCAATGTTATTATGACTCCCAGCTCTGGAACTAGCCGTTCTGACTTTAGTGGTAGCTCTAGAGATCGAAGGGGTCTTCGATTCCTTCTTGGCATAGAAAGATTTTTTGTAATGTAATGTAATCTGTTCGAATAATAAAGGTTGATTTTTAAAATTGTCTCCCTACTTCCCAGCCCCTCCTTGGGCGTAAGCATCTTTGAACTATACTCGAAGATGGTTAGGAGCAAAGAAAAACTTAGGAGTACAATTTTGGAGGCTCGGAGCCCCTCTTTGATTTAAAGATTGATTAAAATCTTATAAAATGTCTGAGTGCTTGGAGTCGTAAAACTGGTAACATAGTACCTTTTGTTTAAAAGAAGTCACTTCAGACAAACTTTCCGGACAATTTAGTGTCCCAAACGATTGGTCACTTTGGACTCTTTTCACAGATATTCGAAGCTTATCAGCTCAAACTCTGTTTTGTTTTGGCCTCCTTCGGCTCTTTTTGCGAATGCTATCAAACCAGTGGTTTGGAATTCGTAGTGGTCTCCTTGGACTCTTTTTATAGATGCTTTCAATCCGGAGCTTGGAATCCGCATTATTTGGTCTCCTTTGACTCTTTTTACGGATGCTTTCGAGCCGGTGGCTTGGAATCCGTTTTTCAGTGACTTTCCCACCTCGTCGGAAGCTTCGAACCAGTGGTTCGAAGTCCGAAAAATTGGTTCAAATTAATGACACTTCCCTCCCAGCCAACTTCATTCTTCCAGTGCGTCCACTAGAAGTAGGAAGTGTTTGAGAGGTAGGCATTATCGGAACCATGAGTTTTATTAATTCAGAAGGTGTTTACAAATGATTACAAGGAGCCCCTATGTGAAATATCGCTTTAAGTGCTCTGCATGCCATGTATGCGTTAACTCTTCACCTTCTAAATTAGCTAACTTAAAAGAACCAGGGTGTCCAAAACGAAGAATTATGTATGGACCTTCCCATTTATTCCCTAGTTTCCCTGGTGCTATAATGCTTCACAAGACAAGATGACCTGGCTTAAGTTCCTTAAACTTGACCTTCGGGTCAAACCAAGTCTTCATCTGCTGATGATACTTTGATAAAATGGTGACAACTCGAAGTGTTGTTTCTTCTGTTAAATCAAGCGAAGTTTGCCTTTTTGCTTCTATTTCCGGTTCGGTGCTGCGAAAGGATCCTCCTTTAAGCTCTGTTGGCGTCATAGCTTCGTCTCCAAATAATAGTCTAAAAGGAGTGAAACCCGTGGACCTTGTTTGAGTGGTCCGAATGGACCATAGAATCTTCGGGAGCTCCTCGGTGCACAATCCTTTTGCCAATCCCACTATTCTTCGATTCAGCCCTGACAAGATATTACCATTGGCTCTTTCAATAGCTCCGTTAGACTGAGGATGTCGCACTGCAGCGAAACATAATTTTATGCTAAGATCTTCACAAAACTTCCTGAAGGGCTCTGCATCAAATTGTGTACCATTGTCAACTATGAGTTGTCGAGGCACTCCGAACCGGCATATAATATTTTTCCAAAAAAATTCGAAGTGATAGCTGTTAGGGGCTCTGCTTCGACCCACTTGGAAAAATACTCAATTGCTACCACTACAAATTTCAAATTTCCTTTTGCTACTGGGAAGGGGCCAATAAGGTCCATGCCCCATCTGGCCATGGGCCGTACTGGGGCAATGACTTGAAGAGTTGTTGCCGTACGATGACTTCTTCTTCCCATCCATTGACAACCCTGGCAAGTGCGGACTAAGCTCTCTGCATCAGCTACTATTGTAGGCCAATAAAGCCCCTAGCGAAGCGTTTTTCCTGCCAAAGCTCGAGGGGCCAGATGGCTACCGCAAAGTCCTTCATGAATTCCTCGAAGAATCTCTTGACCTTCGGCTTGAGAAATGCATCGGAGCAGAGGGGAACATACTCCGGCCTTGTACAAAATACCGTTGATTATATGATAATTTTGAATTCTGAGCTTCAACCTCAAAAGTTGTGGCCCTTCAGGCAAATTTTCTTCTCCTCGAAACAATTCCATAATTGAACTCCACCAATTTGTACTTGGAATGCAAAGGACTTCCGCAAAAGGGATATGTGTTACCGAAGGTGCACTGAGCTCTTCGTAAAAAGCTTCTTCTGGAATGTCCATAGCTACGGCTGCAGCTTTCACAAAGATATCAGCTTGCGTGTTTTCAGCTCTGGGTATACTTCGAATGGAGATCCCTTTAAATGCTGCTTCAATCTTACGAATCTCTTCCAAATATTTTGCAAGCTGTGGATGTCGAACTTGAAAACTCTTATCTACGTGCCCTGCTACAATTTGAGAATCTGTTTTAATAACAACTCTTGTAGCCCCCAAAGCACGTGCCTTTCGAAGTCCTAACAAAATTCCTTCATACTCCGCTGTATTATTGGTGGACTTAAAGTTGAGCCTTGTGGAGTACATTGCTTTTTGCCCTGAAGGCGAAATTATTACTACTCCGACGCCTGCTCTAGATGCTTGGAAAGCTCCATCGGAGTATATGGTCAAAATTCCTTCACTTGGCTTCTCCAAAGCCCATACTGCAGGGGGAGTCCACTCTGCCACAAAATCTGCCAGCACTTGTGACTTAATTGTTGTCCTTGCCACGAAGGAGACGCCGAAGGGTGCTAATTCAATGGCCCACTTCCCAATTCTTCCTGTGGAATCCTTACTTCGGAGCATATCTCCCAAGGGATACAAAGTTGGTACAATCACATTATGTGCTAGGAAATAATGTCTTAACTTCCTCGAAGCCATTATTAGAGCATAGGTGAACTTCTCAAGCTCGGAATATCTTGTTTTTGCTCCGGACAATGCTTCGGATAAAATTTAGACTGGATTCTGTACCAACTTCCCATTGAAATCAACTTCTCTAACAAGGACTGCACTGATAGTGGAGCCAGTAGCCGCAAGGTAAAGGAGTAGGGTTTCGTCCGCAACTGGCACCGTGAGTGTAGCGAGGTTACTGAGATAATTCTTAATATCGTCGAAGCTTTTTTGACACTCCGGTGTCCATGCAAAATCTTCGGACCCCTTCAATGCTTTGAAAATGGGAAAACTTCTCTCCGCAGACCTTGCCAAGAATCTGCTAAGTGCTGCAAGACGACCAGTCAGCTTTTGCACTTGCTTCAAATTTTCCGAAGGAGCCATCCTTTGCAACGCTGTTATTTGAGTGGGGCTAGCTTCGATCCCTCTGCTTGAAACTAGATACCCTAACAACTTTCTAGCCTGAGCCCCGAAGATACATTTTTCGGGGGTAAGACGGATTCCACATGGCCCGAAGGCTATTGAATGTTTCTGCTAAGTTTAGGCTATGTTGGTGCTTTAAAGCACTCTTTATTACAATGGCATCCATATAAGTTTCTACATTGCGGCCTATTTGATGACCTAGAGCCTTAGCAATTAACCTCGAAAAAGTTGCCCCAACATTTCTTAAGACAAAGGGCATTCTTACATAGCAGAAGACTCTCGAAGGAGTTACAAAGCTTGTTTTGATTTCATCTTCGCGCTTTAGCAAAATTTGATGATAGCCGGAATACGCGTCAAGGAAGCTTAATAACTCCGAACCAGTAGTGGAGTCAATCAATTGATCAATTCGGGGCATGGTATAGGGGTCACGGGTGCATGCTTTATTCAAAGATATAAAGTCAATACACATGTGCCACTTCTTGGAAGATTTCTTCCTAACGAAGACTGGGTTAGCTAGCCACTCCGTATGAGCTACTTCTCTGATAATCCCAGCCTTCAACAACTTTTCCACTTCATCTTTAGCAAGGATGGCCCTCTCTGTAGATAGCTTTCGGAGTCCTTGTCGGACAGGTCGAACCCTCGGGTTCACAAGTAAACTATGCTCAATAATATCCCGACTGATTCCGGTAATGTCCTCATCAGACCAAGCAAAGACATCCAAGTTCTCTTCAACTACTTTTTCTAACGAAGTAGCGACTTCTGGAGGCAAATCCTTGCCAAACTGAAATGAATAGTCTTTGTCGTCTTTGACAATAACCTTTGTTATAATCTCCCCTTCAGGGCTTGGCCTTGGGAAGGACTTCTTCGAAGGTTCGCCTGAAGCAGAAAAATCCTCCGGGTTGCCTTGCACACTGTTCACCTGTCTCGGGTCAAGAGGAGGGCCATGACCATATTCCACTATTCGCGCAGTGGCCTGATCTCCGAAAATAGTGAGCACTCGCGCTTATGTGGGCATCTTCATACACAGATAATTATGATGTGTCACAGCTCTGAATTGATTCAACATGCCCCTCCCGAAGATAACATTGTATGCATATGGGGCATCCACAACATAAAAAATCACTTCCTCCGTCCTGGCCAGTAGCCCCTCTCTGAATGTGACTTCTAGACCTATTTGGCCGAGGGCATCAAGAGGCGGTCCTGCGAAGCCTTGCAAAGGTCGAGCTGCCGGGAGAAGATGCTTCCTGGAGATACAGAGTTGATCGAAGGCTTGGACGAAGATAATATCTGCTGAACTCCCTCCGTCAATCAGTACTTTCCAGACTTTAGTCCCTACTATATCGGCAGTGACGACAAGTGGATCTACATGTGGAAACTTTATGCCCGCTGCATCATCTGCGGAGAAAGATATTGGCACATGGGACCATTCAGGCATGGCAGCTACGGACGAAGAAGTTCCAATATGGCCCACTTCCCGGACATATTCTCTTCTCTGCCTCTTCAACATACTACCAAGAGTCTCTCCTCTAGAAATGGGGAGGACTACTCGTTTCCCTCGATCTTGACCATCTTCCTGCTTCGGAGGTGGCATAACATTGACCATCGGAGGCCGTCTTGCAGGGTCGAAGTTATCTATATGCGCCACAGCCTGGACAGGCTCTGGATGCACCTCGATCGGAACTCAGTCGGTAGTGCCTCGACCCGAAGTTCTTTCAAGGTACTCGCCTCTTAGAGCGATTATAGACTTACACGCATCGGTTGCGTGACTTCGGTTCTCACCATGGACACAACAGAAGAAGGCCTGGGCTTTGCCAGCCGGCTTCCCTGGTGGCCTCCAGCCGCTGGTCTTGCTTCCTGAAGGTTGCGAAGTCTTAGGGGTAAATTTTTGCGGAGTTGCAATATTCATGACTTCTGAACGAGGATGCTTTTGCCCCCGACGCCTGTCATGCTGAACTTCAAAGCTAGGCCCCTGTGACGGTGTTAAAGTCTTCACTTCCAGCTTGACTTCTTGCATGATTGACGGAGTTGCAGCAGTTCTCCGAAGCCATCCTTCTTCTAACCTTGCATACTCTTCGAAATAAGACATCGACTGAGCAACCGTAGATATCTTATTCCAGTGAAGTTTATCAAGGAGGCCCACATGGGTAACTCCCTCTCGAGCTGCATCAACTACGGAGGATGTAGTTAACCCTCGAATTTGCAACTTCATATGGGCGAAGCGCTTGAAAAACTGCCTTAAAGTCTCTCTGGGGAGCTGCTTCACCTGGAAAAGACTTCCTGTTGACATTGGGGGTAAGAAGGTACCCTAAAAGTTGCTTATGAACTTCTTCCTTAATTGTTCCCAAGTTCTGATTGACCCTGGCTTCAGGGACCAGAACCACCGCAGTGCCACTCCTTCAAGAGATAGAGGAAAACATTTGGCCATGGTGGCTCGCACTCCTCCACTGGCCTCAATTGCCAATGCATAAGAACGGGAGAACTCCCTAGGGTCTTCGTCTCCAGAATATTTGCAGAGCTTCGAAGTTTTAAACTTAGGATCGAAGCACACTTTTCTGTAACTCAGGATGCAGCGGAGAGTCGCTTTCGAAGGAAGCGTTCTCCAGGGCTTCGGGATAAGGAAGTTCATCATCTTGGGGCACTTCAGGGATGACTGGGGTGGCCTGAGAACGAAGCCTATCTGCGGCTTCTTGCCGCCACCTCGCTACTTCAGCTTGGAGACTGGCCATTTGAGCGGCCATATCACCAAGACCGTCTTCATCACCTCCGGAAGGACCTTCTGGGTCTTGAGAACTGTATGCAACAGTTCGAAGTGGAACTTGAGGTGGAAGAGGAACTCCGGTTGGCCGAAGTATGGATGGAGTTGGGGGAGGAAGTCTGTATGCTCGAGGAAGGGGAATCCCTTCTGGAGTCTGAGGTGGAAGAAATGTCGAAGGTCCTCCGACCTCAACGGTATTTGAAGATCTTGCTCCGGAGGTCCGAGGGGACCTCCGAGTAGGGCTACCACCTGAACTCCGCTTGGGAGGCATGGTTTGAGAACTTGGTAGAGAACGAAGTTTTTTGGACTAAGTTCCCAACGGACGACGCCAACTGTTGGCGTAAAAGATTACGCTAACAGGTTTCTAGAGATTAGAAACTAACAAACGGAGTGTTAGTGAAGTAAACTATTTCAAGCCTCCGAATTGGAAAATAGCTCAAAATAGTTCGAAGATGTGTATTGAATAACTCAGTATTCGATCCTTTTTACAGGGTGAAACAGGGGTATTTATAGGCCAAAACCTTAAGGAAAAGACCCTTTTACCCCTCTGTTACAACCGACATAGTGGAAACTATTTGGTACCCTTAATAGGGCTAAAATGGTAAAAGACTAATCTATTGAGAAAGAAGATAAGTCTTCCATCTTAGCTGGCAAAGAAGCTCTCTAAAGAGTCAATGTTCGAAGATATACTCCGAACTAGAGTTGGCTTCTATCCTTCGAACTTGATCCAATATACTTCCGGAGTTAGATGCTGGAAACCTTCGATTAAATCACCTGCCTTTGTCTTGTTGCAGCAATGGCCCTGAGGATGAAGTATTTTCCCCCAACAGAAATCATGCTGAGTTAAAGGTGATGTTCTAGGGTTTGGAAAGGAAATAAGATCACGTGGGGAGAGGAAAATCTTACCGAACAGTGGTAGAGTGAAGGCGAGAGACGATGAAGCAAACTCCAACGAAACGGTGTCGTTAGAGTGATGCGTCTAGGGATTCTTAGAGGCAACTAGGGAAAGGGGATGAGGGTTGAGGCAGTCGACTTAAATAGAGGGTCTGGAAAGACGAAGAGGCATGGCTAACTCGACATTTCACTCGATCAAGTATCAGATTCAAATCAGGACTAACTCCTTAGTCATAGTGGCTTGGCCATGCACTTTTCCAATCCAATACCTCGAGGGGCCTAGAGACGACTCTCTCGTTATTAAGAGGGGTAAATTCCATCTTGACCGCTCACATCCCAAGACATGTTTCACAAAACACCTGAAAACAACCCTTATTACTACCGTGTTATAGAATAGCGTTAAGAAGCATCTAAGTACGTCACTACGCATTCTGGAATCAAGTGACGATCTTAGGTCCAAGGACTCAGCAGGTACACCATTTGAGATGACAACTGTTAGCACATAACAATCTCAATAGTACCTCAAGTGGGTCTGTCCAAGACCATGTTCACCAACATGTGTCCACATCACTGATTTGACATCTCTATGTCTATGATCTATGAAACACAATCATCAACCAGTCGGATGTACTAATCCATGTATCATCATTTTCCCACATGATGACAAGATTAGGGACCCTTTTGAACAACATCGTCATAAAGCAAAAAGTTTCACATAACAAGTCGTACTCATTAATTAAATGCAAACGATATTTATTCAAGGAACAAGATAACAATTATCCTCATACATAAGCATAGACTCTACTAGCATCTTCTACAAACACATGACTCACTCACGCAAGTATCTAATACCCATGGAGCTGATATGCGCCTCATGCTTGGGCTGTGGAAGAGGCTTCATCAACGGATCCTCCATGTTCAAATCCGTGTGCACCTTGCAAATCTTTACATCACCTATCTTAATGATCTCGCGGATCAAGTGATATCGCCGAAGTATGTGTTTGGATTTTTAGTGCGATCTAGGCTCCTTGGCTTGCGCAATGGCACCACTATTATCATAATAGAGGTCCATTGGACTGGACGCACTAGGAACAACACCCAGCTCAGAAACAAACTTCTTGATCGAAACGGCCTCCTTCGCCGCTTCTGAAGCAGTGATATACTCAGCTTCTGTTGTAGAATCGGCCATCGTCTCTTGCTTTGAACTCTTCCAACTCACTTCGCAGCCAGATTACGATCGAGAATCATCTTTATCGGTTTGAAAGTTAGCATCCGTGTAACCACTTACAACAAGCTCCTCTTCACCACCGTAAACTAGGAACATTTCCTCAGTCCTTCTCAAGTACTTGAGGATACTCTTTGAGGAGCCATGCTGAAGAGCGTGGGCCTCATGGCTCCAGATGTGATGAGTCATTGTCAACGGTAATCAAAGAGGACTGAAGAGAGAGAGAGAAGACCTGCTGTGTCTAGGACGCATGTGACTCAGGTACACGGGCAGCGAGCGACTGTCGGGCAGAGGGGCCGCAAAGTCGGGCTGGCCCAATCCGGGTACATGGGCTAGGAGCAGCAGAGGATCCACTGGGCTGTTGACCAGGGTTGACTCAGGTACACGGGCGGCGAGTGATTGCCGGGCTGAGAGAGCTGCGGAATCGGGCCGGCCCAATCCGGGTACCTGGTGCAAAGTCGGTGGACGCTTTGTCAGTTTCGGCGCAAAACTGACAACCGCTAATCTCGCATCGGACTGTTCAGAGGCGAAGCCATAGTCTCTACGAAAGCTCCGCTTCCAGATAAGTCATCTGTAAATAGGAGTTTACTATTTTGTCCTTAGGCCCACAGTCAGTAAGTCGAGTCTATAAAAATATCCTAAGGGCAGTTTGGTCTTTTCCTTTTATTTTAGCGTCTGTTAAAAACCCTAAGGGTCTGATGGAATATTCCTAGGCTATTGGGCTGCCTATAAATAGGGCCCCAATCCCTAGGGTTAGGGTTACCCATTCTGTAATTCATTTTAATCCAGCACTAAAGTTTGGGTCACTTTTGGCTTGTTCCTGCTTCTTCCCGTGAGAGCTCCACCACTGTTCATCGCCTGCGACTCAAACATGCAGATCAATTTCTTTAGGTTTTAATCTTTGATTCTAAGCCATCAGTTCTATATCAGCGTTTCCATCGAATCCCATGAATCATTTTGCGTGCTACTGGTTTTGTTTCTGTGCGTGTTTTCCTCTCGGGTTGCCTCTGTTCGGTGTTCTGAGAAGTACTAGTTCTTCTTGCTAGTTCCTGTAGCAGCAAGTAGTACCTAGTCTTTGTTTAATCCTAGTTGTTGTTCTAGCCCTGAGTCTAGCACTCATCCTGTTTCTTTTTATATGCGGAAGGGTCCAGCTAGTCCTAGCACCTAGCGTTTTGGTTGACAGGCTATTCTGCTTTTGTCTACAACTAAGTTTTCTATTGATATTTTCCTGATATGGCGTTCTGATCGAGAGAAGGGAGCTCTCATGTTTCTTGAGGGTTCTTGCGAAGGGTTGATCTCTGTTGTCAATCTGTGTTCGAAGCCTGTCTGTTCTGTGTGACGGTTTTGTTGTTGAGCTTCGCTCAAGGTTCCGAGGTCCTTACTTAGCCAGACAACTTTGGTTCGAAGCTAGACCAGGTTCGAAGGTAGATGCGGAGCTATGGCTTTCACACTTCGGTTCGAAGTATAAATAGCTTCGGAGCATGACACTCGATTTGGTTTTGCTGCTGACAGTATTTGGTTTCACTTTCCTTTCGAAGCTTGTTTCTCTGTGAGCTTTGTTCGAAGTTCTCTGTTCGGAGTATAGATGCCGAAGATTTGCTTTCGAAGGTACTTCGCTGACAGTCTTCGGAGTTTCTGTTTTTTCTAAGCTTTGAATTCCTTTTTACTTCGCAAGTGAAGTACTAGTTGAATCGAAGTCCTCAGCTTTCTTCTGTTCGAATACTTCGCTGTCCTTTCTTGCACTGTGCGAAGGTACTTCGATTGCAGGCTTCGATCAAGTTTTTTGAAGCTAGCTTCGCAGTGTATACCTTCGCACAACATCTTCGAAGCACACCTCGGCTCAACATCAACGACCTTCGATACTGCATACTTCGGACAATCTTCGGCAGCTGCTAGTCAGGCTTCGACACTGTGTACTCCAAAGCGGACTTCGACATCTACAGGCTTCGCACCGCGCAGGCTTCGCCGAGTTTCGAACAGGAGACAAACTTTGAACAGTAACTCTTCATCTCTTTTTATGTGCACTTAGGTTAATTACTGTGATGATTTATTTCAGTGAACTTTGATCTGTCCATTTTTGAATGCTTTGTTTTTCTGCCTATTAGCACTGTGTTGGTGTTTCTATGTCTAGGACACCGGTTGTTTATAGGCTAGATACTTTTAGGCTTTGACGATCTGTTTACTTTTGCCTGCTAAGTCTTTTGAGGTGCGTTGGGTGTTGGGAGCATGCCATTGATTCGAAAGAATTTTTAGGCGCCCATTCACCCCCCTCTGGTCGCTACTTTCGGTCCTACACTCTTTACTACAACCCAATGACTTTCACCCGGGTTCGATTGGCACCTACTCGTAACACTTAGAGTATATGATACATCTGGGTGTGTACATAACATGGCATACATGATGGATCCAATTGCAAAGGCATATAGAATCACACTCATCTTCTCTAGCTCATCAGGTGCCAAAGCACACTGAGTCTTACTAAGAGAAATACCATGTGACATTGGCAGAAAACCCTTCTTAGAATTCTGCATTTTGAACCGTTTCAAAACCTTATCAATGTACATACTTTGGCTTAATCCAATTAACCATTTCGATCTATCTCTATAAATCTTTATGCCCAAAATGTATGCTGCCTCTCCAATATATTTCATCGAAAAACTATTTTTTAGTGAAGTCTTGACAGCATTATACAAACGAATGTCATTTCGCATCAACAATATGTCATCCACATATAGAACCAGAAAACACAAGTGAGCTCCCACTAGCCTTTTTTTAAACACAATGCTCTTCTTCGTTCTTGATGAAGCCAAACCCTTTGACTACTGTTGGGGGAAATACTTCATCCTCAACATCATTCAAAATCTTTACATCAACATTATCTGAAGATAAAAGGAAGTTAGAAGTCCTAATCTCCGGAGGTCCTAACAGCCATCAAGGCTTCTCTACATTCGGAGCATTCTGAGAAAAAGGTTCGAACTAAGGCTTTGACACGACGAAGAATCCCACATCATCTTTACCTGAAGGGGCATTGCCAGCAAGGATGGAACAATTACCTTCTTACTGATGGCTCAGTCTTTTACCCTTTTAACCATACGAAGATTACTAAATAGTATCCACTAGGTCGGTTGTAATTAGAGGGTAAAGAGGTCTTTTCCCAATGTACCTTGTCTATAAATAACCCTCTTTATTATGTAAGGGGTATAAAATATTGAGGTATTCAATATACACTTTGAACTGCCTTGAGCTATTATCCAATTCGGAGGCTTGGAACAGTCCACATTAACAAACACTTTGTTTGTCAATCCTTCAAGTTTACTAAAACCTGTTAGCGTAATCTTTTGCGCCAATAGTTAGCGTCGTCCGTGGGGAACCTAGTTCAACAACTTCGTTCTCTAACAATCTTTTCCCGAAGCCATGCCTCCTAAGTGGAGCGTAGGCAACAGTCCCCTCCGTAGGTCCACTCGGACCTCCGGATTAGGATCTTCAAACACCCCCGAGGCCGCGGGACCCTCCGTGGTCAACCCACCTCAAACTCCCGAAGTGACCACCACTACTACAAATCGCAACTGTAGTGACGTTGGGCAAAAACACTGTAGTGGTGGGCTATTAGAGGCCCGCCACGCCAGCGACTGCCGCTGCCACGCCAGCGACTGCCGCTGCCACGCCAGCGACCACCACTACTAGTGGCAGTTGGTGCTAATGTTAGAGCAGTGGCGGATTGGTTGCCCGCCACGGCTAACCCTGGTTAACAGTGGCGTTGGAGTAGTGGCGGACTGGTTTCCCGCCGCTACTGTATGTTTTTGACCGCCGCTATAGTCGGTGTTTGTAGTAGTGTACTAACCCTCGAGCATACGAAGCCCCTCCCATGACTTCATCTGTGCTCCAAACTGATTTCGTCAATTCTCCACACCCGGAGGGCCCGTTCGGAGGATGTGAAAGTTGTCCAGATGGCGTGGCTGGCTAGATGGCCTAGCTCCAAGCGGAGGTAGAAAGGTGGAGGCAAGAAGCTGCTGATAGGCTTCACCCTCAAGCTAGCCCCGTCATCCTAGAGACGCCTCAAGACGATGACCCCATCTACTATCCCGAAGCTTCCGAGGTCCGGAGAGGCACCGAGAACGCCTCCTTCGATGATGAATCTCCACTGCACCCTGACCTGCAGAAGGTGCGCTTCAACTCTAAGTTTCTAGTTTTGAAGCTATACAAATACTCTAGAGAGGCTGACCCTAGAGAGTTATCCTTCTCCTATGCTCTTGCGATCGATGCTAGCGGAGGGGGTTGAGACACGATAGCCAAGTGTTTCCCACTTGCGCTCGAAGGGGTGGCTCTCCGTTGGTTCTGGTCCCTAAAACCAGGATCGATCAAGTCTTGGGAGCAGTTGAAGAGAAGGTTCGTGAGCAATTTTCAATGAACCTTTGTGGCCCCAATGTCTATAGGATGTCTTTTTCAGGTGAAGCAGCAGCCTAGAGAAACCCTACGATAGTTCTTCAAGCGCTTTTCCCATACGAAGTCCTAGATAAAGGGGTTGTCTACATCCATTGTCGACGCAGCGTGCGAATGTGTCACGAACATGGGCCTCCTCTATAATCTTCATGAACATAGTTAATGGCCTACTTGGAGCAATATGCGAAGTTACAAGAAGGATGGCTTCGGAGGATTGCTTCGTCTTCATCGACTTTCCTCCAAAAGTCAAAACTGAACCGAAGGCCTCAAGTCGACCACATGTGTCTCTCTTCGAAAATCATCAGCATGATGGATGAAGAGGATGGAAGCATCCCTTCTCCGAGGTTCTAAATATTTCCCCTTCTACTTCGAAATTGCCTTCTAAATATCAACAGGCTCAGGTCAACAAGGCTAGTGGCTCAAGGCTGCCAGGGAAGCCGACTGGTCGAGGCCAGGCCTTCTTCTGCTGCGTGCATGGTGAAAGTCGAAGCCACACCACTGATGCGTGCAAGTCCATATTAGCTCTGCGGAGCGAATATCTCGAGAGGAGTTCTGGTCGAGGCACTACTGACCGAGCCCCTCCCATGACATGTCCGAAGCCAGTGCATGTTGTCGGGAATGTGGACAGTTTCGATGCCCTAAGGCAGCCTTCGGTGGCCAACATTATGCCTCCACTAAAGCAAGAAGACACCCAAGATCACGGGAAATGGGTGGTCCGACCCATCTCCAGAGGAGGGACCCTGAGTGGCATGTCGAAGCGTCAGTGAAGGGATTATGTACATGAAGTGGGGCATATTGGGACCTCATCATCAGCGGCAGATATGCCCGAGTGGTCTCATGTGCCCATATCCTTCTCCGTAGTTGATGCGGCTAGAATTAAGTTCTCCCCATGTAGACCCTCTTGTAATTACAGCTGACATTGCAGGAACCGAGGTCCAGCGAATGTTGGTCGATGGTGGAAGCTCTGCGGACATTATCTTCATCCAAGCCTTCGATCAACTATCCATCCCGCTGAAGAATTTACTCCTAGCGGCCCGTCCGCTATAAGGTTTCGTAGGCCCTCCTCTCGATGCCCTCGGCTAAATAGGCCTCAAGGTCGCTTTCGGAGAGGGGCACTTGGCCAGATCAGAAGAATTTATCTTCGACGTTGTCGATGCCCCTTATGATTACAATGCTATCTTTGGAAGGGGAATGCTGAACTAGTTCGGAGCTGTAGCACATCATAATTTTTTGTGCATAAAATGCCCACGCAAGGAGGAGTACTTGCGATCCTCGGTGACCAAGATGCAGTGTGGAGGGCGAAGAACGGCCATGGCCCACCCCTTGATTCCCAGCAAGTAAATAATGTGCAGGAGCATTCAGAGGATGCTTAGGTATCAAGAGAACCTTCGAAGGTCTCATCAAACCGAGCCCAGAGGGCGAAGTTGTAACGAAGATCATCATCAAGGAGGGAAGGATCATCCCATCCAATTCAGCAAGGAGTTGCCATCGGAAATTGCGATGTCACTGGAAGAAGTGGTTCGAGATAATCTGGATGTCTTTGCTTGGTCACACAAAGATACCCTCGGAGTCGACCAGAGCATCATCAAGCATAGCCTGGTCGTCAACCCCAAGGTTCGACATGTTCGCCAGGGGCTCCACAAGTTGTCAATAGAAAGATTAGACCTCGCCAAGGCGGAGGTAGAAAAATTACTAAGAGGTGGGATCATCAGGGAAGTGGCCCACACGGAGTGGTTAACCAACCCCTTCTTCGTCATGAAAAAGGCCTCCTACAAGTGGCGCATGTGCATTGACTTCACATCTCTAAATAAGGCATGCCCACGTGACCCCTACCCCATGCCCCGCATTGATAAGTTCATTGATTCTACAGTTGGCTCTGAGCTCTTGAGTTTCCTTGATGCGTACTCCGGATACCATCAAATATTTTTAAAACGTGAAGACGAAGCCAAGACAACCTTCATAACTGCTTCTGGAGTCTTTTGTTACGTCCGAATGCCTTTTACCTTAAGGAATCTCGGGGCAACTTTTTCAAGATTATTTGCTAACGCTCTAGGTCACCAAATAGGCCGCAATGCTGATGCCTATATGGATTACATTGTAATAAAGAGTGCTTTGAAGCACCAGCATAGTCTAGACTTAGCAAAAACTTTTAAGAGCCTTCGAGCATGTGGAGTTTTCCTCAACCCCAAGAAATGTATCTTCGAGGGTCAAGCAAGAAAATTGTTAGGGTATTTAGTCTCAAGCAGAGGAATCGAAGCTAGCCCAACAAAGATAAGTGCACTGCAAAGGATGGCTCCGCTAGAAAATTTAAAGCAAGTCCAGAAGCTTGTCAGACGCTTCGCAGCCCTTAGAAGATTTTCGGCAAGGTCCGCGGAGCGGAGCCTCCCGATATTCAAAGATTTGAAGGGGTCCAAAAGTTTCGCCTAGACACCGGAGCGCTAGAAGAGCTTTGATGAAATTAAGGACTACCTCGGCAATCTTGCAACGCTTACTGTACCCCTTGCAGATGAAACTCTCCTTCTTTATCTTGCGGCAACAGGCTCCACTGTCAGTGCAATACTTGTTCGGGAAGTCTACTTCAATGGAAAGATGGTGCAAAACCCAGTATACTTAGTATCGGAGGCTTTGTCCAGGGCTAAAACATGGTACTCCAAGCTCGAGACATTCAGTCCAAGCTCGGGACGCTACATCATTACTTTCTGGCGCACAATGTATTTTTTCCAACCTCATACCCCCTTAGAGATATGCTCTGAAGCAAAGATTCCACGGGGAGAATTGGGAAATAGGCTATCGAGCTAGCCCCCTTTGGCATTTCTTTCACAACAAGAACATCCATTAAGTAACAGATGGTGGATGACTTCGTAGCGAAGTGGACCACATCCGCAGTATGGGCTCCGGAAGAATCAAATGAAGGTGTGTGGACCGTATACTCTGACGGGGCTTTCTAGGCATCCTAAGCAGGCGCTGGAGCAGTCATAATCTCGCCTTCAGGGCAAAGAGCGATGTACTCTGCATGGCTCAACTTAAAGTCCACCAACAATATTGCAGAGTACGAAGGGATCCTATTCGGCCTCCCCAAAGCGCAAGCATGTTGTTGTAGGACATGTTGATAAAAGTTTTCAGGCTCGGCATACACATCTTGCAAAATATTTGGAAGAAATTTGCAAGATTGAGGCAGCATTTAAAGGGATTTATGTTCGGAGCATTCCTTGAGCCGACAACCAGCAAGCAGACATCTTGGCCAAAGCTGCAGTCGGAGCCCTAGATATCTCGGAAGGGGCTTTTTATGAAGAACTTGTCTCCCCTTTGGTGCCACAACTCCCTCCTGCTGAGGTACTTTGCATACCGAGCAGTGATTGGCGGGGTCCAATAATGAACTTGTTGCAAGACGAAGCTAATTTGCTAGAAGGCCCAAAGTTGTTAAGGCTATAATCGAGGGTGTGAAATTATCATATTATCAACAATATATTATACAAGGTCAGAGTCTGCTCTCCCCTGCTCTGATGCATCTCTCAATCCGAAGGACAAGATATACTTCGGGAAATTCATGAAGGCTTGTGTGGTAGTCATCTAGACCCTCGAGCTCTAGCAAGCAAAACACTTTGCCATGTGCTTGATTACCCTACTATAGTAGCTGACGCCGAGTCATTAGTCCGCACTTATCAGGGATGTCAGTGGATGGGAAGACGGAGCCATCGTCCCCCGACACCTCTTCAGGTTATCACTCTAGTATGGCCAATGGCTCGATGGGGAATGAATCTCATTGGACCCTTCCTGATGGCAAAGGGCAGTTTGAAATTTGCAATGGTAGCAATTGAATATTTTTCTAAATTGGTCAAAGACGAGCCCCTCAATGCTATCACTTCTAAAAATGTACAAAAAGTTGTCTAGCAAAATATTATTTGCAGATTTAGAGTACCTAGGCATCTTACAATTGACAATGGCACCCAGTTCGATGTCGGGCCTTTCAAAGAATTCTGTGAAGGCCTTGGTATCCAAATTTGCTTTGCAGATGTCCGTCATCCCCAATCCAATGTAGCCGTCAAGCGAGCCAACGGTAATATTTTGTCCGGCTTAAATTGGAGGATAGTAGGGTTGGGAAATGGGCTATGGACCGAGGAAATTCCCGAAGATTTTGTGGTCCATCCAGACCACTCAAGCCAGGTCTACAGGTTTCACTCCATTCTGGTTATTGTTTAGAGATGAAGCCATGATGCCGACAAAGCTAAAAAGAGGTTCTCTCTGCACCACAGAACCAGAGGTTGACAATGAAAGGCATAATTTGCTTGACTTGACCGAAGAAACAAGGCTTCGAGCAGTTGCCAATTAGATGAAGCACCAAGACCAGACGAAGACATGGTACGACCCGAAGGTAAAGCTTAATGAACTTAAGCCAGGTCATTTGGTACTGCGAAGCATAATTTCTCCGTGGAAATTAGGAAACAAATAGGAAGGACCATACATCATCTTGCATTCAGGACACCCCAGATAATTTAAATTAGCCAATTTAGAACAGGAAGAATTAAAACATGCATGGCATGCAGAGCACCTTAAACGTTATTTCGCTTAGGGGCTCCTTGTAACGAGTTGTAAACACCTTTCTAAATAAATAAAGCTTATGGTTCGAATAATGCCTACCTCTCAAAATGATTCCTACCCCTGGTGGACGCACTAGGGAAATGAAGCTGATTGTAGAGGTAAGCATCATTCATACGAACCCAGTCAACAGAGTTTTAGCCACTGGCTCAAAGCATCCATAACAGTGGGAAATCACCATGAAAAATAGATTTTGAGCCATTGTCTTGAAAGCATCCAGAAAAGAGTCGAAGGTGACCATGAAAAACGGATTCTGAGCCATTGGTTTGAAAGCATCCGGAAAAGAGTCGAAGGTGACCATGAAAAATAGATTCCAAGCCATTGGCTTGAAAGCATCCGAAAAGAGTCGAAGGTGACCATGAAAAACATATTCCGAGCCATTGGCTTGAAAGCATCCGGAAAAGAGTCGAAGGCGACCATAACAAACGGATTTTGAGAAATTGGATTGAAACATTTCGTAAAAGAGTTGACGGTGACCAAAATTATCAGATTCCAATACATCCGAAAAGAGTAGTAAGCTACCAACTATGGATTTCGAGCCATTAGGTTCGAAGAATCCTATGAGGTCCATAACAATCATCAATTCGGATTTCGAACCACTGGTTCAAATTATATGTTCAATACAATAGGGGCTCCGATCGTCTAGGGACGAAAAACTCTATGAAAATTGTCCCTTAAGCATAATAGGCGATGCCTAAGTAACCATGCTAGGTATTGTGTGTGACCGATCTCGCTTGATAATCGAAGGTGCCCACCCACAAAGAGGGTTTAGGAGGTAAGACACAATTTCAATGCATTTCAACTATTTATATTACTCAATCAATTATATTCCATTATGAAAAATCGGTGACCAAGAAGGAAGTGAAGGCCCCTTCGATCCCTAAGGCTAGCTTTGGGGTTCACCTGACCTCTAGGACGACTCATTCCTGAGCCCGGAATTTTCAGAACTTTTCTTTTAATATGTTTCCCTCTTTGCAAAGCCCTGAAGTCCTTCTACTCTTGATAGAGTTCGGCCCAGGTCTGAAGTCTTTTGGAGCTAGTCTCTGGTAGATCTTCGTCAGACCACTCCTATTCAGACCAGTCGATGTCCTCCAAAGATGAGGATGTTAGAATTACAACTTCCTCTTTTTCTTCCTTTATATAAGAAATCACTTCACTACAAATATCGAGAGTGACCTCTCTGTGACTCCCATGAGGAATGGAAAATCGAGGACGCCTGTGAGGCCTTAAGGCTATCACAGGAATGGACTTAAGGTGCGGCCTTTCTTATATAAAGGAATGGATCTCATTGGCCCCTTCCTTATGGCAAAGGGCAGTTTGAAATTTGCAGTGGTAGCAATTGAATATTTTTCTAAATGGGTCGAAGCCGAGCCCCTCACCGCTATCACTTCTAAAAATGTACAAAAAGTTTTTTGCAAAATATTATTTGCAGATTCAGAGTACCTAGGTAGCTTACAATTGACAATGGCACCCAGTTCGATGTCGGGCCTTTCCGAGAATTCTACGAAGGCCTTGGTATCCAAACGTGCTTTGCAAATGTCCATCATCCCCAATATAACGGAGCCGTCGAGCGAGCCAACGGTAATATTTTTTCCGGCTTAAATCAGAGGATAGGAAGGTTGGCAAAGGGGTTGTGGACCAAGGAACTCCTGAAGATTTTGTGGTCCATCTAGACCACTCAAGCCAGGTCTACAGGTTTCACTCCATTCTAGTTATTGTTCGAAGATGAAGCCATGACGCCAACTTTTAGCCACTGGCTCGAAGCATCCGTAACAGTGGGAAAGCACCATGAAAAACGGATTCCGAGCTATTGTCTTGAAAGCATCTAGAAAAGAGTCGAAGGTGACCATTAATAATGGATTTTGAGCCATTGGCTTGAAAGCATCCAGAAAAGAGTCGAAGGTGACCATTAAAAATGGATTCCGAGCCATTGGCTTGAAAGCATCCGGAAAAGAGTCGATGGTGACAATGAAAAACGGATTCCGAGCCATAGGCTTGAAAGCTTCCGGAAAAGAGTCGAAGGTGACCATGAAAAATGGATTTCGAGCCATTGGCTTGAAAGCATCTGGAAAAGAGTCGAAGGCACCCATAACAAACGAATTACGAGCCATTGGCTTGAAACCATCTGTAAAAGAGTCGAAGGTGACCAAAATTACCAGATTCCAATACATCCGAAAAAGAGTACTAAGCTACCAAATATGGATTCTGAGCCATTAGGTTCGAAGAATCCTATGAGGTACATGACTATCATCAATTTGGATTTCGAACCACTGGTTCAAATTATCTGTTCAATACAATAGGGGCTCCGATCATGTAGGGTCGAAAAACACTATGAAAATTGTCCCTTAAGCATAAATAAGTGAAGCCTAAGTAACCATGCTAGGCATTGTGCACGACCGACCTCGCTTGATAATTGAAGGCGCCCACCCACTAAGAGGGGCTAGGAGGTAAGGCCCCTTCGATCCCTAAGGCTAGCTTTGGGGTTTGCCTGACATCGAGGACGACACATTCCTATGCACAAAATTTTCATAACATTTCTTTTAAGTTGTTTCCCTCTTTGCGAAGCCCTGAAGTCATTCTACTCTTGCTGGAGTTCGGCCTAGGTCCGAAGTCTTTCAGAGCTAGTCTCCGCTAGATCTTCGTTAGACCACTCCTCTTCGGACCAGTCGATGTCCTCCAAATATGAGGATGTTAGAATTACAACTTCCTCTTTTTCTTCCTTTATATAAGAAAGCACTTCACTACAAATATCGGGCATGACCTCTCTGTGACTCCCCTGAGGAATGGAAAATGGAGGATGCCTGTGATGCCTTAAGTCTTCGAAGGTAGCCCACTGTTGGTGGAGCCCTTCGTTAACCTCTAGTACTTAAAGGTCATCATCTAGGGAGTACAACAAATCCTAAAAGAATTCCAAATAAGTCTTTTTTTCATTCATTAAAAGCAAGACAAGAACACAAGTTTTTACATGGCAAGGTCCTATGGAGAGCTAGACCTTTTAATGATTGTTTACAGTTGTTGCTAAGTGTTGATGCTCTTTACTACATCTGCCTGAGTTTTGCTTCTGAATTTTATGTGAATAAAACATAGAAATCAACAAGGATTAGTTCTGCAGCTGTTCATTCTGTTTTAGCTAAAAAGTTTTAAGCGGGTTTGGTAGAGAAAAAGTTATTCTGAATTGTCTTTGGTTTCTGTCTTTCTGCTCATACTGTCTAAAGGTTGTTCAGAATTAAATCTCTTGTTATTCAATTTTGAATGGTCTCTTTTGCTGTATTGTGTTACATCATATTCATCTGCGCACTAGAATCAAGTGCTACTCTTTCTCATCCGACAATTCTATTTTAGCAAATATGCTTAATCTATTTGATGAGCTTTTTGGCCTGAATTGTTAGGCAAAATATGTCATGGAAGTCTTATCAATTGAGATCTGAATATATCTCACTTTGCAAATTATGTTTAACTAGTTTCATCTCATTTAGAGCTAATCTTACTCTAGTGTCATACAACTTTTCACTGGTTTACATGGTTTGTGTAGGTTGTCTTCAACTACTTTACACTATTTTCTACTGATTTGAATATACATGCAGTAATGTGTTTGAGTTAGTATGATTAATTTCTGGCTGATGATTGAGATGAATTGATTCAGGTCAGATTGGTCTGATTTTACCCGTTCAAACTCCAATTTACTCTAAACTGTGATTTTGAACCAAGTTTTGCATTGTTATTGTACTACTCTATTCAAAATTGATTTGATCAACATTTGAGGTGCGTTGGGTGATCTGAACAGGCCATCACTTTTGCAAGAAAGTGTCGAGGCACCTATTCACCTCCCCTCTAGTCGTCATTCCGATCCCACACCTGCAAAGATTCCCAGGCTGCGACAACATCAGGCCAAAGGGTCAACAACCGATCACCCACAAAGCTGGCAAGCGCTACGCCTACGTCTGGCGCAATAGAGAGTATGATGTCCTCGAAGTGGTGAAGAACTCCGAGTGTTGCTACTTGTTCATAGATCTCTCTGTACTGAGTCCCCAAAGTCTTCATGGTCTTCGCCGCTGGTTGGATCATCTTCAACCTCCGGGCCAAAGGCTCGTTCGCTGATGAGGAAGAAGCACAAGATGTCCCAAAGTATTCCAAGATGCCCCGAAGGACGCCCATGGTCTCAGAGGCCGTACTGCTACACTTTGCCCATTATGCGACCAAGGCCTCTAACAAAGTACGCAAGTCGTGGACCAGGGTGCCGAGCTCAGCCATCTTTGTCATGAGGACGGTCTTCTGAGCAAGCAGCTGCCATACCTCATCAGCTGAATGTTGATGCTCCTCCTAAAGCCATATGGCCTTAGCTCTGAAGACTTCTTGCGCCTCTCGAAGCTTTTCGACATCGGTCCGGAGTACTACCTGCTCAGCCAGAAGATCTTCATTCGTAGCCTCTAGCTCCGCCTTCGTGCTCCGTTGCGCACGGACTATCTCCTCCAAGTCTGAAGTCCTGCCCTCGGAGTTAGCAAGGCTCTCCTAGAGGTCCGTTACCTTTTCTTTGAGCCAGTTCCATTCGCACTCATTAGAAGTTGCAGCCGGATGGTCAAGAACAATGTGCTGCCAAAAAGCAAGGTGAGTATAGTATGTATCCCAAATAAAACTACCATGTGCAGGAGTACCATACCTGATAGGCAGCCCATTTAAGGGCGGTGCCTAGCTCCGACCCTTCGGCCTCGTTTACTACGGAGACCAGCTCGGTTTCACCCACCTCTTAGCTAACCCGAACTAGGGGCTCCAATAAAGGCTGAAGCCCTATCCTCCGCTCGAGAAAAGGAGCCAAGAGGGGAAGCCTCGCCAAGGTGCTCCGATCGTCATCTGTAGGATAAGGCCCTGACCGAAGGGAAGCACCCTCCGAAGCCTCTGTAGACTGCCCCCGATCGGTTGACTCAGACGGAGTCAACCCTGCTATGGGGATAGGCATTGGCCAGGATTTGACTTTTTCCTTCCCAAGGGCCATCACCCGTGCTAGAGCCGTCACCCGCACTGGATTTGATACTGATTCTGGTTGTTTTTTCCCTAAACTTGATAAGGCTGAATCCTTTCAGATTAATTTTAGAGATAAGAAGACTAGCCCCTATAAATATAGGGGTGAGGCCGGTTCATGAGACCCCCTCAACACAATTCAGCCACATATCCCTAGCTTTGAACCGTACTTTACTTTTATTTACCTTTTTGCACAACCTTCGTGGGTTTTCCTAGAAGCCCTTTACCGGCCACTTCAAAACTGTGGTAAGACTTGCTACTTCACTCGTGAAGTAGCCGCTAATCTACATAACAGATTGCTATCGCCTTGTTACTTCGCCTGTGAAGTATCCGTTAATATACATAAAAAATTGCTACATTCGTTTCCCTACTACAACACTTAGTAAATTCGGTTTCTAGGACGAATTGACACTTGATCTCTATTCTGTTGTGGGTTTTCACGCTTGGAGCCCCTTCATCGAAGGTGTCTGGAGCCAGGAAACTGGTTTCTGAGGCTTCCAGAACACCGTACGGCGAGAACCTGCTTCGACTACCCGTGCCGGATCCATCACGTTGTTGTCGGTCTAGTTGAGTTCCCACGCCAGTGTGCTCCGCAGCAAGCTTCGTCGCATCAGGATTCGCCATGCCATTAAACCGCACTGGACGAAGTCGTGCCAGCGCGTTGCATTGGAGTATTTTTTGTTATGTCAGAGACTTCGCACCGAACTCTGTTGTTCAGAGGTGATCTCGCATCAGAGATCTGTTCGGAGCCTATCTTCGGCCAGATTGATCTGAACATCGAAGGCTATCTTCGGCACACCCTTCACACTAGACACTGAGGGTCCCCTTTGGTGAATCCTTCGCATGGTACACTTAGAAATAGTTAGGCTCCGTTCAGCTGACTGGTTTATCTTATTTATATATTTATTTTCGGCTAATTCGATTATTTTCTTGTGATCTGATTAGGTAGCGACTCCACCCCCCTTGCCACTGTTAAGGGTAGTCGGAATGCGACGTCAGTGTTGTGTTATGCTTAGGCTTGTAACTAAGTATCTGCACACTTTTGGATCATCGAACTGACCCAAGTGCGGGGCACGTTTCCGTGTCAACACAGTTTTTGGTGACATGACGAGTACATCTACATCGGTCGCGGGTACGTCTATAATGGCTACTACGTCTACAACACCGATGGATTCAATGGAGGCGCAGAGATCGATAACCGCAACATCATGACGCCTACCCTTGAAGATATCCTCGAAGAAGACCGGGCAAAGATCGTGGAAAAGATGAAAGCACTACAAGACCTCATGCTCGGGAGCTACGTCAAGATGCGCGCGGGGTTCATCAAGCGTGACGTCGACATCCCCGACCTCACTCGGACCGAGGTAACAATAGTATCGCCTCCTTTATCTTATTTAGAGATTGAGCAACAAATAGCCACATCAGTAGATCAAGTTGTTAGGGCTTCTCTAGCCAACCATTTAGATTCGGCAGTTAGCTCTCACGTAGAGGCGACACTTAGAAGGTTCGGCTTTGCCGAGGCCGTTCCTCCAGTTCCAATCGCTAGTGTACCCTCGTTAAATCGCATCTGTAGTAGAACCGATAGTAGTACTGGCAAGACCGTCATGTATCTGGCCGCAACATATACGGTTGAGACAAGCCACTACGTCCATAGCCAAATTAACCCTATTTACTGCACGCCACCTACGCCTGCGCCAGCCTTTCCCACGCTGCCTGCGCCCACATGTATATCCTGAGCTAGTACGTGAGGATGACCCCCGCAACTGACACGCTGACATACCACCACGTGTCATGCTCCCGCATGAGAGACACGCCCAGGCAGGAGGCTAAGACGACATTGAGGAGCCGATCGACGCGCTATTTAGGGAGTGCACCGGCTTCGTACCTAGGAGTCGGGCTAGGGTTTACCGGAAGTCGTACCCTGACCATTTCGACACTATACCATATCATCGCGTCTATAGAGTCCCTGAATTCACCATGTTTGACGGTGAGGGTAACAAAACCATGCTAGAGCATGTCAGGAAGTTCTTAGTGCAGTTTGGAGAAGCTAGTGGGTCGGACGCTTTAAAACTTATACTATTTTCTCTCTCATTATCTGGCACAACTTTCACTTAGTTTTCAGCGCTCCCGCCAAACTCTGTCCAAACATGGGCCGAATTGGAACAGAAGTTCCATAACTATTTTTATACGGGCGAAACAAAACTCAGGATTTCACAGTTGACATCGGTCAAACAGAAATCTAACAAGAGTGTCTCTGAGTATGTCAAGCACTTTAGAGATACTAGAAACCGATGTTTTAGTCTTAATATTTCAGAAGGGGATTTGGCGGATCTAGCTTTCAATGTGTTGCATTCTGAGATCAAAGAGAGGCTAGACAATCAAAACTTGTTAGAACTTAGCCAAGTCTTACAGCAGTAGGCTCTAGTCCAAGAAGGCCGAGTGAAAGATAAAAAGTTTATTAAAACATTCAACAAACCTAGGGTTGAAGTCCACATCATGGAACACTCCGACGAGGAAGAGTCGGAGGAAGAGGAAGATTCTGCTGACATGTATGTGGTCGAATGGGTTTGGAATGCTAAGAGCAAACCCATCACTTGTTCTTAGTTACTACCGTCTCCCACTAAGAGTCGGCCTAGCGAAGTCAAATACTTGTTTGATATAACTAAGTGCGATAAAATATTTGATTTCCTCTTGAAGAGCCAACTTCTCAGGTTGCCTAAGAGCCAAGTCATTCAACCGCCGATGAGCTAAAGAAACACCCCTACTGTAAGTGGCATGATTCACATTCTCATTATACTAATGACTGCAATGTTTTTCGTCGGTAGGTTCAATCGGCCATAGAAGAAGGACGATTGAAAATAGACCCCAGTCCAAAGATGAAGCAGGACAAAGACCCCTTTCCCTTGAACACCGTTGACCTCGAAGAGAAGAAAGTATTGATTCGACCAGAACAGTGCGATTCAACTAAGGGGAAAGTAGTCGGAGGGTCGATTCGGACCCCAGTGGCTGAGCCCTTCAAACAGCGGGTTCAGATCCCAATGGACGAACCCTCCCCACATTGAGTTCGGACCCCAGCAGCCGAACCTCCCTAAGGTTGATTTCGGACCCCAGTGGCCGAACCTTCCACACAGTGGGTTCGTACCCCAATGGCCGAACTCTCTGCATAATGAGATTGGCCCCCAATGGCCAAACCCTTCGCACGATGAACTCATACCCTAATGGCCGAACTTAGCTCTGCTCTGGGTGAACCCTCTAGTGGGACGCTTCGGCCCACAATGGCCAAACATACCTCCGGCCTGGCAGGACCCTTCGCTAATATGGTCCAAAGTACCTTTGACGTGGCTGAACCCCCTCCGGGCAATGGATTTGGCTCGCAGTGGGCGAAGCCGCTGGAGCCACCAATGCCTCCACCATACAATTGGGCAGGAACCCCATGGGCTCCAAACTACACCTCACCCCGGAGTACCCTTCATAGTGTAACATTGCCCCCTGTTTTCCCTCAGAGTATTATAATTGGCAGGGACAAACAGACACGGCAAAGGGAGACATCTTCCACAGGCTATCCATAGTACCTCCGAATTGACTCGCATAAGACGGAGCCAAGGGAGATTGATGCGAATAGGCAAAGGCGAGGGAGTCCGAAGCCATCACAATCAGAGTAGGGTCTTGGGAAGTCCCAATCCCAATGGCCCCTTCACCGAAGCACGAAGGAGGTAAGTCCCTTAGTTCGACCGAGGCCAGTACCGAAGCCCGGTCCGATCGGCCAAATGAGGTGGGTCTAGCCGACAGGGTCTGCATTGAAGTGCCTACCAAGTATAAAACACGCGAGGCCGACCTAGGTGGTACCCCTATGGCCAGAAGTCACATAAGCAAGGTGGTGGCACCTGGTACTAAGCCTCAACCATCTTGGGCACCTTCGGGCATGTCCAAATCACAAAAGGCGCCTACAATGTCTGCGATCATAGGAGATGCGTGAAAAGAAGGCCGAGGATGAGAGAGACGCCATCTTCAAAGAAATCAACCCTCGGCCAATTATAAAAAAGATATGGAAGCCTAAGCCGATGGATAAAAAGAACCTGTCTCCCATTCCAAAAGACGACGACGATGACATGCTCGACGATGACTACACGCCCGTCTCCGAGGGGCCCGTGCCTTAGGCGATGGACATCAATGTCGTCATGCTGCCCGCCGAGTTCGCTCTACCATGAGATGAGGCCGAGGTTGCTCAGTTGAACCTCGGCCCATGAGATGCTATTTTTGAGAAACCCAAGGATATGGCTCGCCACCTAAAGCCTCTCTACGTAAGGGGGTACATTGATGGGAAGCCGATCTCTAGAATGCTTGTCGACGGTGGCGCCACTATCAACTTGATGCCTTACTATCTCTTGAAGAAGCTTGGCAGGGGCAAGGAAGACTTGAAGAAAACAAACCTAATGATCAACGACTTCAACGGCGAGAGTTCCGAAGAAAAAGGCATGATCTCCTTAGAGTTGACAGTGGGTAACAAGACATTGCCGACAACATTCTTCGTCATTGACGTGCAAGGTAACTACAATGTGATGCTTGGGCATGACTAGATTCACGCAAATAGTTGTATTCCTTCTACATTGCACCAATGCCTAATACAATGGGACGACAATGCCGTAGAAGTCGTACCAGCGGACACTTTGGCCTAGGTAGCATTGGCCGATGTGTCCATCGACGCCATCCATGACAAAGTAGATTGCCAGTCAGGTAGAGACCTCTCAGATTACGACTTTGTTAGCGTGTTCGGGGGATGTTTTGTACCTGTGTCGATATACGCAATGGTAACATTCTCAGGGCTGAGTTTATTAGGCCATGCAGGTATGCTGAATGGGTCGCTAACATTTTTCCTGTAGAAAAGAAGGGGAGTGGCAAAATATGAGTTTGTATTGATTTCAGGGATCTGAACAAGGCCACTCCGAAGGATGAGTACCTCATGCTGATAGCCAACATGTTGATCAACGATGCTTTAGGACACAAGGTACTAAGTTTTCTTGATGGCAATGCTGGTTATAATCAAATTTTTATGGCCGAAGAGGACGTCTACAAGATCCTTTCGATGCCCTTGTTTTGTCGGCTTGTTTGAGTGGGTCATTATGACTTTTGTTTTAAAGAATACTTTCGCTACATATCAACATGCTATGAACTTGATCTTTCATGACTTGCTAGGTGTTAGGTAAGAAGTCTACATAGATGATATTGCAGTGAAATCGGACGCTATGGGAAACCACCTAGCTGATTTGAGAGTTGCTTTTGATAGGATGCGCCAATATGGCTTAAAAATGAATCCGCTCAAATGTGCATTTGGTGTGTCGGCAGGAAAGTTCTTAGGATTCATGATTCATCAAAGAGGTATTGAGATTGATCCTAAGAGGCTTGAAAAGATTAGAAACTTTGAAGCGCCGACATGCAAAAGAGATGTGCAATAGTTGCTAGGCAAGATGAATTATTTGCGTCGATTTATATCTAACTTGTCTAGAAAAATCAATGCTTTTGTCCCTATACTCCGGTTAAAGAATGAAGCCGAGTTCACTTGGGGGGCAAGTCAGCAAAGCGCCTTTGAAAAAATAAAAAAGTGTTGTCATCGCCACCCGTGGTGAGAGCGCCAAAGGCTAGAATTCTGTTTCGGCTATACATCACTGCAGAAGATAGCATAATAGGAGCTGTGCTAACTCAAGAGGTACAGGGGAAAGAGTACGTCATCACCTTTTTGAGCCACCGCCTGCTGGACGCCGAAACAAGGTACGTGTTTGTGGAACATTTGTGTTTATCACTTTATTATACATGTACCAAATTACGTCACTATCTTCTCCCTAGCACATGTATTGTTGCTTGCCAAACCGATGTCATAAAGTACATGTTGCAAAAGCTGATTCAAAGTGGAAGAATCAGAAAGTGGTCTTACGCTCTGATTGAATACACTTTGGCTTATGAACCTCTAAGAGCTATGAAAGTCTAAATTGTCGCTAATTTTATAGTTGATCATCACGTAGATGTCAATTGGGGTAATGATATTGCTCTAATTGAAGTAGTGCCATGGAAACTTTATTTTGATGGTTCAGCTTGTAAGAATGGCCAAGGTATCGGGGTAGTTCTCATACCACCTAGCGGCGTGCGCTTTGAAACCTCGGCCCATTTAGAATTTCCTTCAACCTATAACCAAGCTGAATATGAAGCATTATTGCTAGGACTTGAATTACTAGGATCCATAGGTGCTAAACATGTTCATGCACATGGTGATTCTCTGTTAGTAGTACAACATGTAGGTAAAAGTTCTTAATGTTTTAATGGCTTGCTAAATAGTTACTTGGATAAATGTTTAGACATAATCGCTATTGTTGGGGGGAAATACTTCATCCTCGGGACTTTATAAATCAACAGTAAAAGATAATTCACCAACATCGAAGTTCGCGTTCATCTCCGGAGATGATGAAGTTTCTAAGACGGAGGATACTTCGGCTTCATGATTCGAAGGCATCCTCCAAAGGCTCTGAAGCTACAGTGGAAAACAGCAAGACTGATAAGACGTCTGCCTTATCTACCTTCTCCGGATAGATTTTACTATTTTAACCCTATTCGGGGTACCAAATAGTTTCCAGTATGTCGGTTGTAACTGAGGGGTAAATAGGTCTTTTCCTTAGACTTTTTTCCTATAAATACCCCCCTTCTTACCCTGTAATAGGCATCGAATACTCAGCTATTCAATACACAATTTCAAACTACTTTGAGCTATTATCCTATTCAGAGGCTCGAAATAGTTCTCAACACAAATTCTCTGTTTGTTAGTTCTTAATCTTCGAGAACCTGTTAGCGTAATGTTTTATGCCAAAAGTTGGCGCCGTCCGTGGGGAACCTAGTTCTAAAAGCTAGTTCTCTGTCACTGACTGCACTTCGAAGAGCACTTGCGGATGGAGCTTCGGAGCCTCAGGATTTCGTGCACCCTTTGGTAAGGGGCTTCCTAGTGCAGCTCGAAGGCCTTTCCTCGCCTTCCAAAACCAAGTCTTCAGTCTTCGGGCCTCATCTTCATTAGCTATGCCTCCTAAGCAGAGCCTAGCCTTCGATCCTCCCCGAAGGTCCCCTCAGACCAACGGAGCAGGACCATCAGTTATCCCGGTAACCCCTGAAGGGGTCGCCGGACGTCGAGCACCCAGATGCCCCCGAGCCGCTCCCACGGTGCTCCAAACCGACTACACCAATTCCCGAGACCCGGAGCTCCCCTCCGAAGGAGATGAAGACCTTCCTGAAGACGAGGCTACACAAGTAGCGTGACTTCAGGAGGAAGTGGAAAGGTGGAGGCAAGAGGCTGCCGATCGACTCTGCTCTCAAGATTCCACTCACGCTCCAGAATGGCCTCAAGACAGTGGTGCTGGTGATCTTCTCGATGCTGTCCAAGTCCCGGAGAAAGCCGAGTATGCATCCTTTGACGACGAGTCTCCGTTGCATCCGGACCTGCAAAAGGTGCCCTTCAACCCCAGGTTTAAAGCCTCGAAGCTGCACAAATACTCTGGTGGGTCTGACCACGGAGAATTCTCTCGTTCGTATGCTTTGGCAATAGAAGCTAACGGAGGGGTGCGTAACACTATGGCAAAGTGCTTCCCCATCGCTCTGGAAGGTGTAGCTCTCCGATGGTTCTGGTCTCTAAAGCCAGGATCAATCAAGTCTTGGGAGCAGCTGAAGAGGAAGTTTGTAAGCAACTTCCAAGGTACATTTGTGGCCCCAAGGTCAACTGGGAGTCTGTTTCATGTGAAGCAGCAAGCGGGGGAGACACTTCGGGAATATTTCACATGCTTCACCAACACCAAGTCTCAGATCAAAGGCTTGTCTACCTTTTCGGTAGTTGATGCTGCGCGTGAAGGGGTGCTGAACCTAGATCTCCTCAGCAAGCTTCATCGGAAACCAGTGTCATCTATGGCACAACTAATGGCATACTTCGAACAGTATGCCAAGGCAGAGGAAGGCTGCCTCCGAAGAACTCCAGCACCTGCACCGGCCCTTCGAGAAGTGAAGACAGAGCCTAAATTAAAGTCCCAACCTCTCCACAAGCCCCCATTGACAATCGTTTCAATGATCATAGGCGGTGAAAGAAGCACTTCCGCTCAGAGGTGTTGAACATTGCACCCTCTGCCTCGAAGTCTCCTGTCAACTTTCAACAAGCGTAAGGCATCAAGGTTGGAGCTTCGAAACCCCAAGAAAGAATAACTGGCAGGCGCCAGAGCTTCTTCTGTTGTGTGCATGGCGAGAATAGAAGCCATGACACGAAGGATTGTAAGTCTGTATTAACCCTTCAGGGTGAATACCTTGGATGAAGTACAGGGTGAGGTACTTCGGATCGAGCCCCTCCAGCGTCACGTTCAGAGCCCGTGCACACCGTGGCCCGAGCCGACATCCCCATAGCACCAATGCAGCTCCCGGTGGCCAATATTATACCACCTCCGAAGCAGGAAGATCCCCAAGATCGCGGCAAGCGAGTGGTCCTGCCAATCTCCGGAGGGGGGACCCTCGGTAACATGTCGAAAAGCAGCGACGAGAATATGTCCGCGAAGTAGGACACATAGGGACCTCAAATTTTGCGGCAGGAATGCCCGAGTGGTCTCATGTACCTATTTCCTATACTGTCAATGATGTTGCGGGGGTGAAATTCCCTCATGCTAACCCCCTAGTCATCTCAGCTGATATAGCGGGACTCGAAGTTTGAAGGATCCTGGTAGACGGTGGGAGCTCTGCAGATATACTCATTATCTAGGCCTTCGACCAAATGTGCATTCCTCGGAGGCATTTACTTCCAGCGGCCCGCCCACTCCAAGGCTTCGTAGGTCCACCTCTCGATGCCCTCGGCCAGATAGGCCTTGAGGTTGCCTTCAGAGAGGAGCCCCTAGCCATGGTGGAAGAAGTGATCTTCGACGTCGTCGATGCCCCATATGCCTATAATGCGATTTTTGGACGGGGGATGTTGAACCAGTTCGGGACTATAGCACATCATAACTACTTATGTCTCAAGATGCCCATGCAAGGTGGAGTTATCACTATCTTAGGAGACCAAGCTGTAGCCCGAAGAATGGAGTATGGCCACGGTCAGCCATTGGACCCTCGGCAAGTGCACAATGTGTCGGAGCACAAAGAGGAGGCTTCAGAGTCTTTAAACTCCTTGTTGGTGTAAAAGATTACGCTAACATGTTTCGAGAAGTTAGAAACTAACAAACGAAGTGTTTCTGAAATAATCTATTTCGAGCCTCCGAGTGGATAATAACTCAAAACAGTTCGAAGAGGTGTCTTGAATAACCTGTCTTCCCTCCCATTATAGGGTAAAACGGGGGGTATTTATAGGCCCAAACATTAAGGAAAAGACCCTTTTATCCCTTTGTTACAACCGACATAGTGGAAACTATTCGGTACCCTTAATAGGGCTAAAATGGTAAAAGACTAGTCTAATGAGAAAGAAAATAAGTCTTCCATCCTAGCTGGCAGGAAGGCTCTCAGAAGAGTCCAAATTCGAAGATATACTCCGAACTAGAGTTCACCTCCATACTTCGAACTTGATCCAATGTATTCCCGGAGTTACATGTTGGAATCCTTTGATTCAATCACCCGCCTTTGTCCTGTTACAGCAATAACCCCGAAGATGGAATATTTTCCCCCAACAGTAGCCCCTCGAATACGCTTCTCCGCTAGATCTGTAATGTTAGGAGAGCAGTATATGCAAGAAAAATAATCATGCGCAGTGGTTAACAGATTTAATTCACCTCCGAAATACGTGAAGATGCAAAACTTCGAATCAACTTCTAAAAAAGTTACGTTCGAACTACCTTAGAATTAACTTGAAGAGCCCGAAAGCTTTTTTAGACTTAGAAGAAATAGTCGTTGGCTTTTTTCTTCTAACGGAAGTTACGCGATGCGTCAATTCCGCAAAAAGATAACGGTAAAGAATGCAAAACGGCATATACAAACGGTAAAAAATCGGGGCCTGGGCTATAAATAGAGGGCCCAGCTCCTTCTCGAGTACTCTTCTCACCGCTTTATTGCAAACAAACCCTAATCCCTATCTTCCTCCTTGAGCAACCAGAGCAAGTCCATGGAGAAGACCAGTTTCAAGGTCCCTAGGGCGGCTTCAGCCCTTGCTCGGCAACAGGCTGTAGCTGCATAGGCAGCAGCGGCTTCGTCGACAGCAACTTTGGCAACAGCAGTAGCAGCACCAATGGCGGCGCTAGGAAGGAATCTTCAATATGTTGGTCCTCACGATCGCCTTCCAGCGTCGTCAAAGTATCTAGACCAACCTTACCATTTGGGACCTTCAACATGCAAGAGGAAGTCGCTCGCAGCAGTGATTGAAGGAAAGATTAGTTTGGAGATTGTGGTTCGCAAACCTGGAAAAGAAGCTATTCCTTCGCCAAGGCCGGGAGAAGTGGTTGTCTTCGAAGCCTTTTTCAAAGCAGGATTAGGGCTTCCGGCTGTCGACTTCCTGGCTGAGGTCCTGGATTTATTCCATGTTACTCTCCCCCAACTCTCTCTGAACGTGATAGCACGTCTCTCCATCTTCAAATGGGCATTGCGGGCTGAAGGCTTCGAAGGAAGAGCAGAAATCTTCGCAGCCCTACACCGAGCTTCTTGCCAGCCCAAGACCTTCGTAAGCCCCAGAGGTGAGAAGATGGTGGTGGCCTTCGGGAGTATTAACTTCCGGCTCCGGGATGAGTACGCTCTTCGATTTCCAGCCAAGGCCATCAATGCCAGGTGGTATACGGAGTGGATCCTCCACTGGTTTTACGCCGAAGTTGGGGCAGGAAGCCACCTAGCTGGACCTCTACAAGACATAAACTTCCAGAGGGAAGCTCTTGTCCACCCGGATCTAGGCCAGCTCGAAGCTCGCCTTAGCCTACTTCAACGCATTAGCCACCGTCTGAGCATGCGGGATCTGGCAGAGGAGTTCATCGGACTTTAGATTCCCCCTCTGATGGCCAACTGGCCTATCACCTTCGAGGAAGATCGGGAGGGCGGCCTCCGAAAGATCTCTTCGAGCTCGAGCCCTGCAGGTAACTTCGAAAACAAAATGTTTCATATATACTTATCTGAAGAAATAGCTAATGCCAACTTATCTTTTAGCCTCTCTAGCTCCTATGACTTCAGAGAAAATTGTGCGAGCTTTGGAGAAAATTCTGGGAGTTCCGACTCCGGCCGAGAAAGAATGGAGGATTAAGTTAGTAGGTACTTGGGAGCGGTTCAACCGAGTATAGGGGTTACTCGAATTTGTTCCCCCTCCTCTTTTAGATTGGGTGCCTTCGGAGAAAGGACCTAAGAAAAGGAAGGCAGAAGTTGGAACTTCAGCCCCCATCAAGACTCCGTCAAAGAAGGTAGCCCGAAAACCAAGAGCTGTTGTGTCTCCAAGTCCGGTGGCTTCGGTCTCTGATTCCTCGGAGGACGAAGGTAGACTTCTCGTGGACCGAAATAACGAGGATGAAGCCCAAGTAGATGCAAGCACCGGCAATGCTGCAAGCGTACCGGAGGTTCCAAACAGCCTTGTGCAGGCTGGGACTTCGACTGTTCAATAAAACTTGCCGCGTGAAGGAGCCCCCATGAATGAAGGTGAAGTCGAAGTTGCTGTAGGATCAACTCCGATTCTGGATGAAGCAATGACTGCAGCTCCTGAAGAGGCTCCAACAGTCGAAGCTTCAGTCTTGAATTTTGTCTCCGATGAACATTTTGGGGTGGCCTTAGACCCTCCAAGCAGCCCAATGCTCACCCGTCGACCAGACTTCGGAGGTAAACTTTACATAATTTCTTTGCTTTTTTTCCCTGCAAAATTATACAGTGTATAATACCTTTGCCTCAACAGGGTCCGCTCCTACAAAAGAGGTTCGTCCCGAAGATACGACTCTAGGAACCTCAGCAACATCGGAGCCAATTCCAAAAATCGCCTAAATGGGACCTGGAAAAGGTAAAGGCAAAATGGACACCTTCCCTGCTCCGAGTTCAGGATTAACTCCGTCTGAATCAATAGACGGGGGTCAATCTACGGAAGGGGACCAATCTGCCGAAGTTCCTGAGGATACGGCCCAGCGCTCCGACCCCTCGCTGAATGAAGATGACCAAACGTCATTGTCTATGCTCCCTCTTCTAGCTCCTTTCTTGGAGCGAAGAACCGGACATTGGACTTTGCTCGAGCCTTTGGATCGAGCTAGCCGCGAAGTCAGAGGGATTGACTTGGTAGCCATCCTAAGCGAAGCTGAAGGTTCGGAGCTCAACGCCACCACGGAACGTGCAACGTACTAGGTAAGAAGTATCTGCAAAACAAAATTAATCTCACCTGCAAATAATTTCTCACCTTGTTTTTTCCTCTTTGCAGCAAATAGTCTTGGCCCGAGCTGCGTCTGTTTCAAACGAGCGCGGAAGCCTTCACCTTCGAGAGGAAAATACTGCTCTTCAGTGAAATCTTAACATCTCCGAAGGTCGGGTTTCACACTTATATAACATGGTTTCAGCAAAGTGAAGGGCCAGACAAAGCTTGGAAACTACGAATAAAAAGCTCGAAGCAGAAATAGAAAAGATGCGGGCCGAGCATGCTACGGCGGGGGCTGAACTTTTCAAGCTTCGGGAGGAAAAGGCCAAAGCTGCGGAGGAGGCTATCCACCTGCTTAACCAAAAAAATTCTTTAGCTACAGAGACAGCTAGGCTCTCCACTATGGTGGAAGAGTTGACTTCGGCGAAGGACGTTTTACTTGAAGATAAGCTGAAATCGGAGAAGGTAGCTATGGAGGTCATGAACCAACTCCTAGATGTTCTAGAGTACTTCGGTACTACTGGGACACTTCCTTCAAATGACAACGTCTCCTTGCTTCGGTGGTTAAAAATGATCCGAGGAGCTGCAAAGACGATGAAGATGGCAGGCATTCGGTACGGAGAAATCTCCGGACAAGTGGCTGCTCTCGGCGTACTTCGTTACTATGAGGATCTGGGAATATCGATAACTCCGAATGCAGGGGTAGCTCCCATTACCTTCGACAAAAGCCGGCTTTTTAACCCTTCCGAAGATGTGGCCGCTGCTTGGCAATCCTTCCAAGCTTCATGGAGAGCCGAAGGTCGTACTGCAATCAAGGCTTGGATTGATGAAGGACAACGCCAGAAGCAAGCTCGATCGCAAGCCTCGAGCAGCCAGCCTCCGCCAAACCCACATGTCTATATTTGCTTTAGGATCCTAACTATGTAAAGAATCGTGTTTTTCATACATTATGAATGAAAATTTGCTTATCGTGTTTTTAGGCTTCGCCTCATATGGATGATATCGAAGTGTTAAACATTAATGAAGAACTCCGCCTGCTATGGGCTACCTTCGATCTTTTAGAACTTCACAAGCGACCTCGATTTTTAGTTCCTCGAGATAGCTCCGGTGCAATTGCGCCCGAAGTATGTAAAGATATACTATCTTATATTAAAAAGGAAGAAAAGGAAGTTAACTTGGAAACTTCATCTTCTGAAGACATTGCGTGGTCCAGAGATGAAGGTATTGCCGAAGCTCAGGGGAAAAAACCCGAAGAACTTGGAAGCTGGGAAAGGAGCCCCGAATGACTCCGAACTTGGGCCGAGCTTCAACAAGAATAAAAAGATTTTAGAGCTTCGAAAGGAGGTAGAAGAGTTAAACGTAAAGTTGTTAGAACTCCCGGCTCTGGAGCTAGTCGTTTGAACCTTGGCAGTAGCTCTAGAGACCGAAGGGGTCTTCGATTCCATCTCGGTATAGACACCGATTTTTCATGATGTAATTATAATTTGGTCGGATAATAAATATTGATTTTTAAAATTGTCTCCCTACTTCCCAGCCCGTCTTTGGGCGTAAGCAACTTCGAATTATATTCAAAGATGGTCAGGCGCAAAGAAAAAACTTAGGAGTACAATTTTGGGGGCTCGGAGCCCCTCAGCAATTTAAAGATTGATTAAAATCTTATAAAGTGTCTTCGACTACTTGGAGTCTGAAAACTGGTAACTTAGTACCTTTTGCTTTGAAAGAAATCACTTTGGACAACTTTCCGGACACTTTAGTGTCCCAAACGATTGGTCACTTTGGACTCTTTTCACAGATATGCGAAGCTTATTAGCTCAAACTCGGTTTTGTTTTGGCCTCCTTCGGCTCTTTTTGCGAATGCTATCAAACCGGTGGTTTGGAATTCACAGTGGTCTCCTTGGACTCTTTTTTACGGATGCTTTCAAACCGAAGCTTGGAATCCGCATTATTTGGTCTCCTTGGACTCTTTTTACGGATGCTTTCAAACCGGTGGCTTGGAATCCGTTTTCTCAGTGACTTTCCCACCTTGTCGGAAGCTTCGGACCATTGGTCCTAAGTCCGAAATAGATGATTCAAATTAATGACACTTCCCTCCCAGTCAACTTCGCTATTCCAGTGCGTCCACTAGAAGTGGGAATTATTTGGGGGGTAGGCATTATCTGAACCATAAGCTTTATTGATTCGGAAGGCGTTTACAAATGATTACAAGGAGCCCCTATGCAAAATATCGCTTTAGGTGCTCCGCATGCCATTTATGCGCTAACTCTTCGCCTTCCAAATTAGCTAACTTAAAAGAACCAGGGTGCCCTGAGCGAACAATTAGGTATGGACCTTCCCACTTATTTCCTAATTTCCCTGGCGCTATAATACTTCGCAAAACGAGATGACCCGGCCTAAGTTCATTAATCTTGACCTTCAGGTCGAACCAAGTCTTCGTCTGCTGCTGATACTTTGACAAATTGGTGACAGCTCTAAGTCTTGTCTCTTCTGTTAAATCAAGCGAAGTTTGCCTTTCTGCTACAATTTCCGGTTCGTTGCTGCGAAGGGATCCTCCTTTAAGCTTTGTTGGCGTCATAGCTTCGTCTCCGAATAATAGTCTAAAAGGAGTGAAACCCGTAGACCTTGTCTGAGTTGTCCGAATGGACCATAGAATTTTCAGGAGCTCTTCGGTCCACCGTCCTTTTTCCAATCCCACTATTCTTCGATTCAGCCCTGACAAGATATTACCATTAGCTCTTTCAACAGCTCTGTTAGACTGAGGATGCCTTACTGCAGCAAAACATAATTGGATGCCTAGATCTTCACAGAACTTCCTGAAGGGTTCTGCATCGAATTGTGTTCCATTGTCAACTGTCAGCTGCCGAGGCACTCCGAACCGACATACGATATTTTTCCAGAAGAATTTTTGTACATTATTCGAAGTGATGGCTATTAGGGGCTCTGCTTCGACCCACTTTGAAAAGTACTCGATTGCTACCACCGCGAACTTCAAATTTCCTTTTGCTACTGGGAAGGGGCAAATAAGATCCATGCCCCATCTGGCCATGGGCCATACTAGAGCAATGACTTGAAGAGTTGTTGGTGGGCGATGACTTCTTCGTCCCATCCACTGACATCCTTGGCAAGTGCGGACTAAGCTCTCCACATCGGCTACTATTGTAGGCCAATAAAGCCCCTGGCGAAGTGTCTTTCCTGCCAAAGCTCGAAGGGCCAAATGGCTACCGCAGAGTCCTTCATGAATTTCTCAAAGAATTTCTTGACCTTCAGCTTGAGATATACAACGGAGCAGAGGGGAACATACTCCAGCCTTGTACAAAATACCGTTGATTATATGATAATTCCGAATTCTGAGTTTCAACCTCGAAAGTTGTGGCCCTTCGGACATATTTGCTTCTCCTTGCAACAATTCCATAATTGAAGTTCGCCAATCTGTACTTGGAATGCAAAGGACTTCCGCAGAAGGGATCTGTGGTACCGAAGGTGTACTGAGTTCTTCATAAAAAGTCTCTTCTGGAATGTCCATAGCTCCAGCTACAGCTTTTGCCAAGATATCAGCTTGCACATTTTCTGCTCTGGGTATACTCTGAATGGAAATCCCTTTAAATGCTGCTTCAATCTTACCGATCTCCTCTAAATATTTTGCAAGTTGTGGATGCCGAACTTGAAAGCTCTTGTCTACGTGCCCTGCTACAATTTGAGAATCTGTTTTAATAACAACCCTTGTAGCTCCTAAAGCACGTGCCTTCCGAAGTCCTAACAAAATTCCTTCATACTCCGCCGTATTATTGGTAGACTTAAAGTTGAGTCTTTCGGAGTACATTGCCTTTTGCCCTGAAGGCGAAATTATCACTGCTCCGATGCCTGCTCCAGATGCTTGGAAAGCTCCATCGGAGTAAATAGTCCAAATCCCTTCACTTGGCTTCTCCGTAGCCCATACTGCAGGGGGAGTCCATTCTGCCACGAAGTCCGCCAACACTTGTGACTTAATTGTTGTTCTTGCCACAAAGGATATGCCGAAGGGTGCCAACTCAACGGCCCACTTCCCAATTCTTCCTGTAGAATCCTTACTTCGGAGCATATCTCCCAAAGGATATGAAGTTGGTACAATTACATTATGTGCCAAGAAATAATGCCTTAACTTCCTCGAAGCCATTATCAGAGCATAAGTGAATTTCTCAAGCTCGGAATATCTTGTTTTAGCTCCAGACAATGCTTCAGGCACAAAATAAACTGGATTCTGTACCAACTTTCCGTTGAAATCAACCTCTCTAACAAGGACTGCACTGATAGCAGAGCCAGTAGCTGCAAGGTAGAGGAGTAGGGTTTCGTCCATAATAGGCACCGTGAGTGTAGCGAGGTTACTGAGATAATTATTAATATCTTCGAACCTCTTTTGACACTCCGGTGTCCATGCAAAATATTCGGACCCCTTCAATGCTTTGAAAATGGGCAAACTTCTCTCTGCAGACCTTGCCAAAAACTTGCTAAGTGCTGCAAGATGACCAGTCAGATTTTGCACTTGCTTTAAATTCTCCGGGGGAGCCATCCTTTGCAACACAGTTATTTGAGTGGGGCTAGCTTCGATCCCTCTGCTTGAAACTAGATACCCTAACAATTTTCCAGCCTGCGCCCCGAAGATACATTTTTCGGGGTTAAAACGGATCCCACATGCCCGAAGGCTATTGAATGTTTCTGCTAAGTCTAGGCTATGTTGGTGCTTTAAAGCACTCTTTATTACAATATCATCCATATAGGCCTCTACATTGCGACCTAATTAACCTCGAAAAAGTAGCCCCGACATTTCTTAAGCCGAAGGGCATTCTTACATAACAGAAGACTCCTGAAGGAGTTACAAAGCTTGTCTTGATTTCATCTTCGCGCTTTAGCCAGATTTCATGATAGCGGGAGTACGCGTCAAGGAAGCTTAATAACTTCGAACCGGCAGTAGAGTCAACCAATTGATCAATTCGGGGCATGGGGTAGGGGTCGCGGGGGCATGCTTTATTCAGAGATGTAAAATCAATACACATGCGCCACTTCCCGGAAGATTTCTTCCTAACAAAGACTGGGTTGGCTAACCACTCCGTATGAGCCACTTCTCTGATAATCCCAGCCTTCAGCAGCTTTTCCACTTCGTCTTTGGCAAGGATAGCTCTCTGTGTAGACAGCTTCCAGAGTCCTTGCCGAACAGGCCGAGCCATCGGGTTCACAAGTAAACTGTGTTCAATAATATCCCGACTGACTCCGGTGATGTCTTCATCAGACCAAGCAAAGACATCTAAATTCTCCTCAACTACTTTCTCTAACGAAGTAGCGACTTCTGGAGGCAAGTCTTTGCCAAATTGAAATGAATATTTCTTGCCATCTTTGACAATAACCTTCGTTGCCATCTCTCCTTCAGGGCTTGGCCTTGGGAAGGATTTCTTCGAGGATTCGCTAGGAGCAGAGAAATCCTCCGGGTTATCTTGCATGCTGTTCACCTATCTCGGGTCAAGAGGAGGGCCATGACCATACTCCGCTCTTCGCGCGGTGGCCTGATCTCTGAAAACAGTGAGCATTCCCGCCTGTGTGGGCATCTTCATACACATGTAATTATGTTGCGCCACAGCTCCGAATTGAATCAGCATGCCCCTTCCGAAGATGACATTGTATGCATATGGGGCATCCACAACATCGAAAATCACTTCCTCCATCCTGGCCAGTAGCCCCTCTCCAAAAGTAACTTCCAGGCCAATTTGGTCGAGGGCATCGATAGGGGGTCCTGCGAAGCCTTGCAAAGGACGGGCTGCTGGTAGAAGATGCTTCCTGGAGATGCAGAGTTGATCAAAAGCTTGGAAAAAGATAATATCTGCCGAACTCCCTCCGTCGATTAGCACTCTCCGAACATCAGTCCCTGCTATGTCAGCAGTGATGACGAGTGGGTCTGCATGTGGAAACTTTATACCAGCTGCATCATCTGCAGAAAAAGATATCGGCACATGGGACCATTCGGGCATAGCAGCTGTAGACGAAGAGGTTCCAATATGGCCCACTTCTCTAACATATTCTCTTCTCTGCCTCTTCGACATACTTCCGAGGGTCCCTCCTCCGGAGATGGGGAGGACTACTCTTTTCCCTCGATCTTGTCCATCTTCCTGCTTCGGAGGTGGCATAACGTTGACCACCAGAGGCCGTCTTGCAGGGTCGAAGTTCTCTATTCGTGCCACAGCCTGGACAGGCTCCGAACGCACTTTGGTCGGAACTCGGTCAGTAGTGCCTCGACCCGAAGTTCTTTCCAAATACTCTCCTCTTAAAGCAAGTATAGATTTGCACGCATCAGTCGCGTGACTCTGATTCTCACCATGGACACAGCAGAAAAAGGCCTGGGCTTTGTCAGCCGGTTTCCCTGGCGGCCTCCAGCCGCTGGTCTTGGTTCCTGAAGGCTGCGGATCCCTTGGGGAAAATTTATGCGGGGGTGCAATGTTCAAAACTTCTGAACGAGGATGCTTTTGCCCCGACGCCTGTCGTGCTGAGCTTCAAAGCTAGGCCCTTGCGGCTGTGTTGAAGTCTTCACTTCCAACTTAACTTCTTGCAGTATTGACGGAGTTGCAGCAGTTCTCCGAAGCCACCCCTCTTCCGACCTTGCGTATTCCTAGAAATAAGACATCAACTGAGCAACAGAAGATATCTTTTTCCTGTGATGTTTGTCGAGGAGGCCCGCATGAATAACTCCCTCTCGAGCTGTGTCAACTACAGAAGACGTAGTAAACCCTCAAATTTGCGACTTCATATGAGCGAAGCGCTCGAAATACTGTCTTAAAGTCTCTCCAGGGAGCTGCTTCACCTGGAAAAGGCTTCCTGTTGACATTGGGGGTACGAAGGTACCCTGAAAGTTGCTCACGAACTTCTTCCTCAACTCCCCCCATGATCTGATTGATCCTGGCTTCAGAGACCAGAACCACCATAGTGTCACTCCTTCAAGAGCTAGGGGAAAACATTTGGCCATAGTGTCCCGCACTCCCCCGCTGGCTTCAATTTCTAATGCATAAGAGTGGGCGAACTCTCTAGGATCTTCATCTCCGGAATATTTACAAAGCTTCAAAGTCTCAAACTTAGGGTCGAAGCGCACTTTCTGCAACTCAGGATGCAGTGGAGATTCGGTGTCAAAGGAAGCGTTCTCCAGGGCTTCGGGATAAGGAAGTTCGTTGTCTTCAGGCACTTTGGGGATGACTGGGGTGGCCTGAGAATGAAGCCTATCTGCGGCTTCTTGCCGCCACCTTGCTACTTCAGCTTGGAGATTGGCCATTTGAGCGGCCATATCACCAAGACCGTCTTCATCTCCTCCGGAAGGACCTTCCGTGATGGGGGAGTGGTCCCGATCTTCCGCTAGGTAAGGGATAAACTTGGGTTGGTGGAGAATCTCGACGTTGGCGATCCAAGGCTCCGGTCCGGCGGATCAAAACCTTGCAATCGTTACACCACTGTCTCCGTTGGTTATCAACCACGCAGAACGCGATTGACCTCGCCACGAAGGCTAATTCCTGCAAGCGAACCCAAGAACACAAGCAAGAACAGGAAGGATACAAATCGAATGCCAAATTACAGACAAACGAAGATAAGTTGAGGTTTCACAAACGCCAATGCGGCAGCCAATCGGTCCGGCGCAAGAGGCGGGATCTAAACACAACAGTGTAGATGCAACAAAGCAAAACCTAACCCTAGAGGTGGCTGGCGTGAGGATATATAGGGCGGCGGCCTGTGGAAGGGGAACAGACTTGGGTTGTGGGCTAGAAGACGTACAGACTCAGATTATGGCCAACACGGCCCAGTTCTGTCACGCAGTACTGTTTTAAATACACAGGTCGACTCGAGACTCCAAATGATGTGAAACCAACGGCAAAAGATCCGTCTTCTCCTCAGCTTTCCAAAAAGTCCAAGAACTCGCCAATCGGACTTCGTATGAGGAAGTTATGCCCATTTTGGTGCAGGATGGTCGATGTAGTCCGAACCAGCGAAATCTTGACTTCAAGCATCCGTGCGGCTCCATCTTCAACTCCAACTCTCCTATTCCATCTCCCATGTTCCTAAGCAACAAAATATCACTAGTATTCAGTAGCATCCCATCCAAACAAATATAATCAAAGTTGCTAAGGAACGAATTAACCTCATGGTTCAAGCGACGGGCACGGGCGCGTGTGATTGGTCCTTGTAGTTGAATTGTAGGTGGAGGCTCCATGTGTGTATCATGTGAAGTGATGTCCTCATCATCCTCCCCCTCTTGAATTGGAGTCGTCCTCGACTCAAGCTCATCATCATCTCCCAAATAGGGCTTTAAATCTGAAATGTTAAATGTGGGACTAACCCCAAAAGCTGCAGGCAACTCAAGCTTATATGCATTGTCATTTATCTTCTCAAGCACACGGAAAGGACCATCAGCACGGGGCATCAATTTAGACTTTCGTAAATCAGGAAAACGATCCTTGCGCAAGTGCAACCAAACAAGATCACCTGGTTCAAATGTTATCTCTTTTCTACCCTTACTACCATAAGCACGATATTTCTCATTCATTTTCTCTATGTTTGCTTTAGTAGTTTCATGCATCTTAAGTAATAATTCAGCACGTGTAGTAGCATCAAAATTCAAGTTTTCAGATGGTGGTAATGGCAGCAAATCAATAGGAGCACGCGGATTAAAGCCATAGACCACTTGAAATGGACTTACCTTAGTAGTGGAGTGTACTGACCTATTATATGCAAACTCAATATGAGGTAGACACTCTTTCCAGAGCTTCAAGTTGGTCTTCAAAACAGCCCTCAACATGGTGGACAATGTGCGGTTGACGACCTCCGTTTGTCCATCCGTTTGGGGGTGACAAGTAGTAGAAAACAGCAGCTTCGTCCCCAACTTATGCCACAACGTCCTCCAAAAATGACTTAAGAATTTGGCATCACGATCTGAAACGATGGTATTGGGAACTCCATGCAAGCGTACGACCTCTCTGAAAAACAAATCAGCAACATTTGTAGCATCGTCGCTCTTGTGACAAGGTATAAAATGCGCCATTTTAGAGAAACGATCTACCACCACAAAAATACTATCTCTCCCCCTCCTAGTTCTAGGTAATCCTAACACAAAATCCATAAAAATATCCTCCCAAGGTATACTAGGAACGGGCAGAGGCATATAAAGACCATGTGGGTTTAGACGGGACTTAGCTTTATTGCAAGTAGTGCATCGTGCCACATAGCGCTCAACATCTCGTCTCATCCTAGGCCAATAGAAATGTGTGGACAGCACATCTTCGGTTTTCTTGGATCCAAAATGACCCATCAAACCACCACCATGTGCTTCCTGCAATAACAACAAGCGAAGAGAGCTAGCCGGCACACATAACTTGTTAGCACGAAAAAGATATCCATTATTCAGCACATATTTGTTCCAAGCACGGACATCTGTACAATTTGCAAAAGCATCTTTGAAGTCCAAATCAGTAGCATACATGTCCTTCAATGTTTCTAAACCAAAGATCTTATAATCAAGTTGAGAAAGCAATGTATAACGTCTAGACAAAGCATCCGCAATCACATTATCTTTCCCTTTCTTATGCTTAATGATGTATGGAAAAGTTTCAATAAATTCTACCCATTTAGCATGTCGTTTATTCAGATTTGCTTGACTACGTATATGCTTCAATGCTTCATGATCCGAATGAATAATAAACTCCTTAGGCAAAAGGTAATGTTGCCAAGTTTCAAGCACACGCACTAAGGCATATAATTCCTTATCATAGGTAGAATAGTTCAACTGTGGGCCATGTAATTTCTCACTAAAATAGGCCACGGGTTTACCTCCTTGCAGCAGCACACCTCCTAATCCAAAACCACTAGCATCACATTCTAACTCAAAAGGCTTACCGAAGTCGGGTAACTGAAGTAGAGGTGCATGTGTAAGGCGATCTTTGAGTGTGGCAAAAGCTTGTTCATGTGCTGGCTCCCACGCAAAAGTAATTCCCTTCTTGGTCAACTCATGTAAAGGACCAGCTATGGTGCTGAAATCTTTCACAAAACGCCGGTAGAAACCTGCAAGACCAAGAAAACTACGTACCTGTGTGATAGTTTGGGGTTGCGGCTAGCTGTTGATTGCTTCGACCTTTGCCGCGTCGACCTCAATACCCTGTGAAGTGACAACATATCCAAGAAACACAACTCGATCCGTGCAAAACGTGCACTTCTCAAGGTTACCAAACATTCTAGCCTCACGGAGGACAATAAAAACAGCACGTAGGTGTTCAACATGTTCAGTGAGAGACTTGCTATAAACCAAGATATCATCAAAGTATACAACCACAAAGCGTCCTATAAAGTGCCGTAGGACTTCATTCATCAAGCGCATGAAGGTACTAGGTGCATTAGTAAGACCAAAAGGCATGACAAGCCACTCATATAATCCAAACTTTGTTTTAAAAGCAGTTTTCCATTCATCACCTAGTTTCATGCGAATTTGGTGGTAGCCACTACGGAGATCGATCTTAGAAAAGATAATGGCACCACTAAGCTCATCAAGCATGTCATCCAATCTAGGAATAGGGTGTCGATATCGAATGGTGATATTATTAATAGCACGACAATCAACACACATGCGCCAACTACCATCTTTCTTAGGTACCAAAAGAACGGGTACTGCACAAGGACTAAGGCTTTCACGGACGTACCCACGATCAAGAAGGTCCTGTACTTGGCGCTCAATTTCTTTTGTCTCCTCCGGATTGGTGCGGTACGCTGCACGATTAGGAAGAGACGCCCCCGGGACCAAATCAATTTGGTGCTCGATGCCGCGTATCGGTGGCAGCCCGGGTGGTATCTCAGTAGGAAAAACATCTTTAAACTCCTGCAAAAGGTCAGTGACTGCAACAGGAACAGAGCTAGGAATGTTCGCAAGTGAAAACAACATGTTTGTGCAAATCAAGCCATATAGCAAGGGGGTATCATCACAAATTTCAGCAAGGTCAGTTTTAGTTGCAAGCATGACACGCCCTTTCAGATTTATAACTTGTGATGAAGAAGGAGAAGCAATTTTATCTTTTTGTTGCCTCAAAAGCGTCTTAGCTACTTGCTGATTTTCAGAAGGTTGTTTGCTCTTCTGTGCATCCCTAGCATGTTTTTCTTGTTCAAATTTCACAATTTCAGCAGGAGTCATAGGAAGCAATGTAACTTTCTTTCCTTTATACAAAAATGTGTACTTATTGCTCCTACCATGGTGTGTAGCATCAATATCATATAACCAAGGTCTACCAAGTAATAGAGAACATGCTTGCATTGGTACTACATCAAAATCAGCACTTCCGAAGTATATACCAATGGAAAATTCGATGTGAACAGTTTGTGTTACCTTGACCTTACCGCTGTCGTTGAGCCATTGCACATGGTAAGGGTGTGGATGTGCACGTGTGGGAAGTTGAAGCTTAGTTACCACGTCGAGGCTCACCAAATTGTTGCAACTACCACTGTCGATGATGACACGCACGACGGTCTTTGACGCGGAAGAAGGTCTGAAATATATTGTTCTGTTGTGACTGGTCGTCCTGGTCCATGTGAGTGCTCAAGTCACGTGGTACAATAAGTGCTGCCATGTTAGAGAAAAGATAAAGCAACAAAGAATAATCCTTATGTAAAACAGCTAGGTGGGGTGGTGGATGTGTGGTGGAAGCAATTCGTCAAGCACCTTACCCACGCTTGCAAGTGTTCTTACCACGCCGTAGTGAGGTCACCGGCCTACAGGTGATGAACCAAGTGGAGGGTGGTGTACAATTGCAAGAAATGATCCTGTCCTGACCAAGAGAAATGTGTAGCTTGGAAGGCAAGTGAGTAGCAAGGATTAGCGATAATAATAACAGTTAAACCAAGTTCAATAAGTATTCCCTAGTACTCGTCAAAGTTGCTGACCGTAGTGCTCCCAAAGTGAAAGTTCAAGTAATAGAGGGAAACTATGTGCCCAAAAATCAAAGGAAGCAAAAACAGGTCAAAATCAGCTCTCTATAGATCGGACAAGGGATCGGACAAGAGATCGGACAAGTGATCGGACAAGGGTATGTGCAATTTTTTTTTCTTCTGCTGCTGTTCGGATCGGACAAGAGTTCGGACAAAGGTTCAGACAAGAGATCGGACAAGCAGCAAACAACCAAAGACTGCCTCAGATTGGACAAGAGTTCGGACAAGAGTTCGGACAAGAGATCGGACAAGCAACAAACAGCCAATGCCTCCCTCAGATCGGACAAGTGTTCGGACAGGAGTTCGGACAAGAGTTCGGACAAGCAAAATAACAGGACCGCTTCTCTTTTTTTTTATATTTTTTTTTCTCCTTTTTTTTCACTCTATTTTTTTTGAAACAAGGATGACCAGAGGAGTAACCACAAAAATTGGCACCTACAACTGAGGCAAGATGTGGCTCACAAAAATTCAAACAAGTTCGCTGTCCGGCGAGCAAAAACTTTGTCCAATTTTTTTCTTTATCTTCCCGATTTTTTTTGGCGATTTTGGTGAGGGCTAACCGACATTTGTCGGTTAGGGTACCCTCCAAATTGAGTCAGGAACACGCTCAAAAAATTTCAGATTTTTCTGCCAAACGAGCGAAAAGTTATGCCTGTTTTACTGAAGGGGGGTCACAAAGAGTAGATGTGGAAAACAAAGAAAGGTTGCGGAAGGGGGGTTTTTCGGTGGGGAATTTTTTTCTGAGACACAAGAACAACTACTACTCAAACGACACAGAGGGATGACTAAACCAGCAACAAGACTCGACCAAGAACACGAACTCAACAAAGTTCAAACTGAAATTAAAATCGCAAGGCACAAAGGGGTTCTCGGTGGGGAATTTTTTTTTGGTGCGGTTTTCTGGACTCTGGGTAAAACAAAAGCAGACCGAGATTACCTAACGGGAAATCTGAGCTCTGATACCAGCTGATGGGGGAGTGGTCCCGATCTTCCGCTAGGTAAGGGATAAACTTGGGTTGGTGGAGAATCTCGACGTTGGCGATCCAAGGCTCCGGTCCGGCGGATCAAAACCTTGCAATCGTTACACCACTGTCTCCGTTGGTTATCAACCACGCAGAACGCGATTGACCTCGCCACGAAGGCTAATTCCTGCAAGCGAACCCAAAAACACAAGCAAGAACAGGAAGGATACAAATCGAATGCCAAATCACAGACAAACGAAGATAAGTTGAGGTTTCACAAACGCCAATGCGGCAGCCAATTGGTCCGGCGCAAGAGGCGGGATCTAAACACAACAGTGTAGATGCAACAAAGCAAAACCTAACCCTAGAGGTGGCTGGCGTGAGGATATATAGGGCGGCGGCCTGTGGAAGGGGAACAGACTTGGGCTGTGGGCTAGAAGACGTACAGACTCAGATTATGGCCAACACGGCCCAGTTCTGTCACGCAGTACTGTTTTAAATACACAGGTCGACTCGAGACTCCAAATGATGTGAAACCAACGGCAAAAGATCCGTCTTCTCCTCAGCTTTCCAAAAAGTCCAAGAACTCGCCAATCGGACTTCGTATGAGGAAGTTATGCCCATTTTGGTGCAGGATGGTCGATGTAGTCCGAACCAGCGAAATCTTGACTTCAAGCATCCGTGCGGCTCCGTCTTCAACTCCAACTCTCCTATTCCATCTCCCATGTTCCTAAGCAACAAAATATCACTAGTATTCAGTAGCATCCCATCCAAACAAATATAATCAAAGTTGCTAAGGAACGAATTAACCTCATGGTTCAAGCGACGGGCACGGGCGCGTGTGATTGGTCCTTGTAGTTGAATTGTAGGTGGAGGCTCCATGTGTGTATCATGTGAAGTGATGTCCTCATCATTCCGGGTCTTGAGAACTGTACGCATCAGTTCGAAGTGGAACTTTAGGTGGAAGAGGGACTCCGGTTGGCCGAAGTATAGATGGAATTGGGGAAGGAACTCCGTATGCTCGAGGAAGGGAAATCCCTTCCGGAGTTTGAGGTGGAGGAAACGTCAAAGGTCCTCCGACCTCAACTGTGTTTGAAGATCTTGCTCCGGAGGTCCGAGGGGACCTCCGAGTAGGACTACCACCTGCACTCCGCTTGGGAGGCATGGTTTGATAACTTGGTAGAGAATGAAGTTTTTTGGACTAGCTTCCCCATGGACGGCGCCAACTGTTGGCGTAAAAGATTACGCTAACAGGTTTCGAGAAGTTAGAAACTAACAAACGAAGTGTTTGTGAAATAATCTATTTCGAGCCTCCGAGTGGATAATAACTCAAAACAGTTCGAAGAGGTGTCTTGAATAACCTGTCTTCCCTCCCATTACAGGGTAAAACGGGGGGTATTTATAGGACCAAACATTAAGGAAAAGACCCGTTTATCCCTTTGTTACAACCGACATAGTGGAAACTATTCGGTGCCCTTAATAGGGCTAAAATGGTAAAAGACTAGTCTAATGAGAAAGAAAATAAGTCTTCCATCCTAGCTGGCAGGAAGGCTCTCAGAAGAGTCAAAATTCGAAGATATACTCCGAACTAGAGTTCACCTCCATACTTCGAACTTGATCCAATGTATTCCCGGAGTTACATGTTGGAATCCTTTGATTCAATCACCCGCCTTTGTACTGTTACAGCAATAACCCTAAAGATGGAATATTTCCCCCCAACACTCCTCGAAGGGCCTTTCCCTAAAGCCAAGCGCAGAAGGTGATGCCGTCACGAAGATAATCTTGAAAGATGGCAAGGAGTACCCAATACAGTTCGGTAAGGGGCTACCTTCAGAGATAGCTACTTCACTGGAGGAAGTAGTCAAGCAAAATTTGGACATCTTTGCCTGGACCGACGAAGACATCATCAGGGTTGACCGGAGTATCATCGAGCATAGTTTGCTTGTCACCCCGAAGGCTAGGTCAGTGCGCCAGGGGCTCCATAAGTTATCAGTGGAGAGGGCATACCTCACCAAGGTAGAAGTGGAAAAATTGCTAAGGGTTGGCATCATCAGGGAAGTAGCCCACATGGAGTGGCTGACTAACCCTGTTTTTGTCAGGAAGAAGGGCTCCGGCAAGTGGTGCATGTGCATTGATTCCACATCATTAAATAAAGCATGCCCGCGAGACCCCTACCCTATGCCTCGAATAGACTAGCTGGTGGATTCTACGGCTAGCTCCAAATTATTGAGCTTCCTGGATGCATATTTCGGTTATCATCAGGTCTGGCTAAAGCGTGAAGACGAGTTTTATAACTCCCTCCGGAGTGTTTTGTTATGTTCGGATGCCTTTTGGCTTGTGGAATGCCAGAGCCACCTTCTCACGTTTAATAGCTAAGGCTTGAGGTCATCAAATAGGCCGAAATGTCAAAGCCTATATGGATGACATTGTAATAAAGAGTGTTGTAAAGCACCATCATAGCCTAGACTTAGCTCAAACATTTGAGAGCCTCCTAACATGTGGAGTTCACCTCAACCCTAAAAAATGTATATTCGGGGCGCAAGCAGGAAAACTGCTAGGGTACTTAGTTTCGAGTAGGGGAATCGAAGCTAGCCCAACGCAGATAAGCGCATTGCAAAGAATGGCTCCACCAGAAAATTTGAAGCAGGTCAAGAAGCTAACAGGACGACTCACAGCTCTCAGCAGATTCCTGGCCAGATCAGCCCAGCGAAGCCTTCCAATTTTTAAAGCTCTAATGGGGTCCGAAAGTTTCAAGTAGACGCTGGAGTGCCAGAAGAGCTTCGATGATATTAAAGAATACCTCGGAAGCCTGTCAACACTTACTGTGCCCCTCCCAAAAGAAACTCTCCTTCTTTATCTTGTAGCAACGGGCTCCGCAGTAAGTGCAGTATTGGTCAGAGAAGTTGAGCTTAAAGGAAAACTAGTGCAAAACCTAGTTTATTTCGTCTCAGAAGCTTTGTCCAGAGCAAAGACAAGATACTCCGAGCTCGAAAAATTTGCTTATGCTTTAGTAATGTCCTCGCGAAAGGTAAGGTATTACTTTCTAGCAGATAATCTAATCGTTCCTACCTCGTATCCCCTTGGTGATATGCTTTAGAGCAAAGATTCTACGGGTAGGATCGAAAAATGGGCTGTCGAGCTAGCCCCCTTTGGTATTTCCTTCACGGCAAGAACATCTATCAAATCTCAGATCATAGCTGACTTCATGGCAGACTGGACTCCATCTGCAGTCTAGGCTCCGGAAGAAACCTTCGAAGGTCTGTGGAAAATTTTTTCTGACAAAGCCTATCAGGCGTCTGGTGGCGGAGCTGGAGCTGTGATAATATCGCCGTCAGGACAGAAGGCCATGTATTCTGCGAGGCTCAACTTTAAGACCACCAATAATATCAGAGAATACGAAGGAATCCTACTAGGCCTCCGAAAGACAAAGGCACTTGGAGCAGCAAGGATTATAATTAAAATAGATTCCCAAGTCATCGCAGGGCATGATGACAAAAGCTTTCAAGCCAGGAACCCGCATCTTGCAAAATATTTAGAAGAAATCCGTAAGACAGAAGCAATGCTAAAGGATTTTCTGTTTGGAGTATCCCTCGAGCAAAAAATAAACTTGCAGACATCCTAGCGAAGGCTGCAGCCGGAGCATTGGACGTCCCAGAGGGTGCTTTCTATGAAGAACTTATCAAGCCTACGATAAATCAATTACCCTCCGCGGAAGTCCTTTGCATCCCAGCTGCAGATTGGCGGACTCTGATAATGGATGTCTTGCAAAACAACGCAGTCTTGTCAGAAGGTCTGGATTTCTGAAGGTTGCAAGCAAGGGCTCAAAATTAAGATCTTGTCAATGGGATATTATACAAAGCCGGAGTGTGTTCTCCCTTACTACGGTGCATCTCACAACCTGAAGGCCAAGATATACTTTGGGACATTCACGAAGGTTTATGTGGAAGCCACCTGGCCCCCAGTGCTCTCGTAGGAAAGACATTTCGGCAGGGGCTCTATTGGCCAACAATTGTGAGAGATGCGAAAGACCTAGTTCGAACCTGTCAAGAATGCCAATGGATGGGAAGATGGAGCCACCGTACACCAACACCACTACAAGTTATCGCCCCGGTATGGCCAATGGCACGATGGGGAATGGATCTCATTGGCCCTTTTCCAATGGAAAAAGGCAGCTTGAAGTTTGCAGTGGTAGCAATCGAATATTTTTCTAAATGGGTCGAAGATGAACCCCTAACTGCTATCACTTCAAGAAATGTGCAAAAATTCTTTTGGCAGAATATCATTTGTAGGTTCGAAGTGCCTAGGGAGTTAACTATTGATAACCGCACCCAATTTAACGCGTAGCCCTTTAAAGAGTTTTGCGAAGGCCTGGGCATCAAGTTATGCTTCGTAGATATTCGCCACCCCCAATCCAACGGAGCCGTTGAGCGGGCAAATGGAAATATTCTCTCTGGTTTGAATCGTAGGATTGTTGGGTTAGCTAAGGGGCTGTGGACCGAAGAGCTCCCTAAGATTTTATGGTCCATTCGGACCACTCAAGCTAGGTCCACGGGCTTCACCCCATTTAGGCTATTATTCAGAGACCAGGCCATGACTCCTACGGAGCTTAAAGGTGGATCCCTTCACCTAACAGAGTCTAGGAATGACGATGAAAGAAACACTTCGCTGGATTTGTCAAAAGAGGCAAGCCTTCGAGCTGTCGCCAATCTGATGAAGTACCAAGATCAAACGAAGGCATGGTATGAATTGAAGATAAAAGTGAATGAGCTTAGACCAGGTCATTTGGTGCTGCGAAGTGTAATAGCTGTGGGGAAGCTAGGAAACAAATGGGAAGGACCATATATTATCCTACGCTCAAGGCGCCCTGGGTCGTTTAAGTTAGCTAATTTAGAAGGGGAAGAGTTGAAGCATGCATGGCATGCAGAGCAACTTAAATATTATTACGCTTAGGGGATCCTTGTAATCAATTGTAAAAGTACCTTTCTAAGTTAAATAAAGATGGAGGTTCGAATTATGCTTACTCTTCAAATATTCCTTACCCCTGGTGGACGCATCAAGGGAACAGAGATGCTTGCGGAGTTAAGCATATTTCATTAGAACCCAGCAAACGGCCTTTGAACCATCGGTTCAAGGATTCCGTAAAAGAGCCAAAGGTGGCTAAAGCCTACGGATTCCAGGCTTCGACTTGTTAGGATCTGTAGAAGAGTCTAAGGACTTTAAAAGAATAGATTTCTGCCCTCCGGGTTCGAAGCATCTGTAAAAGAGCCATAGTTGGCCAAAGCCTACAGTTCAGGCTGGTGTGCTGTCTAAAAGTTGTAACCCTCCCCCTTAGGCTAGGACCCCCTTTTATAGGCCAACCTAGGAGAGAAATTACAAAAGTACCATAAGTTTTTCCAGAATTACCAAAAGACCATGGTGTATTTTCAATAGAACACATTCTGAAAAATACCCAAATGTTGACTCTAATTTATTACAAATTGACGCTATACTTTTAATATAATTTTAGAATTTTGATAATTTTGAAAAATACTAAAAGTTTACACTTAATCTAAATTACTGAACGAAAATAAAATCCTAATTATTGGAATTTAAAAAATTTAGCGATGAGATGGTTGTCAGCAAAAACCGACAAAGCCTCTCAGATCATCGACGATCGTCGTCGGTCCGTGAACTCGACTGCCAGCAAGTCTCTCCTACTCTTGATCACTCGAGATGCCTTGTCACTTGTACTGGCTTCCCTTTCGCTGACTCGAACGACACCTCGTCTCGATCAACAGTTATCCATGTCTTGCTTCGTCTCCATACGTACATCTGAGGTCACTTTCAACTCCGACTAGCATCCTCGACCATCTAGCATTAGACTCCTTGTATAACCTTGATCACTTGACATCGATAGTTGACAAGTATCTCAACCCTACACACATGAGACAAGCACATACACACACACACCCCTCTCCATGCAACCTATACATAACATCCAACAATAACCATAGCCAACTTCATCATTCACTCATCACAAACTAGAACCACATTGAAAATCTCACTTTGTTTCTCACTAGCAGAGGGGTTCGAGACACGATGGCCAAGTGTTTCCCCCTTGCGCTCGAAGGGTTAGCTCTTCATTGGTTCTAGTCTTTAAAACAAGGATCAATTAAGTCCTGGGAGCAGTAGAGGAAAAAATTCGTGAGCAATGTTCAAGGGACGTTCGTGCCCCAGATGTCTACATGGAGTCTTTTTCAGGTGAAGCAGCAGCCCGGAGAAACACTGCGGCAATTCTTCAAGCACTTCGCTCATACGAAGTCTCATATTAAGGGCTATCTGCATCATCTGTTGTTGATGCAGCACGTGAAGGTGTCACAAATGCCGGCCCCCTCGACAAGCTTCACTGAAAGCATATTTCCTCAGTAGCGCAATTAATGGCCTACTTCGAGCAATATGCTAAGTCAGAAGAAGGATGGCTTCGGAGGATTGCTTCTTCTTCATCAACCGTCCTCCAAGAAGTCAAACTTGAGCTGAAGACCTCAAGTCCACCACAAGTGTTCTCATTCAACAATAATTAGCATGACGGACGAAGAGGACAAAAGCATCCTCGCTCTGAGGTTATAAATATTGCCCCTTCTAGTTTGAAATTGCATGTTAATTATTCATAGGCTCAAGGAAACAAGGTGAGTGGCTCAAGGCCACCAGGGAAGCCGGCTGGTCGAGACTAGACCTTCTTCTGCTGTGTGCATGGCGAAAACCAAAGCCATACCACTAACGCATGGAAGTCCATATTAGCTCTACGGACCGAATATCTCGATAAGAGCTCTAGTCGAGGAACTACTGACCGAGCCCCTCCTGCGACATATCCAGAGCCGGTGCAGGCTGTCGGACACGTGGACAGTTTCGAAGCCCAAAGACAACCTTCGGTGGCCAGTGTTATGCCGCCTCCGAAGCAAGAAGATAACCAAGACCGGGGGAAATGTGTTGTCCTACCCATCTACGGAGGAGGGACCCTAAGCGGCATGTCGAAGCGTCAGTGGAGGGAATATGTACGCGAAGTAGGACACATTGGGACCTCTTCGTTAGAGCCTAAAATGCCCGAGTGGTCTCATGTTCCTATGTCGTTCTCCATAGATGATGCAGATGGAATTAAATTCCCCCATGCGGACCCTCTTGTTATTGCAACTGACATTGTAGGAATAGTGGTCCGGTGAGTGTTGGTTGATGGTGGAAGTTCCGCGAACATCATCTTCATCCAGGCCTTTGATCAATTGTGCATACCACGGAAGCCTTTACTTCCAGCAGCTCGTTGACTTCAAGGCTTCGCAAGCCCTCCTCTCGAAGTCCTCAGCCAAATAGTTCTCGAGGTTGCCTTCGGAGAGGGGCACCTGGCCAGTTCCGAGGAAGTGATTTTTGATGATATCTGGAGTACGCATCGAGGAAGCTTAAAAGTTCAGAGCAGCTATAGAGTCGACGAGTTGATCAATGCGGTGCATGGGGCAGGGGTCACACGGGCATGCTTTATTAAAAGATGTGAAGTCAATGAACATGCACCACTTGTCGGAGGCCTTTTTCTTGACAAAGACGGGGTTAGCTAACCACTCCATGTGGGCCACCTCCCTAATGATCTCAGCCTTTAATAACTTTTCAACCTCCGCTTTGGCAAGATCTGCTCTTTCTATTGACAACTTGCGGAGCCCCTGGCAAATAGGTCAAACCCTTGGGTTAACGAGCAGGCTGTGCTCGATAATGCTTCGGTCGACTCTGGGAATATCTTCATCTGACAAGGCAAAGACATCTAGATTGTCTTTAACTACTTCTTCCAGCGAAGTGGCAATTTCTAGAGGCAATTCCTTGCCAAACTAGATGGGATAGTTTTGTCGTCCTTGACAATAATCTTCGTTATGACTTCACCTTCGGGGCTTGGCTTGAGGGAGGAGATCTTCGAGGGGTCCCTTGATGCAGAAGTATCCTCTGAATGATCATGCACATTATTTACCTGCCTAGAATCAAGAGGTGGGCCATGGCCGTACTCCGCCCTCCGCGCTACAGCTTGGTCACCGAAGACCGCAAGTACTCCTCCTTGCGTAGGCATTTTTAGGCATAAATAATTGTGATGTGCTACAACTCTAAATTGGTTTAGCATTCCCCGTCCAAATATAACATTATAAGCATAAGGGGCGTCGATGACATCAAAAATCACTTCCTCGGATCTGGCCAGGTGCCCTTCTCCAAAGGCAACCTCGAGAACTATTTGACTGAGGACTTCGAGAGGAGGGCCTGCGAAGCCTTGAAGTGGATGATCTGCTGGAAGTAAAGGCTTCCGTGGTATGCACAATTGATCGAAGGCCTGGACGAAGATGATGTTCAAGGAACTTCCACCATCAACCAACACTCGCTGGACCACTATTCCTATAAATGTCAGCTGCAATAACAAGAGGGTCCGCATGGGGGAATTTAATTCCATCTGCATCATCTACGGAGAATGATATAGGAACATGAGACGACTCAGGCATTTTAGGCACTGACAAAGAGGTCCCAATGTGTCCTACTTCGCGTACATATTCCCTTCGCTGATGCTTCGACAAGCCGCTTAGGGTCCCTCCTCCATAGATGGGAAGGACTACACGTTTCCCCGGTCTTGGTTATCTTCTTGCTTCGGAGGTGGCATAACACTGGCCACCGAAGGTTGTCTTTGGGCTTCGAAACTGTCCACGTGCAGGACAGCCTGCACCGGCTCTGAACATGTCACGGGAGGGGCTCGGTCAGTAGTGCCTCGACCAGAGCTCTTCTTGAGATATTCGATCCGTAGAGCTAATATGGACTTCCATGCGTTAGTGGTATGGCTTTGGTTTTTGCCATGCACACAACAGAAGAAGGTCTAGCCTCGACCAGCCGGCTTCTTGATGAGGACATCACTTCACATGATACACACATGGAGCCTCCACCTACAATTCAGTTACTAGGACGAATCACACGCGCCCGTGCCCGTCGCTTGAACCATGAGGTTAATTCTTTCCTTAGCAACTATGTCAATATTTGTTTGGACGGGATGCTACTGAATACTAGTGATATTTTGTTTCTTAGGAACATGGGAGATGGAATAGAAGAGTTGGAGCTGAAGACGGAGTCGCACGGATGTTTTGAAGTCAAGATTTCGCTGGTTCGGACTACATCAACCACCCTGCACCAAAATGGGCATAACTTCCTCATACGAAGTCCGATTGGCGCGTTCTTTGACTTTTTGGAAAGCCGAGGAGAAGACGGATCGTTTGCCATTGGTTTCACCTCATTTGGAGTCTCGAGTCGTTCTGTGTGATTTAAACAGTCCTGCGTGACAGAACTGAGCCATGTTGGCCCATAGTCTGAGTCTGTACGTCTTCTAGCCCACAGCCCGTGTCTGTTCGCCTTCCACAGGCTGCCGCATTGGCGTTTGTGAAACCTCACCTTATCATCGTTTGTCTGTGATTTGGCATTCGACTTGTATCCTTCCTGTTCTTGCTTGTGTTCTTGGGTTCGCTTGCAGGAATTAGCCTTCGTGGCGAGGTCAATCGCGTTCTGCGTGGTTGATAACCAACGGAGACAGTGGTGTAACGATTGCAAGGTTTTGATCCGCCGGACCGGAGACTTGGATCGCCAACGTCGAGATTCTCCACCAACCCAAGTTTATCCTTTACCTAACGGAAGATCGGGACCAGTCCCCCATCAGTTGGTATTAGAGCTCAGATTTCCCGTTAGGTAATCTCGATCTGCTTTTGTTTTTACCTAGAGTCCAGAAAACCGCACCAAAAAAAATTCCCCACCGAGAACTCCTTTGTGCCTTGCGATTTTAATTTCAGTTTTTAACCTTGTTGAGTTCGTGTTCTTGGTCGAGTCTTGTTGCTGGTTTAGTAATCCCTTTGTGTCGTTTGAGTAGTAGTTGTTCTTGTGTCTCAAAAATTTCCCCACCCGAAACCCCCCCCCGCCACAACCCTTTTTGTTTTCCACATCTAGTCCTTGTGACCCCCCTTCGGTAAAACAGGCATAACTTTTCGCTCGTTTGGCAGAAAAATCTGAAATGTTTTGAGCGTGTTCTTGACCTAATTTGGGTGGGTACCCTAACCGGCTATGCCGGTTAGCCCTCACCAAAATCACCAAAAAAAATCAGGAAGATAAAGAAAAAAATTGGTCAAAGTTTTTGCTCGCCGGACAGCGAACTTGTTTGAATTTTTGTGAGCCACATCCCACCTCAGTTGTAGGTGCCAATTTTTGTGGTTGCATCTCTGGTCATCCTTGTTCAAAAAAAATAGAGTGAAAAAAAAGAGAAAAAAAAATATAAAAAAAAAGAGAAGCGGTCCTGTTAGTTGCTTGTCCGAACTCTTGTCCGAACTCTTGTCCGATCTCTTGTCCGATCAGTGGCAGACAGTGGCAGTTTCTGCTTGTCCAATCCCTTGTCCGATCTCTTGTCCGATCTCTTGTCCGATCTGTAGAGAGCTGAATTTGGCCTGTGTTGCTTCCATTTGAGTTTTGGGCACATAGTTTCCCTCTTTTGCTTGAACTCTCACTTTGGGAGCACTAAGGTCAGCAACTTTGACGAGTACTAGGGAATACTTATTGAACTTGGTTTTACTGTTATTATTATCGCTAATCCTTGCTACTCACTTTGCCTTCCAAGCTACACCTTTCTCTTGGTCATGACAGGTTCATTCCTTGCAATTGCCACCACCCTCCACTTGGTTCATCACCTGTAGGCCGGTTACCTCACTGCGGCGTGGTAAGAACACTTGCAAGCGTGGGTAAGGTGCTTGACGGATTGCTTCCACCACACATCCACCACCCCACCTAGTTGTTTACATAAGGATTATTCTTTGTTGTTTTGTCTTTTCACTAACATGGCAGCACTTATTGTACAACGTGACTTGAGCACTCACATGGACCAGGGCGACCAGGCACAACGGAACAATATATTTCAGACCTTCTTCCTCGTCAATAACCGTCATGCACGTGTCATCATCGACAGCGGTAGTTGCAACAATTTGGTGAGCCTCGACGTGGTAACTAAGCTTCAACTTCCCACACGTGCACATCCACAACCTTACCACGTGCAATGGTTCAACAATAGCGGTAAGGTCATGGTAACACAAACTGCTCACATCGAATTTTCCATTGGTACATACTTCGGAGTTGCTGAATTTGATGTAGTACCAATGCAAGCATGTTCTCTATTACTTGGTAGACCTTGGGTATATGATACTGATGCTACACACCATGGTAGGAGCAATAAGTACACATTTATGTATAAAGGAAAGAAAGTTACATTGCTTCCTATGACTCCTGCTGAAATTGTGAAATTTGAACAAGAAAAATGTGCTAGGGACGCACAAAAGAGCAAACAACTTTCTGAAAATCAGCAAGTACCTAAAACACTTTCGAGGCAACAAAAAGACAAAGTTTTTTCTCCTTCCTCATCACAAGTTAATAATCTGAAAGGATGTGTCATGCATGCAACTAAAACTAACCTTGCAGTACGTAGTTTTCTTGGTCTTGCAGGTTTCTACCGGCGTTTTGTGAAAGATTTCAGCACCATAGCCGGTCCTTTACCTGAGTTGACCAAGAAGGGAGTTACTTCTACTTGGGAGCCAGCACAAGAACAAGCTCTTGCCACACTCAAGGATCGCCTTACACGTGCACCTCTACTTCAGCTACCCGATTTTAGTAAGCCTTTTGAGTTAGAATGTGATGCTAGTGATTTTGGAATAGGAGATGTGCTGCAACAAGGAGGTAAACTCGTGACCTATTCTAGTGAGAAATTGCATGGTCCACAATTGAATTATTTTACCTATGATAAGGAATTATATGCCTTAGTGCGTGTGCTTGAAACTTGGCAACATTACCTTTTGCCTAAGGAGTTTATTATACATTCTGATCATGAAGCACTAAAATATTTGAGAGGACAAGCTAAACTGAACCGTAGACATGTTAAATGGGTTGAATTTATTGAACCTTTCCCATACATTGTGAAATACAAGAATGGCAAAGAAAATGTGGTTGCTGATGCATTGTCTCGCAGGGTTGTTCTTTTATCTCAACTTGATAATAACGTTCCAGATTTGGAAAGTTTGAAATATTTGTATGTTGTAGATAAAGAATTCGCTGAACCATACACTAAATGTTATGATGGGAAAGGCTGGAAAAAATTTCATGTTTATGACGGGTTCTTGTTCCATGCTAACAAGCTATGTGTTCCAGATTCGTCCGTACGTTTGCTGTTGTTGCAGGAATCACATGGCGGTGGATTAATGGAACATTTTGGGAGAGAAAAGACTTTGGCCCTGATGTCCAATAATTTTTATTGGCTAAAGATGCGGAGAGATGTTGAACGATTTGTGCAGCGTTGTGCCACATACCATAAAGCTAAGTCCAAACTTAACCCAAATGGTTTGTATACTCCACTTCCTGTTTCTAGTGCACCTTGGGAAGATATTTGCATGAACTTTATTGTGGGATTGCCTAGGACAAAGAGGGGGAGAGACTCCATATTTGTAAGAGTGGATAGGTTTTCTAAAATGGCACACTTTATTCCCTGTCACAAGACCAACGATGCTTCACATATTGCTGATTTATTTTTCAGGGAAATTGTGAGATTGCACGGGATGCCCAGAACCACTGTTTTAGATCGTGATGTGAAGTTTATGAGTTACTTTTGGAAGACAATGTGGGCCAAGCTTGGCACAAAATTGCTATTTGCAACAACTTGTCACCCGCAAACTGAAGGTCAAACAGAGGTGGTAAACCGTACACTCTCCATGTTGCTGCGAACAATGATTAAGAAGAACTTGAAGGAATGGGAGGACTGCCTTCCACATGTTGAATTTGCATACAATAGAGTTGTTCACTTAACGACACAATTGTGGCCGTCTGAAGTGGTGTATGGTTTTAAGCCAATCACACCACTTGATTTGCTGCCACTTCCTTTTCAAGAGAGAGCATACATGGAGGAAACTAAGCGTGCAGAGTTTGTGAAAGCTATGCATCTGAAGACCAAGGAAGTTATAGAAAAGAAGGCACGCTATTTTGCTCAAAAGACAAATAAAGGAAGAAAGAAGATGTTTTTCAAACCAGGAGATCTTGTTTGGTTGTACTTGCGCAAGGATCGTTTTCCTGATTTGAGAAAGTTTAAATTGATGCCCCGTGCTGATGATTTAAAACCCTATTTGGGAGCTGACGATGAGCTTGAGTCGAGGACGACTCCAATTCAAGAGGGGGAGGATGATGAGGACATCACTTCACATGATACACACATGGAGCCTACACCTACAATTCAGTTACTAGGACGAATCACACGCGCCCGTGCCCGTCGCTTGAACCATGAGGTTAATTCTTTCCTTAGCAACTATGTCAATATTTGTTTGGACGGGATGCTACTGATTACTAGTGATATTTTGTTGCTTAGGAACATGGGAGATGGAATAGAAGAGTTGGAGCTGAAGACGGAGTCGCACGGATGTTTTAAAGTCAAGATTTCGCTGGTTCGGACTACATCAACCACCCTGCACCAAAATGGGCATAATAACTTCCTCATACGAAGTTCGATTGGCGTGTTCTTTGACTTTTTGGAAAGCTGAGGAGAAGACGGATCGTTTGCCATTGGTTTCACCTCATTTGGAGTCTCGAGTCGTTCTGTGTGATTTAAACAGTCCTACGTGACAGAACTGGGTCATGTTGGCCCATAGTCTGAGTCTGTACGTCTTCTAGCCCAGAGCCCGTGTCTGTTCGCCTTCCACAGGCTGCCGCCCTATATATTCTCACGCCAGCCGCCTCTAGGGTTAGGTTTTGCTTTGTTTGCATCTACACTATTGTGTTTAGATCCCGCCTCTTGCACCGGACCGATTGGCTGCTGCATTGGCGTTTGTGAAACCTCACCTTATCATCGTTTGTCTGTGATTTCACATTCGATTTGTATCCTTCCTGTTCTTGCTTGTGTTCTTGGGTTCGCTTGCAGGAATTAGCCTTCGTGGCGAGGTCAATCGCGTCCTGCGTGGTTGATAACCAACGGAGACAGTGGTGTAACGATTGCAAGGGTTTGATCCGCTGGACCGAAGCCTTGGATCGCCAACGTCGAGATTCTCCACCAACCCAAATTATCCTTTACCTAGCGGAAGATCGGGACCAGTCCCCCATCACTTCCCTGGTGGCCTTGAGCCACTCAACTTGTTTCCTTGAGCCTATGAATAATTAACATGCAATTTCAAACTAGAAGGGGCAATATTTATAACCTCGGAGCGAGGATGCTTTTGTCCTCTTCGTCCGTCATGTTGATTATTGTCGAATGAGAACACTTGTGGTGGACTTGAGGTCTTCAGCTCAAGTTTGACTTCATGGAGGATGGTTGATGAAGATGAAGTAGTCCTCTGAAGCCATCCTTCTTCTGACTTAGCATATTGCTCGAAGTAGGCCATTAATTGCGCTACTGAGGAAATATGCTTTCGGTGAAGCTTGTCGAGGAGGCCTGAATTTTTGACACCTTCGCGTGCTGCATCAACAACAGATGATGTAGACAGCCCCTTAATATGAGACTTCGTATGAGCAAAGTGCTTGAAGAATTGCCGCAGTGTTTCTCCGGGCTGCTGCTTCACCTGAAAAAGACTCCATGTACACATCTGGGGCACGAACGTCCCTTGAACATTGCTCATGATTTTTTCCTCTGTTGCTCCTAGGACTTAATTGATACTGGTTTTAAGAACTAGAACCAATGAAGAGCTAACCCTTCGAGCGCAAGGGGGAAACACTTGGCCATCGTGTCTCGAACCCCTCTGCTAGTGAGAAACAAAGTGAGATTTTCAATGTGGTTCTAGTTTGTGATGAGTGAATGATGAAGTTGGCTATGGTTATTGTTGGATGTTATGTATAGGTTGCATGGAGATGTGTGTGTGTGTATGTGCTTGTCTCATGTGTGTAGGGTTGAGATACTTGTCAACTATCGATGTCAAGTGATCAAGGTTAGACAAGGAGTCTAATGCTAGATGGTCGAGGATGCTAGTCGGAGTTGAAAGTGACCTCAGATGTACATATGGAGACGAAGCAAGACATGGATAACTGTTGATCGAGACGAGGTGTCGTTCGAGTCAGCGAAAGGGAAGCCAGTACAAGTGACAAGCCATCTCGAGGAATCGAGAGCAGGAGAGACTTGCTGGCAGTTGAGTTCATGGACTGACGACGATCGTCGATGATCTGAGAGGCTTTGTCGGTTTTTGCTGACAACAATCTCATCGCTAAATGTTTATAAATTGCAATAATTAGGATTTTATTTTCGTTCAGTAATTTAGATTAAGTGTAAACTTTTAGTATTTTTCAAAATTATCAAAATTCTAAAATTATATTAAAAGTATAGCGTCAATTTGTAATAAATTAGAGTCAACATTTGGGTATTTTTCAGAATGTTTTCTGTTGAAAATACACCATGGTCTTTTGGTAATTCTGGAAAAACTTATGTTACTTTGGTAATTTCTCTCCTAGGTTGGCCTATAAAAGGGGGTCCTAGCCTAAAGGGGAGGGTTACAACTTTTAGACAGCACACCAGCCTGCACTATAGGCTTTGGCCACCTACGGCTCTTTTACAGATGCTTCGAACCCGGAGGCCAGAAATCTATTCTTTTAAAGTCCTTAGACTCTTCTACGGATCCTAACAAGCCGAAGCCTGGAATCCGTAGGCTTTGGCCACCTTCGGCTCTTTTACGGAATCCTTGAACCGATGGTTCAAAGGCCGTTTGATGGGTTCTAATGAAAGATGCTTACCTCCGCAAGCATCTTTGTTCCCTTGTTGCGTCCACCAGGGGTAAGGAATATTTCAAGAGTAAGCATAATTCGAACCTCCATCTTTATTTAACTTAGAATGGTACTTTTACAATTGATTACAAGGAGACCCTAAGCGTAATAACATTTAAGGTGCTCCGCATGCCATGCATGCTTCAACTCTTCCCCTTCTAAATTAGCTAACTTAAATGACCCGGGGCGCCCTAAGTGTAGGATAATATATGGTCCTTCCCATTTGTTTCCTAGCTTCCCCAGAGCTATTACACTTCGCAGCACCAAATGACCTGGTCTAAGCTCATTCACTTATATCTTTTGTTCATACCATGCCTTCGTTTGATCTTGGTATTTCATTAGATTGGCGACAGCTCGAAGCCTTGCCTCTTTTGACAAATCCAGTGAAGTGTTTCTTTCATCACCATTCCCACACTCCGTTAGGTGAAGGGATCCACCTTTAAGCTCCGTATGAGTCATGGCCTCGTCTCCGAATAATAGCCAAAATGAGGTGAAGCCCGTGGACCTAGCTTGAGTTGTCTGAATGGACCATAAAATCTTAGGGAGCTCTTCGGTCCACAGCCCCTTAGCTAACCTGACAATACTACGATTAAAACCAGAGAGAATATTTCCATTTGCCCTCTCGACGGCTCCATTGGATTGGGGGTGGCGAATAGCTGCGAAGCATAACTTGATGCCCAGGCCTTCGCAAAACTCTTTAAAGGGCCCAGCATCAAATTGAGTGTCGTTATCAATAGTTAACTCCCTAGGCACTTCGAACCTGCAAATGATATTCTGCCAAAAGAATTTTTGCACATTTCTTGAAGTGATAGCAGTTAGGGGTTCATCTTCGACCCATTTAAAAAATATTGGATTGCTACCACTGCAAACTTCAAGATGCCTTTTGACATTGGAAAAGGGCCGATGAGATCCATTCCCCATCACGCCATTAGCCATACCGGAGCAATAACTTGAACAGGTGTCGGTGGACGATGGCTCCACCTACCCATCCACTTGCACCCTTGGTAGGTTCGAACCAATTCTTCTTCATCTCTTATAATTTTGGCTAATAGAGCCCCTGTCGAAGTGTCTTTCCCGCTAGTGCACGAGGGGCTAGATGGCTGCCACACAGGACTTCGTGAATCTCCCGAAGTATATCTTGGCCTTCGGGTTGTGAGATGCACCGGAGTAGGGGAGAACATACTCCGGCTTTATAAAGTATTCTATTGACAAGCTTATAATATCGAGCCCTTGCTTGGATCCTTCAGAAATCCAAACCTTCTAACAAAACTGCACTGTTTTGTAAAACATCCAAAATTTTGGTCCGCCAATCGTTGACTGGAATGCAAAGGACTTCTGCGGAGTACTTGATGCACCATAGGATTGATGTGTTCTTCATAAAAAGCGCTCTCCGGGACATCCAATGCTCTGGCTGCAGCCTTCGCTAGAATGTCTGCAAGTTGATTATCCGCTCGAGGGATGCTTCGAATAGAAATTCCTTTAAACAATGCTTCGGTCTTGCGGATTTCTTCTAAATACTTTCAAGGATGTGGATTCTTGGCTTGGAAGCTCTTATCAACATGCCCTGCGATGACTTGGGAATCTGTTTTTATTATAATTATTGTTGCTCCAAGTGCCCTTGCTTTTCGGAGGCCTAGCAGGATCCCTTCGTATTCTTCAATATTGTTGGTGGTCTTAAAGTTGAGCCTCGCAGAATACATGGACTTCTGCCCTGATGGCGATATTATTACAGCTCCAGCTCCGGCACCAGATGCCTGATAGGCCCCGTTAGAAAAAATTGTCCACAGACCTTCGGAGGTTTCTTCTGGAGCCCAAACTGTGGATGGAGTCCACTCGGCCATGAATTCGGCTATGACTTGGGACTTGATAGCTGTTCTTGCCATGAAGGAAATACCGAAGGGGGCTACCTCTACAGCCCATTTCCGATCCTACCCATGGAGTCTTTGCTCCGAAGCATATCACCAAGGGGATACGAGGTAGGGACAATGAGATTATGTGCTGAGAAGTAATGCCTTAGCTTCCGTGAGGCCATTACCAAAGCATACACAAATTTTTCGAGCTTGGAGTATCTTGTCTTTGCTACGGAAAAAGCTTCTGAGATAAAGTATACTAGGTTCTGCACCAGTTTTACTTTAAGCTCTATTTCCCTGACCAACACTGCACTTACTACGGAGCCAGTTGCTGCAAGATAAAGAAGGAGAGTTTCTTCTAGGAGGGGCTCAATAAGTGTTTATAGGTTCTTGAGATAATCTTTAATATCATTGAAGCTTTTCTGGCACTTTGGCATCCATTTGAAACTCTCGGACCCATTTAGGGCTTTAAATATCGGGAGGCTTCGCTCTACTGATCTGACTAGGAATATGCTGAGGGCTACGAGCCATCCTGTCAGCTTTTGGACTTGCTTCAAATTTTCCAGTGGAGCTATTCTTTGTAGTGCACTTATCTGCGTCAGGCTAGCTTCGATTCCTCTACTCCAAACTAAGTACCCTAACAATTTTCTTGCTTGCGCCCCGAATATACATTTTTCAGGGTTGAGGCGAACTCCACATGCTCGGAGGCTCTCAAAAGTCTCTGCTAAGTCTAGACTATGATGGTGCTTTACTACACTTTTTATTACAATGTCATCCATATAGGCTTCGACATTTCGGTCTATCTAGTGACCTAGAGCTTTAGCAATAAGACGTGAAAAAGTAGACCTGGCATTCCACATGCAAAAAGGCATTCGAACATAACAAACTACTCCGGAAGGAGTTATGAAACTCATCTTGGCTTCGTCTTCACAGTTTAGCCAAACTTGATGATAACCGGAGTATGCATCCAGGAAGCATAGGAGTTCGGAGCCAGCCGTAGAATCCACAAGCTGATTGATATAGGGCATAGGGTAGGGGTCTCGCGGGCATGCTTTATTTAGTGACGTGAAGTCGATGCACTTGCGCCACTTGCCGGAGCCCTTTTTGTTGACAAAAACGGGGTTAGCCAACCACTCCGTGTGGGATACTTCCCTGATAATTCCCATCCACTGCTTCCTCAATGGACTCTGCCGTGCTCGTTGACTGCCCGACAAGGAAGTTTTGCTTTCGGGGCTTCTTAGACGGTGGGCGGAGCTCTCTTGGGTTCTTGGGCCAAGAACCCCCCGGGGCTCCCGCCATTGCTGCCACTGCTGATGCTGCCCATGCCTACCTCTGCGCCAAAGTTCCTACCACGGTCGGCACCGTCGCACTGGTCCTCGCCATCGGTTGGTTGCTCAGGATATTGGGGAAAGTTTGAAGATTAGGGAAAGGGGGCTTAGAACCTAGGCTCTGTAAAAATCCCGCTAAGGTTCGAGTCCCCCTTTTATAACCCTTTCGCCTCCAGTTATTGCGGTTCGTGTATGCATTCACATTGCAGGTTTGGCTTCTACCACTGATAGGTGGGACCAGAAAATAAGAAAGGTGTGAACTCACGGTTAAATTTATGTCTGTTACTTTTTCAAGGAAGCCTAACGACTACTTGAGGGGTAACAACTCAAAATTAACGGATCTTTGTGATGCTTCACCTCCACAACAGTCTATTTCCTTGCGAAGCTTTCACACAGGAACCCAAGTTCGAAGCTTCCGTCAGATGTAACTCCGACACTGAAGTCACTTTGAATGGTTATAGTACCTTGAGTTTTTTTCTAAGTCCCCGAGCATGAAAATATTTCTTGTGTATACAGTTCTCCTGCTATACATGTTATTTAGATAACCGTATTCGAGGTGCTACTGTTGGGGGGAAATACTTCATCCCCAGGACCTTCAAGATCAAGAGACAAAGACAACTCATACAGTTCTAACCCAAAGACTTGTCTCCGAATTGATGAAGGTCCAATGCCACAGGGTTCATCCAAACCCCAGTTCGAAGATACCCTCCGAAGGCTCCAACTCCACAGTGGGAAACAATAAGACTGATGGGACGTCTGCCTTATCTATCTTCTTCGAACATATTTTACCATTTAAGCCCTATTCGGGGTACTAAATAGTTTCCACTATGTTGGTTGTAATAGAGGGGTAAAAAGGTCTTTTCCTTAGAGTTTTTACCTATAAATACCCCCTTCTCACCCTGTAATAGGCATCGAATACTCAGATATTCAATACACAACTTCAATCTACTTCAAAGATATTATCCTATTCAAAGGCTTGAGATAGTTCATTTCACAAACTCTTTGTTTGTTATTTCCTAATCTTAGAGAACCTGTTAGCGTAATCTTTTACTCCAACAGTATTCCTTCGAAGTTTCCAACTTCGTCGCCAGAGCGGTCCGAGGAGGAAGAGGATATGAATGCACAGATGGCGGAGGAGTTCGAGGCTTTGCTTGCGGGGGATGATGAAGGGGGTTCTCGGACGGTAACCAAGACTCTCATCCGATATGGTGTGGAAATGGCGCTAAACAAAGAGGGGGTGACCTCGGGCAGGAGGATGCCGAAGTCACTCCATCAAGTCGGATGGAGGTCTTGCTTCATGATGAAGGCAGAGTTGAGGCCGAAGGGGTTCGGAACCTAGAAATGGAGGGTCCCTCCTCTAATGACATGGTGGTTTCCGTGGCCGAGGGGATGATGAAGACATCCCTACAAATGATACAACCATACATGAACACCAAGATCCAATTATTAAAGTTCGAGCACGAAGATTAAATCTCAAGGTCAACTCGTTTCTAAGTATCTTAGTATATTATCTTTGGAATAAATTACTACCTATTATTATTATTGTTAGGAAACATGGAGATGATGAAAATCACTTGGAGATAAACAAAGAGTTGGAGAAGAACCAGGAAGGATGTCCAAGCACATTTGAGAGTCCAATCCAACTACAATTCGTGTCCAACTCGGATTTTAGGAGAAGCATGGACTAAAATCATCGCCCAGGCCGCATATGGACTCCGTTTTTGATGTTCCACCCAACCACGGAAATATAACTTCATAACCTTTCCAATGCAACTGGTTTTATCGCCAAATTCCTTCTAGATCAACGGGAATCGTCAAAACAAATAGAGTCCAAAATCTATCAGCATGTTGTTTTCTGCGTTATTGGGTCTTTGGGCCGTGTATCCAGTTGAGCCCATTAGGGGTGTGTCACGAACTACTATATAAGGTGTTTGTACATCTATCTTGGGTTTTTGGGTTTAGTTTACATGTTTCTTTGATAGCCGTCGCGTCACCGGATTTGTAAGTGAACCCCAATTCGCATATTCCAATAGAATTTTCAGTTCAATTGTGTTTTCTGCGTTCTTGCTTGTGTTCTTTGATTCATAGGCAAGAATTATCCTTCTTGGTGAGGTCAAATAGGCCGTGCTTGGTTGATAACCAATGGAGAAGTGGTGTAGCGATTGCAAGGGCTGATCTCGAGGATCGAAAGCCGGATCATCAACGTCGAGTTCTCCACAAATCGTTGTTTATCCCCCACCTGACGGAAGATCAGGCACACCCCTCCTCCATCAAGTGGTATCAGAGCTTGGTTTACTTTCATGTTCATTTATATTAGATTAAATTGATTTAATATTCATCCCATAGTCCACGAAAAAGCCAATAAAAAATTTGTTGTCGTAGGTTTTCCCCAATCCAAGACTATCCCTAGCCTTTGCATGTTTTGGTTTCAGAGTCCGTAGTATTGAGTTTATGTCCTTGGTCAAGTCTGGTTGCTAGTTTGTATTGTGATCCCTTTTTCTAAATCTCTTATACTAGCCACCATCCATAAATCCCCTTTGAATTGCAATTCGCGTCCGAACTAGAACCTCAAAACCATGATTCAGACTGCCTTTGATAAAACAGTCATATCTTTTGCATACGGACACCGAATAAGACAAATTAATACATTTTAGAAATATAAAGAAAATGTTAGATCTATGTTTTCCTAGGTATCTAGGTTTGTTGATTTTATTCTTTTCCAAATTCGGCCAGAAAGATCAATTTTTCTAGTCCCAAAGTTTCTTGCGCAGATTTTTTAGCTCATCTTTATTTACCTACATAGCACTTCTTTGCAGCAAAATTGTATCACATATTCTTGGTTTGTCTTCTTTGTGCTCCAAGTCAACAAAACAAGTGTAAAACAAACAGTTCAAAAAAAAGAGTTCAAAAATATCAAAAAAACAGAAAAATATCAAAAAAGGATCGCATATTGACAAGTTTGGAAGATATTAGTGTTGTGTGGTGCTGTTTTTGGTAATATTTTGTGCTGATTTTGCAATACATAAGTAATCCTTTGAGCCTCAACCACTCTCTCATATAAGCCTTATTGTCATAGGGATCACATTCAGATCAGCAATTAGTACAAGTACTTTGTACACTTATTTAATATTACTATCTATTTCTGAATCGTGATCCACCATGTAGAATACTCTTGTTTAACCGCCTAGAATCCACATATATACTTCTGATCGGTGCAGCTTGAGTCTTTGCAATCATATACAACTCTCTTTAGAAGTCACCAACTAGACAAGAATTGTGCCATGACCAAGATTGTGTTATCCACTACCCTACGATGGTAAGAACCTTGTAAGACTGTGGTAAGATGCTTGAGTGTGAGTGAGAGCACCTTCCACTACCTAATAGTTGATAGGGCTAATATTTTTTCCTAGTGTTTTTTCCTTTTCTACTAACCATGACAGGTATGGGAGGTATGACAAATCATAATCATGGTAACAATGTTTCTTCTATCAAAAGTAAGTTTTCCATCCCATCTTTATATGGTGAATATGATGTTGAAGAATACTTAGATTGGGAGATGACCGTAGAGCATAAAATTAACTTATATCTAGTTCCTGAACAACATAGAGTTAAACAAGCAACTGGTATGTTTAAAAATCATGCTTTGATCTAGTGGGAAGATATAAGTGAACTTCAATTACAACCTAATACATGAGGTCATTTAAAAAGAGATATACATAGTAAATTTGTCTCTCCTTCTTATCATCGTGAATTGTGTAAGAAACTACAATAATTAGTTCAAGGTAACATGTCTATGAGAGAGTATTATGCTGAGCTTCGAGAGAGCATGACCCGTTGTGGTGTTGTGGTGCACTCGGAGGACACGATGTGGTGCTTCTATGATGGATTGAGGCATGAGATTCAAGATATCGTTTATTATAAAGAATTTAAAATTCTTAGTCATTTGTTCCATCTTACCATCATTGCAGAGAAACAATTGTAGGAACGACAATATAAGGCAAGAGACTCCTATCCACAACGAGCGACGAGCACACCGGCACTAACCAAGCCTTTCTCTTCTTCAAGTGTTCGTTATGCACCTGCACATGTACCTGCACCAACATCAACAAACATATGGCCTTCAATCTCTACACGACTTGAGGTGTCAGGTAAAAAGTCCTTACATGTACCCGTTGAGCTTGCTTCATCAGCTGAAATAATATAACACCCTTTGCAATTTGATAATGATGCACTTCACCATGATAGGACTAATAACTATACTGTTGTGCATGAGAATGTGAAGTCCACTTTGTTACTTTCAACTTCTGATAAAATTGTTAAAGATGGTATCAAGATGACAACTAATGAGAGCAAACAACTTGATATTAGATCTGAAATTCAGCATCAAATCAAATTAAAAGATTCTTCTATCCTTGCACATAAAACTGATCAAACTGAAATTCATAGTCAAGATGTGTGCTATGTTGTGATTTGTGAAACTACTTATTATTCTCTTACTAATATAGTTTATACTTTTGCCCCCATTTATCACTAAGTATTTATCTCATATTAACTTACATAAGTGTAAATATGATATGTCTCCCGAGTTTTTATCTTTTGTTAAGGTACATAACTATAAACTTGTCTTGCCTCCCAAGTTTTGGGATAGTTCCACATTTAACGTTGCAGAATTAAAACCAACCATGGGAACAAAAGATGAGTATAAGTTGAGGACGACTCTATTTCAAGAGGGGGGGTGATGAGAGCATCACTAGTTGGGATAGGATCATGATTTTGATGAAACAAGTTAAGGTGCATGCTTTATATGTTAGATTTAATTTTTATATATTTGAACCTCAAATGCTACACCATGAGATGCGTTCATTTTCAATTTCAGAAATACTTTCTTGGATCAATAGAACAGATGTGTTCATTTTCAATTTCAGAAATACTTTCTATATGTTGACACGGAAATGTGCCCCCGCACTTGGGTCAGTTCGACGATCCAAAAGTGTGCAGATACTTAGGAACAAGCCTAAGCATAACACAACACTGACGCCATGTTCCAACTACCCTTAACAGTGGCAAGGGGGTTGGAGTCACCAGGTAATCAGATCACAAGCAAATAATCCAATTAGTCAAAAAGAAATATATAATTAAGATAAACCAGTTAGCTGAACGGAGCCTAACTAGTTTGAGGTGTACCGTGCGAAGGATTCACCGAAGGGGACCTTTGGCGTCTGGTGCGAAGGGTGCGCTGAATATAGCCTTCGGTGTTCAAATCAGTCTGGCCAAAGACAGGCTCCGAACAGATCTCTCACGTGAGATCACCTCCGAACAACAAAGTTCGGTGCGAAGTATATGACACGACAAAAAAAATTCCAATGCAACGCGCAGGCATGACTTCGTCCAGTGCGGTGTATTGGCGTGGTGAAGCCTGATGCGATGAAGCTTGTTGGGGAGCACTCTAGCGTGGGAACTCAACCAGATCTACTACAGCGTGACGGATCCGACACGGGTACTTGAAGCAGGGTCTTGCAGAAGGGTGTTCTCGTAGCCTCTGAAACCAGTTTCCTGGCTTCGGACACCTTCGGCAAAGGGGCTCCAAGTGTGAACACCTGCAACAGAACAGAGATAAAGTGCCTTCGTTGTTCGGATTGATCTAGCTGAAGGTGGGCACTGAACAAATCTCGATGCGAAATTTCCTCCGAACAGTGGGGTTGAGCACAGAATCTCTGACACGAAAAAATATTTCCAACGCAACGTACTGGTGTGAATTCGTCTGGCGCGCGGGGTACAAATGCAACAGAGCCTTACATGATGAAGCCTGCTGTAGAATGTGTTGGTGCACGGGACTCGGTCAAACCGACAACAGCGTGACAGTCCAGCACGGGTAGTCGAAATTCCCGCTGAAGGGAGTTCCGACAACCTCCAAATCTAGTCTCCTGGCTCTGGACACCTCCGACGAAGTGGCTCCGAGTGTGAAAACCTGCAACATAACAGAGATAAAGTGCCAATTCAGCCCAGAGACCGAATCCACTAAGTGTTGCAATAGGGAAACAAATGTAGCAATATGTTACGTAGATTAACGGGTACTTCACAGGTGAATTAACAAGGATTACCACTATTTCGACATGGCTGGTGGGGGGCTTGTAGGCAAACCCACGAAGGTTGCAGAAAAGTAAAGATAAAAATAAAGGTATGGTTCAAAGCTAGGGTTTTGTGATTAATTTGTGTTGGGGGGCTAATGAACCGGCCTCACCTCTATATTTATAGGGGCTAGTATTCTGATCTCTAAGATTAATCTATTCAGATTCGACCTAATCATGCGTAGGGATAAAATTATCCAGAATCAGACTCAAACTCTATTTCTAGAAATTAGCCTGAAGTGGGCCTTCGGTAGGGCCCGCTGAAGCCAACTCCCCAGGCCAAAGCTTTGGCGAGGCAGGCAGGCCTTCGAAGGCCTTCGGGCCAAAGCTAGCATGCAGGCCTGCAGGAAGGCTTCCGAAGCCCATAACTCAATGGGCCTTTGGCCCTGTAGGGCTTTGGCCCGATCTAGGACATGTGTATTTTTGGCCCAAATTACCAAAATTGATATTTTGACAATCTTGACCATTAATGCCATTTTTTGCTATCGACACATGCCCCCTGCCTTTTAGTGAACTATGTGAACTAAAATCATAACGGTCTAAGGACGATACCTTCCATATCGGCCTTTCAACACTTTCAAGCACTTTTCCACACACTTGGGAAGTACTTTTTCAAATACCAGCCATTCAAAGCTCTTCGAAATTGCTCTCCTTGTAGAGATTCTAACAAGTATGCATTATCTGGAGTGATTTCGGCTACTTTAAAAGGGTCTTCCCAACTAGGCGGCCATTTACCAAATTTGGGGGTCTTAGTGCATAAGGGCAAAATCGTGTTCCAAACCAAATCACCAACATGAAACGATTTTGGCTTAAATATTTTATTGTAAGCTCTCGCTATTCTTCTTTTGTATTTTTCTGTAGCTTCTAAAGCCCTTAACCTCTTATCGGTCACTTCTTCCAAATTATCCTTTAAAATAGTTTCATATTTGTTGGGGGAAAATATCCCATCTTCGGGGTTATTGCCGTAACAGCACAAAAGCAGATAATGGATTCGAAGGTTTCCAGACGTCCATCTTCGAAGATACCCTGAGTCGAGCTCGAAGTACGAAGATAGGCATTGGTTCGGAGTATATCCTCGAACTAAGGCTTTTTGAGATCTTTATTGCCAGCTAAGATGGAAGGTTTATCTTTTATATTATTAGATTAGTCTTTTATCTTTTTAGCCCTATCAAGGGTACCGAATAGTTTCCACTATGTCGGTTGTAATAGAGGGGTAAATAGGTCTTTTCCTTAATATTTGGGCCTATAAATACCCCCCATTTCACCCTGTAATAGGGACCGAATACAAGTTATTCAATACATACATTCGAACTATTCTGAGTTGTTATTCTTTCGGAGGCTTAGAACAGTTCTCTTCGCAAACACTTCGTTTGTTAGTTTCTAATCTACAGAAACCTGTTAGCGTAATCTTTTACGCCAACAGTTGGCGCCGTCTGTGGGGAACTTAGTCCGAGAAACTTCATTCTCTACCAACTTTTTATATCATGCCTCCTAAGCGGAGCGCACCTCGTAACCCTATTCGGAGGTCCTCTCGGATCTCCGGAGAGGCACCATCCAATACAGTTGAAGTCAGAGGGCCTTCGACATTCCCTCCACCTCAAACTCCGGAAGGAGTTTCCATCCCTCGAACATACGGAGCTTCTCCGCCAAATCCTTCCATACTTCGACCACCTGGAATCCCTCTTCCACCTTCCATCCCACTTCGAACTGATCCTACTAGCTCTCAAGACCCGGAAGATCCTTCCGGAGGAGATGAAGACAATCTTGGAGATATGGCCACTCAAATGGCCAGCCTCCAAGCTGAAGTAGCAAGATGGCGGCAAGAAGCCGCGAACAGGCTTCGCTCTCAAGCCATCCCAGCTATCCCAGAAGTGCCCGAAGATGATGAACTCGTTTATCCCGAAGCCCCGGAGAACGCCTCCTTCGATAATGAATCTCCGCTGCATCCTGAGCTGCAGAAAGTTCACTTTGATCCGATGTTTAAGACTTCGAAGCTCTGTAAGTATGCTGGAGATGAAGATCCCGGAGAGTTTGTCCGTTCTTATGCCCTAGCAATTGAAGCTAGCGGAGGAGTTCGAGACACCATGGCAAAGTGCTTCCCTTTAGCTCTTCAAGGAGTGGCATTAAGGTGGTTCTGGTCTTTGAAGCCAGGATCAATCAATTCATGGGGGCAGCTGAAGAAGAAGTTTGTAAGCAATTTTCAAGGTACCTTCGTGCCTCCAATGTCAACGGGAAGCCTTTTCCAGGTGAAGCAGCTCCTCGGAGAGACATTGAGGCAATATTTCAAGCGCTTCGCTCATACGAAGTCGCAGATCCAGGGGTTGTCTGCATCTTCGGTAGTTGATGCAGCTCGGGAAGGCGTCACTCATCAAGGCCTCCTGGATAAGCTTCATCGGAAAAGCATATCCTCGGTCTCTCAGCTGATGTCATACTTCGAGGAGTATGCGAGGTCGGAAGAGGGTTGGCTTCGAAGAACTGCAGCTACTTCATCCATATTGCAAGAAGTTAAAGTAGAAGTAAAAACTTCGGCACAGCCGCAAGAACCAGTCTTCGAAGTTCAACATGATCGGAGAAGGGGGCAAAAGCACCCTCGTTCTGAAGTCTTGAATATTGCACCCCCACAGAAGTTTACACAGAGAGCTCCACAGTCTTCGGGGAACAAGGCCAGCGGCTGGAGGCCGCCAGGGAAAACGGTTGGCAAAGGCCAGACCCTTTTCTGCTGCATCCATGGTGAAAATTGAAGCCATGCAACTGATACTTGCAAGGCTATACTCACTCTAAGAGGAGAATATCTAGAGAGAACTTCGGGTTGAGGTACTACCGACCGAGTTCCAGCTGCAGTGCGCCCAGAGCCGGTCTAGGCTGTGGCGCGAATAGAGAACTTCGAAGCCGCAAGACATCCTCCAGTGGCCAACGTTATGCCACCTCCGAAGCAAGAGGAAGGGCAAGACCGAGGGAAAAGAATAGTCCTCCCCATTTCCAAAGCAGGTACCCTCGGAAGCATGTCAAAAAGGCAGCGAAGAGAGTACGTCAGAGAAGTAGGCCATATTGGGACTTCATCGTCTGCAGCTGCTATGCCGGAGTGGTCTCATGTACCGATATCCTTTTCTGCGGAGGATGCAGCTGGCATTAAGTTCCCACATGCAGACCCACTTGTTATCACTGCTGATATTGCGGGCACTGAAGTTCGAAGGGTGTTGATTGACGGAGGTAGTTCGGCAGACATTATTTTTGTTCAAGCCTTCGATCAATTGTGCATCTCTAGAAAGCATCTCCTTCCAGCGGCTCGTCCTTTGCAAGGCTTCGCAGGACCTCCGCTTGATGCACTTGGTCAAATAGGCCTGGAAGTTACCTTCGGAGAAGGTTTGTTGGCCCGAACTGAGGAAGTAATCTTCGATGTTGTAGATGCCCCGTATGCTTACAACGTCATCTTCGGAAGAGGCATGCTAAACCAGTTCGGAGCTGTGGCGCATTACAATTATTTGTGCATGAAGATGCCCACACAAGCAGGAGTCATTACTGTCTTCGGAGATCAAGCTATTGCCCGAAGAGCGGAATATGGTCATGGCCCCCCTCTTGATCCAAGACAAGTAAACAATGTGCAAGATAATCAAGAAAATTTTTCAGTCCCTTCCGAAGCTTCAACGAAATCTTTTCCGAGACCAAGTCCTGAAGGAGAGATTGCAGCGAAGGTCATTGTTAAAGATGGTAAAGAATATACATTTCAATTTGGTAAAGATTTACCTCCAGAAGTTGCAACCTCCTTGGAAAAGGTGGTGGAAGAGAATTTAGATGTCTTCGCTTGGTCTGACGAAGATATCACCGGAGTCGATCGGGATATCATTGAACATAGTTTGCTTGTAAACCCGAAGGCCCGGCCTGTTCGACAAGGACTCCGGAAAATGTCTGCAGAAAGAGCTGCTCTAGCAAAAGACGAAGTTGAGAAATTGTTGAAGGCTGGGATTATGAGAGAAGTGGCTCACACAGAATGGTTAGCCAACCCAGTCTTCGTCAGAAAGAAGTCTTCCGGAAAGTGGCGCATGTGCATCGACTTCACATCCTTGAATAAAGCATGCCCTCGTGACCCCTATCCCATGCCCCGAATTGATCAATTGGTCGACTCCACCGCAGGTTCGGAGTTATTAAGCTTCCTTGACGCGTATTCTGGTTATCATCAAATATGGTTGAAGCGCGAAGATGAGATCAAGACAAGCTTTGTAACTCCTTCGGGAGTCTTTTGTTATGTAAGAATGCCCTTTGGCTTAAGAAATGCCGGGGCTACTTTTTCGAGGATAGTTGCTAAGGCTCTAGGTCATCAATTAGGTCGCAATGTGGACGCCTATATGGATGATATTGTAATAAAGAGTACTTTAAAGCACCAACATAGCCTAGACTTAGCAGAAACATTCAATATCCTTCGGGCATGTGGGATCCGTCTTAACCCCGAAAAATTTATCTTCGGAGCTAAGGCTGGAAAGTTGTTAGGGTATTTAGTTTCAAGCAGGGGGATTGAAGCTAGCCCTACTCAAATAACTGCGCTACAAAAGATGGCTCCTCCGAAAAATTTAAAGCAAGTGCAAAAGCTGACTGGGCGTCTGGCAGCACTTAGCAGGTTTTTATCAAGGTCTGCGGAGAGAAGCTTGCCTATATTTAAAGCATTGAAAGGGTCCGAAGATTTTGCATGGACACCGGAGTGTCAGAAAAGCTTCGAAGATATTAAAGAGTATCTCAGTAATCTTGCTACACTCACGGTGCCTACTGCGGACGAAACCCTACTCCTTTACCTTGCAGCTACAGGTTCTGCTGTCAGTGCAGTCCTTGTCAGAGAAGTGGATTTCAATGGGAAGTTGGTCCAAAATCCTGTTTATTTTGTATCCGAAGCATTATCAGGAGCGAAGACAAGATACTCCGAACTCGAGAAATTCGTTTATGCTCTGATAATGGCTTCGAGGAAATTAAGACATTATTTTTTGGCTCACAATATAATTGTACCAACTTCGTATCCTTTGGGAGATATGCTTCGAAGTAAGGATTCCACTGGAAGAATTGGGAAGTGAGCAGTTGAGCTAGCACCCTTCGGCATATCCTTTCTGGCAAGGACAGCAATCAAATCGCAAGTTTTAGCAGATTTTGTAGCAGAATGGACTCCACTTGCAAATTCGGTTCCGGAGAAGTCAAGTGACGGAGTTTGGACTGTTTATTCCGATGGGGCTTTCCAAGCATCCGGAGCAGGCATTACAGCAGTATTAATTTCGCCTTCAGGGCAAAGAGCAATGTACTCCGCAAGACTCAACTTTAAGTCTACCAATAATATAGCGAAGTATGAAGGGATTTTATTGGGACTGCGAAAAGCACGTGCTCTAGGGGCTACAAGAATTATTATAAAGACAGATTCTCAGATAGTAGCAGGGCACGTAGATAAAAGTTTCCAGGTTCGGCATCCACAGCTTGCAAAGTACTTAGAAGAAATCCGTAAAATCGAAGCACACTTCAAGGGTATTTCCATTCGGAGTATACCAAGAGCAGAAAATGTGCAAGCGGACATCTTAGCGAAAGCTGCAGCCGGAGCTGTGGATGTACCAGAAGAAGCTTTCTATGAGGAGCTCAGTATACCTTTGGTGCCACAAATTCCCTCTGCAGAGATTCTTTGCATTCCTAGTGCAGATTAGAAAAATTCGACCATGGAACTTTTACAGGGAGGAACAAATTTGCCCGAAGAGCCACAGCTGTCAAGATTGAAGCTTAGAGCTAGAAATTATCAAATAATCAACGGTATTTTATACAAGGCCGGAGTATGTTCCCCTCTACTCCGATGTATATCTCAAGCCGAAGGTCAAGAAATTCTTCGAGAAATTCATGAAGGCCTTTGCGGTAGCCATTTAGCCCCTCGAGCTTTGGCAGGAAAAACACTTCGCCAGGGGTTTTATTGGCCTACAATAACAGCTGATGCGGAGAGCTTAGTCCGCACTTGTCAAGGATGCCAGTGGATGGGTCGACGAAGTCATCGCCCACCAACAGCTCTTCAAGTTATTGCTCCGGTATGGCCTATGGCCAGATGGGGTATGGATTTAATTGGTCCCTTTCCAGTAGCCAAGGGAAATCTGAAGTTCGCAGTGGTAGCTATTGAATATTTTTCTAAGTGGGTGGAAGCAGAGCCCTTAACAGCTATCACTTCGAACAATGTACAGAAATTCTTTTGGAAGAACATCATTTGCCGGTTCGGAGTGCCTAGACAACTCACAGTTGATAATGGAACACAGTTCGATGCAGAACCTTTCAGGAAGTTTTGCGAAGATCTAGGCATTGAGTTATGTTTTGCTGCAGTGAGGCATCCTCAGTCTAATGGAGCCGTAGAAATAGCTAATGGAAATATTTTGTCAGGACTAAATCGAAGGATAGTAGGACTAGCAAAAGGACTGTGGACCGAAGAGCTTCCGAAGATTTTATGGTCCATTCGGACTACGCAAACAAGGTCCACAGGTTTTACTCCATTCAGATTACTATTCGGAGATGAAGCTATGACGCCAACAGAGCTCAAAGGAGGATCGCTTCGCAGCACCGAACCGGATATTGAAGAAGAAAGACAAGCTTCGCTAGATCTATCAGAAGAAACAAGACTTCGAGCTGTGGCAAATTTATCAAAGTATCATCAGCAGACGAAGGCTTGGTTTGACCCGAAGGTTAAGCTCAATGAACTAAGACCGGGTCATCTTGTTCTACGAAGCATTATAGCGCCAGGTAAGTTAGGAAATAAATGGGAAGGTCCATATCTAATTGTTCGTTCAGGACGCCCTGGCTCTTTTAAATTAGCTAATTTAGAAGGTGAAGAGTTAGCACATACTTGGCATGCGGAGCACCTAAAGCGATACTTGGCATAAGGGCTCCTTGTAATTCACTTGTAATCATCTTCTAAATCAATAAAGCATATGGTCCAGATAATGCCTTCCCCTCATAGACTTCCAGCTTCCGAGTGGACGCACTGGAACCGCGGGGTCGACCGAGAGGGAAGTGTCATGAAGCTGAATCGTATTTTCGGACTTCAAACCATTGGTTCGAAGCTTCCGACGTGGGGGCTGACATAATCCGGAGTCCAAGCCACCGGCTTGTAGGCATCCGTAAAAGAGCCCAAAACCACATCATACGGAGTCCAAGCCATTGGCTGGTAGACTTCCATAAAAAGAGCCGAAGGTGGCCAAAACATGCGGAGTCCAAGCCATTGGCTGGTAGACTTCCGTAAAAAGAGCCGAAGGTGGCCAAAACATGCGAAGTCCAAGCCATTGGCTGGTAGACTTCCGCAAAAAGAGCCGAAGGTGGCCAAAATATACAGAGTCCAAGCCATTGGCTGGTAGACATCCGTAAAAAGAGTCCAAAGAGAACATTGCAAACTCCGAACCATTGGTTCGACAGAGATCGCAAAAATGAGCCGAAGGTGGCCAAAGCAAAACAGATTTTGAGCCATGAGCTTCGAATGTCTGTTAACATAGTCCAAAGTGACAAATTATCTACGATACTAAGGTATCTTGAAAGTTATCTCAAGTGATTTCTTTCAAAAAACAAGGGTACTAAGTTGCCATTCTTCAGACTACAAATAATCGAAGACGTTTTATAAGATTTTAAAAGATCTTTAAATTGCAGAGGGGCTCCGAACACCCAAAAAAAATTGTACTCCGAAGTTTTTCTTTGCGCATAACCATCTTTGAATACAGTTCGAAGTTGCTTATACCCAAAGAGGGGCTAGTAAATATGGAGACAATTTTAAATCGGTATTCATTATTAGAACAAATATGTTTACAGATTACATCATGAAAAATTGGTATCTATACCAAGGAGGAATCGAAGACCTCTTCGGTCTCTAGAGCTAGGGTTGGAACGACTAGTTCCAGCACCGGGAGTTCTAACAACTTTGCGTTTAACTCTCTTGCCCCCCTTCGAAGCTCTAAAGTCCTTCTGCTCTTGTTGAAGCTCGGCCCAAGTTCGAAGCCGTTCGGGGATCCATTCCCAGCTTCCAAGTTCTTCAGGTTTTTTACTTCGAACTTCATCTTTGTCTTCAGACCATATAACGTCTTCAGAAGACGAAGTGTTCAAGTTAACCTCTTATTCTTCCTCTTTAATATAAGACAGTATATCTTTGATTACTTCGGGCGCAATTACACCGGAGCTATCTCGAGGAACTAAAAATTGAGGACGTTTATAAGCTTTTAGAAGATCGAAGGTGGTCCATAATGAGCGAAGTTCGTCGTTAAGGTCTAACACTTCGATATATTCCGTATGAGGTAAAGCCTAAAAATATGATAAACAAATTTTCATTGATAAATGTTCATAAGCATAAAGCTTTACATAGCCAAAAATCCTAAGGTATTTCTAAACCTGCGGGTTCGGAGGAGGTTGACTACTTGAAGCTTTGGTCCGAACTTGCTTCTGGCGTTGACCTTCGTCGATCCAAGCCTTGATCGCTGAACGACCTTCGACTCTCCATGAAGTTTGGAAGGCTCGCCAGGCAGCAGCCACACCTTCGGAAGGAGTCAGAAGTCGCTCGTCGTCGAAGGTAATTGGGCCCCCTCCTGCGTCCGGAGTTATCGATCGGCCCAGATCTTCGTAGTAGCGAAGTAGGCCGACAGCAGCCACTTGTCCGGAGAGTTCTCCGTATCGAATGCTCGCTGTCTTCATCTGCTTTGCCACTCCTTGGATCCTTTTCAACCGGCGCAGAAGAGAAATGTTATCATCAGAAGGAAGTGTCCCAGTAGTACCGAAGTACTCCAGGACACCTAGCAACTGATTCATAACTTCCACAGCCACCTTCTCGGACTTCAGCTTATCTTCGTTCAGCGCATCTTTCATCGAAGTCACTTCTCCAAGAACCCCAGAAAGTCTAGTCGTTTCAGTGGTCAAGATATTCTTTTGGTTCAAAAGCTGGCTAGCTTCCTCTTGGAGTCTGACAAGTTCGGTCCCCGCAGTAGCGTGCTCCGCCCGCAATTTTTCAATTTCTGCTCGAAGCACAATTCTTTCTGCTTCGAGCTCTTTATTCGCAGCCTCCAAACCTTGTCTGGCCCTGGTTATTTTTTCCTTCCGTATACTGCTCGGAGTTTTATATCTTCGTACATTTCGGAGATAAATTAAAATCTAATAACCCCTATGCCTGGTTATTTTTTCCTTCCGTGTACTGCTCTCCTAACTTTACAGGTTAAATGGAGAAGCGTATTCGAGGGGCTACTGTTGGGGGAAAATATCCCATCTTCGGGGTTATTGCCGTAACAGCACAAAAGCAGATAATGGATTCGAAGGTTTCCAGACGTCCATCTTCGAAGATACCCTGAGTCGAGCTCGAAGTACGAAGATAGGCATTGGTTCGGAGTATATCCTCGAACTAAGGCTTTTTGAGATCTTTATTGCCAGCTAAGATGGAAGGTTTATCTTTTATATTATTAGATTAGTCTTTTATCTTTTTAGCCCTATCAAGGGTACCGAATAGTTTCCACTATGTCGGTTGTAATAGAGGGGTAAATAGGTCTTTTCCTTAATATTTGGGCCTATAAATACCCCCCATTTCACCCTGTAATAGGGACCGAATACAAGTTATTCAATACATACATTCAAACTATTCTGAGTTGTTATCCTTTTGGAGGCTTAGAACAGTTCTCTTCGCAAACACTTCGTTTGTTAGTTTCTAATCTACAGAAACCTGTTAGCGTAATCTTTTACACCAACAATATTCATCGACTGATAAGCCATCTTGATTAAGAAATCTCAAAGAGCCATGATCCACCTCTACCGGTAGAATGGCTTCCTGCCCATATACAAACTCATATGGACTAACTTTGGTAGCACCGTGCTTTGCAACTCTACAAGCCCACAACGCTTCTGAAAGCACATCATGCCACCTTTTAGGAAACTCTTCAATTTTCTTCTTAATGAGTTTAATCATAGTTTTATTACTAGACTCGGCCTGACCAATGGCCTGAGCATAGTATGGTGAAGAGTTAATCAACTTAATACTATAAAATTTGGCAAATTCTCTCACTTCTTTAGCAACAAATGAAGTACCCTGATCTGTAGTGAGAGTTTGTGGAATACCGAATCTGTGTATAATGTGCTTCAAGATAAAATCAATTACCTCATTGTCAGTCATGTTCTTGAGAGGCACAACCTCGGTCCATTTGGTGAAGTAGTCCGTCGCCATCAGCATGAACCGATGCCCTTTTGAAGAGGGAGGATGAATTTGGCCGATGAAGTCTAAACCCAGACCTCGGAACGGCCATGGCTTGATAATAGGATTAAGTAGTGATGCAGGAGCTAACTAAGTATTACCAAACTTTTGACATGCCTCACACCCTCTATAGTATTTAAAACAGTCCTCAGTCATAGTCGGCCAGTAAAAACCTGCTCTTTTGAGCATCCAACTTATCGTCTAGGCCGACTGATGAGTGCCACAAAGCCTTTCATGGACCTCTCCTATAGCTACTCTAGATTGATGAGCATCTAAGCACTTTAAGAGTACTCCATCAATAGTTTGGCGGTATAATAGATCATCTAGCAATAAAAATTTAAACACTTGTCCCGAACTTTCCGATCAGTCCTTTGATTGGGATCTCTCAAATATTAGACGATTGGAATTCTCCAATCATCTTTATGGACATCCGGAGGGTTTGCTACATTATTACCTAGAGTAATGTCTAAACTGCTAACTTCAGAGTGCCCCCCGGGCCTCTCCTGCTTCTGCCGAAGGCTGACCGGATCGGCCATGCAGAGCCGATCAGGCCGAAGCCTTCCACCGGAGGGGTCCGGCATGCGAAGACTTTTGTTGCCTAGAAGGCTTAGGCATAAGGGCTCTGGCATGCAGGACTCTTCGTTGTATGAAGGGCTTCGGCACAAGAGTTCCGAGACACAACGCCCTTCGGTGATCAGAGGGGTCTGATCCAGAGGGTCCGACGGACCTCGCATCCGCGTGAAGTCCTTGGCTTCCGCAGTGAGACCAATCATTGGCTTTTCTTGTGCAAAAAATTTCCCTCCCTTGACATGATAGCTAGATGCTTGCTGAGCCAAATCATTTTCAATTGATTTGGTTTCTCGCGACACGTGAGAAATTTTAAAGTCGTCGAAAGTAGTTGTTGGCGTAAAATATTACGCTAACAGGTTCTCGAAGATTAAGAACTAACAAACAGAGAATTTGTGTTGAGAACTATTTCGAGCCTCCGAATAGGATAATAGCTCAAAGTAGTCCGAAATTGTGTATTGAATAGCTGAGTATTCGATGCCTATTACAGGGTAAGAAGGGGGGTATTTATAGGCAAAAAGTCTAAGGAAAAGATCTATTTACCCCTCAATTACAACCGACATAGTGGAAACTATTCGGTACCGCGAATAGGGTTAAAATAGTAAAATCTATCCGGAGAAGATAGATAAGGCATACGTCTTAATAGTCTTGCTGTTTTCCACTGTAGCTTCGGAGCCTTTGGAGGATGCCTTCGAATCATGAAGCCGAAGTATCCTTTGGCTTAGAAACTTCATCATCTCTAGAGATGAACGCGAACTTCGATGTTGGTGAATTATCTTTTACTGTTGATTTCTAAAGTCCTGAGGATGAAGTATTTTCCACCAACAGTAGCCCCTTGAATACGCTTCTCCGATTTAACCTGTATGGTAGGAAAGCAGTATACGCAAGGAATATTTTCATATTCAGGGACTTAGAGAAATTTGAAGGTGTTATATTTATTCGAAGGGTATTTGACATCGAATTATCTCCGATGAAAACTTCGAATTGGGACTGCTGTATGAACACATCGCAGGAAAGTGAACCGTTACAGAGGCGGAACAACGTGAAGAGCCGTTAATTTTGAGCCCTTACCCTTCAAGTAGCCGTTATGCTCCCGAAAAAGGTAATGGTCGAAATTTACCATGGGTTCACATCTTTTCACTTCCTGGTCCCACCTGTCAGTGGCAGAAGTCGAACCTGCAATGTGAACGTGACCGACGTGCAGTAGCTAGCGGAAAGGCTATAAAAGGGGGGTCGAATCCCACCGAAAATTTTTACAGAGCCTGATTTCCAAAGCTCACTTTCTTCAACCTCCAAAATTTCCCTTAAAATTTTGAGCGATAACCTCATGGTGAGGACCAGCGCGACCGTGCTAGTGGCAGCAATTACCTTGGCGCAAAGGCGGGCTTGGGCGGCTTCAGCAGCAGCGGCCATGGCGTGGGCTCCAGGAGGTTCTTGGATCAAAAACCCTCGGGAGCTCTGTCCTCCATCCAAGAAGCCGATCCCGCAAAGCTTCCTTATTGGCCAGTCCACGAGTACTGTGGAATCCATTGAAGAAGCAGTGACCGGGAAGCTTGGCCCTGGAATGAGGACTCGGGTCCCGGGAATGGAGTCGACGCCGAAGCCGCGGAGTGGACAAGTAGTAGTCTTTGAAGCGTTCTTCGAAGCTGTACTGGGACTCCCTGCCATCAATTTTTTGTCAGAGGTACTGGAAATGTTCCACATTACCTTGCCACAGTTGTCCCCCAATGCCATTGCAAGACTGACGATATTCGAATGGGCCCTTCGAGCCGAAGGATGCGAAGGAAGATCGGAGATCTTCGCCGCCACCCACGAAGCCACCTGCCTACCAAAGCCACAAGACGGACTTGGAGATACCAAAGTGTTGATAGCATTTGGAAGTGTCAACTTCCAGCTTCGGAAGGAGCATGCACGGCATTTTCCAGCGAAGGCCATCAACGACCGGTGGTATACCAACTGGATCGTCCGGTGGTTTTATGCCGAGGTCGGAGAAGACTCCAGCTTCGTAGGGCCCCTTCAAGAAATTTGGTTCTGGAAGGAGGCCGAAGTCACTCTAAACCCAAGCCTGCTCTCAACGCGGCTTGGGTTGCTTTCTTCGATAGCCAGCCGCATGAGCATGTGGGATCTGGCGGAGGAATTCATCGCCCTCCGAATCCCACCTCTCAGAGCCGACTAGCCGAGAGCATTTCAAAATGCTTCGGAGGGAGAGCTTCGAAGCCTAGGTAAATCTTTGATCTTCCTACAATAATATATTAGGAAAGAGATAACATACTTATAAAATGCTACCTCTTTTTAGCGGCTCCTTTGGTGCTAGCTCCGGAGCAGATTGTGAAGGCCACCGAATGGGTGCTCGGAGCCCCTATGGTGGCGGAAAGACAGAGAAGGATAGAGTTGGTGGGAAGTTGGGAGCGCTTCAACAGAGTGTGGAGGGCTCTCGGAATGGAGCCACCATCTCTGCCAGACTTCAATTCGACTGGAGTGGCCCCTTAGAAGAGGAAAGCCACTGCAGAGCCTTCCAAGAAGGCCATCAAGAACCCCGTCAAGAAGGGGAAGAAAACACCGAAGCCTCCTCCTCAACCGACTTCGGTGTCTTTGTCTTCCTCCCTAGGCATTTGGAGCTCGTCTTCGGAAGACTCTAGAAATAAAGGCTCTGAGGTTCAAATGGGGAAGGCCCTTGAAGATTATCTTGCCGAAGACAGCGAGGACGAGTCCCAAGGCACGGCTGGAGCTTCTTCTCAAGTAGGTGCTGTAGTAGATACAACACGCTCCTCTGAGCCCGTCGCCCCGAGCTCAGAGCTTGGGGCAATTATTCCCAACTCGCCCATGGCCGGGGTGATAATACCGGAGATCGTGGTGCCTGCAGCGACTGCACCGGAGCAGACTTCGAGGGATGACCTCAAAGTGTACCTCCAGATGTACGAAGTTCTGGAGGACCCCGCAATTCTCCCTCAAGGCGCAGACGAAGGTATACTTCGAAGCTTTTGCCTTCACAATTCCTGCAATAACTATTACCCACAAATATTTACTGAATACCTTAATTTTGTAGGTGCGTCGAGGAGTAGCATAGCTCCGATCACCGATGGAGCTTCAGCTTCTCTTGGAGTTGAGGCTCCAGCAGACATAGCAGCTCCGATGACTGGAGATGTCTTGGTCAAATTAGTTCCAGCCGAGGAGGGCATCAGTCGAAAGATGATCTACCTCCGCCGGAGTTGCTACTTCGATTTTTGTGCCAGGGAGGGGTAAGAGCATGACGAGCTTCGGTCCCCTCCTTGCCTTGATGGCGACGCCCTCCTCCAATGACCCTTTAGTGAGCAATTCGGAGGAGGAGGCCGTGGTAGACGATAGCCAGGTCCTATCCTGGCTCCCTCTGTTGGCTCCGTTCTTGGAGCAACGAACAAGCCTCTAGGCGCTTCTGAAGCCCTTGGCAGACAAATGCCAAGAAGTTGTGAACTCCAAATTGGTCTCCGTCTTGAGCGATGCCAGAGCCCCGGAGCTCAATTTGGCCCTCGAAAGGGCTGCCCTTCAGGTATGCAACACACCGCAAGTGTATTTAATTAATAAATGGAATTACTTGGTACTTACTTGCTTTTTTGTAGCAATTTGTCCTTGCTTGAGTGGCAGCGACTTCCAATGAGCTCTAAAATAATCGGCTGAAGAAGAAGGTTACTACCGTCTAGTCTGCCCTTCAAAGCTCTGAAGACAAAACACTTCGACTAGAGGAGGAGTTCCTCGAGGAACGGAGGGCCAGAGCTGCCACCGACAAAGCACTTCAGGTCGAGTAGCAAAGCATCACTACACTCAAAACTTCGGCCCAAGAGGGTGAGGCCGAATGTGTGGTGCTCCGAGCAGAGGTCGAGAAGCTTCGCTAAGCAGCAGCCACTTCAAGCACACAACTCGTGGAACTTCAAGACTCGATTCAACAAGCACTGGCTCAAAAAAGTACTTTGCTGTCTAAGATGGTCGAAGTGTCTGATGTTGCTGCTGGGCTAGAAGCGGCAGAAGTGAAGAACGTTGCCATAGCGGAGCAAACCATGGATGCCCTTCGGGGTGATGGGGGAGTGGTCCCGATCTTCCGCTAGGTAAAGGATAAACTTGGGTTGGTGGAGAATCTCGACGTTGGCGATCCAAGGCTCCGGTCCGGCGGATCAAAACCTTGCAATCGTTACATCACTGTCTCCGTTGGTTATCAACCACGCAGGACGCGATTGACCTCGCCACGAAGGCTAATTCCTGCAAGCGAACCCAAGAACACAAGCAAGAACAGGAAGGATACAAATCGAATGCCAAATCACAGACAAACGAAGATAAGGTGAGGTTTCACAAACGCCAATGCAGCAGCCAATCGGTCCGGTGCAAGAGGCGGGATCTAAACACAACAGTGTAGATGCAACAAAGCAAAACCTAACCCTAGAGGCGGCTGGCGTGAGAATATATAGGGCGGCAGCCTGTGGAAGGCGAACAGACACGGGCTGTGGGCTAGAAGACGTACAGACTCAGACTATGGGCCAACATGGCCCAGTTCTGTCACGCAGGACTGTTTAAATCACACAGAACGACTCGAGACTCCAAATGAGGTGAAACCAACGGCAAACGATCCGTCTTCTCCTCAGCTTTCCAAAAAGTCAAAGAACGCGCCAATCGGACTTCGTATGAGGAAGTTATGCCCATTTTGGTGCAGGGTGGTTGATGTAGTCCGAACCAGCGAAATCTTGACTTCAAAACATCCGTGCGACTCCGTCTTCAACTCCAACTCTTCTATTCCATCTCCCATGTTCCTAAGCAACAAAATATCACTAGTATTCAGTAGCATCCCGTCCAAACAAATATTATCAAAGTTGCTAAGGAAAGAATTAACCTCATGATTCAAGCGACGGGCACGGGCGCGTGTGATTGGTCCTTGTAATTGAATTGTAGGTGGAGACTCCATGTGTGTATCATGTGAAGTGATGTCCTCATCACGGGGTACCTAGGAATACTTCGGCACTATGTGCCCTTCGTCTTTAGCTATAGCGAGCGAGCTCCTTGACCGGAAGCTGAAGATGATTTAGGTGGCGACAAAGTTGATGATGGGCTTCGACATTCGGTACAGAGAGATCTCCAGACAGGTTGTCGGGATCGGAGTCCTTCGTCACATCGAAGCTCTTGGGATTTCGGTTGCTCCAGTTGGGGGTTCAACGCCTGTGGGCTTTGCCGACGAGGACCCGTTGTGTCCTTCACAGGATGTAGCTTCTGCCTGGGAAGCTTTCTGGACAATATGGAAAATGGACCACAAAGCTGCAACCAAAGCTTGGATCGACGAGGCTCGTCGGCAGAACCAAGCTCAGACGAAGCCTCTGCTTCTGACTTCGCTGGTTCTGACCCCTCCTGCTCCACCAGCCGACCCACAGGTTTTGCTTTATAGGATGCTTATGCATGTACAAGAAACCTTATAAAAGCCCCTTTTATGAATGAAAAGTTTATAAACAAGGAAACTTTGTCTGGATGTTTATTCTTTTAGGTTTTGCCATGCACTTTGGAGCTCGACTTCGAAGTATTGGAACTTAACGAAGGGCTCCGTCGATAGTGGTCTATCCTCGAAAGATTAAGGCCTTATTGATGCTCGCGCTTCTCTGTTCCTCGAGGGGATCAAGGGGAGATAGCACCCGAAGTTCATCACGAGGTCTTAGATCATATTAAGAGGATAAGGAAGAAGCTTCTTCGTCCTCCGAATACGTCGATTGGTCTGACTCGGAGTACCAGGCCGAAGATCCAGTAGAGGCTAGCTCCGAAATACTTCTATCTTGGGCTGAACTTCCAGAGGAGCAGAAAAAACTGCGAGCTTTGAAGAAGAAAAGCACTTGGACTAAGAAGAAAGTCTCGAAGGCTTAGGGCTCCGAAGGTCGATGTGGTCTTAGAAGTAGCTCTAGAGGTTAGAGGGGTCTCCGTTTCTATCTAGGCTTAGACCAAAACTTATCTTGATGTAATAATATGATTATCCAATTAATATGAATTGCTTTGGAAGCATCTTTTTGTTGTTCCTTACTCTCCTACCCCTCCTAGTGGGTGGGGGACCGTACGTGTTGCGATAGGGTCCATCGGACATCATGATTGATATAAAAATCTGATGCTTCGCACAACAATTGGTAATCATACTTTACTCTTTCGTAGAGTTCTACAAACTGTACGTTCGTATTATGATGTTTATAAAATTCGGAGCTAAATTTATACTTGTAAGCTCCCATAGCAGTCGCTTAGGACTTTAAAAGTGCTTCATTGGGCCGGAGCCGTGAAACCTTATTGCTTGGTCACCTTCGACTCTTTTATAGATGCTTTGAACCCGGAGGCCGAAAATCAGTTCTTTTAAAGTCCTTAGACTCTTCTACAGATCATAACAAGCTGGATCCTGGAATCTGTAGGTTTGCGACCTACGACACTTTTACAGATGCTTCGAACCCGGAGGCCGGAAATCTGTTCTTTTAATGTCCTTAGACTCTTCTACGGATCCTAACAAGATGGAGCTTGGAATCCGTAGGTTGGCCACCTATGGCTCTTTTATAGATGATTTGAACCCGGAGGCCAGAAATCTATTCTTTTAAAGTCCTTACACTCTTCTACGGATCCTAACAAGTCGGAGCTTAGAATCCGTAGGTTGGCCACCTACGACTCTTTTACAGATGCTTCGAACCCAGACGTCAGAAATCTGTTCTTTTAAAGTCCTTAGACTCTTCTACGGATCCTAGAAAGCCAGAGCTTGGAATCCGTAGGTTAGCCACCTACGGCTTCTTCGAACCCGGAGGCCGGAAATCTGTTCTTTTAAAGTCCTTAGACTCTTCTAAGGATCATAACAAGCCGGAGCCTAGAATCCGTAGGCTAGCCAACGGAATCCTTGAACCAATGGTTCGAAGGCCGTTGTCTGGGTTCCTTGAAAGATGCTTGAGTCTGCAAGCATCTCCGTTCTCCTGGTGCGTCCACCAGGAGTAAGGTATATTTGAAGAGTAAACATAATTCGAACCTCCATCTTTATTTAATTTAGAAAGGTACTTTTACAATTGATTACAAGGAGCCCCTAAGCGTAATAACCTTTAAGGTGCTTCGCATGCCATGCATGCTTCAACTCTTCCGCTTCTAAATTAGCTAACTTAAACGAGCCGGGGCACCCTGAGCATAGGATAATATATGGTCCTTCCCATTTATTTCCTAGCTTCCCCGGAGCTATTACACTTCGCAATACCAAATGACCTGGTTTAAGCTCATTCACTTTTATCTTCGGGTCATACCATGTATTTGTTTGGTCTTGGTACTTCGTCATATTGGCGACAACTTGATGTCTTGTTTCTTCTGACAAGTCCAGCGAAGTGTTTCTCTCATCTTCATTTCCAGGTTCTACTACGTGAAGGGATCCACTTTGAGCTCCGTAGTAGTCATGGCCTCATCTCCGAATAGCAGCCTGAATAGGGTGAAGCCTGTGGACCTAGCTTGAGTGGTCCAAATGAACCATAGAATCTTAGGAAGTTCTTCAGTCCAAAGTCCTTTAGCCAACCCGACAATCCTACGATTTAAACCGGAGAGAATATTTCCATTGGCTCGCTCGACGGCTTAGTTAGATTGCGGATGATTAACTGTTGTGAAGCATAACTTGATGCCTAGTTCTTCACAAAATTCTTTAAAGGGTTCGGCTTCGAACTGGGTGCCATTATCCACAGTTAACTCCCTTGGCACTCCGAACCTGCATATGATATTTTGCCAGAAGAAATTTTGTATATTTGTTGAAGTGATAGCAGTTAGGGGTTCAGCTTCGACCAATTTATAAAAATACTCAATTGCTACCACTGCAAACTTCAAGCTGCCTTTTGCCATTGGAAAAGGGCCAATGAGTCTATTCCCCATCGTGCCATTGGCCATACCGGGGCGATAACTTGAAGTGGTGTTGGTGGACGGTGGCTCCGTCTTCCCATCCACTGGCATTCTTGACAGGTTTGCACTAGGTCTTCCACATCTCTCCCAATTGTTGGCCAATAGAGCCCCTGCCGAAGTGTCTTTCCTACTAGAGCACTAGGGGCCAGGTGGCTTCCACATAAACCTTCGTGAATGTCCCGAAGTATATATTGGCCTTCGGGTTGTGAGATGCACCGTAGTAAGGGAGAACACACTCCGGCTTTGTATAATATCCCATTGACAAGCTCATAATTTTGAGCACTTGCTTGCAACCTTCGGAAATCCAGACCTTCTGACAAGACTACGCTGTTTTGCAAGACATCCATTATCAGAGTCCGCCAATCTGTAGCTGGGATGCAAAGGACTTCTGCGGAGGGTAATTAATTTATCGTAGGCTTGATAATTTCTTCATAGAAATCACCCTCCGGGACGTCCAATGCTCTGGCTGCAGCCTTCGCTAGAATGTTTGCAAGTTGATTTTCTGCTCGAGGGATACTCCGAACAGAAAATCCTTTAACATTGCTTCTGTCTTATGGATTTCTTCTAAATATTTTGCAAGATGCGGGTTCCTAGCTTGAAAGCTTTTGTCAACATGCCCTGCGATGACATGGGAATCTATTTTAATTATAATCCTTGCTGCTCCAAGTGCCTTTGTCTTTTGGAGGCCTAGTAGGATTCCTTCGTATTCTGTGATATTATTGGTGGTCTTAAAGTTGAGCCTCGCAGAATACATGGCCTTCTGTCCTGACGGCGATATTATCACAGCTCAAGCTCCGGCACCAGACGCCTGATTGGCTTCGTCAGAAAAAATTGTCCACAGACCTTCGAAGGTTTCTTTTGGAGCCTAGACTGCAGATGGAGTCCAGTCTGCCACGAAGTCAGCTATGATCTAAGATTTGATAGATGTTCTTGCCGTGAAGGAAATACCAAAGGGGGCTAGCTCGACAGCCCATTTTTCGATCCTACCCGTAGAATCTTTGCTCTAAAGCATATCACCAAGGGGATACGAGGTATAAACGATTAGATTATGTGCTATAAAGTAATGCCTTACCTTCTGCGAGGCCATTACTAAAGCATAAGCTCAACTTCTTTGACCAAATAAACTGGGTTTTGCACCAGTTTTCCTTTAAGCTCAACTTCTCTGACCAATACTGCACTTACTGCGGAGCCCTTTGCTGCAAGATAAAGGAGAGTTTCTTCTAGGAGGGGCACAGTAAGTGTTGACAGGCTTCCGAGGTATTCTTTAATATCATTGAAGCTCTTCTAGCACTCCAGCGTCTACTTGAAACTTTCGGACCCCTTTAGAACTTTAAAAATTGGAAGGCTTTGCTTCGCTGATCTGGCCAGGAATCTGCTGAGAGCTGCGAGTCGTCTTGTTAACTTCTTGACCTGCTTCAAATTTTCTGGTGGAGCCATTCTTTGTAATGCGCTTATCTACATTGGGCTAGCTTCGATTCCCCTACTCGAAACTAAGTACCCTAGCAGTTTTCCTGCTTGCGCCCCGAATATATATTTTTCAGGGTTGAGGCGAACTCCACATGTTTGGAGGCTCTCAAATGTTTTAGCTATGTCTAGGCTATGATGGTGCTTTACAACACTCTTTATTACAATGTCATCCATATAGGTTTTGACATTTCGGCCTATTTGATGACCTCGAGCCTTAGCTATTAAACGTGAGAAGGTGGCTCTGGCATTCCGCAAGCCAACAGTCATCCGAACATAACAAAACACTCTGGAGGGAGTTATAAAACTCGTCTTGGCACTTTAGCCAGACCTGATGATAATCGGAGTATGCATCCAGGAAGCTCAGTAATTTGGAGCCAGCCGTAGAATCCACCAGCTGGTCTATTCGGGGCATAGGGTAGGGGTCTCGCGGGCATGCTTTATTTAATGATGTGAAATCAATGCACATGCGCCACTTGCCGGAGCCCTTCTTCCTGACAAAAATAGGGTTAGCCTGCCACTCCATGTGGGCTACTTCCCTGATGATGCTATCCCTTAGCAATTTTTCCACTTCTACCTTGGTGAGGCCTGCCCTCTCCACTGATAACTTACGGAGCCACTGGCGCACTGGCCTAGCCTTCGGGTTGACAAGCAAACTATGCTCGATGATACTCCGGTCAACCCCTGTGATGTCTTCGTCGGTCCAGGCAAAGATGTCCAAATTTTCCTTGACTACTTCCTCCAGTGAAGTAGCTATCTCCGAAGGTAGCCCCTTACCGAACTATATTGGGTACTCCTTGCCATCTTTCAGGATTATGTTCGTGACGACATCACCTTCCAGTCTTGGCTTTAGGGAAAGGCTCTTTGAGGAGTTTAAAGACTTTGAAGCCTCCTTTGTGTGCTCTGACACATTGTGCACTTGCCGAGGCTCCAATGGCTGACCGTGGCCATACTCCATTCTTTGGGCTATAGCTTGGTCTCCTAAGATAGTGAGAACTCCACCTTGCGTGGGCATCTTGAGACATAAGTAGTTATGATGTGCTATAGTCCCGAACTGGTTCAACATCCCCCGTCCAAAAATCGCATTATAGGCATATGGGGCATCAACGACATCGAAGATCACTTCTTCCACCATGGCTAGGGGCCCCTCTCTGAAGGAAACCTCAAGGCCTATCTGGCTGAGGGCATCGAGAGGCGGACCTGTGAAGCCTTGGAGTGGGCGGGCCGCTGGAAGTAAATGCCTCTAAGGAAGGCACATCTGGTCGAAGGCCTAGACAAAGAGTATATTTGCGGAGCTCCCACTGTCTACCAGGATCCTTCGAACTTCGACTCCCGCTATATCAGCTGAGATGACTAGGGGGTCAGCATGAGGGAATTTCACCCCCGCAGCATAATTGACAGTATAGGAAATAGGTACATGAGACCACTCGGGCATTTCTGCCGCAGAATTTGAGGTCCCTATGTGCCCTACTTCGCGAAAATATTCTTGTTGCTGCCTTTTCGACATGTTACCGAGGGTCCCCCCTCCAGAGATGGGCTGGACCACTCGCTTGCCATGATCTTGGGATCTTCCTGCTTCGGTGGTGGCATAATATTGGCCACCGGGAGCTGCATTGGTGCTATGGGGATGTCGGCTCTGGCCACGGTTTGCACGGGCTCCGAACGTGCCGTTGGAGGGGCTTGATCCGAAGTACCTCGCCCTGTACTTAATCCAAGGTATTCACCCCGAAGGGTTAATACATACTTACAATCCTTTGTGTCATGGCTTCTATTCTCGCCATGCACACAACAGAAGAAGCTCTGGCGCCTACCAGTTATTCTTTCTTGGGGTTTCGAAGCTCCAACCCTGAAGCCTTACGCCTGTTGAAAGTTGACAGGTGCCTTCGAGGTAGAGGATGCAATGTTCAACACCTCCGAGTGGAAGTGCTTCTTTCCCTGCATATGATCATTGGAACGATTGTCAAGGGGGGCTTGCAGAGAGGTTGGGACATCAGGCTCCGTCTTCACTTCTCGAAGGGCTGGTGCAGGTGCTGGAGTTCTTTGGAGGTAGCCTTCCTCTACCTTGGCATACTGTTTGAAGTATGCCATCAGTTGTGCCATAGATGACACCGATTTCCGATAAAGCTTGTTGACGAGATCTGGGTTCAGCACCCCTTCGCGCGCAGCATCAACTACCGAAAAGGTAGACAAGCCTTTGATCTGAGACTTGGTGTGAGCGAAGCGTGTTAAATATTCCCGAAGTGTCTCCCCCGCTTGCTGCTTCACCTGAAACAGACTCCCAGTCGACATTGGGGCCACAAATGTACCTTGGAAGTTGCTTACAAAAGTCCTCTTCAGCTTCTCCCAAGACTTGATCGATCCTGGCTTTAGAGACCAGAACCATCGGAGAGCTACACCTTCCAGAGCGAGGGGGAAGCACTTCGCCATAGTGTTACGCACCCCTCCGCTGGCTTCTATTGCCAAAGCAATGAACAAGAGAATTCTCTGGGGTCAGACCCACCGGAGTATTTGTGCAGCTTCGAGGCTTTAAACCTAGGGTCGAAGGGCACCTTCTGCAGGTCCAGATGCAACGGAGACTTATTGTCGAAGGATGCATTCTCGGTTTCCTCCGGGACTTGGACAGCATCGGGAAGATCACCAGCACCACCGTCTTGAGGCCCTTATGGAGCATGAGTGGAAGCTTGAGAGCGGAGTCAATCGGCAGCCTCTTGCCTTCACCTTTCCACTTCCTCCTAAAGTCGCACTACTTGCGTAGCCTCGTCTTCAGGAAGGTCTTCATCTCCTTTGAAGGGGAGCTCCGGGTCTCGGGAACTGGTGTAGTTGGTTTGGAGCACCGTGGGAGCGGCTCGGGGGCATCCGGGTGCTCGGCGTCCAGCGACCCCTTCGGGGGTTACTGGGATAACTGATGGTCCTGCTCCGTTGGTCCGAGGGGACCTTCGGGGAGGATCGGAGGCAAGGCTCTGCTTGGGAGGCATAGCTAATAAAGACAAGGAAAGGCCTTCAAGCTGCACTAGGAAGCCCCTTACCAAAGGGTGCACGAAATCCTGAGACTCCGAAGCTCCCTCCGCAAGTGCTCTTCGAAGTGCAGTCAGCGACAGAGAACTAGCTTTTAGAACTAGGTTCCCCACGGATGGTGCCAACTTTTGGCGTAAATGATTTTGCTAACAGGTTCTCAAAGATTAAGAACTAACAAATAGAGAATTTGTGTTGAGAACTATTTTGAGCCTATGAATAGGATAATAGCTCAAAGTAGTTCGAAATTGTGTATTGAATAGCTGAGTATTCGATGCCTATTACAGGGTAAGAAGGGGGGTATTTATCGGAAAAAGTCTAAGGAAAAGACCTATTTACCCCTCAGTTACAACTGACATACTGGAATCTATTTGGTACCCCGAATAGGGTTAAAATAGTAAAATCTATCCGAAGATGGTAGATAAGGCAGACATCTTATCAGTCTTGCTGTTTTCCACTGTAGCTTCGGAGCCTTTGGAGGATGCCTTCGAATCATGAAGCCGAAGTATCCTTCGGCTTAGAAACTTCATCATCTCCGGAGATGAACGCGAACTTCGATGTTGGTGAATTATCTTTTACTTTTGATTTCTAAAGTACTGAGGATGAATTATTTTCCCCCAACAGTAGCGATTATATCTAAGCATTTATAGAAGTAACTATTTAGCAAGCCATTAAAACATTAAGCACTTTTACCTACATGTTGTACTACAAACAGAGAATCACCATGTGCATGGACATGTTTAGCACCTATGGATCCTAGTAATTCAAGTCCTAGCAATAATGCTTCATATTCAGCTTGGTTATAGGTAGAAGGAAATTCTAAATGGGACGAGGTTTCGAAGCGCACGCTGATGAGGACATCACTTCACATGATACACACATGGAGCCTCCACCTACAATTCAATTACAAGGACCAATCACATGCGCCCGTGCCCGTCGCTTTAACCATGAGGTTAATTCTTTCCTTAGCAACTATGTTAATATTTGTTTGGACGAGATGCTACTGAATACTAGTGATATTTTGTTGCTTAGGAACATGGGAGATGGAATAGAAGAGTTGGAGTTGAAGACGGAGTCGCACGGATGATTTGAAGTCAAGAATTCGCTGGTTCGGACTACATCGACCACTATGCACCAAAATGGGCATAACTTCTTCATACGAAGTCCGATTGGCACGTTCTTGGACTATTTGGAAAGCTAAGGAGAAGACGGATCTTTTGCCATTGGTTTCGTCTCATTTGGAGTCTCTAGCTGTCCTGTGTGTTTGAAACAGTCCTGTGTGACAGAATTGGGCCGTGTTGGCCCATAGTCCAAGTCTGTACGCCTTCTAGCCCATAGCCCGAGTCTGTACGCCTTCTACAGACTGCCCACGCCTTATATACTCACGCCAGACGCCTTTAGGGTTAGGTTTTTCTTTGTTTGCATCTACACATGTGTGTTTAGATCCCGCCCCTTGCACCGGACCGATTGACTGCTGCACCGGCGTTTGTGAAACCTCACCTTTTCATCGTTTGTCTGTGATTTCGCATTTGACTTGTATCCTTCCTGTTCTTGCTTGTGTTCTTGGGTTCGCTTGCAGGAATTAGCCTTCGTGGCGAGGTCAATCGCGTCCTGCGTGGTTGATAACCAATGGAGACAGTGGTGTAACGATTGCAAGGTTTTGATCCGCCGGACCGGAGCCTTGGATCGCCAACATCGAGATTCTCCACCAATCCAAGTTATCCTTACCTAACGGAAGATCGGGACCAATCCCCCATCAGTCCCCCTGTTAGCCCTCACCAGAATCGCCAAAAAAAAATCAGGAAGATAAAGAAAAAAATTGGTCAAATTTTTTGCTCGCCGTTCAGCGAACTTGTTGAATTTTTGTGAACCACATCCCACCTCAGTTCTAGGTGCCAATTTTTGTGGTTGCATCTCTGGTCATCCTTGTTCAAAAAAAATAGAGTGAAAAAAAGAGAGAAAAAAAAGAAGAACCGGTCATGTCGATTGCTTATCCAATCTCTTGTCCGATCCCTTGTCCGATCTCTTGTCCGATCCCTTGTGCGATCAGCGGCAGCAACATATTCTGCTTGTCCGATCACTTGTCCGATCTTTTGTCCGATCCCTTGTCCGATCAGCGGCAGCGACAAAGAGCTGAATTTGGCCTATTATTGCCTCCACTTGAGTTTTGGGCACATAGTTTCCCTCTATTGCTTGAATTTTCACATTGGGAGCACTAAGGCCAGCAACTTTGACGAGTACTAGGGAACACTTATTGAACTTGGTTTAACTGTTATTACTATCGCTAATCCTTGCTACTCACTTTGCCTTCCAAGCTACACCTTTCTCTTGGTCAGGACAGGTTCATTTCTTGCAATTGCCACCACCCTCCACTTGGTTCATCACCTATAGGCCGGTGACCTCACTGTGGCGTGGTAAGAACACTTGCAAGCATGGGTAAGGCGCCTGACGAATTTCTTCTACCACACACCCACCACCCCACCTAGCTGTTTTACATAAGGATTATTCTTTGTTGTTTTGTCTTTTCACTAACATGGTAGCACTTATTGTACAACGTGTCTTGAGCACTCACATGGACCAGGACGACCGGGCACAACGGAACAATTTGTTTCAGACCTTCTTCGTCGTCAATGACCGCCGTGTACGTGTCATCATAGATAGCGATAGTTGCAACAACTTGGTGAGCCACGACATGGTAACTAAGCTTCAACTTCCCACACGTGCACATCCACACCCTTACAACGTGCAATGGTTCAACAATAGCGGTAGGGTCAAGGTAACACAAACTGCTCACATCGAATTTTCCATTGGTACATACTTCGGAGTTGCTGATTTTGATGTAGTACCAATGCAAGCATGTTCTCTATTACTTGGTAAACCTTGGGAGTATGATACTGATGCTACACACCATGGTAGGAGCAATAAGTACACATTTATGTATAAAGAAAAGAAAGTTACATTGCTTCCTATGACTCCTGCTGAAATTGTGAAGTTTGAACAAGAAAAACATGCTAAGGACGCACAAACGAGCAAACAACCTTCTGAAAATCAGCAAGTAGCTAAAACACTTTCGAGGCAACAAAAAGATAAAGTTGTTTCTCCTTCATCACAAGTTATTAATCTGAAAGGACGTGTCATGCTTGCAACTAAAACTAACCTTGCAGTACGTAGTTTTCTTGGTCTTGCAGGTTTCTACCGGCGTTTTGTGAAAGATTTCAGCACCATAGCCGGTCCTTTGCATGAGTTGACCAAGAAGGGAGTTACTTGTACTTGGGAACTAGCACAAGAACAAGCTTTTGCCACACTCAAGGATCGCCTTACACATGCACCTCTACTTCAGCTACCCGACTTCAGTAAGCCTTTTGAGTTAGAATGTGATGCTAGTGGTTTTGGAATAGGAGGTGTGCTGCTACAAGGAGGTAAACCCGTGGCCTATTTTAGTGAGAAATTACATGTTCCACAGTTGAATTATTCTACCTATGATAAGGAATTATATGCCTTAGTGCGTGTGCTTGAAACTTGGCAACATTACCTTTTGCCTAAGGAGTTTATTATTCATTCGGATCATGAAGCATTGAAGCATATACGTAGTCAAGCAAATCTGAATAAACGACATGCTAAATGGGTAGAATTTATTGAGACTTTTCCATATATCATTAAGCATAAGAAAGGGAAAGATAATGTGATTGCCGATGCTTTATCTAGACGTTATACATTGCTTTCTCAACTTGATTATAAGATCTTTCGTTTAGAAACATTGAAGGACATGTATGCTACTTATTTGGACTTCAAAGATGCTTTTGCAAATTGTACTGATAACCGTGCTTGGAACAAATTTGTGCTGAATGATGGATATCTTTTTCGTGCTAACAAGTTATGTGTGCCGGCTAGCTCTCTTCGCTTGTTGTTATTGCAGGAAGCACATGGTGGTGGTTTAATGGGTCATTTTGGATCAAAGAAAACCGAAGATGTGATGTCCACACACTTCTATTGGCCTAGGGTGAGACGAGATGTTGAGCGCTATGTGGCACGATGCACTACTTGCAATAAAGCTAAGTCCCGTCTAAACCCACATGGTCTTTATATACCTCTGCCCGTTCCTAGTGTACCTTGGGAGGATATTTCTATGGATTTTGTGTTAGGATTACCTAGAACTATGAGGGGGAGAGATAGTATTTTTGTGGTGGTAGATTGGTTCTCTAAAATGGCGCATTTTATACCTTGTCACAAGAGCGACAACGCTACCAATGTTGCTGATTTGTTTTTCAGAGAGGTCGTACGCTTGCATGGAGTCCCCAATACCATCGTTTTAGATCGTGATGCTAAATTCTTAAGTCATTTTTGGAGGACGTTGTGGCATAAGTTGGGGACGAAGCTGCTGTTTTCTACTACTCGTCACCCACAAACGGATGGGCAAACGGAGGTCGTCAACCGCACATTGTCCACCATGTTGAGGGCTGTTTTGAAGACCAACTTGAAGCTTTGGGAAAAGTGTCTACCTCATATTGAGTTTGCATATAATAGGTCAGTACACTCCACTACTAAGGTAAGTCCGTTTCAAGTGGTCTATGGCTTTAATCCACGTGCTCCTATTGATTTGCTACCATTGCCACCATCTGAAAAAATAAATTTTGATGCTACTACACGTGCTGAATTATTGCTTAAGATGCATGAAACTACTAAAGCAAACATAGAGAAAATGAATGAGAAATATCGTGCTTATGGTAGTAAGGGTAGAAAAGAGATAACATTTGAGCCGGGTGATCTTGTTTGGTTGCACTTGCGCAAGGATCGTTTTCCTGATTTGAGAAAGTCTAAATTGATGCCCCGTGCTGATGGTCCTTTCCGTGTGCTTGAGAAGATAAATGATAATGCATATAAACTTGAGTTGCCTGCAGCTTTTGGGGTTAGTCGCACATTTAACATTTCAGATTTAAAGCCCTATTTGGGAGATGACGATGAGCTTGAGTCGAGGACGACTCCAATTCAAGAGGGGGAGGATGATGAGGACATCACTTCACATGATACACACATGGAGCCTCCACCTACAATTCAATTACAAGGACCAATCACACGTGCCCGTGCCCGTCGCTTGAACCATGAGGTTAATTCTTTCCTTAGCAACTATGTTAATATTTGTTTGGACGAGATGCTACTGAATACTAGTGATATTTTGTTGCTTAGGAACATGGGAGATGGAATAGAAGAGTTGGAGTTGAAGACGGAGTCGCGCGGATGATTTGAAGTCAAGAATTCGCTGGTTCGGACTACATCGACCACTATGGACCAAAATGGGCATAACTTCTTCATACGAAGTCCGATTGGCGCGTTCTTGGACTTTTTGGAAAGCTAAGGAGAAGACGGATCTTTTTCCGTTGGTTTCGTCTCATTTGGAGTCTCGAGCCGTCCTGTGTGTTTGAAACAGTCCTACGTGACAGAATTGGGCCGTGTTGGCCCATAGTCCAAGTCTGTACGCCTTCTAGCCCATAGCCCGAGTCTGTACGCCTTCTACAGGCTGCCCACGCCTTATATACTCACGCCAGCCGCCGTTAGGGTTAGGTTTTGCTTTGTTTGCATCTACATTTGTGTGTTTAGATCCCGCCCCTTGCACCAGACCGATTGGCTGCTGCACCGGCGTTTGTGAAACCTCACCTTTTCATCGTTTGTCTGTGATTTGGCATTCGACTTGTATCGTTCCTGTTCTTGCTTGTGTTCTTCGGTTCACTTGCAGGAATTAGCCTTCGTGGCGAGGTCAATCGCGTCCTGCGTGGTTGATAACAAATGGAGACAGTGGTGTAACGATTGCAAGGTTTTGATCCGCCGGACCGGAGCCTTGGATCGCCAACGTCGAGATTCTCCACCAATCCAAGTTATCCTTACCCGATCATCAGTCTCGATCTTCCGTTAGGTAAGGATAACTTGGATTGGTGGAGAATCTCGACGTTGGCGATCCAAGGCTCCGGTCCGGCGGATCAAAACCTTGCAATCGTTACACCACTGTCTCCGTTGGTTATCAACCACGCAGGACGCGATTGACCTCGCCACGAAGGCTAATTCCTGCAAGCGAACCGAAGAACACAAGCAAGAACAGGAAGGATACAAGTCGAATGCCAAATCACAGACAAACGATGAAAAGGTGAGGTTTCACAAACGCCGGTGCAGCAGCCAATCGGTCCGGTGCAAGGAGCGGGATCTAAACACACAAGTGTAGATGCAAACAAAGCAAAACCTAACCCTAAAGGTGGCTGGCGTGAGTATATAAGGCGTGGGCAGCCTGTAGAAGGTGTACAGACTCGGGCTATGGGCTAGAAGGCGTACAGACTTGGACTATGGTCCAACACGGCCCAATTCTGTCACGCAGGACTATTTCAAATACACAGGACGGCTCGAGACTCCAAATGAGACGAAACCAACGGGAAAAGATCCGTCTTCTCCTTAGCTTTCCAAAAAGTCCAAGAACGCGCCAATCAGACTTTGTATGAAGAAGTTATGCGCATTTTGGTCCATAGTGGTCGATGTAGTCCGAACCAGCGAATTCTTGACTTCAAATCATCCGTGCGACTCCGTCTTCAACTCCAATTCTTCTATTCCATCTCCCATGTTCCTAAGCAACAAAATATCACTAGTATTCAGTAGCATCTCGTCCAAACAAATATTAACATAGTTGCTAAGGAAAGAATTAACCTCATGGTTCAAGCGACGGGCACGGGCGCGTGTGATTGGTCCTTGTAATTGAATTGTAGGTGGAGGCTCCATGTGTGTATCATGTGAAGTGATGTCCTCATCACACGCCGCTAGGTGATATGAGAACTACCCCAATACCTTGGCCATTCTTACAAGCTGAACTATCAAAATAAAGTTTCCATGGCACTACTTCAGTTAGAGCAATATCATTACCCCAATTGACATGTATGTGGTGATCAACTATAAAATTAGCGACAATTTGGCCTTTCATAGCTCTTAGAGGTTCATAAGCCAAAGCATATTCAATCAGAGCGTAAGACCACTTTCCGATTCTTCCACTTTGAATCGGCTTTTGCAACATGTACTTTATGACATCGGTTTGGCAAGCAACAATACATGTGCTAGGGAGAAGACAGTGACATAATTTGGTACATGTATAATAAAGTGATAAACACAAATGTTCCACAAACACGTACCTGGTTTCGACGTCCAGCGGGCGGCGGCTCAAAAAGGTGATGATGTACTCTTTCCCCTCTACCTCCTGAGTTAGCACGGCTCCTATTATGCTATCTTCTGCAGTGATGTATAGCCGAAACGGAATTTCGGCCTTTGGCGCTCTCACCACGGGTGGCGATGACAAGCACTCTTTGATTTTTTTCAAAGGCGCTTTGCTGACTTGCCCCCCAAGTTAACTTGGCTTCATTCTTTAACCGAAGAATAGGGACAAAAGCATCGATTTTTCCAGACAAGTTAGGTATAAATCGACACAAATAATTCATCTTGCCTAGCAACTATTGCACATCTCTTTTGCATGTCGGTGGTTCAAAGTTTCTAATATTTTCAAGCCTCTTAGGATCAATCTCAATACCTCTTTGATGAATCATGAACCCTAAGAACATGCCTGCCAACACGCCAAAAGCACATTTGAGCGGATTCATTTTTAAGCCATATTGGCGCATCCTATCAAAAGCAACTCTCAAATTAGCTAGGTGGTTTCCCATAGCGTCTGATTTGACTACAATATCATCTATGTAGACTTCTAACCTAACTCCTAGCAAGTCATGAAAGATCAAGTTCATAGCACATTGATATGTAGCGAAAGCATTCTTTAAAACAAAAGTCATAATGACCCACTCAAACAAGCCGACAAAACAAGGGCATAAAAATTTGATTATAACCAGCGTTGCCATCATGAAAACTTAGTACCTTGTGTCCTAAAGCATCATTGATCAACATGTTGGCTATCAGCATGAGGTACTCGTCCTTCGGAGTGGCCTTGTTCAGATCACTGAAATCAATAGAAACTCATATTTTGCCACTCCCCTTCTTTTCTACAGGAACAATGTTAGCGACCCATTCAGCATACCTGCATGGCCTAATAAACTCAGCCCTAAGTAATTGTTCTATCTCCTCTTTAAATCGGTCATACACGACCGAATTAAAGCGACGAGGGGGCTATTTATAAGCCTAAACCCGGGTTTAATAGGTAGCCGATGCTCCACGACCTCGCGGCTTAATCCGGGCATCTCACTATACTCCCAAGTGAAATAATCAACGTATGACCGAAGCAATTTTATTACATCGGCCTTCTCATCAGCCTGTAAATGTTGGTTTACAAAAGTTGGCCTTAGAATGTTACCATTGCGTATATCGACCTCTTCTAAAGGGTCGACCAATGCGAAACCTTGTCCTAATTTTTCTACTTCGCTAAAGTCTTCGATGGCTTCAGCAATACCATCTTTAGAAGACCGATATTGCTCTACGCGACACTTTAGCCAGTAGAGATTACTTTTACTAGACATGACTGCTAATTCAAAAATAATCTTGCTACACCAGCCGGCTTTACAGACACAAGTACAAAATATCCCCTGAACACGCTAACAAAGTCGTAATCCGTGAGGTCTCTACCTGACTGGCAATCTACTTTGTCATGGATGGCGTCGATGGACACATCGGCCAATGCTACCTAGGCCGAAGTGTCTGCTGGTATGACTTCTACGGCATTGTCGTCCCATTGTATTAGGCATTGGTGCAATGTAGAAGGAATACAACTATTTGTGTGAATCTAGTCATGCCCAAGCAGCACATTGTAGTTACCTTGCACGTCAATGATGAAGAATGTTGTCGGCAATGTCTTCTTACCCACTGTCAACTCTAAGGAGATCATTCCTTTTTCTTCGGAACTCTCGCCGTTGAAGTCGTTGATCATTAGGTTTGTTTTCTTCAAGTCTACCTTGCCCCTGCCAAGCTTCTTCAAGAGATAGTAAGGCATCAAGTTGATAGTGGCGCCACCGTCGACGAGCATTCTAGAGATCGGCTTCCCATCAATGTGCCCCCTGACGTAGAGAGGCTTTAGGTGGTGAGCCGTATCCTTCGGTTTCTCAAAAACAGCATCTCATGGGCCAAGGTTCAATTGAGCGACCTCGGTCTCATCACATGGTAGAGCGAACTCGGCGAGCAGCATGACGACATTGATGTCCATCGCCTAAGGCGCAGGCCCCTCGGAGACGGGCGTGTAGTCGTCGTTGAGCATGTCATCGTCGTCGTCGCTTGGAAGGGGAGACAGGTTGTTTGTCTCCATCGGCTTAGGCTTCCATATCTTTTTTATAATTGGTCGAGGGTGGATTTCTTCGAAGATGGTGTCTCGCTCATCCCCGGCCTTCTTTTCACGCATATCCAATGATCGCAGACATTGTAGGCGCCTTTTGTGATTTTGACATGCCTGGAGGTGCCCAAGACGGTTGAGGCTTAGTACCAGGTGCCACCACCTTGCTTATGCGACTTCTGGACAAAGGGGTACCACCTAGGTTGGCCTCGCGTGTTTTATACTTGGTAGGCACTTCACTGCAGACCCTGTCGGCCGGACCCGCCTCATTTGGCCGATCGGACCGGGCTTCGGCACTAGCCTCGGCCGATCTAGGGGCCTTACCTCCTTCGTGCTTCTGTGAAGGGGCCTTTGGGATTGGGACTTCTTGAGACCCTACTCTGATTGTGATGGCGTCGGACTCCCTCGCCTTTGCCTATTCGCGTCCATCTCCCTTGGCTCCGTCTTATGCGAGTCAATTCGGAGGTACTACGGACAGCATGTGGAAGATGTCTCCCTTCGCCGTGTTTGTTTGTCCCCGCCAATTATAATACTCTGAGGGAAAACAGGGGCCAATGTTACACTATGAATGGTACTCCGGGGGTGAGGTGTAGTTTGGAGCCCATGGGGTTCCTGCCCAATTGTATGGTGGAGGCATTGGTGGCTCCAGCGGCTTCGCCCACTTCGAGCCGAATCCATTGCCCGGAGGGGGGTTCAGCCACGTCAAAGGTACTTTGGACCATATTAGCGAAGGGTCCTGCCAAGACGAAAGTATGTTTGGCCATTGTGGGCCGAAGCGTCCCACTAGAGGGTTTACCCAGAGCAGAGCTAAGTTTGGCCATTGGGATCTGAGTTCATCGTGCGAAGGGTTCGGCCGTTGGGGGCCGAACTCATTATGCGGAGAGTTCGGCCATTGGGGTACAAACCCAATGTGTGGAAGGTTCGCCCATTGGGGTCCAAACTCAACCTTTGGGAGGTTCGGCTACTGGGGTCCGAACTCACTGTGGGGAGGGTTCATCCATTGGGGTCTGAACCCGCTGTGCGAAGGGCTCAGCCACTGGGGTCCGAAGCCACCCTCCGACTACTTTGGCCCCTTCGGTTCTTTTAGCTTTTTTGGGTGGGGCCTGTTTCCTTGGCTTTTTCTGGTATTTGTTTAACAACCTCTGGTATGTCACCTTTCATTTCTTTGAGTCCTAGCCGAAGGAGACGTGTTGACATTCTTTTTCCACACTCCTACTTTAGGGTTGTTTGGTACGAGCGTGCGTGTGCGCGATTCTCCAATAACGACTGCTTTCCCCTTAGTTGAATCGGACTATTCTGGCCAAATCAATACTTTCTTCTCGTCGAGGTTGATGGTGTTCAAGGGAAAGGGGTCTTGGTCCTACTTCATCTTTGGACTGGGGTCTATTTTCAATCGTCCTTCTTCTATGGCCGATTGAACCTGTCGACGAAAAACATTGCAATCGTTAGTATAATGAAAATGTGAATCATGCCACTTACAGTAGGGGTGTTTCTTTAGCTCGTCGGCAGTTGGAATTAATTGGCCCTTAGGCAACCTGAGAAGTTGGCTCTGCAAGAGGAAATCAAATATTTTATCGCACTTAGTTATATCAAACAGGTATTTGACTTTGCTAGGCCGACTCTTAGTGGGAGACGGACGTAACTAAGAACAAGTGATGGGTTTGCTCTTAGCATTCCAAACCCATTCGGCCACATACATGTCAGCAGAATCTTCCTCTTCCTCCGACTCTTCCTTGTTGGAGTGTTCCATGAGGTGGACTTCAGCCCTATGTTTGTTGAATGTTTTAATAAACTTTTTATCTTTGACTCGGCCTTCTTGGACTAGAGCCTACTGCTGTAAGACTTGGCTAACTTCTAAAATGTTTTGGTTGTCTAGCCTCTCTTTGATCTCAGAATGCAGCCCATTGAAAGCTAGATCCGCCAAATCCCCTTCTGAAATATTAAGACTAAAACATCAGTTTCTAGTATCCCTAAAGCGCTTGACATACTTGGAGACACTCTTGTTAGATTTCTGTTTTACCGATGTCAATTGTGAAAGCCTAAGTTTTGTTTCGCCCGTATAAAAATAGTCATGGAACTTTTGTTCCAATTCGGCCCATGTTTGGACAGAGTTCGGCGGGAGCGCTGAAAACTAAGTGAAAGTGGTGCCGGATAATGAGAGAGAAAATAGTATAAGTTTTAAAGCGTCCGACCCACTAGCTTCTCCAAACTGCACTGAGAACTGGCTGACATGCTCTAGCGTGGTTTTGTTACCCTCACCATCGAACTTGGTGAATTCAGGGACTCTATAGACGCGATGATATGGTATAGTGTCGAAATGGTCAGGGTAAGACTTCTGGTAAACCCTAGCCTGACCCCTAGGTATGAAGACGGTGCAATCCCTAAATAGCGCGTGGATCGGCTCCTCAATGTCGTCTTGGCCTCCTGCCTATGTGTGTCTCTCATGCGGGGGCACGACACGTGGTGCTATGTCAGCGTGTCGGCCGCGGGGGTCTTCCTCACGTGCTAGCTCAGGATATACATGTGGTCGCGGGCAGCGCGGGAAAGGCTGGCGCAGGAGTACGTGGCTTGCAGTAAATAGGGTTAGTTTGGCTATGGACGTAGTGGCTTGTCTCAACCGTATATGTTGCGGCTAGATACATGACGGTCTTGCTAGTACTACTATCGGTTCTACTACAGATGCGATTTAACGAGGGTACACTAGCGATTGGAACAGGAGGAACGGCCTCGGCAAAGTCGAACCTTCTAAGTGTCACCTCTACGTGAGAGCTAACTACCGAATCTAAATGGTTGGCTAGTGAAGCACTAACAACTTGATCTACTGATGCGGCTATTTGTTGCTCAATCTCTAAAGAAGATAAAGGAGGTGATACTGGTGTTACCTCGGTCCGAGTGAGGTCGGGGATGTCGACGTCACGCTTGATGAACCCCGCGCGCATCTTGACATAGCTCCCGAGCATGAGGTCTCGTAGCGCTTTCATCTTTGCCTCTATCTTTGCCCGGTCTTCTTCGGGGATATCTTTAAGGGTAGGCATCATGATGTTACGGTTGTCGATCTCTGCGCCCCCATTGAATCCATCGGTGTTGTAGACGTAGTAGCCATTGTATATGTACCTACAACCGATGTAGATGTACTTGTCATGTCGGCATAGCCCTCCCTAGCAGAGTCACCAAAAAGTGTGTTGACACAGAAACGTGCCCCGCACTTGGGTCAGTTCGACAATCCAAAAGTAATCAGATCACAAGAAAATAATCGAATTAGCCAAAAAGAAATATATAAATAAGATAAATCAGCCAGGTGAACGGAGCCTAACTAGTTCGAAGTGTATCGTGTGAAGGATTCACCAAAGGGGACCCTCAGTGTCTAGTGTGAAGGGTGTGCCGACGATAGCCTTCGATGTTTAGATCAATCTGGCCGAAGATAGGCTCCGAACAGATCTCTGACGGGAGATCACCTCTGAACAATAGAGTTCGGTGCAAAGTCTCTGACATAACAAAAAATACTCCAATGCAACGCGCTGGCATGACTTCGTCCAGTGCGGTGTAATGGCATGACGAATCCTGATGCGACGAATTCTGCTGCGGAGCACTCTGGCGTGGGAACTGAACCAGACCGACAACAACGTGATGGATCCGACATGGGTAGTCGAAGCAGGGTCTCACCGAAGGATGTTCTGGCAGCCTCTGAAACTAGTTTCCTGGCTCTGGACACCTTTGGCGAAGGGGCTCCAAGCGTGAAAACCTACAACAGAATAGAGATCAAGTGTCAATTCGTCCTAGAAACTGAATTTACTAAGTGTTGTGGTAGGGAAACGAATGTAGAAATTTGTTTTGTAGATTAACGGATACTTCACAAGCGAAGTAACAAGGCGATAGCAATCTGTTATGTAGATTAGCGGGTACTTCACGAGTGAAGTAGCAAGTCTTACCACAGTTTTGAAGTGGCCGGCAGAGGGCTTCCAGGAAAATCCACGAAGGTTGTGCAGAAAGGTAAATAAAAGTAAAGTACGGTTCAAAGCTAGGGCTTTATGGCTGAATTGTGTTGAGGGGGTCTCATGAACCGTCCTCACCCCTATATTTATAGGGGCTAGTCTTCTTATCTCTAAAATTAATCTGAAAGGATTCAGACTTATCAAGTTTAGGGAAAAAACAACCAGAATCAGTATCAAACTCTATCTCCGAAGCCAGCCCGAAGTGGGCCTTCGACAAACCTGCCGAAGCCTGCTCCTCGCGCTGAAGCTTCAGCGATGCAGGCCTCTAAAGGGCCTTCTGGCCAAAGCTAGCAGGCCACTAAAATGCCTCCGAAGCCCAATGTTTGATGGGCCTTCGGCCCTATAAAGCTTCGGCCTGTACTAGGACTTGTGTATTTTTGGCCCAAATTACCAAAATTGATATTTTGACAATCTTGACCATTAATGCCATTTTTTGCTATCAACACTATGTTAGATTTAATTTTTATATATTTTAACCTCAGATGCTACACCATGAGATGCGTTCATTTTCAATTTTAGAAATACTTTCTTGGATCAATAGAAGAGATACATGTATATGGAACACTTGTATTATCATGGAAGTTGATTGGGGACCAATAGACGTTGAGTCGAGGATGACTACAAATCAAGAAGGGGGCGATGATGAGGACATCCCTGCCAATGATACAATGATACATGAATACCAAGATCAAATTATTAAAGTTCGAGCACGAAGATTAAATCTTCAGGTCAACTCGTTTCTAATTATCTTAGTATATTATCCTAGGAATAAATTACTACCAAATATTATTATTATTGTTAGGAACCATGGATATGATGAAAATCAGTTGGAAATAAACAATGAGTTGGAGAAGAACTAGGAAGGGCATCCAAGCCAATTTGAGAGTCCAATCCAACTACAATTCGTGTCCAACTTGGATTCGAGCAGCATTGTTTACTAAAATCATCGCCCAGGCCGTATATGGACTCCGTTTTTGACATTCCACCCAGCCATAGAAAGATAACTTCACAAATTTCCAATGCCACTGGTTTAATCTCAAAATTCCTTCTAGATCAACGGGAATCGTCAAAACAATATAGAGTCCAGAATCTGTCAGCATGCTGTTTTCTGCATTATTGGGCCTTTGGGCCGTGTATCCAGTTGAGACCATTAGGGGTGTATCCTGAACTACTATATAACGTGTTTCTACATACTCCTAGGGTTTTTGGGTTTAGTTTAAACGTTGCTTTGATATCCGCCACTTCTTCGGATTTTAAGTGAACCACAATTCGTAGATTCCAATAAAATTTTCAGTTCGATTGTGTTTTCTGCGTTCTTGCTTGTGTTCTTCGATTCGCAGGCAAGGATTAGCCTTCTTGGTGAGGTCAATCAGGTTGTGCTTGGTTGATAACCAATGGAGCAGTGGTGTAGCGATTGCAAGGGCCGATCTTGTGGATTGGAAGCCGGATCATCAACGTCGAGTTCTCCACAAATCGTTGTTTATCACCCACCTGACGGAAGATCGGGCACCCCCTCCTCCATCAGGGGAGCCCTGCGATCATTGCTTTGGTCCAATCTCCTGATGAGTCCGATGAGGACTTCACTCAGATGTTCGAACATCCGAGTAGTCCGATACTTGTTCGGCGGCAGGGTGGTGGAGGTAGACCTTTACCAATCGAGCTTGCCTTTATTTTTTACGTGCAACACTTAAATAATGTACATACCTTCATGTTTACAGAATCAACTCTAGTGGAGGTTGCTCCGGCGCAAGAGATGGCTCCGGCAAAGGAGGTCGCTCTAGCATGAGAGATGGCTCTAGCGCAGGTGACGGTTCCGGTGCGGGTGATGGCTCTAGTGCGGGTGACGGCTCTAGCATGGGTGATGGCCCTTGGGAAGGGAAAAGTCAAATCCTGGCCAATGCCTGTCCCCATAGCAAGGTTGACTCCGTCTGAGTCAACCGATCAGGGGCAGTCTATGGAGGCTTCGGAGGATGCTTCCCTTCGGTCGAGGCCTTATCCTATAGATCACGATCGAAGCACCTTGGCGAGGCTTCCCCTCTTGGCTCCTTTTCTCGAGCGGAGGACAGGGCTTCGGCCTTTATTGGAGCCCCTAGTTTAGGTTAGCTGAGAGGTGGGTGAAACCGAGCTGGTCTCCGTAGTAAGCGAGGCCGAAGGGTCGGAGCTAAGCACCGCCCTTAAATGGGCCGCCTATCAGGTATGGTACTCCTGCACATGGTAGTTTTATTTGGGATACATACTATACTCACCTTGCTTTTTGGCAGCACATTGTTCTTGACCATGCGGCTGCAACTTCTAATGAGTGCGAATGGAACCGACTCAAAGAGAAGGTAACGGCCCTCCAGGAGAGCCTTGCCGACTCTGAGGGCAGTACTTCAGACTGGGAGGAGATAGTTCGTGTGGAACAGAGCATGAAGGTGGAGCTAGAGGCTATGAATGAAGATCTTCTGGCTGAGCAGGTAGTACTCTGGGCCGAAGTCGAAAAGCTTCGAGAGGCGCAAGAAGTCTTCGGAGCTAAGGCCGTGTGGCTTTAGGAGGAGCGTCAACGTTTAGCTGATGAGGTATGGCAGCTGCTTGCTCAGAAGACGGTCCTCATGACAAAGATGGCTGAGCTCGGCACTCTGGTCCATGCCTTGCGTGCTTTGTTAGTGGCCTTGTTCGCAGAATGGGCAAAGTGTAGCAGTACGGCCTCTAAGACCATGGGTGTCCTTCGGGGCATCTTGGAATACTTTGGGACATCTTGTGCTTCTTCCTCATCAGCGAACGAGCCTTTGGCCCAAAGGTTGAAGATGATCCAAACAGCGGCGAAGACCATGAAGACTTTGGGGACTTAGTATAGAGAGATATACGGACAAGTAGCCACACTCGGAGTTCTTCGCCACTTCAAGGACATCAGACTCTCTATTGCGCCAGACATAGACGTAGCACCTGCCAGCTTTGCGGGTGATCGGTTGTTGACCCTTTGGCCTGATGTCGTCGCAGCCTGGGAATCTTTGCAGGTGTGGGATCGGAATGGCGTCTAGAGGGGAGGTTAATAGGCGCCTCAACACTTTCTTGCAAATGTGATGGCCTGTTCAGATCACCCAACACACCTCAGATGTTGATCAAATAAATTTTGAATAGAGTAGTACAATAACAATGCAAAACTTGATTCAAAATCACAGTTCAGAGTAAATCGGAGTTTGAACGGTCGATCTATATTGCCAGTATTTGAAACTCTGCAATACAACTGCTATTTCGGCAAATGAAGAGTTGACAGGAAGGTGTCGATCAATGAAACTCTGATAGGTTTTAGAAAATCAGAAAACACTCAGAAATTCAAATCAAGTTCTAGAAACTGAATTAGGTTGACACTATTTGATTTTAAATGAGATCATATGAATCGTGAAAAGTTCTAGACAATGAATAGTATTATTCAGATTCAGTTTTGATTAAGACTACAGAATTCAACTTCAGAATAAATTTTAATTCTAAAACTGCTCAATCCAAACAAACAATAGATTCGATCAGATTTGAGGATTTAACAGAAACAGATCTGAACTTGAACAAATTTAATTTAGGCTTGAAAACTGAATTCAATTCTCAACTACATTACTGAAATCTAATTGTAATTCAACACAGATAGCACATTCAAGATAAACAGTACAGAATTCAGAACAACTACTGAAATTTCAGGTAAACTCAGAATTGAAGTTTAAATTGATTTCAGAGAAAGAATCTATTCTGAATAAAAAATTTTATACCTGAAAACAGACTTTAGAGTACTGATTCATTTCAATCAGACCATTGAAACAATCAATCCTGACTTCAGTAACATTTCAGTTCTAAAATTGGATATCAACACAGTAAAACAAATCTATTCAGATGACAGAAACTTATGTTTGAACTAATACAACAAATAGGAAACAACCCAGCACTTCTTCAGATTTTCAGACAGAGTTACTGAAATGTTTGATGCAGATCACTATGAATTAAGAAGCTATATAAGATTACTGAATTTAAATCAATTTCATGAAACAAGAAAGAAACTAGCAAGAACAGGTAAAATCAGACCAATCTGACCTGAATCAATTCATCTCAATCATCAGCCAGAAATTAATCATACTAACTCAAACACATTACTGCATGTATATTCAAATCAGTAGAAAACAGTGTAAACTAGTTGAAGACAACCTACACAAACCATGTAAACCAGTGAAAAGTTCTATGACACTAGAGTAAGATTAGCTCTAAATGAGATCAAACCAGTTAAACATACTTTGCAAAGTGAGATATATTCAGATCTCAATTGATAAGACTTCCATGACATATTTTTCCTAACAATTCAGGCCAAAAATCTCATCAAATAGATTAAGCATATTTGCTAAAATAGAATTGTCAGATGAGAAACAGTAGCACTTGATTCTAGTGCACAGATGAACATGATGTAACACAATACAGCAAAAGAGACCATTCAAAATTGAATAACAAGAGATTTAATTCTGAACAACCTTTAGACAGTATGAGCAGAAAGACAGAAACCAAAGACAAGTCAGAATAACTTTTTCTCTACCAAACCTACTTAAACCTTTTTAGCTAAAACAGAATGAACAACTACAGAACTAATCCTTGTTGATTTCTATGTTCTATTCACATAAAATTCAGAAGCAAAACTCAGGCAGATGTAGTAAAGAACATAAACACTTAGCAACAACTGTAAACAATCATTAAAAGGTCTAGCTCTCCTTAGGACCTTGCCATGTAAAAAATTGTGTTCTTGTCTTGCTTTTAATGAATGAAAAAAGACTTATTTGGAATTCTTTTAGGATTTGTTGTACTCTCTAGACGATGACCTTGAAGTACTAGAGGTTAACGAAGGGCTCCACCAACAGTGGGCTACCTTCGAAGCCTTAAGGCATCACAAGCATCCTCCATTTTCCATTCCTCAGGGGAGTCACAGAGAGGTCGTGCCCGATATTTGTAGTGAAGTGCTTTCTTATATAAAGGAAGAAAAATAGGAAGTTGTAATTCTAACATCCTCATATTTGGAGGACATCGACTGGTCCGAAGAGGAGTGGTCTAACAAATATCTAGCGCAGACTAGCTCTGAAAGACTTCGGACCTAGGCCGAACTCCAGCAAGAGTAGAAGGACTTCAGGGCTTCGCAAAGAGGGAAATAGCTTAAAAGAAAAGTTATGAAAATTTTGTGCATAGGAATGAGTCGTCCTCGAGGTCAGGAAAACCCCAAAGCTATCCTTATGGATCGAAGGGGCCTTACCTCCTAGCCCCTCTTTGTGGGTGGGCGCCTTCGATTATCAAGAGAGGTCGGTCGTGCACAATGCCTAGCATGGTTACTTAGGCTTCACTTATTTATGCTTAAGGGACAATTTTCATAGAGTTTTTCGACCCTACACGATCGGAGCCCCTATTGTATTGAACAGATAATTTGAACTAGTGGTTCGAAATCCGAATTGATGATTGTTATGGACCTCATAGGATTCTTCGAACCTAATGGCTCAGAATCCATAGTTGGTAGCTTAGTACTCTTTTTAGGATGTATTGGAATCTGGTAATTTTGGTCACCTTCGACTCTTTTACGGATGGTTTCAAGCCAATGGCTCGGAATTCATTTGTTATGGGCACCTTCGACTCTTTTCCAGATGCTTTCAAGCCAATGGCTCGAAATCCAATTTTCATGGTCACCTTCGACTCTTTTCCGTAAGCTTTCAAGCCTATGGCTCGGAATCCGTTTTTCATGGTCACCTTCGACACTTTTCTGGATGCTTTCAAGCCAATGGCTCGAAATCCATTTTTCATGGTCATCTTCGACTCTTTTCCGGATGCTTTCAAGCCAATGGCTCAAAATCTATTTTTCATGATCACCTTCGACTCTTTTCTAGATGCTTTCAAGACAATAGCTCAGAATCCATTTTTCATGGTGCTTTCCCACTATTACGGATGCTTCGAGCCAGTGGCTAAAAGTCCATTGACTGGGTTTGTATGAATGATGCTTACCTCTGCAATCAGCTCCGTTCCCCTAGTGTGTCCACCCGGGGTAGGAATCATTTTGAGAGGTAGGCATTATTCGAACCATAAGCTTTATTTATTTAGAAAGGTGCTTACAACCCGTTACAAGGAGCCCATAAGCGAAATAATGTTTAAGGTGCTCTGCATGCCATGCATGTTTTAATTCTTCCCCTTCTAAATTAGCTAAGTTAAAATATTTGGGGCGTCCTAAACGCAAGATGATGTATGGTCCTTTCTATTTATTTCCTAATTTCCCCGGAGCAGTTATGCTTCGCAGTACCAAATGAACCGGCTTAAGTTAATTAAGCTTTACCTTCGGGTCGTACCATGTCTTCGTCTGGTCATGGTACTTCGTCAGATTGGCAACAGCTCGAAGCCTTATTTCTTCGGTCAAGTCAAGCAAAGTATGCCTTTCATTGTCAACCTCTGGTTCTGTGGTGTGGAGGGAACCTCCTTTTAGCTCCATCGGTGTCATGGCTTCATCTTCGAACAATCTCTACTATTATAAAGCGGCTAAATTTTCGTTCCTCCGTCTGCTCCCAGCCACGCGCGCCGCGATTTTTCAGTCGCTACGGCCCAGTCAACGCGCGCGCCTGCCTCCCCGTCGCTACGGCCCGACCCATGATGCACGCGTCATGCCCCCTCACGAAACCTACGCCGCCCCCCCCCTCAAAACCCTAGTGCCACGCCCCCCGCGCCCAGCCTAGCACCGCCGCGACCCTAGCGCCGCGCCCCCCGCGCCCAGCCTTGCGCCGCCACGTGACCGTGTGTCGCCCCCCTCGCGAAACCCTAGCACCGCCGCGCCCCCCGCATCCATGCCTAGCGCCGCCGTGCGACCGCGCGTCGCCCCCTCGCGAAACCCTAGCGCTGCGCCCCCCGCGCCTAGCCTAGCGCCGCCGCGCGACCGCGCGTCGCCCCCTCGCGAAACCCTAGCACCGCCGCCCCCCCCCCCGCATCCATGCCTAGCGCCACTGCGCGACCGCGCGTCGCCCCATCGTGAAACCCTAGCACCGCCGCGCCCCCCCCCCCGCATCCATGACACGTTTCGTCGCCCCCTCGTAGCCGCAGCAACCCTACCGCCGCCATCCTACCGGCAACCCTATCGTCGCCCTCCTGCCGCCATACCGTCGCTCAGATCCCCTCCCGCACCGCTCGCCCGTAGCACCATGCCCAGATCTGGCGGTTACCGCCTTGACCACAACACTGCCATCCTAGCCCACATCTTACTTGCAACCGTCCAGCATGTTCGCTCTGCATGCATCGACCACGTCCGCAACTCAATCCCTATTAAGCACTGCCTGCTGCTTATTGAAGCTCCACCCTCAGAAGCACAGAGAGGAGAACAAACACGCCAAGGTAGAAGAAGAGGAAGAAGAGGGCTCAAATTCAGGTTCAGTGCCATTTCTCTCACATTTGTTCTTCAATTCTGGATGAATGTTGATTTTGTGAGATTGAGTCCTCTCAACAGCTAGATAATGTTCTATAGTTTGCCATTACATGAAAAAAGGTTCTGTAGTTTCATGAATAAATGTTCTGTAATGTCTATAATTGTTTGCCATGGAATTGTTTAGTCATGAGACTTATTGTCTGTTTAATCCATGAGTTCATGGCTAAACAGTTTTATTTTCAGAATTAACCATATATCATGCTGCACATATATCAGCCTCTAAATTATATGACAAGATGTATTGAATTAAATTGATGATTCGGCCATGATTTATTTTGATGATTCACATCTGTTCCATGAGTTGAACAGAATTAACTACATATGGTATAGGCTTCTGTATAATATAATGGAAATAGTGTTTTGGATGGCTCCAATATAATATTTGCCATCAAACCATATGTTAAATCTGTTGAAGAGTTGCTGAATTGTAATTGTAATAGAACTTCACCTTTACTGCAGTCTTTATTGTTCAGTATATATGTTGCACCATATGTATAATTTATTCACTCAATCACTTTAAACAACTTGGACATGAAAAACTCCTCAACTTGATAGAGTGACATTAAAAAAGTTGTACAACTTGAAATGTGATCTGACAACTTAATAAGCTCACATCATGCATGAAACTAGCTAGCAAGAAAATTTGGCTTTTCTGAAGGATTAGAGAGTTCATATGCATATATTATACCTTTTACTGCTCATATAAAATTTCCTGTGTACTACATTTTTAATCCTACATTTTATTACAGTTTATATGTACATATGATGTGTGTAATTGCCTTTTCATGTCCATAAAATTACACGTATGGAAAGGATATGATGGTACATTATTGAATTGTATTTATAGAGGAAAATACAATCATATGTCCTTTTTCTGTTGCAAATTGAATTTATGTATTCAGTCTTTTAATTCTGTTGCAAATTAATATCTTGTTTTAATTGCCCCAAATTATGTCTCTACATGACTAGGGCATTGCATGATACTTTGTTGATCATCTCATGTGCATACAGTATAATTACCCAATTGTATGTTCCATTTGTAATATAGATCCTTTTTGGTGAGATGCTGAAATCTGATCATATTTATTGTGTATGAATGATTAGTTCTGAGTTTGCTTTGCATTCGATCGTGCTTGAAGAATTGAAATATTTTCTGTAGTTCAGAGTATTCTTTTTGGGGAGATGCTGAAATCTGATCTTATTTATTGTGTATGAATGATTAGTTCTGAGTTTGACACATTTTATTTATTGATCCACATTTGTATAGGGATTTGTATAGGGATATGATGTTCTTCTAGCCATTCATATGCATGTATTATACCTTTTACTGCTCATATAAAATTTCCTATGTACTACATTTTCAATCCTACATTTTATTACAGTTTATATGTACATATGATGTGTGTGTAATTGCCTTTTCATGTCCATAAAATTACACGTATGGAAAGGATATGATGGTACATTATTGAATTATATTTATAGAGGAAAACACAATCATATGTCCTTTTTTTCTGTTGCAAATTGAATTTATGTATTCAGTCTTTTAATTCTGTTGCAAATTAATATCTTGTTTTAATTGCCCCAAATTATGTCTCTACATGACTAGGGCATTGCATGATACTTTGTTGATCATCTCATGAGCATACAGTATAATTACCCAATTGTATGTTCCATTTGTAATATAGATCCTTTTTGGGGAGATGCTGAAATCTGAACTTATTTATTGTGTATGAATGATTAGTTCTGAGTTTGCTTTGCATTCGATCGTGCTTGAAGAATTGAAATATTTTGTAGTTCAGAGTATTCTTTTTGGGGAGATGCTGAAATCTGATCTTATTTATTTTGTATGAATGATTAGTTCTGAGTTTGACACATTTTATTTATTGATCCACATTTGTATAGGGATTTGTATAGGGATATGATGTTCTTCTAGCCTGTTCTTCTAGCCATTACTAACTTAAGTTTAGTTTTTTGCAGATTTGATCAAAGGAGTAAGAGATATTCAAAGCAATTCAAAAGCAAACGAAATATTCAAAGCACTTCAGAACAGGTTTTATATAGCCTCTGGTTCTGTCAGATGCTCATGTTTTGCAATTCTCTTATTGGTTGTTGTATTGCCTAGCAATTCTGTTTTTGCATGTTCCTAATGAATAATGTTGTGATGATGTCTATGCTCAAATGTTAAACATGTTTTGTATTATGAGACAATGATGATAAAAGAAATTCCTGCTTGATAATTTAGAAGAGTACAATGGTCCAATATAATGTAAGATATTGTCAGAAAACTCGATCTGTCATTATTTGCTCAAAAATTTAAATTGAACTTGCCTTATCATACATAAATGGCACACCCTTCTCCTTTTCCCAAGCTTTAATTTTAGCAGTTAAATTCTCCAGCAGAGCTATAATATAAAATCATTGAAGTTGAATATTAGGTCTATGCAGTAATTTTCTTCCGTTGAGATAAAATTTAACACTTAATATTAGTTGATCAAACAGTAAGAAAAGCAAATAAGTTCCAGAAAAAATTTAAGTTGGATTGAGCGAAAGTTATTTTTTGAGTGAAGTGAAAGTTATTAATTTAACTCGATCTGTGGTCTGTGGCACAAAAAAATGCACTAGGTACAATTAACGATCTGCCAGAAACAAAAGGCATGAAAAAATGGAAGGTTCAAATAATAAAAAAGATAATTGTGGTCGGTATGATAGCATGTCAGTATGAAGATCTATACGCAGGAAACAACATTTCCTTTCACATTATGGCTTGCTTTTTTAGATAATAAAAAAGAGGGTGAATTGGCAAAAATCCAGGTAGCCAACGGCCAACGACTCATTCCAAATGTCTCTTTCGAAAAAAATTAGTAGGAAAAACATGGAACTGATTACCTTGAGCTTAATTGCTCTTAAGATCTCAGCTCACCCAAAGATGAGATCACTCCAGTGTTGCAACCTAATCCTAGATCTTGAGACTCCATTGACACAAACCCATATAATAGGCACATGTCACATATAGCACATGTAAGGACAGATGTAGATCAGGAAATAGATCTGTAATTGGTTGAAATAAATGGGTTGCAAATAAACTTGACAAAAAACTAAAGAAACATGTCACATATAGCACATGTAATAAGGACAGATGTAGAAAACGTTTGGTATAACTATTTTTTTATAAACGGTTCCTTAAAAATAGAATTTTTTACTGGCAATTTCGTAATATGCCTCAATGTAGAATGAATTTAATATGCCTCAATTTTCCCTGTTTATTTTTTTAAGGTTTTCTCTTATTTATTTTTTTACTATTACCAATTTAGCATCATGTCTTCAATACTTTTTTAATTGCATGTGGTCTTACATTTATTTATATTATGTTTGTCAAATATATATAGAGTCCATGTTTATTTTTTAATATTCTTCCTTGTTTATCATTTTCCCTGTTTATTTTTTCATATCCCTGTTTAATTTTTTGAGGTTTTCTCTTATTTATTTTTTTACCTTTACCAATTTACCATTAATATATTTAAAGTCCCTCTTTATTTTTGTTAATATTTTTCCCTGTTTATTTTTTAACTATTACCAATTTAAAGTTTTGAACTACCTAGATATATTAATGGCTAGTATGCGAAAGAGAATTTACGCCGACCGTCCAACTCGTAATGAGATGGCCCCTAGGTGAGCCTACATTATTAAAAACAACTTAGTTGCAACAATGAAAAATGTTCTAATTTTATTCTTTTGTTAAGGTTTATGAAATTTGACGAGATAGAGCCAGCACATAGGTCATCCATAGAGTGTCGTCGTCAGTGTAGATGTTAAGTTTCGCCCTGATGAACATGGAGAAAAACAACGATATATTTTAATGGATATTACTGTAAGTTGCACATATGTCTGACTAAATCTTACACAGTAATTAACATATGACATATTTTAAACCCTAACATTGTACATAGGGTGATAAAATAGAAGTCATTGCATGGGAGCGGGAGGATGTTCATAGGTTTAACATTCTCCTAAATGAAGGACAATGTTATACTATTCATTGTCTATATTTTCAACCCAATCTTGAAGAGGCATTGTATTATCGGAGCATTGCCCATGCCTATAAAGGTTCTCTTCGAAGAAATACAATAGTTGAGCCATACATTCTTCCAATCCAATTCCCTCCGTATCCAAAATATTTATTGACGTTTCATGACGCGTGGATTCGTCCAAATAAGACGTTTGTGGGTACGTTCGTAAATTAAATCGGTGATGCATTGTTTCTAAAAAAATAGTTGTCTTACTTATAGTAAGATATGATTATTTGCACAGACATAGCTGGAGTGGTTGTCTATTGGGGGAAATTGAAACGTATTGGAGGCCTATATAGGGAGATAACACTGATGGACATTAGGTAATTCATAAGTTAGATACAACCACTTATATCGTCATAAAAAATCACATTGTTGTTGCAAATCGAAAGCTAATGAAAATTTGATCTTTTTTAGATTGAACATGATGGTTGTTGGAATTTGGGGTGACTGCCTCACTAATCACACGTCTGAATGGACAGAGGCTCATCGTAACAACCACATTGTTTTAGGAACCATGCTTCGACTTCACAAAAAGCACAGTAATTCAGTCCTAACCCATTTTATCATTCATAAAGATATAGTGATGAATTACACTAATATTTGTTCTATTTAGCGATAGGATGTTTAGAGACTTCAAACACACTACATTAAAGTTTAATCCGATTCATCCAGCCACCCTACCTTTGCAAAGTAAGTAGTTCCAACAATACAAACACAATATAATTATAATGGCAATACATCACATAATATTATAGATATTGTTAATTATTTTTCTTCAAAATATAAATGCAGACTTACGGCAACGTGTGAGTTCAGGAACTATGGATCTAAGATTTGTCAATAGGTTCATGGAAGCTAGATGGAGATATTTGGCAACAATTTTTGGATCTGACTGTCCATAGTGTTACAGTCTTGTGTGTGTGTATCGTGATGTGCGTTGTTTATGTACTTCACCATTTTCGTGTGTTTTGTGTTTATTTCTGTTGTGTACTCCCTTTGAAGTTATTTGAATGTAATATTTGGTTTTTGTGTTCATTTCGTTGAATCTATTGTGTACTCCCTTTGAAGTTATTTGAATGTAATATTTGGTTTTGTGATCATTCGTTGAATCTATTGTGTATTCCCTTTGAAGTTATTTCAATGTAATATTTGTATTGGAATACATGTCTCAAATTCAAATACGCTTATTTACAAACTGAAAACATCATTCACTGTAATACTCTCATTCCTAACCTTGAAGAATATTTTCTTTCCTCTAACACAATCTCGAGATCCAATCTTGATTAATATTCATCCAATGCCCTATTTAAAATAACAAATTTGTAATCCTAACCCTCAAAATAACCCTTTCATCCAAAACAAGTATTCTAAATCACTATTTGGTACCAAGAAAAATAAATTAAAACACGCAAACACTTCTCTCATTTAAATTCATGTTCCATCTCTAATGTTTCCACTCAAGTATCATTTGTTTGGTGGTTAAACAGGTCGCTCGACGCCGCGATAACAAAGCTATCAACCATGTCAGAAAATATACTGAGGAGAGAGGGGAAAGAAGGTTATTTTATTTTATGCGCCTAATTTATCCTGTTTAATTGTCTATTGAGATATTTGTGCTACAACATTACACTAAAATTATTGTCTAAAAATGTGTACTCATTTCAAATTTTTATAGTCGTCGATGGTCGTCATAGACAAAAGAGAAATCGCGGTAACAATTTGCATCACGACCATTCTGGAATTTGTATTCGACAACCATCGCACACTCCATCAGAAAGTTCATCGGATAGTGAAGATGTGACATGTCGACCATCGTCCTCATTTGTTATTCCTACACGCAGTACCGTTACATCATTGGGATTATTTCCAGGACAAAGCTCTAATGGTATGAACTACTACTAAGTAATTTGCGCAATTACTAATAACATAATTTATGTCTCATGTGATTACATAAACATTGTCCAGGTGCAAAATCTGCTACGGTACCAACTGCAACTATCGACTCACAAGATCAACAATCAATTCTCTCTGTTCAACAAAACCCTATTGACCGATCGGTAGATCATGCTGAAATAAGGCGAGCACGTGAAAGATCACGATATGCAAGGTTGACACCAGAGCAACGTAATAACAGACGTGCAAGTGACAAAGCTAGATATGCAAGTATGATGGATGAGCAAAGGAATGTGATGCGAGAACAAAATAACCAACGATATGCAAGCTTGACACCAGAGCAAAGAAACAACAGACGTGCACGTGACAGACCTCAGTATGCAAGTATGCCGGATGAGCAAAGGCAGGTGAAGAGAGATCAAACGAACCGACGAAATTCTGCAAGACGAAGAAATCTTGATCCAAATTGTGTTTATGCTAATGCAACACATGGCTCCACTAATGTTATCTACCAGAACCTACTAGGTAGCACTCACTTATTAAAGACTCGGCCAGACTGTCGTCACTGTGGTGCGAAGAGGTTTTGAGAAACCAAGGGTTGGTTTCGGTGTTTTGTGATGAGTGATTGACAGGCTTTTTACCCTCTGTTCGAAGGGTACCTCCGGAAGGGCTTCGGAGGTGGTACCTCCGAAGGGTGTTCGGAGGTGGTTTCACCGAAGGGTGTTCGGTGTTTGCTTGCTGCAGCTGTGCAGTGGAGTGTGCTCGTCGGAGGGGTCCGACAGTACGCGATGACTGGGTTTGTACCGAAGGCTTTGGTACTTTGGACGGTACACCGTAGTGTGTGCCGGAGGTTGCTAACCCGGAGAGATCTCCGGAGTACTGGATACACTTGTTTGCTTGTCGGTGGTGCGCAGGGACTTCGGAGGCGATGGACAAGGTTCGAGCCTGGTGAACCTGGGTCAAGCAGGAGGCTTGATGCCAGGGGAGCGGGGAGCTCCGTCACGGTGGCTGCGAAGGTGGTCCGGGTCGGTCCTCGGGTCGAGGCGCGCCAGGTGAAGGCAGAGAGTGCGGAGCGTGGCTCCGGCTGAAAGTACTCCGAGACAAGTCCTTGGAGGTGAGGCACTTCGAAGGTACTCCGAATGGAGTGACTTCGGAGTTGGTGGATTAAGTCCTCTGCGGAGGCATGGAATTCGAAGTGTGCTCCGGAGGGAGACACTCGAAGGTACCCGACGAAGGTCTCAGAAGTCGAGGTGCATCGAAGGCATGGTCCGGGTGAGGCTCGTCGAGGAGTGTGCCCGGGGAGAGACACTGCGACGAAGTGCTCATGGAATGCTTCATGCGGAGGCCTTGGACGAAGGAGGGACTTCGAAGGGTGGTACTCCGAAGGTGGGGCTTCGGAGTGAGGAAGGCTTCAGAGCGAGGCTAGCTCCGGAGGAAGGTTGACTTGAGGTACTTCGGCCTGCATGGCTTCGGTACACGGACTGACGGAGTTCGAGCTGGGTGAAGCTGCGAAGCCGTGGAGGTCCACTCCGGAGGTGTTGGTGCGAAGGACCAAGGTGCTTTGACGGCTTCGGCTCAAAACCATCAGTGTATCGGAGACAGACTTCGGTGGAGCGAAGGCCATCTGGCTTCAGGCTTCTCACCGAAGCTACCGCACCCTCGCGTGCGAAGGGAGGATTCCAGAAGGTCAAAGACTGCAAAGGCTGACACTGTCTGTTCTGAAAAAGGCTGACACTGTCCCCTCTGCAAAGCTGACAGAGAAGCCTCCAGAATAAAGGTGGACTACCTTTTGTACCCCTTAGTTCTGTAGAGACAAAATGAATGTAAACCCTAGGGGTAGTGTAGTCATTTCCTTTGGATGAACTGTGGGCTATAAATATGGGGGCTCGGTAGGTAACATTTAACACTTTGAGCATTTACTGTTGAGCTCCTGTAGCCACATACTTCGATTGAATACATCCAGAGAGTTCTTTTTGTGTTCCTTGTTCAAGCGGCGAAGCCCTGCTTCTTTGTGCTTTTTGCTTGAGCTCGCATTACATACCTCGCCTGTTGTTTTGCACCGAAGCCTGTTGAGGCGAAGGCTGTTTTTGTGCGAGGTGTGTGTTTTGTCAGCGTGCGTTCGCTCTGTGTAACAGGAGGCAAGACCTCGCTGCTTACTAGCGTAGCCCTGACCGAGGCCCGTTTTGCTTCTTGTGTCGAAGCCCTTAGCGTAGTCCGTTTGTGTTCGTGTAGACCTTCGTGTACGAAGCCCAGCACCAGTTCCTGCCGCCAAGTACTTGGTCGAAGTCCTCAGAGGGCTGTCCACTCTTGCGAAGGGTGAAGTGCGAAGCCTGCTCGAAGCACCTCGTGTGCGGAGCCTGCACTGACTTAGCAGAGTAGATTTCCGAGGGTTGTAAGTGGAGCGAAGTCTTCTTGGCTTCGAACTTTTGTTCCTCCGAAGCCTGTGTTCGAAGGTGTCGAAGTACCTCCGAACCAGACCTTCGAAGGTAGTGTTCGAAGCCTGTTCCGCAGGAGACAGAACTGAAACCGAAGGCTAGTTTTTAGCCCGAAATTTTAAAAGCTCCCATTCACCCCCCCTCTGGTCGCCGTTTCCGGTCCAACAATTGGTATCAGAGCGGGTTAAGATCACCAGTTGACCTTAACCGGTTTTGTGATCTGTTGGCGACATGGATAGAGGCAGTAAAATTCCTCTGTTCGATGGGACAGACTTTGCATACTGGAAGGTGCGCATGGAGGCTTACTTGTTAAGCCAAGGAAATGCAATTTGGGAGATTGTGGACTCACAATACTCCATCCCTGAGACTCGCACCTCTCAGACTGAGAAGGATCAGTATATTGTCAATTCCAAGGCAAGAAACACACTGTTCATCGGTTTGAGTAGAAGTGAGTTCGATAGGGTGCAGCACCTTAGGACTGCTAGGGAGATTTGGACAACACTCACTGTCTTTCATGAGGGGTCTGCTCAGATTAAGGCCAGGCGCCAAAGCACCTACAATCAACAGTATCAGCTGTTTGTGCAGGCACCTGGTGAATCTGTAGATGCCATGTTTTCTCGCTTTGACGCGATAGTGAGTAACTTGCGATCCAACGGGACGCTTGCTTACAGTGATCACGATAGGGCTATCAAGCTTCTCTATGCTCTTGACCGTAGCATATGGGAAGTGAAGATATCCAGCATTGAGGAGTCCACAGGCTATGACACATTGACCTGTGACGAACTCTTTAGCAAGCTGAAGTCCACAGAGATTGCCAAGGCATCTCTTGTTGTGCACAGAAGCTCTTTGCCACAGCCATTGGCATTGGTTTCTAGCACTAGCCGTGGCACCACTGCAGAACCAAGCACATCTGGTACTTGTGTTTTTGCAGATGGTTTTGCTTTGTCCTCCCTGGTCTCCGTCACAAAGGAGCAGGTGGACACTCTAGCTGATGATGAGCTTGCTCTCATTGCCCGGAGGTTCACCCGCTTTCATCATGAGAGACGGGATCAGAGGAGAAGTAGTTTTAGTGGCTGCTATGAATGTGGCGACACCTCTCACATTAAGGCCAATTGCCCCAAGGTCAAGAAGAGAGATGAGAGTGAGCGCCCCAAATACCACAAAAAGGAGAGGAAGCCCTTTGTGAAGGGCAAGCGCGGCAAGATGGCTAAGAAAGTAGCCAAGGCCGCTTCCAGAGCCTTTGTTGCTGCTCTCAGCGACATCGACACTTCCTCAACTGAGGAGTCGAGCTCTGAGGAGGAGGAGTCCCCAAGGAAGGAGGACAAGAAGGACAAGAAGGGACGAGACTTCACCGGCCTTTGCTTCATGGCCGACAGCGATCACAGCGGCGATGAGCTTGACTCATCTGTGGTAAACCTATCATCTGACCAGCTTCTAATTAAATTAGATGAGCTGAATGAAGTAGTGCTAGGTCAGGATAGATTACTTGTGCAAGCTGCTAGAGAAAGAAAAGACCTTATACTTAGGCTAGAAAATATTTCTACTGAATATGCCATGCTTAAGTCTAAGTTTGATGATGCTGAATGTGAGTCCTGTTCTGTTGTCATGAGTGAGCTTGCTCAGTTGCGTTCTGTTCATGCTCAAACTCTTTCTGAGCTTGAGACTGCACAGAAGCAGCTTTTGGAGGTGGATTCTAGACCTCATGATATTATTGATTGCATGAACTGCTCTTTATTACGCGATAGCATTAATTTACGTGATAAGCATGTTCATGATTTGGAGGCTAGATTGGAGAGGGCCGGTAGTTCTAAGGATGTGCAACCTGTTTGTGACACTTGCATCACCCTTAAGGACCAGCTAGGCACTGTTAGAGAGCGAGCTGAAAACCTCATGTCCGAAAATGAATACCTTCTGTCCGTGGTTAATAAATGCACCGAGGGAAAGGGTAGGATGGATTTGCTCTTGGCCAAGACCAAGATGTGTGCTGACAGAGCAGGGGTAGCTCTAGGTTTGGGTTTTGAGAGGATACCTTCAGATAGTAAGTCCAAAACTGTTTTCACCTCTCCCACCACCCTAGAGAAAGAGAGAGCTCTGTTAGACACCCCTCCAGCCAAAAAGCCTACCCATCCACCAAAGAAAACCACTCCTCCTGCCAAGAAAAATCCTCCCAAGAAAACCACACAGAAGAAACCCAAGGAGCCTGTGAGAGTTGCTCCTGTGACCCATGAGAGTGCCCCTAGGAGAGTGTTTCATTGTTCCTATTGTCAGCGGGCGAGTCATTTGGTTGGGTTCTGTTTTCGTCGCATCAAGGATGAGCGACGCTCTCAGGCGATGACTTATCAGGACATGCATTACCCATCTTTAGGTATGCATGAATCTGAGATGTACTATCGTCCTGCTTTTGAGGCTCCTCGTGCTTCTCGGAGAGGTTTTGCTCCTCTTGGTCTTCACTATGTTCCATATGGTGGTAGACCTCGGGCTAGCAGATTTGTACCTCATCAGAGTAGGAGACCTCCACATGTTGTTCTTTCACAGCATGTAGGTAGACCTCGCACTTTGCATCATTCTGATTATTATGTGCGTAGACCGTCTGCTTTTACTGTGCCTACTACTCGTGTCACTCAGTGCTGGATGCCTCGTCATTATTTTACTCACCCCAGCACTGAGCGATCGAGACGTTCTTATCATGTGTAGGCGACAGATCGAGGCTTGGAGGGCACGTGGATCATGGACTCCGGTTGTTCGCGCCACATGACCGGAGATGCAGCATGGTTCTCCAGCCTCACCACAACCAAGCAAAGGGAACATATCACCTTCGGAAACAATCGAAGGAGTAGAGTGAAAGGTAAAGGTGTGGTAAGAATTAATTCGAACTTCACTCTCAAAGATGTTGCTTTGGTTGAAAACCTGGGATACAATTTGCTGTCTATATCTCAGTTGCTTGATGAGGGCTTCGAAGTGCGATTTCATCGCGATACTTCGCAAGTGCTCAATTCTGATGGCGTTGTGGTATGTAAGATTTTTAGAGTTGGGAGAGTTTTTGGAGCTGATTTTTCTGAGTCATCTGGATCTTCTCACTGTCTTGTTGCACATTCGACCTCTGAGCTTTGGAAGTGGCATAGGAGACTAGGGCATATGAGCTTTGAATTGCTCGCTCGTCTGAGCGCCCTAGGTCTGATCCGAGGATTGCCCAAGCTCAAGTTTGAGAAGAATTTAGTTTGCGCTCCTTGTCGACATGGAAAAATGATTGCCGCTTCGCATTCGCCAGTCACCACAGTGATGACTGAACAACCCAGAGAACTTCTCCATATGGACACTGTAGGTCCTTCTCGGGTTAGTTCTTTAGGCGGCAAGTGGTATGTTTTAGTTATTGTCGACGATTACTCTCGCTACTCTTGGGTCTTCTTTCTTGCCAGCAAGGATGAAGTGTTTTCACACTTTCGGAGCTTGGCTTTGAGACTTTTCACTGAACTCCCTGGTGCATTAAAATTCATTCGAAGCGATAATGGCACCGAGTTCAAAAATAGTCTCTTTGTTGACTTTTGCATGAAGCATGGCATAGAACATCAATTCTCTGCTCCGCGGGTTCCTCAACAGAATGGTGTTGTTGAGAGAAAGAACCGCACTTTGGTTGAGATGGCTAGGACGATGCTTGATGAGCATAGGACTCCTAGAAAATTCTGGGCTGAGGCCATGAACACTGCATGTTACTTCTCAAACCGAATCTTCTTGCGCTCAATTTTAAATTTGACATCTTATGAGCTGCGTTTTGGGAGACAGCCCAAGGTTACTCATCTTCGAGTTTTTGGCTGTCGCTGCTTTATCCTAAAACGTGGTAACTTGGATAAATTTGAGTCGCGATCTTCTGACGGGATCTTTTTGGGTTATACTACTCATGGTCATTCTTATCGTGTTTATAACTTGGAAACTAACACTGTCATCGAGTCATGTGATGTGACTTTTGATGAATCAACCCCCTCTGTTAGTTCTGCTTTTGAACAGGCAAATGAACACGACATGGAACAGACCTTATTCGAAGACGAAGATCCCGGAGAATTCGAGGATGAACCCCTACTACCCTCGACGTCAACCCCCGAAGCTGACCCCGCTTCAACTACTTCGGCACGAGGTCCCGAAGCGACTACCTCAACATCGGTCATCTTGGACCACTCCAACGCACAAGTTGAGGGGGAGACTGCATCCCGCCGCGAGGCTCCACATCATGTCCAAAGGATGCACCCTCCCGAGTAGATCATTGGTGAGCTTGATCAAAGGGTAACACGTTCTCACGCTCATTTCACTAATGCTGCTTTTGTTGCTTCCTTCGAGCCTTTAGATGTTAGTCATGCACTTTCTGATTCTAGTTGGATCAATGCCATGCATGAGGAACTTGAAAATTTTGAGAGAAACCAAGTCTGGACTTTAGTTGATCCTCCACCTAATGTTCATTTCATTGGAACAAAATGGATTTTCAAAAATAAACAAGGGGAGGATGGGACAATTGTTAGAAACAAGGCTAGACTTGTAGCTCAGGGCTTTTCTCAACTAGAAGGGATTGATTTTACTGAAACTTTTGCACCTGTTGCTCGCCTTGAGGCCATTAGGATTTTGCTTGCCTTTGCGACATCCCGAGGATTCAAACTCTATCAAATGGATGTCAAAAGTGCTTTTCTTAATGGCTTCATAGGTGAAGATGTTTATGTAAAACAACCCCATGGTTTTGAAAACCCCAAGTACCCACATAAAGTCCTTAAACTTCATAAGGCTCTTTATGGACTCAAGCAGGCCCCTCGGGCATGGTATGATAGACTTAAGTCTTTTCTGCTTGAGCGAGGGTATTTGATGGGTTCTGTTGATAAAACTTTGTTTACTCTCAAGCATGGCAAAGATTTCCTCCTAGTTCAGATTTATGTGGATGATATCATCTTTGGTGGCTCTTCTCATGCTTTGGTTGCCGAGTTTGCAGATACCATGAGCAGGGAATTTGAAATGTCAATGATGGGTGAGCTCACCTTTTTCCTTGGTTTGCAAATCAAGCAAAGCAAACAAGGTACTTTTGTCCACCAGACAAAGTACACCAAGGACCTGCTCAAGAAGTTCGACATGTCCGATGCGAAGCCCCTCGCCACTCCAATGGCTACATCTGTAGCATTGGACCCTGACGAAGATGGAGAAGCCGTAGATCAGAAGGAGTTCCGGAGCATGATCGGCTCCCTCCTCTACTTGACTGCCACGAGGCCGGACATACACTTCGCAGTGTGTCTGTGCGCTCGTTTTCAGGCTTCACCACGAGCTTCGCACCGCCAAGTGGTTAAGCGCATTCTAAGGTATCTCAAACACACCCTTGAGTTTGGCATATGGTATTCAGCGTCTTCTTCTTTATGTCTTCGAGGTTATTCAGATGCGGATTTTGCTGGGTGTAGAATTGATAGGAAGAGTACCTCTGGTACTTGTCATTTTCTGGGTACCTCTCTGGTTTGCTGGTCTTCCCGCAAACAGTCTAGTGTTGCACAATCGACGGCTGAGGCCGAATATGTTGCTGCAGCTAGCTGTTGCTCTCAGATTTTGTGGATGGTTTCCACTTTGCGGGATTTCGGGTTAGATTATAAGAGTGTTCCACTTTTCTGTGATAACACTAGTGCTATTTGTATTGCAAACAACCCGGTTCAGCACTCCAGAACCAAACACATTGATGTACGGTATCATTTTCTCAGAGATCACAATGAGAAGGGTGATATTGAACTTCAATATGTTGATACCCAACACCAGCTTGCCGACATTTTTACAAAACCCCTCGATGCTTCTCGATTTGCTTACTTGCGTGGGGAACTTGGTATCTGTCATCCCTACGGCATTTTGTGAGGGGGAGCTGATTTTAATTGTCTTGCATATGCTCATTATGTGTGAAATTGCATTTACATCTTTTGCTATTATATGCCTGCTTTTAATTCAAAGAAATCATGACAGCTCAGCTCTATGAAATATGTCTGGAACATTGTTTGTGCATGATGTTTTATTTTCTAAAATCAAAACTTGATCACTGCACAATCTTGTATCTAGCTTGTTTAGGCAGGACTGCTTTTAGCTATCTTTTATCTACTTGACAGCAAGACACTGTTCCTTGGATGCTAAAATTTGCAACTTGAAAAATGTGTTCTTTATTCATGGATATTCATCAAAATATTTAATTCACCTGAATCAAAATCAAAAATCCATGATTTGTCTGGTTTAAATGAAAAGATCCAGGAGGGTTTGTTTGTCGCACTACTCTATTCTAGACTGCTTACCATTGCACTTTGGTCTGAACTGGGATAGTGTAGTGTATGCCAAAATCACCGCCTTAAGCTTCAGATGGATTTCATGCCTAGGCTTGGCCTGATTGGAAAGTATAAGGTGGACAAACAAATAACCCCTGGCATTAAGAAAAGAACAACAAAATTAATTAATCATCAAGTTTGCTCTCAAAGCTCCTTTTTGAACAAGACTTGTCTGTCTAGGGTAGAAATTGTTAGCTTTGCGCAGTCCTTGCCTTCACATGTCTAGCTGCTATGATTAAGTGGTGATGCTTTTATCTCAAAATGACAAAATCACATGCCATCATCTTGTTTCACAGAATGTTAAATTGAGCTGAGCACATGATCATTGGTATTACTATTGGCATATTTTTGCATTATATGTCTTTGCAATTCTATTCATTTTGAAGCTTTGCATTTTTTGACTGCTCCTTGATGCTTGCATTGCCAAAGGGGGAGAGATTTGCTATGTTCTCTGCCGCAAGAAGGCATAATTTCGAAAAAGGGGAGAGATTTTTGACATAAAGGGGGAGAAAAATTTGCTTAACTCAGGGAGAGTTCTTATCAAGGGGAGATTTGCCAAAGGGGCTTTTACTCTTTTACAAAGGGGGAGAAAAATTCTTTTATCAAGTGACATGCTTTGGCTCTTTTCTGAGTTTTTATGGTCACTTGTGTGCTGAAAGTTTTTAAATTTTCTTGAACTTGAATTTGGTTGTCAATGCACTCATCAAGGGGGAGATTGAGAAACCAAGGGTTGGTTTCGGTGTTTTGTGATGAGTGATTGACAGGCTTTTTACCCTCTGTTCGAAGGGTACCTCCGGAAGGGCTTCGGAGGTGGTTTCACCGAAGGGTGTTCGGTGTTTGCTTGCTGCAGCTGTGCAGCGGAGTGTGCTCGTCGGAGGGGTCCGACAGTACGCGATGACTGGGTTTGTACCGAAGGCTTTGGTACTTTGGACGGTACACCGTAGTGTGTGCCGGAGGTTGCTAACCCGGAGAGGTCTCCGGAGTACTGGATACACTTGTTTGCTTGTCGGTGGTGCGCAGGGACTTCGGAGGCGACGAACAAGGTTCGAGCCTGGTGAACCTGGGTCAAGCAGGAGGCTTGATGCCAGGGGAGCGGGGAGCTCCGTCACGGTGGCTGCGAAGGTGGTCCGGGTCGGTCCTCGGGTCGAGGCGCGCCAGGTGAAGGCAGAGAGTGCGGAGCGTGGCTCCGGCTGAAGGTACTCCGAGACAAGTCCTCGGAGGTGAGGCACTTCGAAGGTACTCCGAATGGAGTGACTTCGGAGTTGGTGGATTAAGTCCTCTGCGGAGGCATGGAATTCGAAGTGTGCTCCGGAGGGAGACACTCGAAGGTACCCGACGAAGGTCTCAGAAGTCGAGGTGCATCGAAGGCATGGTCCGGTTGAGGCTCGTCGAGGAGTGTGCTCGGGGAGAGACACTGCGACGAAGTGCTCATGGAATGCTTCATGCGGAGGCCTTGGACGAAGGAGGGACTTCGAAGGGTGGTACTCCGAAGGTGGGGCTTCGGAGTGAGGAAGGCTTCGGAGCGAGGCTAGCTCCGGAGGAAGGTTGACTTGAGGTACTTCGGCCTGCATGGCTTCGGTACACGGACTGACGGAGTTCGAGCTGGGTGAAGCTGCGAAGCCGTGGAGGTCCACTCCGGAGGTGTTGGTGCGAAGGACCAAGGTGCTTTGACGGCTTCGGCTCAAAACCGTCAGTGTATCGGAGACAGACTTCGGTGGAGCGAAGGCCATCTGGCTTCAGGCTTCTCACCGAAGCTACCGCACCCTCGCGTGCGAAGGGAGGATTCCAGAAGGTCAAAGACTGCAAAGGCTGACACTGTCTGTTCTGAAAAAGGCTGACACTGTCCCCTCTGCAAAGCTGACAGAGAAGCCTCCAGAATAAAGGTGGACTACCTTTTGTACCCCTTAGTTCTGTAGAGACAAAATGAATGTAAACCCTAGGGGTAGTGTAGTCATTTCCTTTGGATGAACTGTGGGCTATAAATATGGGGGCTCGGTAGGTAACATTTAACACTTTGAGCATTTACTGTTGAGCTCCTGTAGCCACATACTTCGATTGAATACATCCAGAGAGTTCTTTTTGTGTTCCTTGTTCAAGCGGCGAAGCCCTGCTTCTTTGTGCTTTTTGCTTGAGCTCGCATTACATACCTCGCCTGTTGTTGTGCACCGAAGCCTGTTGAGGCGAAGGCTGTTTTTGTGCGAGGTGTGTGTTTTGTCAGCGTGCGTTCGCTCTGTGTAACAGGAGGCAAGACCTCGCTGCTTACTAGCGTAGCCCTGACCGAGGCCCGTTTTGCTTCTTGTGTCGAAGCCCTTAGCGTAGTCCGTTTGTGTGCGTGTAGACCTTCGTGTACGAAGCCCAGCACCAGTTGCTGCCGCCAAGTACTTGGTCGAAGTCCTCAGAGGGCTGTCCACTCTTGCGAAGGGTGAAGTGCGAAGCCTGCTCGAAGCACCTCGTGTGCGGAGCCTGCACTGACTTAGCAGAGTAGATTTCCGAGGGTTGTAAGTGGAGCGAAGTCTTCTTGGCTTCGAACTTTTGTTCCTCCGAAGCCTGTGTTCGAAGGTGTCGAAGTACCTCCGAACCAGACCTTCGAAGGTAGTGTTCGAAGCCTGTTCCGCAGGAGACAGAACTGAAACCGAAGGCTAGTTTTTAGCCCGAAATTTTAAAAGCTCCCATTCACCCCCCATCTGGTCACCGTTTCCGGTCCAACAGGTTTGAATATGAGCCACCATGATTTTGTTGTATGAATGGCAAGGTCAAACTTGAAATGCCTGAGCCACTTGAGGAGCTTCGACGATTGTACACAGGTGAAGACGTTCAATCACAATATTTTATGGAGAATATTAGATATTTCAACAGCCATTTTTCCTTCACCACAATGTACTGTGATTACGACAAGAACCTCGCAAGTGCAAGGGATGGAGTGTACACATTTAAAGCACATGGGCAAATGTACCATAACATACACTCTTTCGGGAATGGAGACAATGAACCTAGCCACTTGCAGTTGTACTTCTATGATGATGATCCTAGCTTATCACATTGTTTTCGTCGTGCTCGAGACGAGACATATAGAGAAAGAGACATATCTATTATTAGATGTTTGGTACATATCCTGAGAGATAATCCCTATTCTGAAACATTCAGAAGCCTAAGACAGGTTGAAGACATGGACGGATATCGTATTGTGCTAAACATGGACTACAAGCTAGACCAAAGAACTTATAACAGGACATTAACATCAGAGGTTGCTGCTGTGTGGGTTGAGGGGAATGATATTCACAAACATTTTGATCGTAGCATCACCTTGTTTGGCAATAACAACAACTGCTATTCAATTAGACCGAGTGATGGGTGCTACGACCCTTTGTCATACCCCCTATTTTTTCCAAGAGCAGAGCTCGGTTGGCATTCTGATATACCAAGAGAAGGTGTTGACATTAGTCAGATAAGTACAACCCGACAAAGAAATGCTGACAACTCAGGTTAGCTAAGTGACACATATTCATGTTACTACGATATTATTAATCCATAAGCTAATCAGCTAACTGATTTCTCTTTGCTTTGTAGATACAACCAGCAAATTGTTTGTTTCGATGCGCGAGTATTATTGCTATAAATTCCAGATGTGTTGTGGAATCTTCAACACGGTCTTGCATGGGAGACGTCTATTCCAACAGTTTGTAGTTGATACCTACATAAAGATCGAAACGTCTCGACTGAATTACTTCTTGTACAATCAGAATCAAATTCGTGCAGATCTTTACCAGTGCTTGATGGATAGTGTATCTGTTGGAGAACATAGAGCGAGCAGATTGGGAAAAAGATGGGTCCTGCCTGCATCATTTATCGATGGCAAGAGGGATATGAGACGAAGATACATCGATGCTATGGCCCTGGTGCAGAAGTATGGAAAACCAGAACATATTTATCACAATGACTTGTAATCCTAATTGGGAAGAGATAAGTAGGGAGCTTGGACCTGGCCAAACACCACAAGATCATCCTGATCTTGTTGTGCGTGTATTTAAAGACAAGCTAGAGGATCTCAAATTCCAGCTATTTTGTAAAAATATCCTTGGAATCATTGCAGCACAAGTCCATGTAATCGAGTTCCAAAAAAGGGGTCTACCACATGCACATTTCCTCCTTATCATGGAGTCAACATACAAATTGAGTTTTCCTGATGAGTAAGATAATGTTATCTCAGCAGAACTTCTAGATAAGGATATATACCTGTAGCTATATGAAATGGTAGTGAAACATATGATGCATGGCCCGTGTGGCCCACTAAATAGGAAGAGTCCATGCATGAAAAATGGTAGTTGCAAGTGCTATTATCCACGCCAATTTAGTGACACAACTATCCAAGGCGAAGATTCTTACCCTATCTACAAGAGAAGGGATGACAGACAAATGGTAAGAGTGAGAGGTCATGACTTAGATAATAGATGGGTTGTTCCATATAATCCTATGCTTCTAAGAAGGTATGACTGTGACATCAATGCAGAGGTTTGTTCGAGTATTAAGGCTGTTAAGTACTTCTACAAGTATATTTATAAGGGTCATGATAGGGCGTCTGTGTCCGTCAATGAAGCTGATGAAAACCGCGAGATTAATGAGATCAATGAATATAGGGATGCTAGGTGGGTAACACCACACGAGGCATTGTGGAGAATATTTGGATTTTATCTTAGCGGGATTTCGCCACCAGTGCTACATTTACAGCTCCACCTCCCAGTAATGCATCTTGTGTCCTATAGAGAGAATGTTGATGTACGTGAAGTTCTCGACCAACAGGGTGCCTCAAGAACCATGTTGACTGAGTATTTCAAGGCAAATCAAGAATTTACGTGGGCACGCACGTTACTTTATAGGGATTTCCCACAATATGCAGTGTGGTTGCCTGGACGTAAGGTTTGGAAAATAAGAGAACAAAGCACGCAGGTTGGGAGGATCATCTCAGCACATCCAGCAGAGGGAGAGAGATACTACTTGAGGGTGCTATTAAACCATGTGGTTGGTGCTACTTCATTTGAGAATTTGAGGACATATGATGGTATTGTATACCCTACATTTCGAGAAAGTGCTGAGAAAAGAGGTATTATTGAGTCAAATAACAGCATTGATGAGTGCCTCTCTGAAGCTGAAGTTTTTCATATGCCTTCGTCCCTCCGAAGGTTGTTTGCTACAATATTGGTTTATTGTGAACCTAGCGATGTGCGTGGACTCTAGAACACACACTTCGAAGCAATGTCTGATGACATCCGACGATCCCAGATGAATGCATATGCAGTTAAACAAATGGTGTTATTGGATATCAGAAAATTGCTTCAGTCAATGGGTAAAGAGATAACATCATTTCCTCTTCCAGAAATTGATGAGTCATATGACACCATGGCAGGTGAGGTGAGGGAGATTTGTGAAGAGTCCTCTATACAGGTGGATAATGAGCTACTAGCGAGCACATCCTCTCTTAATGCAGAACAGAGATATGCTTATGATGTTATACTATCATCCATTGACAACAATAGTGGAGGTGTGTTTTTTCTTGATGGCCCAGGAGGAACAGGAAAAACTTTTCTGTACAAGGCTTTATTACCAAAAGTCCGTAGCGAGGGGAAGATAGCTATTGCTACTTCAACATCTGGTGTTGCTGCTTCCATCATGCCTGGAGGTAGGACAGCTCATTCAAGGTTCAAGATACCACTAAGCATACAAGATAATGCAGTGTGTAACTTCACCAAACAAAGTGGTACTACGAAGCTTCTTCAAAAAGCTTCGCTTATATTATGGGATGAAGTCTCCATGACAAAAAGACAGGCAATAGAGGCATTGGACAAGAGCATGAGGGACATAATGGAAAAGCCCAATCTACCATTTGGAGGAAAAACAATGGTTTTTGGAGGTGACTTCAGACAAGTTCTTCCAGTTATACGAAAGGGGAATATGGCTCAAATTGTAAACGCAACATTGCGTAGATCTTACCTATGGGATAACATGCATCAATTGAGACTTGTACATAACATGAGAGCTCGATCAGATATATGGTTTTCAGACTACTTGCTACGGATTGGCAATGGCATTGAAGAGACCATCGATGATGACTATGTAAATTTACCCGATGAAATATGTGTACCCTACACTGGTGCAGAATCAGACATTGATAGTCTTATTGACATGGTATTTCCAATGTTAGGTGCAAACATGACTGATGCAGACTACATCACATCTCGAGCTATTTTGTCAACGAGGAATGAGAACGTTGATGAAATAAACATGAAGCTTATCGAACGTTTTCCTGGTGACGAGATGATTTATCACAGTCATGATCGAGCAGTCGATGATCCATGCAACCATTATCCGTCTGAGTTCTTGAATTCATTAACGCCAAATGGGTTACCTCCACATATATTAAAACTCGAGGTTAATTGTCCTATGATTTTGCTCAGAAATCTTGACCCGGCCAATGGTCTGTGTAATGGGACTAGGTTGATAGTCCGAGCATTTCAAAGGAATACTATTGATGTGGAAATTGTATTAGGACAGCATGCTGGTGAGAGAGTCTTCCTTCCACGCATACCTTTGTGCCCCTCCGACGATGAAATGTTTCCCTTCAAGTTTAAGAGAAATCAATTTCCTGTTAGGGTGAGTTTTGCAATGACAATTAATAAAGCACAAGGTCAAACAATACCACATGTTGGAATCTACCTTCCGAACCCGGTGTTCTCTCATGGACAACTATATGTAGCTCTGTCACGAGCAACTTCTCGTAGCAACATCAAAATACTCGCTGCTCCCGAGAAAAATAGGGGAATCAATTCAACAAGCACGCTAACGAAGAATATCGTCTACAAGGAAGTGCTCACTGAGTAGATAAAAGAATATGTGCTCACTGTATAGTATATTGTACAATTTCATGTCAGATATGTAATTATAAATATGCAATGACACTTTATATAGAAAGCATACCTCTATGTATTGTTTTGAACAATAATATATTATTTTGTTTCTTATCATCGCAATATTACTAAACAAATGTGTTCGACAAATATATCATATTCTAAATATGTTGCCATTAAAATTATGACGACGTTGCAATGCACGTGCACCTTACTAGTAACTAGAATGGAGTGAAACCTGTAGACCTGGCTTGAATGGTCTGGATGGACCACGAAATCTTCAGGAGTTCATCGGTCCACAGCCCCTTTGCTAACCTTCCTATCCTCCGATTTAAGCCAGAAAAAATATTACCGTTGGCTCGCTCGACGGCTCTATTATATTGGGGATGATGGACATTTGCAAAGCACGTTTGGATACCAAGGCCTTCGTAGAATTCTCTGAAAGGCCCGACATCGAACTGGGTTACATTGTCAATTGTAAGCTACCTAGGTACTCTGAATCTGCAAATAATATTTTGCCAAAAAACTTTTTGTACATTTTTACAAGTGATAGCGGTGAGGGGCTCGGCTTCGACCCATTTAGAAAAATATTCAATTGCTACCACTGGAAATTTCAAACTGCCCTTTGCCATCAGGAAGGGGCCAATGAGATCCATTCCTTTATATAAGAAAGGTCACGCCTTAAGTCCATTCCTGTGATAGCCTTAAGGCCTCACAGGCGTCCTCAATTTTCCATTCCTCAGGGGAGTCACAGAGAGGTCACCCTCGATATTTGTAGTGAAGTGATTTCTTATATAAAGGAAGAAAAAGAGGAAGTTGTAATTCTAACATCCTCATCTTTGGAGAACATCGACTGGTCTGAATAGGAGTGGTCTGACGAAGATCTAGCGGAGACTAGCTCCAAAAGACATCAGACCTGGGCCGAACTCTAGCAAGAGCAGAAGGACTTTAGGGCTTCGCAAAGAGGGAAACATATTAAAAGAAAAGTTCTGAAAATTCCGGGCTTAGGAACGAGTCGTCCTAGAGGTCAGGTGAACCCCAAATCTAGCCTTAGGGATCGAAGGGGCCTTCGCGTCCTTCTTGGTTTATACACCGATTTTTCATAATGTAATATAATTGATTGAGTAATATAAATAGTTGAAATGCATTGAAATTGTGCCTTACCTCCTAGCCCCTCTTTGTGGGTGGGCACCTTCGATTATCAAGCGAGGTCGGTCACGCACAATACCTAGCATGGTTACTTAGGCATCGCTTATTTATGCTTAAGGGAAAATTTTCATAGAGTTTTTTGACCCTACATGATCGGAGCCCCTATTGTATTGAACATATAATTTGAACCAGTGGTTCAAAATCCGAATTGATGATCGTTATGGACCTCATAGGATTCTTTGAACCTAATGGCTCGAAATCCATAGTTGGTAGCTTAGTACTCTTTTCGGATGTATTAGAATCCAGTAATTTTGGTCACCTTCGACTCTTTTATGGATGGTTTCAAGCCAATTTCTCGGAATCCGTTTGTTATAGTCGCCTTCGACTCTTTTTCGGATGCTTTCAAGTCAATGGCTCGGAATATGTTTTTCATGGTCACCTTCGACTCTTTTCCGGATGCTTTCAAGCCAATGGCTTGGAATCTATTTTTCATGGTCACCTTCAACTCTTTTCCGGATGCTTTCAAACCAATGGCTCAGAATCTGTTTTTCATGGTCACCTTCGACTCTTTTCTGGATGCTTTCAAGACAATGGCTCAAAATCCGTTTTCATGGTGCTTTCCCACTATTATGGATGCTTTGAGCCAGTGGCTAAAAGTCTGTTGACTGGGTTCGTATGAATGATGCTTACCTCTGCAATCAGCTTTGTTTCCCTAGTGCGTCCACCAGGGGTAGGAATCATTTTGAGAGGTAGGCATTATTCGAACCATAAGCTTTATTTATTTAGAAAGGTGTTTACAACTCGTTACAAGGAGCCCCTAAGCGAAATAATGTTTAAGGTGCTCTGCATGCCATGCATGTTTTAATTCTTCCCCTTCTAAATTGGCTAATTTAAATTATCTGGGGTGTCCTGAACGCAAGATGATGTATGGTCCTTCCTATTTGTTTCCTAATTTCCCGGAGAAATTATGCTTCACAGTACCAAATGACCCGGCTTATGTTCATTAAGCTTTACCTTTGAGTCATACCATGTCTTCGTTTGGTCTTGGTACTTCATCTGATTGGCAACTGCTCGAAGCCTTGTTTCTTCGGTCAAGTCAAGTGAAGTATGCCTTTCATTGCCAACCTCTGGTTCTGTTGTGCGGAGAGAACCTCTTTTTAGCTCTGTCGGCGTCATGGCATCATCTCCGAACAATAACCAGAATGGAGTGAACCCTGTAGACCTAGCTTGAGTGGTCTGGATGGACCACAAAATCATCGGGATTTCCTTGGTCCATATCCCATTTGCCAACCCTACTATCCTCCGATTTAAGCCCGACAAAATATTACCGTTGGATCGCTTGACGGCTCCATTGGATTGGGGATGACGGACATCTGCAAAGCACATTTGGATACCAAGGCCTTCACATAATTCTTTGAAAGGCCCGACATCGAACTGGGTGCCATTGTCAATTGTAAGATGCCTAGGTACTCTAAATATGCAAATAATATTTTGCCAGACAACAATGTGTACATTTTTAGAAGTGATAGCAGTGAGGGGCTCGTCTTCGACCCATTTAGAAAAATATTCAATTGCTACCATTGCAAATTTCAAACTGCCCTTTGCCATCAGGAAGGGTCCTATGAGATTCATTCCCCATCAAGCCATTGGCCATACTAGAGTGATAACTTGAAGAGGTGTCGGGGAACGATGGCTCCATCTTCCCATCCACTGACATCCCTGACAAGTGCAGACTAATGACTCAGCGTCAACTACTATAGTAGGCCAATAAAGCACATGACAAAGTGTTTTGCTTGCTAGAGCTTGAGGGTCTATATGACTACCACACAAGCCTTCATGAATTTCCCGAAGTATATCTTTTCCTTCGGATTGAGAGATGCATCGGAGCAGGGGAGAGCAGACTCTGACCTTGTATGATATATTGTTGATAATATGATAATATCGCACCCTCGATTGTAGCCTTAACAACTTTGGGCCTTCTAGCAAATTAGCTTCGTCTTGAAACAAGTTCATTATTGGACCCCACCAATCACTGCTCGGTATGCAAAGTACCTCAGCAGGAGGGACTTGTGGCACCAAAGGGGAGACGAGTTCTTCATAAAAAGTCCCTTCCGGGATATCTAGGGCTCCGAATGCAGCTTTGGCCAAGATGTCTGCTTGCTGGTTGTCGGCTCATGGAATGCTCCGAACATAAATCCCTTTAAATGTTGCTTCAGTCTTGCAGATTTCTTCCAAATATTTTGCAAGATGTGGATGCCGAGCCTGAAAACTTTTATCAACATGTCCTGCAACAACATGCGTGCGCTTTGGGGAGGCCGAACAAGGTCCCTTCATACTCTGCAATATTGTTGGTGGACTTTAAGTTGAGCCATGTGGAGTACATCGCTCTTTGCCCTGAAGGCGAGATTATGACTGCTTCGGCGCCTGCTTAGGATGCCTAGAAAGCCCCATCAGAGTATAGGGTCCACACACCTTCACTTTATTTTTCCGGAGCCCATACTGCGGACGGGGTCCACTCCGCTACGAAGTCATCCACCATCTATTACTTAATGCATGTTCTTGTTGTGAAAGAAATGCCAAAGGGGGCTAGCTCGACAGCCTATTTCCCAATTCTCCCCGTGGAATCTTTGCTTCGGAGCATATCTCTAAGGGGGTATGAGGTTGGAAAAAATACATTGTGCGCCAGAAAGTAATGATGCAGCTTTCACGAGGCCATTACCAAGGCATAAGTGAATTTCTCGAGCTTGGAGTACCGTGTTTTAGCCCTGGACAAAGCTTCTGATACTAAGTATACTGGGTTTTGCACCATCTTTCCATTGAAGTACACTTCCTGAACAAGTATTGCACTGACAGCGGAGCCTGTTGCCGCAAGATAAAGAAGGAGAGTTTCATCTGCAAGGGGTACAATAAGCGTTGCAAGATTGCCGAGGTAGTCCTTAATTTCATTAAAGCTCTTCTAGCACTTCGGTGTCTAGGTGAAACTTTTGGACCCCTTCAAATCTTTGAATATCGGGAGGCTCCGCTCCGTGGACCTTACCAGAAATCTACTAAGGGCTGCGAGGCGTCCGACAAGCTTCTGGACTTACTTTACATTTTCTAGCTGAGACATCCTTTGCAATGCACTTATCTGTGTTGGGCTAGCTTCGATACCTCTGCTTGAGACTAAATACCGTAACAATTTTCCTGCTTGAGCCCCGAAGATACATTTCTTGGGGTTGAGGCAAACTCCACATGCTCGGAGGCTCTTAAAAGTTTCTGCTAAGTCTAGACTATGCTGGTGCTTCAAATCACTCTTTATTACAATGTCATCCATATAGGCATCGACATTGTGGCCTATCTGGTGACCTAGAGCGTTAGCAAATAATCTTGAAAAAGTTTCCCCGAGATTCCTTAAGCTAAAAGGCATTCGGACAGAACAAAAGACTCCAGAAGCAGTTATGAAGCTTGTCTTGGTTTCATCTTCGCGTTCTAATTATATTTGATGGTATCCGGAGTACGCATCAAGGAAACTCAAGAGTTCGGAGCCAACTGTAGAATCAACGAACTGATCGATGCCTCTCCGGACCTCGGAAGCTTCGGGATAGTAGATGGGGTCATCGTCTTGAGGCGTCTCTGGGATGACGGGGCTAGCTTGAGGGTGAAGCCTATAAGCACCTTCTTGCCTCCACCTTTCTACCTCCACTTGGATCAAGGCCATCTAGGCAGCCACGTCATCTGGACAACTTTCACATCCTCCGGAGGGGCCCTCTGGGTGTGGAGAATTGACGAAATCAGTTTGGAGCACAGATGAAGTCACGGGAGGGGCTTCGTATGCTCGAGGGTTAGTACACTACTACAAACACCCACTATAGCGGCAGTCAAAAACATACAGTAGCGGCGGGCAACCAGTCCGCCACTACTCTAACGCCACTGTTAACCAGGGTTAGCAGTGGCGGGCAACTAGTCCGCCACTGCTCTAACATCAGCACCGACCGCCACTAGTAGTGGCAGCGGCTGGGATTACAGTAGTGGTGGGCCTCTAATAGCCCGCCACTACAATGTTTTTGCCCAACGTCACTACAGTTGCGATTTGTTGTAGTGGTGGTCACTTCGGGAGTTTGAGGTGGGGGGACCGCGGAGGGTCCTGCGGCCTCGGGGGTGTTTGAAGATCCTAATCCAGAGGTCTGAGAGGACCTACGGAGGGGACTGGTGCCTACGCTCCACTTAGGAGGCATGGCTTCGGGAAAAGATTGTTAGAGAACAAAGTTGTTGAACTAGGTTCCCCACGGACGACGCTAACTGTTGGCGCAAAAGATTACGCTAACAGGTTTTAGTAAACTCGAAGGATTGACAAATGAAGTGTTTGTTAATGCGGACTGTTCCAAGCCTCCGAATTGGATAATAGCTCGAGACAGTTCAAAGTGTATATTGAATACCTCAATATTTTATACCCCTTACATAATAAAGAGGGTTGTTTATAGACAAGATACATTGGGAAAAGACCTCTTTACCCTCTAATTACAACTGACCTAGTGGATACTATGTAGTAATCTTCGTAGGGTTAAAAGGGTAAAAGACTGAGCCATCAGTAAGAATGTAATTGTTCCATCCTTGCTGGCAATGCCCCTTCAGGTAAAGATGCTCTTGGATTCTTCGTCGTGTCAAAGCCTCAGTGGGAACCTTTGTCTCAGAATGCTCCGAATGTAACGAAGCCTTGATGGCTGTTAGGACCTCCGGAGATCAGGACTTCTAACTTCCTTTTATCTTCAGATAATGTTAATGCAAAGATTTTGAATGATGCTGAGGATGAAGTATTTCCCCCAACAGTAGTCAAAGGGTTTGGCTTCATCAAGAACGAAGAGGAGCATTGTGTTTACAAAAAGGCTAGTGGGAGCTCACTTGTGTTTTCTGGTTCTATATGTGGATGACATATTGTTGATCGGAAACGACATTTGTTTGTTGAATGCTGTCAAGACTTCACTAAAAAATAGTTTTTCGATGAAAGATCTTGGAGAGGCAGCATACATTTTGGGCATAAAGATCTATAGAGATAGATCGAAATGGTTAATTGGATTAAGCCAAAGTATGTACATTGATAAGGTTTTGAAATGGTTCAAAATGCAGAATTCTAAGAAGGGTTTTCTACCAATGTCACATGGTATTTCTCTTAGTAAGACTCAGTGTGCTGTGACATCTGATGAGCTAGAGAAGATGAGTGTGATTCTATATGCCTCTGCAATTGGATCCATCATGTATGCCATGTTATGTACACGCCCAGATGTATCATATGCTCTAAGTGTTACGAGCAGGTACCAATCGAACCCGGGTGAAAGTCATTGGGTTGTAGTAAAGAGTATCCTCAAGTACTTGAGAAGGACGGAGGAAAAGTTCCTAGTTTATGGTGGTGAAGATGAGCTCGTTGTAAGTGGTTACACGGATGCTAGCTTTCAGACCGATAAAGATGATTCTCGATCGTAATCTGGCTTTGTGTTCTGCCTCAATGGAGGCGCAGTGAGTTGGAAGAGTTCAAAGCAAGAGACGGTGGCCGATTCTACAACAGAAGCTAAGTATATCACTGCTTCAGAAGCGGCGAAGGAGGCCGTTTGGATCAAGAAGTTTGTTTCTGAGCTGGGTGTTGTTCCTAGTGCATCTAGTCCAATGGACCTCTATTGTGATAATTGAGGAGCCATGCTGAATAGCGTGGGCCTCATGGCTCCAGATGTGATGAGTCATTGTCAACGATAGTCAAAGAGGACTGAAAAGAGAGAGAAGACCTGCTGCGTCTGGGCCGCGTGTGACTCTGGTACACGGGCAGCGAGCGACTGTCGGGCAGAGGGGCCGCGAAGTCGGGCTGGCCCAATCCGGGTACATGGGCTAGGAGCAGCAGAGGATCCACTGGACTGTTGACCGGGATTGACTCAGGTACACGAGCGGCGAGTGATTGCCGGGCTGAGGGAGCCGCGGAATCAGGCCGGCCCAATCCGGGTACCCGGTGCGAAGACAGTGGACGCTTTGTCAGTTTAGGCGCAAAACTGACGACCATTGATTTCGGATCTGACCGTCCTAAGGCGAAGCCGTAGCTGCTACGAAAGCTCCGCATCAGGACAAGTTACCTTTATTTAGGTTTTTACTATTTTGCCTTTAGGCCCACAGTCTGTCAGTCGAGTCTGTAAAAAATCCTAAGGGCATTTCAGTCTTTTCCATTTTTATTTAGCGTCTGTAAAAAACCCCAGGGGTATTTCTGCATTTTACCCATTTATTGGGCTGCCTATAAATAGGCCCCAATCCCTAGGGTTAGGGTTAACTCACTTTTTAATCAAAATATCAGAGTTCACTTTCCCCACAATTTTTTCCTGTGCTTAGCCGCCGCAACCGTGTTCTGTGCCTATTCATCGATTTTCTTTGTCTAGCAATCCTCCAACCAGGTGTTATTACTCTTTGCTATCTTACAATCCAGGTTCTTGAATATCGTGCAGTTGTCTTCTGATATTCATTGATTCCGTTGCTTTGAGAAATATTAAATCCTGGTTGCCTCCGCATCTGTGTTGATTGGATTTTTACCGGAAGCCGTTCAAGTTTTTTTTTAAATGCGTATGCAGGAGTTCTTGGTTCTTGTGCTAGCTAGTTGCGCCTATCTGTTCTTGAACAGAGCAGGGCAGTTCTAGCTGTTTTGCTGTTTGCCTGCAGAGGAAGCAGCGACCATGGCGCATGGCTGAAGCTACAGAAGCATCACGCAACAAACAGTGAATGCAAGCCAGGTGTTCGGCTAAACGCACAGGAGACAACCATACAACAGTAATTGATTTCCCTTCTCGATTTTCGTGCACCATTTTTTAGTACTGAATATTCTAGAATAGATGAATTAATTCCTAGCAAATTTATTTCCTTGCATTAATTTTTATCAAGATTAAATGCGTTAAATATTGTGCTATTCTCATGAGGTCTTAGTTTCACTGGTAATTATTGATTAGATACTTGTTGACCTTGTGATAGATGAAATGTTAATGAGCCATGGATAGTATTTATGCGCCGGATATTTTTATTATGATTTGATGAAAGTTTCATGGGGATGCCAGTGATGTTGTGAATTATTTTAATCTGCCTTTAAGCACTTTGATGGTGTCTTTTCGATTAGGACACCGGTCGTTTTTAGGCTAGATTATTTTTATCTCTTGTGATCTGTTTACTACCTTTGATTGTCTGTTGAGGTGCGTTGGGTGTTGGGAGCAGGCCATTGATTCGAAAGAATTTTTTAGGCGCCCATTCACCCCCCCTCTGGTCGCTACTTTCGGTCCTACAAGTGGTATCAGAGCCTGGTTAGGGTTTTTCCATACCTTAACTGGTTCTAAACCTCAGTAGTGATCATGACTTCTCCTGGCAAGGTCCCGTCCTTGGAAGCTTATGGCTATAATTATTGGAAGACTCGCATGCGAGCCTATCTCATGAGCCAAAGCTCGGACATCTAGGACATTTGCGTTCACGCTACGTTTGTCATATTGCCAGTTGCTGAGCGTGATTCTCCTGGTATCATCGCCCAGCATGTGAACAATAGCAAAGCGGTGAACATCTTGTTTTCTGGTTTGGGTCCCACTGAGTTTGAGCGTGTGAGCCATCTCTCCACTGCGAGAGAGATCTGGGCTACCCTCCAGGCACACCATGAGGGGACAGCTCAGGTCAAGGCTCGGCTCTATCAGACCTACCGGCGTGAGTACGAGAACTTCACACAAAAGCCGGGTGAATCTGTTGAAGCTTTGTTTGGTCGTTTTCAGTCGATCATAAACAAGCTTCGGGACAACAAGGCTGAGGGTGTTCAGTTGGTCTCAGATCACGAACAGGCGCTCAAGGTTCTTCATACCTTGGACCCAAAGATCTGGGAGATCAAGGTATCCTCTATCATTGAGAGCACTTCTTATGATACCTTGACCATTTCTGATTTGTTTAGCAAGCTAAAGGCCACCGAGGTTGATACCCAGTTGAGATCAAATCTCACTGGCTCTGGATCAAAGTCTCTGGCCCTTGCTACACCTTCTGTTGATCCCTCTTCTGTGAGTTGTGTTGGGTTCTCTTTGATGTCTATCACTGAGGATCAGCTTGAGTCGTTGAGAGATGATGATTTGTGTCTTTTTAACAACCGGGTGCGTCGTGTCTATGATAAGAGGATGTTCAAAAGACACGGCACAAAGACCGGATGCTTTGAGTGTGGTGATCCAGGACACTTCATCGCCGACTGCCCCAAGCGCAATGGCCACAAGAAGGGCACCGGTGGTGGCTTCCACGACTCCGGCAAGCACGACAACACCTCCTTCAACAAGGGCAAGCCAAAGACCAGATTCTTCAGAAAGGCCCTGAAGGACTACCGGCGAGAGAACAAGAAGCGCGACAAGGCCTTCTTCGCTGAGATGGAGAAGAGCTACTCCAAGCGGTCCACATCTTCTTCCTCTTCATCGAGCTCGAGCGATGAGGAGATCATCATCAGGAAGGGGAAGGACAAGGACGATCCAGCGGGCCTTTGCTTCATGGCCTTCGGTGACAGACCGAAGAGCCGCTCACATCAGCGCCGAAGATCCCGCAAGAGTTTCTGCTCAATGGCTCTTGGGGATAAGAAAGAGAAGAGCTCCTCCGATGACTCCGACGACGACGACAACGAAAAGGTATCATCCTATGAACGCGAAATCGTTGATTTACTTGAAAGCAATCGTCAGGAGTTAAAGTATCGGGAAAAACTGCTTAGAGGGGCTAAGAAGAGGATAGATGAGTTAGAGAGTGAGCTTGCCGTGGCCAACGGCAGAATTGAGAGTCTATCTTCTTCCCCTTGCTTGGGTGATAGCAGTGAGTGCCCAAAGTGTGAGGTGCTTCTGTGTGACCTGTCGACTCTGAAGTCCAGGTACACAGAAAGGGTTGATGAGAGGGATGCTTTGGCCACTGAGCTTGAGAGCGCTCAGCAGGAGCTAAAAGATGCTCATGCCACTGTCGTCGCACCCTGTGTTGATTGCCCATCCCATCTAGCTAGTTTAGCTGAGCTGAAAGCCAAGGGTGATGAGCATCTGGGTGTTTTGGAGAGAATGAGAGCTGAGCTGGCGCAGACTAGGCTAGAGCTTGAGACATTGTCAGTTCCACCCACTGTTTGTGAGAACTGTCTGTCTCTTAGACTTGAGTTGATTAAGCTAAAAGCCGAGAAGTCTGTCCAGGTAGATAGTGAGTGTGAGACCTGCTTGTCTCAGGTGGAGGTACTAGCTTCCTTGAGAGAGGAGCTAGCTGATTCTCAGAATGAGAACTTTTACCTCCGTTCTATCCTGAGTTGGATCAGTGCCAGAGAGCCTCAGCTCGGCATGATGATCCAGCAGTTCAAGAGGCAGGATGGGTTTGGGGTAGGTTACACCTATACCAAGGCTGACTTTGAGAGTGCCATTAGCCGGGCAGTGGAGTGGAGTAAAATGACTCCTGAGCAGAGATATCCCAAGACCCATTCCACTGAGTCTTCCCAGGCTTGTCAGCCCAAGGATGGAGTGATCCATGAACCACCCAAAGCTCCACCCAAGAAACCCATCTGGGTTCCAAAGCCCAAACTCCTCCACACTTCTCTTGACTCTCTTCCTGGACCCTCTCAACCCAAGAAGCCGACACTAAACACCACTAAGCCCAAGAACCCCAAGCCTCAACCACATTCCAAGAAGCCCACCTATCATTGTGAGTACTGTCAGAGAGACGGGCATCTTGCGGAGTTTTGCTTCAGGAGCAAGCGGGTTGAGAGAGCAGAGCGTGCTCGTGATGGTCAGGAGCAGTTCTACCAGCAGGGTGGTAGACTGCGTGTTCCTCGACGCGGGGAGAGGCTGGAGGCCAGGCCGCGTCGTGTAGGTGGTGGTAGGGGAGACGGCTTTCATGCCCGTGCTCCAGATGGTGGTGTTCGTTTCGGCAGAACTCCAGGCCGTTTTGGCTACGGACCTGGACCTCGTGGCCGAGGTTTTAGGCAGAACCGAGGACCGCGCTTTGAGCCGCGTTTTGGTCCAAACTTTTCTGATGATTTCTGCTTTCCATCTTTTGAGCAGATGGCTCGACACTGGTTTAGCTCGTTTGCTAAACCCGGTGCCGGACCATTTGCTCCCACTTACAACCACTGATTATGCAGGATCGGGGACTGGAGGACGTTTGGATCATGGACTCAGGATGCTCTCGCCACATGACGGGACATCGCAGATGGTTCTCCAGTCTCACTCCCCCGAGCTCCAAAGAGTACATCACCTTCGGGAACAGTGGTCAAGGGAAAGTAAGTGGCATTGGCTCAATTCGCATTTCAGACCATTTTTCTTTGAAGAACGTTGCTTTGGTTGAAAATTTGAACTTTAATTTGATCTCTGTTTCGCAACTTCTTGAGGATGGTTTGGAGGTGCGTTTTAAGAAGGGCAATTCGTCTGTGTTTGATTCTAGAGGGTCTTTGATTTGCCAGATCTTACCTTTTGGTAAAGTTTTTCGAATTGACTTCTCTAGATCTTTTGGCCCTTCTCGCTGTTTGATTGCTGGATCCTCTTCTGAGCTCTGGAAGTGGCATAGGAGATTAGGCCATTTGAGTTTTGACCTGCTAGTCAGGTTAAGCTCTATGGACCTCATCCGAGGATTGCCCAAGCTTAAGATGGAGAAGGATCTAGTTTGCCATCCCTGTCGTCACGGGAAAATGGTTGCCGCTTCTCACTCACCTGTGACTCAGGTGATGACTTCGTATCCGGGCGAGCTGTTACACATGGACACTGTCGGTCCAGCTCGGGTACGCTCAGTCGGTGGGAAGTGGTACGCACTTGTGATTGTTGACGATTTTTCTCGATTCTCGTGGGTTTTCTTTTTGGAGTCTAAGGATGAAACTTTTCAATTTGTTCATGACCTGATTTTGAAGCTGAAGAATGAGAACAATGGTCGGATGCGAGCAATTCGCTCCGACAACGGCTCTGAGTTCAAGAACTCTCAGTTCGTCAGCTTCTGTAGTGATCAGGGTCTTGACCATCAGTTTTCTGCTCCTTACACTCCCCCACAGAATGGCGTTGTGGAACGAAAGAACCGCACGCTAGTCGAGATGGCCAGGACGATGCTCGATGAGCACAGGACTCCTAGGCGCTTTTGGGCTGAAGCCATGAACACGGCTTGCTATCTGGCCAACCGCATTTTTCTTAGAGCTTACCTAGGTAAGACCTCATATGAGTTGCGGTTTGGTAGACAGCCCAAGGTGAGCTACTTGCGAGCGTTTGGCTGCAAGTGCTTTGTGCTCAAAAAGGGAGGGCATTTGGACAAATTTGAGTCTCGTTGCTGGGATGGAGTTTTTCTTGGTTATGCTTTGCATTCTCGAGGCTTCCGTGTTTGGAACCTCGACTCCCAGCAGCTTGTCGAGACTTGTGAGGTTTCTTTTGATGAGTCCTTGCCTTCTTCAACTCCTTCTTTTGAGCTTTGTGGTGATGGTGAGCTCGGAGAGTCCATCTTCGAGGAAGATGAGGATACTCCAGCTGCTGATGAGGGTGGGCCTTCTGCATCTCCTGTAGAGCCCACACCTTCTGAGACTTCGACTGAGGATGAGGGCGGGCCTCTGATCACTTCTTCCACTTCGATCGAGCCCCCTCAGTCGAGTCCAGAGGTGCCAGCTGCTGACTCCGGTGAGGTGACTTCAGATCACCAGGGATCCCGAGCAGTTCAGCGTGATCACCCCTCAGAGCTCATCATCGGTGATGTGTCTTCAAGAACTTTGCGTTCGTCTGTTGACTCTCTTGCTGTGTTTGCTGAATCTGCTTTTGTTGCATCTTTTGAGCCCAGAGACATTTCTCATGCTCTTTCTGACTCGAACTGGATTAATGCCATGCAAGAAGAGCTTGAGAATTTTGTCCGCAATCGGGTTTGGACTCTAGTAGAGCTGCCACCAGGATGCAACCCCATAAGCACCAAGTGGTTGTTCAAGAACAAGCAAGGTGAAGATGGGGTTGTGGTGCGCAACAAAGCTCGACTAGTTGCCCAGGGTTTTTGCCAGAAGGAAGGTATTGATTTTGAAGAAACCTTCGCCCCTGTTGCCCGTCTTGAGTCCATTCGCATTCTTTTAGCTTTTGCCGCTTCGAAGGGTTTTAAGCTTTTTCAAATGGACGTCAAGAGTGCTTTTCTGAACGGGTACATAGAGGAGGAGGTTTATGTTAGGCAGCCCCCCGGTTTTGAAAACCCCAAGTTTCCTCGACATGTTTTTAAATTGCAGAAAGCTTTGTACGGGTTAAAGCAAGCCCCCAGGGCTTGGTATGACCGGTTAAAGCAGTTTTTGTTGGGGAAGGGCTTTGTGATGGGTTCTGTGGATAAGACTCTCTTCTTGCTCAGAGATGCTTCAGAATTTTTAGTCGCTCAGATTTACGTGGACGATATTATCTTTGGCGGTACTTCTAACGATCTTGTGTCCAAGTTTTCTGAGCAGATGCACAGCGAGTTCGAGATGAGCCTCATGGGTGAGCTCAAGTACTTTCTAGGGCTCCAGATCAAGCAGACCAAGGACGGCACCTTCATCCACCAAGGTAAGTACACTCGTGACATGTTGAAAAAATTTGACTTTGGTGGTGAGCTGAAGCCGCAGATGACCCCGATGGGCACTTCTGGGGGTCTGGACAAGGACGAGAGCGGCGTCAAGGTCAATGAGAGAGAATTTCGAGGGATGATCGGGTCGCTGCTGTACTTGACGGCGACTAGGCCAGACATACAGTTCGCCGTGGGACTGTGCGCGCGCTTCCAGTCTTCACCACGCGCGTCTCATCGGCAGGCTGTCAAGCGCATCTTCAGGTATCTTACCTATGCGCCTGATCTTGGTCTTTATTATTCAGCATCATCATCTCTTGATTTATCTGGCTTTTCGGACGCTGACTTTGGTGGGTGCCGGTTGGATCGCAAGTCGACTTCCGGTACTTGCCAGTTTCTTGGTTCTTCTCTTGTCTCTTGGTCTTCTCGAAAGCAATCTGGAGTTGCTCTTTCGACCACAGAGGCTGAGTATGTAGCTGCTGCTAGCTGCTGCTCACAGTTGGTTTGGATGATTTCCACTTTGCGAGATTTTGGGTTGTTCTTTCCTACCAGAGTTCCTTTGTTTTGCGACAGCACCAGTGCTATTAGTGTGGGGAAAAACCCATGTCTTCATTCAAAAACCAAACACATTGATGTGCGCTTTCACTTTTTGCGGGATCAATATGAGAAAGGTGTCATTGACCTTGTTCATGTTGATACCCATCATCAGTTGGCTGACATTTTCACCAAACCCCTAGATCAGTCTACTTTTGAGCGTTTACGAGGGGATTTGGGTGTTGTGTATCCTTTCTAGGATATTTTGCGTCAGTTTTTCTTTCTTCTTTACTCTTTTCTTGAGTCTTTTTGTGTGTGTTCATATCATACATATTCACATTTCACACTTTTGAGCCTGCTTCTGTTATATGATTGAACTGCTTTACTTATTCTAGCTGGTACATGCTTTTGATTACTTGTCGATGATCATGCTTTGTTTCAGTTCATTTGATATGTCTGGTATCTGTCATATGCATGGATTTATGCTTTCAAACTTGAAAAATGATCACCATTGCTTCTGGTAACTAGCATGTGTAGGCTGAGTGCTTTTGCTATCTGTTACATGCCTTGTAGCTAGTTCATCACATAGATGCAGATATGCAACTTGGACATCTTTATGCTTTAACATGGAAAATATGCTATAAAAATGATAAAAAATCAAAAAATGAATGAAAATTCCATGCCTTTTTATGCTTGAGTTGAAAAGATCCAAGTGGGTTTGCTTTGTCGCATTGCATTGTTCTGGACTGCTTACCATAGCACTTTGGTATGAACTAGGACAGTGTAGTGTATGCCAAGACCAATGTCTTAAGCTTCCGATGGTCCAGTTTTGGCCTAGGCTTGACTTGGTCGGTTAGCATAAGGTTTGACATGCAAATAACCCTTGGCACAAATGAAAAAGGAAAATGAAAAAGCCTGAAAATTAAAAAGACAACAAGTTTGCTGAAGCACTTTGTTTTGGACAATGCTTATCTTGGTAGATATCAGTTAGCTTCTGCATCTCATGTCTTACCTCGCTTGTTAACTGGAAAATGTGGTGATGCCTTTGTTTGCAAAAACTGAAAAATGCGTGCTAATGACTTTCTTTAGATATCATCTGTTGCACTGATCATGCCATGTGTCTTAGACAGTATGTCTTTTGCTATACTTGTTAGATGTTGTAATTGCAGTCAATCATATCTGAGAAGCATGCTTTCTGCACTCCACCTGCACCCCAGTTGCATTCATTGCATATTTTGAGGGGGAGTTGTACTTCAGGGGAGTCAGTGTCGTTTTAGAGTGCTTGATGAGTTCACTTGTCAACAAGGGGGAGAAATTTTGGGAGAAGAGTTTAAGGGGGAGTTTTGGCTTTCTCTGGGATTTGTTTCAGGGGGAGTTTTTGTCCCGTTTGTCCTTACTCTTTTGATATTCTTGTTGATATTTCTGAGACTGCACTCGTTTTTGAGCTTTTACCTTTGGTTAACCATAATGACCGTTTCTTGCTTTTGTTCGGCTTTTGGTCATTAGGGTTAAACTTTTACTTTATTTTCTTCTTCTCTGTTTTCTTGTGTTTTGTTTTCGTGTTTCCACAGTTGTTCACAGATACTGAAGAGCAGATGAAGAGAAGTGTTGACAATGCACTCATCAAGGGGGAGATTGAGGAGCCATGCTGAATAGCGTGGGCCTCATGGCTCCAGATGTGATGAGTCATTGTCAACGATAGTCAAAGAGGACTGAAAAGAGAGAGAAGACCTGCTGCGTCTGGGTCGCGTGTGACTCTGGTACACGGGCAGCGAGCGACTGTCGGGCAGAGGGGCCGCGAAGTCGGGCTGGCCCAATCCGGGTACATGGGCTAGGAGCAGCAGAGGATCCACTGGACTGTTGACCGGGATTGACTCAGGTACACGAGCGGCGAGTGATTGCCGGGCTGAGGGAGCCGCGGAATCAGGCCGGCCCAATCCGGGTACCCGGTGCGAAGACAGTGGACGCTTTGTCAGTTTAGGCGCAAAACTGACGACCATTGATTTCGGATCTGACCGTCCTAAGGCGAAGCCGTAGCTGCTACGAAAGCTCCGCATCAGGACAAGTTACCTTTATTTAGGTTTTTACTATTTGCCTTTAGGCCCACAGTCTGTCAGTCGAGTCTGTAAAAAATCCTAAGGGCATTTCAGTCTTTTCCATTTTTATTTAGCGTCTGTAAAAAACCCCAGGGGTATTTCTGCATTTTACCCATTTATTGGGCTGCCTATAAATAGGCCCCAATCCCTAGGGTTAGGGTTAACTCACTTTTTAATCAAAATATCAGAGTTCACTTTCCCCACAATTTTTTCCTGTGCTTAGCCGCCGCAACCGTGTTCTGTGCCTATTCATCGATTTTCTTTGTCTAGCAATCCTCCAACCAGGTGTTATTACTCTTTGCTATCTTACAATCCAGGTTCTTGAATATCGTGCAGTTGTCTTCTGATATTCATTGATTCCGTTGCTTTGAGAAATATTAAATCCTGGTTGCCTCCGCATCTGTGTTGATTGGATTTTTACCGGAAGCCGTTCAAGTTTTTTTTTAAATGCGTATGCAGGAGTTCTTGGTTCTTGTGCTAGCTAGTTGCGCCTATCTGTTCTTGAACAGAGCAGGGCAGTTCTAGCTGTTTTGCTGTTTGCCTGCAGAGGAAGCAGCGACCATGGCGCATGGCTGAAGCTACAGAAGCATCACGCAACAAACAGTGAATGCAAGCCAGGTGTTCGGCTAAACGCACAGGAGACAACCATACAACAGTAATTGATTTCCCTTCTCGATTTTCGTGCACCATTTTTTAGTACTGAATATTCTAGAATAGATGAATTAATTCCTAGCAAATTTATTTCCTTGCATTAATTTTTATCAAGATTAAATGCGTTAAATATTGTGCTATTCTCATGAGGTCTTAGTTTCACTGGTAATTATTGATTAGATACTTGTTGACCTTGTGATAGATGAAATGTTAATGAGCCATGGATAGTATTTATGCGCCGGATATTTTTATTATGATTTGATGAAAGTTTCATGGGGATGCCAGTGATGTTGTGAATTATTTTAATCTGCCTTTAAGCACTTTGATGGTGTCTTTTCGATTAGGACACCGGTCGTTTTTAGGCTAGATTATTTTTATCTCTTGTGATCTGTTTACTACCTTTGATTGTCTGTTGAGGTGCGTTGGGTGTTGGGAGCAGGCCATTGATTCGAAAGAATTTTTTAGGCGCCCATTCACCCCCCCTCTGGTCGCTACTTTCGGTCCTACAATAATAGTGGTGCCATTGCGCAAGCCAAGGAGCCTAGATCGCACCAGAAATCCAAACACATACTTCGGCGATATCACTTGATCTGCGAGATCATTAAGAGAGGTGATGTAAATATTTACAAGGTGCACACGAATTTGAACATGGAGGATCCGTTGATGAAGCCTCTTCCACAACCCAAGCATGAGGCGCATATCAGCTCCATGGGTATTAGATACTTGCGTGAGTGAGTCATGTGTTTGTAGAAGATGCTAGTAGAGTCTATGCTTATGTATGAGGATAATTGTTATCTTGTTCCTTGAATAAATATAGTTTGCATTTAATTAATGAGTACGACTTGTTATGTGAAACTTTTTTCTTTATGACGATGTTGTTCAAAAGGGTCCCTAATCTTGTCATCTTATGGGAAAATGATGATACATGGATTAGCACATCCGACTGATTGATGACTGTGTTTCATAGATCATAGTCATAGAGATGTCAAATCAGTGATGTGGACGCATGTTGGTGAACATGGTCTTGGACAGACCCACTTGAGATACTATTGAGATTGTTATGTGCTAACAGTTGTCATCTCAAATGGTGTACCTGCAGAGTCCTTGGACCTGAGATCGTCACTTGATTCCAGAATGCGTAGTGACGTACTTAGATGCTTCTTAACGCTATTCTGTAACAGGGTAATAATAAGGGTTGTTTTTAGGTGTTTTGTGAAACATGTCTTGGGATGTGAGCGGTCAAGATGGAATTTACCCCTCTTAATAACGGGAGAGTCGTCTCTGGGCCCCTCGAGGTATTGGATTGGAAAAGTGCATGGCCAAGTCACTATGACTAAGGAGTTAGTCATGATTTGAATCTGATACTTGATCGAGTGAAATGTCGAGTTAACCAACAAGGGTGGCACATATCTCGCCTTGAGCTTGAATGACGGTGTGTAGTAAAGGGGCTGGTGCTTGAGTATATCAAGGTACCGCTTTCAGGGGTCAATATATGCTGCTAGGTTCCGCTATTGATCAGTGAGTCAGAAACGGTTTTTTGTGAACAACCGTTAGTGTATGAACCTATCGGGTGACACACTTAAGGGGATGGATTAAAACATGAAAAGAATTTGTTCTTGTGCAAGTGGGAGATTGAAGGTTATGCCCAAGAAAATTGAATGGATCAGAAGTTCTAATAGGAAGTATCGGAAGTTTCAGTTAATTTTTGGTCTCGATACAGAGAGCAATTGTTACTTCGGAAGTTCGGATATGGTATTAGAAGTTCCCACGAGACAGAAGTTCCAATTCGCAATCGGGGAATTTTGTATTGATCGGAAGTTCCGATATGGTATCAAAAGTTTCGAGGTGGGCGATAATAGATTGGATCTGTTGTGTGTCGTACTGTATCAAGAGACCTAAAATACGCTGTTGGAAGTTCCAATACAGGATCGGAAGTTCCAACGTGGGAAAATAGATTGGATTTGTTATAGTTTTTAGGGTTTCGGGAAGAGCACTACCCAGGGGCTCTTAGCCCTATATAAGGAGAGGAGGAGGATGTCTTGGGGCAAGCAATAAGGCTAAATTAGACCTAGCCACCCAAGAGTTATCTCCTTCCTTTCTTGATCTCAAACATTGAGATCAAGGATCACGTCTGTCATGTGTAGTGCTAGCCCACTGCCATGGGAGGTACTCCATCCCTGTACATGTGGACTCCATTGAGGCGTTGCTCCAATAGTGACGCTCGTGAACATCTTCATGCGAATGACTATGTCGTCTTCATCGATCAGATCGGCGAAGGACGGCAATGATGAAGCAAGGAGAGGCTTGACATGCTGCTCCAACATCTTCTTCCACTGCACTTGCATCATCGAAAAAGGTTTTGCAAGGTAATATATGTGCTGAAATTAATCAAGGTGAGTGTACTCCTGATAAAACACAATTGTCCACTATTCATGCTATTATAGAGCCACCATTAGTAGAATCTGAGTTGGTTGACACTCCTTGTAATAAAGAAGAGTTGTGTGTTAATACTTCACTTATATACATGACACAACTAGTTAATGAACAGGTTGACTTTGTTGTCGAACCTTTAAGTGATTTGATACATGTTGTTCACATTGCTAGTGAAGAGGAAGAACAGAAATTGTTATCTTCTTTAAATACTTGGGGTTATATTGAACTTGATGATCTTTGTGAAATTAGTGCTTTAAATGAGAATTTACTCACTAGACCTGATTTGCCATGTCCTGCTCAAATGAGTATACTTTGTGCATAGAGTTTACATATGTTCAGATTTGAAACAACATGTAAATTCTGAAAATAATAGTCTCAATAGTCTCAACTAAGGTGTTTTAAGTAATCCTATTATCTCGAGAGTCTCTTGTTTTGATTTAAATACACAGGTTTATTTTCAAGAAGGAGAGTCTTGTGGGCTTCTTAGCAATGACACAATTCCTGCTGTAATATCTAAAATTACAGATTCGATATCATTTGTTCAAGCAAAGGATTTGGTGTGTTGGTTTTCTTCAATTCACCGCATGTTTAAAGAACAAGAGATACTGCACAATAATGGTTCTTTTGCTAGGAGTTGCATGGATGATGAACACAAGAACAAACCGAGGATGGTTTGCAGCCAAGAAGGAGAGAATGATGAGGACATCACTAAATCAGATATAACCATGCTTATACTTTACAGTAAACAACCCAAGGTTCATTCATTCTATATTACATTTACATTTTATATATTTGAGCTAAGGATGTTACACCATGAGTTGGCTTTGTTTTCAATTACATAAATTCTTTCATGGATCAAGCGACACGTTAAGAGCACATCAAGAGCATGGAACATCATGAAATTTGATTGGGGACCAAGTCAAGTTAATCCAAATATAATATGCAACTTTGAGACGTCATTTTTGTGCCAATAAAAAGTGGAGATAAAGTTCTACACGTGTGGGATTCACACTCGGACTGCAGGAACAATACAAAATTCAAACGCACATAACTTTTATATGGAAGCTCCAATTAGGGTGATCTTGGACTTTTTGGAAATCATGAGATGGTCTCTTTCCAACGGATCCATCTACACCTCCAGATTCCATCAGAGGAGATCACAATCACCAAATCAATGCGTGTTCCTTTTTCAGGCCGAACCAATTAAGCACGGAATTTCCATTTTTTAGTCAATCTGTTTTGGAAATAATTAGTCCTTTCATATGTAATAAGTTTTCCAAACTTTGGGGATGTCCCTAGGGCTATAAATACCCCTAGAGACTTCAGTTGTAATTTGGGGTTTTGATTAGATAAAAGTTTAGCCAATACTACTTGTCCATGTAAACCCGTGATCGGTTAGATCGCCGGTTTCACGTTTTAGAACCCCAACTATCCCTGTGCGTCTTTTGTATCCAGCTATACTAGTTGCTCCTTTATCTTGTTCTTGCTCGTTCTTCGATTTCTTGCAGGAATAAGGTTGATCACCGATAAGATCAACAACCCTTGGAGTTGGTGTATCGATCGCTAAGGCGCAACACGAACGTCTCGTATGGTTGTAGTCGGGTCATCAACGTCATCTTCTACCAATCGAAGTTATCTTATCTCCTCATCCTCTCACTGAAAGATCGGACCACCCAAACTGTCTCCATCATGCAGTGTCCCCTTCATATGTGTGTGTGCCGCGCGATAGGGGCCCCTCAACCAATTCGGTTGAGGAGCCCCCGATCAGGGCGCATGAAGGCCAGGGGTTGTTGAACTCAGTCCGAGTCATGGGGGAGGAGAGGGACTCGGTTTCCCTCTGCTCCCACAAGATCTTAATTAACTAACATTCTTCCCCTAGATATCAACTTAGTTCTTAACTTAACTTAACATTACACCTATTCCAGTATAGATCAATGCATAGAGCATGCTGCATCACAATAGTCAGTTGCATACTATATGACTCAACAACTACCATGCACATTTCCATTTTGAAACAGATTCTTAACTTATTTTTTGGCCCTTAAAAATCTATAGATCATAGGCTTACCTTAAACCCATGTCGACTAAGTGTTCTCTGAACACAGTGGGATGTAAGCTTTTTGTGAGTGAATCCACAAGCATTCTCTTGGTACTTATATGCTCTACACTTATAGCTTGATCTTGGATTTTCTCCTCGACAATATAAAACTTTAACTTAGATGTGTTTGGCAGCAACACACTTCTTGTTATTATAGGAGAACTATAATGTTGACTCATCGTCATAGTATAACTTAAGTGGTTTTTCAATGCTGTCAAACACTCTTAAAATCGGAATAAAAATTTTAAAACATAGTGTCTATTCGGTGGCCTCATAACATCCTACAAACTCAGCATATATCATGGAAGATGCCGTCACAGTTTGTTTGGATCTTTTCATGACAAAGCTCCCTTTGCGAGTGTGAATATGTAACTTAATGTGGACTACTTAGTATCCACACATCTCGCAAAGTCTTAATCAGAATAACCTGCTATTGCTAGATTATCTAATATTTCATACGTTAGCATGATGCCTTTGTGCCTTATATAAATCTAAAGGCTTTCTTAATTTAATCTAGTGATCTATTTCTGGAGTTTCTGATATCTGCCAAGAATCCCGGTGGCATAAACTAAGTTAAGGTGAGTAAATAATCGAGCATACATTGGCTTCCGACAGTAGAAGCATATGGAACCAAATTCATTTGATCGATCATATATTGGTTCCTAGGACACTGAAAATTCCCAAACATATCACCCTTGACTATTAGATCAGGTGATAGCTTATACGCATGCATATAATATACTTTCTCAATATCTCTTCTAAGTATGTCGTCTGTGATAATCTTAATACCCCTTTAATTATATCTCAGAGAATATCTAATCCTAACACATAGGAAAACATCTCCAAGATACTTAATGTAAAAATAAGGGGACAAGAATTTCTTAGTATTTGATAGTAGATTGACATCACTACTCGCAAGTAGAATGTCATCCACATACAAGACTAGAAAAATAAATTTTCCACTCTTGAACTTAGCATAAATGCAGTTGTCCTCTTCATTCTCCTTAAACCCAAAAATTTCTAATAGTCTAATTAAATTTCAGGTGCCCTTACTTAAAACTTATTTAAGTCCATTTGACTTAGATAAAACGACATCCTAAAATTTCCTTTCCTTTCTATGACAAAACACTTAATTAGTTTGTATCATGTAGACATTCTCATTTAAGAACTTATTGAAAATGTCATCTTTACATCAATCTGATCTAGTTCTAAGTCATAATATGCCTTAATGATTCTTAAAGAATCCTTAGATAAGACATGCAAAGAATGTCTCATTTAATCTGCTTCCTATCTGAGTTGGCACAATACTTAGTAAGTTAGAGGGTTGTTCCTTTACTTTTCATTAGCATCATCTAGAAATGCAGATTCCTAAATAACGGGAGCCTCTCATGAACAATAGATGTTGCTAATGAAGGTCCAAACTCAAGTGTTTGGACAAACAAGCACTACCACAGGTACATGAAAAATTGCTCTTGAATCATAGGAATGTGTACACTAACACACTTCTCTTCAAGATTAATTTCTCTAAGTACCGTGCTCACCCTAATTACAACATCTTATAAAAATGCATGTCTCGTTTCTTCAAACTTAGTGTGTCTGTCAGGGCATTGAAAACAAGATCACTTAGACTTATCTTTGTAGCCAATAAAATTACAACTTATTGGCTTAGGACTTTAGCTTACTAATATTTGGTTAAAACTATAGCCTCAGTAGGACGACATCCTCACATTCTAAAATAATTTAGAAAGGGTTATCGTCTAGTCCATAATTCTTATGGTGTTTTAGGCACCGACTTATTAGGGACCCAATTAAGAATATGAATGGTAGCTTTAATGCTTCCATCCACAAATTAATCGGTAAAGTGGAATAACTTACCATACTTCTTATTATGTCCACTAAGGCGTGATCGCACATTTTATCCACTCTATTTTGTTGAGGTCCACCCGGTATAAACTATTGGGCTACTATGCCATTTTCTATAGAACATTGCAAAAAGATCCACGAAATTAGCCATACAGGGTCTATTAACCGTAGTATAGTCAGATCTTATTCTTTAGATCATGTTGATTAAAGATTCAGCCTTAAAACATCTTAAATTTATCCAGAGCATCTGATGATCTGATCACTCTTTAATTGGATAAATGTCACGCGAATGATCATCTATAAATTATCATCCACAGACAATACAGGAAATGAATCACACAAGACTGTGTGAACTTAATTAAATTTAGTCGTAGTAACTTAATCAATTAATTCTAAATCACTATTGCGTAGAATTAGAATCAATTATACTTAACCATAGTAACTTTATCACCAACGTTGGTCAGGAGATAAAAATTAATACAACAATTAAACTTAAAAATTACTACGGTAACAAAATTATACTCAGTTTCTAAAATTCCTGTGGTTCAATTCACGTCTTAATTAGGGCAATTTTACATATCTGTCTTAATGCAATATTTGCATAAAACTTAAAGCAGAAGAATTGACTCATATTCAATCCTTCCCCTCGAAATATGGCCCATAATATAGTGCCAAAATTTCGAAAAATATGTCATCAATTCTTAATGCTATATCCTTATTCGCAAAAGACAAAATCATTCTGAGAAAATAAATAAAGTTTGTCATGCACAAAAAAAGACTAATAACTTTATTTCTAAGTACAAAAGTCATCTATTACCATTCTTGTTCATCCATTTTGGGAACTCCACATAATCCTTTATGTTGTGTTCCTCCTTACAATGTATGTATATGCCCTTCAGGACATCATGTTCCTTTATATGAGCTTATAAGAGGAGTCCTTAGCATCATTAGAATGAGTCTTATAATGCTTCTTCCCCTTTATTTATGTTGCACATTATGACCTAAATCACCGTGTGCTTTCTTAATTCTTATACATAGTTTGAAATTAGATTCTACAAACTCCAACACTCTCACTGTGAGTTTTAGTTAACCACAAAATGATCAGAAAACTTTAGTATGATGTTATAATAAAATGGACGATAATATCGTCCTTGAGCTCTTTATTCATGGGTTTCAGCTTTTAAGACCATGTTGCAAATCCTTAGTATGTATTTCTTAATTAGCGTGCTAGCATACGCCTTAAAAGAGTTAGTGTACTGACCCTTCACCTTCATAAGATACTCCTTGCAGTATCACGATGTCGGATAGAATCCCTAATTGGCTCCAAAATAGGGCTCTTAATAATCATAATACATTTGTGATTAAATTGATTTCACTTAGTACGATTCATATCATACTTCATTATTATTTCCGTGAAGTCCCGTGACCATGTGGGAAAAAACCTTTTGGCTCTCACTGTCATAGATCATTGACTTACATCAATGTAAGATCGATGTCCTATAGCGCAAGCACTATCTCAATATCTTCTCTCCAGGAACCGTAGTTCGTACCATTGAGAGACTCAATGCCGGAGATATGACTTAGAACATTTCTAATAAGGAACATTATCAAAGTATATTATAACAGACATAATATGACACATGAAAATTTAACGTTGGTCAAAATCAACATGTGACATACCTAAAAAACGAATTAATTCTACAACACCGTTGGACAGAAATATAATCAATTCAATTGTTAATTTCATCACCAACGTTGGTCAGGAGATAAAATCACTATGTTAAAAAATACAACATTTATAATGTCAAATTAAATTATCTCGTTGGTTCAAATTTAATCGACAAAATAAACATTACTTAAATGACAGGATGAACATTGTACTAATTTTAAATAGTGTATGCACAACAGAAGACTTAATCATAATTGATACGCTACTTAAACAGTAATAAAATTCTGAATTTACAATATGATACTAATTTTAAACAGTGTATGCACAACAGAAGACTTAATCTTAATTGATACACTGCTTAAAACACTAAAAAAATTCTGAATTTAAAACTTAATCAAAATTCTAAACAAATATTTCTCAATTAAATATACCCATTGGACTAAATTCAATAAAGAAAATATCATGAAAATGCCTAAAAATACCAAAAAATGTTGAAAAATTCACAATAAAATTAATGAGTTTGTACAAAATTATATAAAAATTTCCCCACAGATAACTTATTTTTTCTTAATTTTGGGAAATTTAATTAATTTCCAAAGAATAAATAAAATAGAAAGCAATATTTAAATTCTGGAAAAATAATTAAATGAATTCGGACTGCATAGTGAAATAATCTAGCCCAAACAGTAAAACCCGCAGGCCGAAGCAAACCTGGGCCTAGGCCGCTATTGGGGGAAAATATTTCATCCTCAGAGCCATTATGGTGACAAGACAAAGGCAGATGATTGAATCAAAGGTTTCCAGCATATAACTCCGGAATCACCGTGGATCAAGTTCGAAGTATGGAGGCGAACTCTAGTTCGGAGTATATCTTCGAACTAGGACTCTTCCAAGAGTTTCCTTGCCAGCTAGGATGGAAGACTTATCTTCCTTCTCATTAGATTAGTTTTTACCATTTTAGCCCTATTAAGGGTACCGAATAGTTTCCACTATGTCGGTTGTAATAGAGGGGTAAAAGGGTCTTTTCCTTAATGTTTGGGCCTATAAATACCCCTCGTTTTACCCTATAATGGGGACCGAATACAAGTTATTCAATATACATTTTCGAACTGTTTTAAGTTATTATCCTTTCGGAGGCTTGAAATAGTTTATTTCGCAAACACTTCGTTTGTTAGTTTCTAACCTTCAGAAACCTGTTAGCGTAATCTTTTACGCCAATAGTTGGCGCCGTCCGTGGGGAACCTAGTCCAAAAAACTTCGTTCTCTACCAAGTTCTCAAACCATGCCTCCCAAGCGGAGTGCAGGTGGTAGTCCTATTCGGAGGTCTCCTCGGACCTCCGGAGCAAGATCTTCAAACACAGTTGAGGTCGGAGGGCCTTCGACGTTTCCTCCACCTCAAACTCCGGAAGGGATTTCCCTTCCTCGAGCATACGGAGTTCCTCCCCCAAATCCATCTATACTTCGGCCAGCCGGAGTCCCTCTTCCACCTCAAGTTCCACTTCGAACCGATGTGTACAGTTCTCAAGACCCGGAAGGTTCTTCCGGAGGAGATGAAGATGGTCTTGGTGATATGGACGCTCGAATGGCCAGTCTCCAAGCTGAAGTACCAAGGTGGCAGCAAGAAGCCACAGATAGGCTTCGTTCTCAGGCCACCCCAGTCATCCCCGAAGTGCCCGAAGACGACGAACTTCCTTATCCCGAAGCCCCGAAGAACGCTTCCTTCGACACCGAATCTCCGCTGCATCCTGAGTTGCAGAAAGTGCGCTTTGACCCTAAGTTCAAAACTTCGAAGCTTTGCAAATATTCCGGAGATGAAGATCCTAGAGAGTTCGCTCGCTCTCATGCATTAGCAATTGAAGCCAGCGGGGGAGTGCGAGACACTATGGCCAAATGTTTTCCCCTAGCTCTTCAAGGAGTGGCGCTACGGTGGTTCTGGTCTCTGAAGCCAGGATCAATCAGATCATGGGGGGAGTTGAGGAAGAAGTTTGTGAGCAACTTTCAGGGTACCTTCGTACCCCCAATGTCAACAGGAAGTCTTTTCCAGGTGAAGCAGCTCCCCGGAGAGACTTTAAGACAGTATTTCAAGCGCTTCGCTCACACGAAGTCGCAAATTCGAGGGTTAACTATGTCTTCTGTAGTTGACGCAGCTCAGGAGGGAGTTATTCATGCGGGTCTCCTCGATAAACTTCACAGGAAAAGGATATATTCTGTTGCTCAGTTGATGTCTTATTTCGAAGAATATGCAAGGTCAGAAGAGGGATGGCTTCGGAGAACTGCTGCGACTCCGTCAATACTGCAAGAAGTTAAATTGGAAGTGAAAACTTCAACACAGCCGCAAGGGCCTAGCTTCAAAGCTCAGCACGACATGCGTCGGGGGCAAAAGCATCCTCGTTCAGAAGTTTTGAACATTGCACCCCCGCAGAAGTTTGCCCCAAGGGCTCCGCAGCCTTCAGGAAACAAGACGAGCGGCTAGAGGCCGCCAGGGAAACCGGCTGGCAAAGCCCAGGCCTTTTTTCTGCTGTGTCCATGGTGAAAATCGGAGTCACGCAACTGATGCGTGCAAATCTATACTTGCTTTAAGAGGAGAGTATTTGGAAAGAACTTCGGGTCGAGGCACTACTGACCATGTTCCGACCGAAGTGCGTCCGGAGCCTGTCCAGGCTGTGGCACAAATAGAGAACTTTGACCCTGCAAGACGTCCTCCGGTGGTCAATATTATGCCACCTCCGAAGCAAGAAGAGGGACAAGATCGAGGGAAAAGAGTAGTCCTCCCCATCTCTAGAGGAGGGACCCTCAGAAGTATGTCCAAAGAGGCAGAGAAGGGAATATGTTAGAGAAGTGGGCCATATTGGAACCTCTTCGTCTGTAGCTGTTATGCCCGAATGGTCCCATGTGCCGATATCTTTTTCTGCAGATGATGCAGCTGGTATTAAGTTTCCACATGCAGACCCACTCGTCATCACTGCCAACATAGAAGGGACTGAAGTCCGGAGAGTACTAATCGACGGAGGGAGTTCGGCAGATATTATCTTTGTTCAAGCTTTTGATCAACTCTGCATCTCTAGGAAGCATCTTCTCCCAGTAGCCCGTCCCTTGCAAGGCTTTGCAGGACCCCCTCTCGATGCCCTCGGCCAAATTGGCCTGGAGGTTACTTTTGGAGAGGGGCTACTAGCCAGGACGGAGGAAGTGATTTTCAATGTTGTGGATGCTCCATATGCATACAATGTCATCTTCGGAAGGGGCATGCTGAATCAATTCGGAGCGGTGGTGCATAATAATTACCTGTGTATGAAGATGCCCACACAGGTGGGAGTGCTCACTGTTTTCGGAGATCAGGCTACCACGCGAAGAGCGGAGTATGGTCATGGCCCTCCTCTTGATCCGAGACAGGTGAACAGCGTGCAAGATAACCCGGAGGATTTCCCTGCTCCCAATGAATCTTCAAAGAAATCCTTCCCAAGACCAAGCCCCGAAGGAGAAATTGCAACGAAGGTTATTGTCAAAGATGGCAAGGAATATTCATTTCAATTTGGCAAAGACTTGCCTCCAGAAGTCGCTACTTTGTTAGAGAAAGTAGTTGAGGAGAATTTAGATGTCTTTGCTTGGTCTGATGAAGACATCACCGGAGTCAGTCGGGATATTATTGAGCACAGTTTACTTGTGAACCCGAAGGCTCGGCCTGTTCGGCAAGGACATCGGAAGTTGTCTACAGAGAGAGCTATCCTTGCCAAAGACGAAGTGGAAAAGCTGTTGAAGGCTAGGATTATCAGAGAAGTAGATCATACAAAGTGGTTAGCCAACCCAGTCTTCGTTAGGATGAAATCTTCAGGGAAGTGGCGCATGTGTATTGATTTTACATCCCTGAATAAAGCATGCCCCCGCGACCCCTACCCATGCCCCGAATTGATCAATTGGTCGACTCTACTGCCGGTTCGGAGTTATTAAGCTTCGTCGACGCGTACTCCGGCTATCATCAAATCTGGCTAAAGCGCGAAGATGAAATTAAGACAAGTTTCGTAACTCCTTCAGGAGTCTTTTGTTATGTAAGAATGCCCTTTGGCTTAAGAAATGTCAGGGCTACTTTTTCAAGGTTAATTGCTAAGGCTCTAGGTCATCAATTAGGTCGCAATGTAGAGGCCTATATGGATGATATTGTAATAAAGAGTGCTTTAAAACACCAACATAGCCTAGACTTAGCAGAAACATTCAATAGCCTTTGGGCATGTGGGATCCGTCTTAACCCCGAAAAATGTATCTTCGGGGTGCAGGCTGGAAAATTGTTAGGGTATCTAGTTTCAAGCAGAGGGATCGAAGCTAGCCCCACTCAGATAACTGCGTTGCAAAGGATGGCTCCCCCAGAGAATTTAACGCAAGTGCAAAATCTGACTGGTCGTCTTGCAGCACTTAGCAGGTTTTTGGCAAGGTCTGCGGAGAGAAGTTTGCCCATCTTTAAAGCATTGAAATGGTCCGAAGATTTTGCATGGACACCGGGGTGTCAAAGGAGCTTCAAAGATATTAAGAATTATCTCAGTAACCTTGCTACACTCACAGTGCCTATTGCGGACGAAACCCTACTCCTCTACCTTGCAGCTACTGGCTCTGCTGTCAGTGCAGTCCTTGTCAGAGAGGTTGATTTCAACGGGAAGTTGGTACAGAACCCAGTTTATTTTGTGTCCGAAGCATTGTCTGGAGCAAAAATAAGATATTCCGAGCTTGAGAAATTCACTTATGCCCTGACAATGGCTTCAAGGAAGCTAAGGCATTATTTCTTGGCACATAATTTAATTGTACCAACTTCATACCCTTTGGGAGATATGCTCCAAAGTAAGGATTCTACAGCAAGAATTGGGAAGTGGGCCGTTGAGTTAGCACCCTTTGGCATATCATTTGTGGCAAGAACAGAAATTAAGTCACAAGTGTTGGCGGACTTCGTGGCAGAGTGGACTCCCTTGCAGCATGGGCTCCGGAAAAGACAAGTGAAGGGATTTGGACTATTTATTCTGATAGAGCTTTCCAAGCATCTGGAGCAGGTGTCGGAGCTGTGATAATTTCTCCTTCAGGGCAAAAGGCAATGTACTCCGCAAGACTCAACTTTAAGTCTACCAATAATACAGCGCAGTATGAGGGAATTTTATTAGGACTTCGAAAGGCACGCGGCCTAGGGGCTACAAGACTTGTTATTAAGACAGATTCTCAGATTGTAGCAGGGCACGTAGACAAGAGCTTTCAAGTTCGGCATCCACAGCTTGCAAAATACTTGGAAGAAATCCATAAGATTGAAGAAGCATTTAAAGATATTTTCGTTCGGAGTATACCTAGAGCAGAAAATGTGTAAGCTGACATCTTAGCAAAAGCTGCAGCCGGAGCTATGGACATACTAGAAGAGGCTTTTTATGAAGAACTCAGTACACCTTCGGTGCCACAAATCCCTGCTGGGGAAGTCCTTTGCATTCCAATTACAGATTGGCGAAGTTCAATTATGGAATTGTTGCAAGGAGAAGCAAATATGTCTAAAGGGCCGCAGCTTTCGAGGTTGAAACTCAGAATTCGTAGTTATCATATAATCAATGGTATTTTGTACAAGGCCGGAGTATGTTCCCCTTTGCTCCGATGTATATCTCAAGCCGAAGGTCAAGAAATTCTTCGAGAAATTCACGAAGGACTCTGCGGTAGCCATTTAGCCCCTCGAGCTTTGGCAGGAAAGACACTTCGTTAGGGGCTTTATTGGCCTACAATAGTAGCTGATGCGGAGAGCTTAGTTCGCACTTGCCAAGGATGTCAGTGGATGGGAAGAAGAAGTCATCACCCACCAACAACTCTCCAAGTCATTGCTCCAGTATGGCCCATGGCTAGATGGGGCATGGATCTTATTGGTCCCTTCCCAGTAGCAAAAGGAAATTTGAAGTTCGCAGTGGTAGCAATCGAATACTTTTCAAAGTGGGTCGAAGCCTCTAACAGCTATCACTTCGAATAATGTACAAAAATTTTCTGGAAGAATATTATATGCCGGTTCGGAGTGCCTCGGCAGCTGACAGTGGACAATGGAACACAGTTCGATGCAGAACCCTTCAGGAAATTATGTGAAGACCTAGGCATCCAACTATGCTTCGCTGCAGTAAGACATCCTCAGTCTAATGGAGCTATTGAAAGAGCCAATGGTAATATTTAGTCAGGGCTGAATCGAAGAATAGTGGGATTGGCAAAAGGATTGTGGACCGAAGAGCTCCCAAAGATCCTATGGTCCATCCGGACAACTCAGACAAGGTCTACCGGTTTCACTCCTTTCAGACTATTATTCGGAGATGAAGCTATAACACCAACAGAGCTTAAAGGAGGATCCCTTCGCAGCACCGAACCAGAAATAGAAGCAGAAAGACAAACTTCGCTTGATTTAACATAAGAGACAAGACTTCGAGCTGTTGCAAATTTGTCAAAGTATCAGCAGCAGACGAAAACTTGGTTCGACCCGAAGGTCAAGATTAATGAACTTAGGCCGGGTCATCTCATTTTGCGAAGTATTATAGCGCCAGGGAAATTAGGAAATAAGTGGGAAGGTCCATACATAATTGTCCGCTCAGGGCGTCCTGGTTCTTTTAAGTTAGCTAATTTGGAAGGTGAAGAGTTAACACATACATGGCATGCGGAGCACCTAAAGCGATATTTCGCATAGGGGCTCCTTTTAATCATTTGTAAACACCTTCCGAATCAATAAAGCTTATGGTTCAGATAATGCCTACCCCCCATAGACTTCCCACTTCTAGTGGACGCACTGGAATAGTGAAGTTGACCGGGAGGGAAGTGTCATTAATTTGAATCATATTTTTCGGACTTCGGACCACTGGTCCGAAGCTTCCGACGAGATGGGAAAGTCACTAAGAAAATGGATTCCAAGCCACCGGCTTTAAAGCATCCGTAAAAAGAGTCCAAGGAGACCAAATAATGCAGATTCCAAGTTTCGGCTTGAAAGCATCCGTAAAAAGAGTCCAAGGAGACCACTGCGAATTCCAAACCACCGGTTTGATAGAATTCGTAAAATGAGCTTCGAATATCTGTGAAAAAAGTCCAAAGTGACAAATCGTTTGGGACACTAAAGTGTCCGGAAAGTTGTCCAAAGTGATTTCTTTCAAAACACAAGGTACTAAGTTACCAATCTTCAGACTCCAAGTAGTCGAAGACATTTTATAAGATTTTAATCAATCTTTAAATTGCTGAGGGGCTCCAAGCCCCCAAAATTGTACTCCTAAGTTTTTCTTCGCGCCTAACCATCTTTGAATATAGTTCGAAGTTGCTTACGCCCAAAGAGGGGCTGGGAAATAGGGAGACAATTTTAAATAAATATTTATTATTCGAAGAAATTATGATTACATCATGAAAAATCGGTATCTATGCCGAGAAGGAATCGAAGACCCCTTCGATCTCTAGAGCTAGGGTTGGAACGACTAGTTCCAGAGCCAGGAGTTCTAACAACTTTGCATTTAACTCTCCTACATCCCTTCGAAGCTATAAAGTCTTTCTGTTCTTGTTGAAGCTCGGTCCATGTTCGGAGTCGTTCGGGGCTCCTTTCCCAGCTTCCAAGTTCTTCAGGCTTTTTACCCTGAGCTTCATCTTCATCTTTGGACCATGCAATGTCTTCGGAAGATGAAGTTTCCAAGTTAACTTCTTTTTCTTCCTCTTTAATATAAGATAGTATATCTTTGCTTACTTCGGGCGTAATTGCACCGGAGCTATCTCGAGGAACTAAAAATCGAGGTCGCTTGTGAAGTTTTAAAAGATCAAAGTTAGCCCATAGTAGGCGGAGTTCTTCGTTAACATTTAACACTTCGACATCATCCATATGAGGTGAAGCCTAAAAACATGACAAGCAAATTTTCATTCATAATATATGAAAAACATGATGCTTTACATCGTCTGGATCCTAAGGTAAATCTAAACCTGCGGGTTTGGCGGAGGCTGGCTGCTCGAAGCTTGCAACCGAGCTTGCTTTTGGCGTTGCCCTTCATCAATCCAAGCTTTGATCGCAGTGCGACCTTCGGCTCTCCATGAAGCTTGGAAGGCTTGCCAAGCAGCGGCCACGTCTTCGGAAGGATTGAGAAGCTGGTTTTCGTTGAAGGTGATGGGAGCCGCCTCTGCGTTCGGAGTTATCGTTATTCCCAGATCTTCGTAGTAGCGAAGTATGCCGATAGCAGCCACTTGTCCGGAGAGTTCTCTGTATCAAATGCCTGTCGTCTTCATCGTCTTCGCAGCTCCTTGGATCATTTTTAGCCACCGAAGCAAGGAGACGTTGTCATTTGAAGGAAGTGTCCCAGTAGTACCGAAATAGTCTAGAACACCTAGGAGTTGGTTCATCACCTTCGCAGCTACTTTCTCCGACTTCAGCTTGTCTTCAAGTAAAGCGTCCTTCGCCGAAGTCAGCTCCTCTACCACAGCGGAGAGCCTAGCTGCCTCCGTTGCTAGAGAATTTTTCTGGGTAAGCAGGTTACTAGACTCCTCTGCAGCTTTGGCTTTTTCCTCTTGGAGCTTGACAAGTTCAGCCCCCGCCGTAGCATGCTCCGCCTGCATCTTTTCTATTTCCGCTCGAAGCACAATTTGTTCTGCTTCGAGCTCCTTATTTGCAGTCTCCAAGCTTTTCCTGGCCCTCCGTTCTGCTGAGACCATGGTTTCTAAATGGGAAACTCGAACTTCAGAAATGTTAAGATTTCTTTGAAGAGTGGTGATTTCCTCTCGAAGGCAAAGGCTTCCGCGTTCATTTGAAACGTTTGCAGCTCGGGCCAAGACTATTTGCTGTAAAGAGAAAAAACCAAGGTGAGAAATTATTTGTATATAAGATTAATTTTGTTTTGCAGATACTTCGTACCTGGTACGTTGCACTCTCCGTAGCAGCGTTGAGATCCGAACCCTCAGCCTCGCTCAAGATGGCTACCAAGTTTGTCTCCCCGACTTCGCGGCTAGCTCGATCCAAAGGCTCAAGCAAAGTCCGAAGTCCGGTTCTTCTCTCCAAGAAAGGAGCTAGAAGAGGGAGAATAGACAAGGCCCTCTGGTCGTCTTCGTTCGGTGAGGGGACGGAGCGCTGGGCCGTATCTTTTGGAACTTCGGCAGACTGGCCCCCCTCTGTAGATTTGCTTCAGTCTGTCGATTCAGACGGAGTTGATCCTGAGCTCGGAGCAGGGAGGGGTTCCACTTTGCCTTTACCTTTTCCAGGTCCCATTTGAGCGACTTCTGGAATTGGCTCCGGAGTAGCCGAAGTCCCAGGATTGGTATCTTCGGGAAGGCCCTCTTCTATAGGAGCAGATCCTGTTGAAGCAAAGGTATTATACATTGTATAATTTCACAGGAAAAAAGAACAAAAGAATTATGTGAAGTTTACCTCCGAAGTCTTGTCGAAGGGTGAGCATCGGACTGCTTGGCGGGTCCAAGGCTACCCCAAAGTCTTCGTCGGAGTCAGAATTCACAGTTAAATCTTCGACTGTTGGAGCCTCTTCAGGAGCTGCCGTCGTTGCTTCACCCGGAATCGAAGTTGATTCTATAGCAACTTCGACTCCACCTTTGTCCATAGGGGCTTCATCTGTTTGAGCTGAAACTCTGGTATGCTCGCAGCATCACCAATGTTTGCAACCGAAGTTGATTCACAGTTAAGTCTTCTTGAGCAACCGAAGTCCCAACTTGCCCAAGGTTGCCTTGAAACTCTGGCATGCTCGCAGCATCACCAATGGTTGCATCTGTTTGAGATGCATCCTTGTCAATCAGGTCAACAAGCATTCTACCTTCATCCTCCGAGGAATCGGAGACCGAAGCTATTGGGCTTGGAGGCGCCACAGTTTTTGGCTTTCGGGCTACTTTCTTCGTTGGAGTCTTGGCAGAGGTCGAGGCTCCAACTTCGGCCTTCCTTTTCTTAGGACCTTGTTCCGAAGGCACCCAATCTAAAAGAGGAGGGGGAACAACTTCGAGTAGCCCCCATACTCGGTTGGACCGCTCCCAAGTACCTACCAACATAATCCTCCATTCTTTCTCAGCCGGAGTCGGGACTCCCAGAATTTTCTCTGAAGCCCGCACAATTTGCTCCGAAGTCATAATAGCTAGAGAGGCTGAAAAATAAGTTGGTGTTGGTTATTTCTTCAAATAAATATATATGAAAAATGTTGTTTTCTAAGTTACCTGCAGGGCTCGAGCTCGAAGAGATCTTGCGGAGGCCGCCCTCCAGATCTTCCTCGAAAGTGATTGGCCAATTGGCCATCAGAGGGGGGATCTGAAGTCCGATGAACTCCTCCGCCAGATCCCTCATTCTCAGACGATGGCTGATGCGTTGAAGTAGGCTAAGGCGAGCTTCAAGCTGACCTGGATCCGGATGGACAAGAGCTTCCCTCTGGAAGTTTATGTCCCGAAGAGGTCCAGTTAGGCGACTCCCTGCCCCGACTTCCGCATAAAACCATCGGAGGATCCAATCAGTGTATCACCTGGCATTGATGGCCTTGGCTGGAAACCGAAGAGCGTACTCGTATCGAAGTCAGAAGTTAATACTCCCGAAGGCCACCACCATCTTCTCACCTCCGGGGCCTACGAAGGTCTTGGGTTGGCACGAAGCTCGATGTAAAGCTGCGAAGATTTCTGCTCTGCCTTCACATCCTTCAGCTCGCAACACCCACTCGATGTTGGAAAGGCGTGCTATCGCGTTCGGAATAAGTTGGGGGAGAGTAACATGGAATAAATCCAGTACCTCGGCCAGGAAGTCAACAGCCGGAAGTCCTAATCCAGCTTCGAAAAAGGCTTCGAAGACGACCACTTCTCCGGGCCTTGGCGAAGGAATAACTTCCTTTCCAGGTTTGCGGATCACTATCTCTGAACTAATCTTGCCTTCTATTGCAGCCGCGAGCGATTCCCTCTTGCAGGTTGAAGGTCCCAACTGATAGGACTGGTCTGCATACTTCGTCGACGCCGGGAGGAGATCATGAGGATCATCGCGTTGGGGATTTCTCCCTGGCGCCGCCATTCCTGCTACTGTTGTTGTCGGAGTCGCCATCACCGATGTCGCTGCCGCCGCTGCAGCCGCAGCCTGCTGCCGAGCCAAGGCTGAAACCGCCCCAGGAACTTTGAAACTCGTCTTCGCCATGAAATCGCGTGGATTGCTTGAGGAAAGAATGGAGGCTAGGGTTGTCTGCTGGTTTGTTTGCACGAGAGCGGTGAGAAGGTATTTGGGAAGGATCTGGGCCCCTTATTTATAGCCCAGGCCACGATTTTTTACCGTTTGGTGTTCTACCGTTTCACATTCCTAACCGTTATCTCTTTGCGAACTTAACGCATTTCATTAATTTCTGTTGGGGGAAATTACTTCATTTCCACGACTTAAAGGTTAACCCTCCGAAGGCTCTAAGAAGGTCCCGAAGATGGTCGACTAATGCTCGAAGATACGTCAGCACGGTCGAAGGGTGCCACGATGCGAAGTCTCGGAGGACCCTCCGAAAGGAGAAAGGAGGCTTCGAAGCAGGAAGACGTGACTGATTGGATGCCCTGCTTATCCATCTACCCTGCGGCACTTTACCGTGTATAACCTTATTTATAATACTGAAGGTCATTTGTAATATAAGGGTAAATAGGTCTATTCCTTTAGCCTTTCTCCCTATAAATACCCCCCTTTGTACCTTGTAAGAAGGATCCAGAACCAGTGGTTCAAACACATACATTCGGACCTCTTGAGTTGTTATCCTTTACGGAGGCTCAAGTTAGTCCTAAAAGCACAAACCTCTTGTTTGTTTGTTCTTAACTACTAAGAACCTGTTGGTGTAACTTTTACGCCAACAGTTGGCGCCGTCCGTGGGGATCCAAGTTCTAAAAGCTTGTTCTCTACTGCTAACTGCACTCTGAAGAAAACTTACGGGGGGAGCCTCGGAATCCTGAGATTCCGCGCACCCTTCAGTTAAGGGCTTCTTAGTGCAGCCCGAAGGCCTTCCCTCGACCCCCCCGAGTCGTTCGAAGCCTTCCATTTCCAAGACACCTCATTGACTAACCATGCCTCCGAAGCGTGGTCAGGCTACAGGTCCCCTTCGAAGGTCCCCTCGGACCAACGGAGCCGGACCCTCAGCTAATCCGACGGTTCCTGCCGGAACCGATGGGCGTCGAGCGCCCCGGGGCCCTCTACCCCCCCCTACAATGCTTCAGACCGACTACGCAGCAAGCCGAGACCCTGAAGTTCCCTCCGACGAAGACGAAGGCCCTCCCGAGACCGAGGCTACGCAGCTAGCCAGGCTTCAGGAGGAGGTGTCCAGATGGAGGCAGGAAGCCGCCGACAGACTCCGCACTCAAGCCTCCACTGAAACTCCAAGAGGGTCTCCAGACGATGGAGGCCACAACCCCCCAGAAGTTATACAAGTCCAGGAAGAGGCCGAGAATGCATCCTTCGACAATGAGTCTCCATTGCACCCTGATCTACAGAGAGTGCCTTTCGACCCCAAGTTCAAGGCCTCGAAGCTGCACAAGTACTCCGGGGGGTCGGACCCCGGGGAGTTCGCCCGCTCGTACGCCCTAGCTATAGAAGCAAGCGGAGGGGTACGAAGCACCATGGCAAAATGCTTCCCACTTGCTCTCGAAGGTGTGGCACTCCGGTGGTTCTGGTCCCTAAAACCAGGATCGATCAAGTCATGGGAACTACTCAAAAAGAAGTTCGTGAGCAACTTCCAAGGCACTTTCATGGCCCCGATGTCCACGGGAAGTTTGTTCCAAGTAAAGCAGCGGGAAGGAGAAACCCTCCGAGAATACTTTACACGCTTCGCCCACACCAAGTCACAGATCAAGGGCCTTACTACCTCTTCGGTAGTTGATGCTGCCCGAGAAGGGGTGCTGAACCCCGACCTCCTCAGCAAACTCCATCGGAAGCCGGTAACATCCGTAGCACAGCTCATGGCATACTTCGAGCAATATGCCAAGGCAGAGGAAGGATGCCTTCGGCGAGCTGAGGCAGCACTACCCACCCTCCGGGAAGTCAAAAGGGAGCCAGAGGCTACCGCTCCGCCACAACCTCCACAAGACAGCCGCCCTAGCGAGTATAGGCGAGGAAAAAAGCATTTCCGTTCGGAAGTGCTAAATATTGCACCTTCAGCTTCGAAGGCACCGGCCAGTTTCCAGCAGGTAAAAATTTTAAGGCTGGGCCGTCAGTACCTCAAGAAAGGGTGCCTGGAAGGCGCCAGAGTCATTTTTGCTGCGTGCATGGCGATAATAGAAGCCATGACACGAAGGACTGCAAGACGATATTAACCCTTCGGGGTGAATACATTGACCGAAATACCAGGAGGGGTACTTCGGACCGGGTTCCACCTGCGGCACGATCGGAGCCTGTCCAAACTGTGGCCCGAGCCGGTGCCCTCGAAGCCCCTATACGGCTACCGGTGGCCAGTATTATGCCACCACCAAGGCACGAAGATCCGCAAGACCGCGGCAAAAGAGTGGTCCTACCCATCTCCGGAGGGGGGACCCTCGACAGCATGTCCAAGAGACAGCGCCGTGAGTACGTCCGAGAAGTTGGGCACATTGGGACTTCAAGTTCCGCTGAAGGGATGCCAGAATGGTCCCGTGTACCCATCTCATTCACAGCCAGCGATGCAGTAGGGGTGAAGTTTCCCCATGCTGACCCATTAGTCATCTCTGCTGATATAGCAGGGGCTGATGTTCGGAGGATCCTGGTGGACGGTGGAAGCTCCGCAGATATACTCTTCGTTCAAGCCTTCGACCAGATGTGCATACCCCGGAAGCATCTACTCCCTGCAGCCCGGCCACTTCAAGGGTTCTCAGGACCGCCTCTCGATGCCCTCGGCCAAATAGGCCTCGAGGTTGCCTTCGGAGAGGGGCCGCTGGCCCGAGTAGAGGAGGTGATTTTCGACGTGGTGGATGCCCCCTACGCCTACAATGCTATCTTCGGACGAGGGATGTTAAACCAATTCGGGGCTATAGCTCATCACAACTACCTTTGTCTCAAAATGCCCACACAAGGTGGAGTGCTCACTATTTCAGGAGACCAAGCTATAGCCAGAAGGACAGAATATGGCCACGGGCAGCCATTGGACCCTCGACAAGTGCACAATGTGGCGGAGAGCGCCGAAGAAGTACCAGAAGCCTTGAGCCCCCCGAAGGGATCCTCGCTCAAACCAAGACCAGAGGGTGATGTCGAGACAAGAATAATTTCAGAAGACGGCAAAGAATACCCAATAAAATTCGGCAAGGGGCTATCTCCGGAGATAACAGCCTCATTAGAAGAAGTCGTCAAGAAGAATTTAGACATGTTTGCTTGGACCGACGAAGATATCACGGGGGTCGACCGAAGCATCATCGAGCACAGTCTGCTCGTCAACCCGAAGGCCAAGCCAGTGCGCCAGGGGCTCCGGAAGCTATCAACAGAAAGAGCAAATTTAGCCAAGGCCGAAGTGGAAAAATTGTTAAAAGCTGGCATTATCAGGGAAGTGGCCCATACCGAGTGGTTGGCCAACCCTGTCTTTGTAAGGAAGAAGGATTCCAGCAAATGGCGCATGTGTATTGACTTCACATCACTAAATAAAGCATGCCCGCGAGACCCCTACCCAATGCCCCGAATAGATCAATTAATAGATTCCACAGCCGGCTCCGAACTATTAAGCTTCCTCGATGCATACTCCGGGTACCATCAAGTATGGCTGAAGAAAGAAGACGAGGCCAAGACAAGTTTCATAACTCCTTCAGGAGTATTCTGCTATGTAAGAATGCCGTTTGGTTTACGGAATGCCGGAGCCACTTTTTCCCGCTTAATAGCTAAAGCTTTAGGCCATCAGATAGGCCGCAATGTCGAAGCCTACATGGACGATATTGTAATAAAAAGTGTTCAAAAGCATCAGCATAGCATAGACTTAGATGAAACTTTTGAGAGCCTCCGAGCATGTGGAGTACGCCTCAATCCCGAAAAATGTATATTCGGGGCACAAGCAGGGAAGCTGCTAGGGTACTTAGTTTCGAGCAGGGGGATCGAAGCCAGTCCAACGCAAATAAGTGCACTGCAAAGAATGGCCCCACCTGAAAATTTGAAGCAAGTACAGAAGCTAGCAGGAAGGCTAGCAGCACTCAGCAGGTTCCTGTCCAGATCGGCAGAGCGAAGCCTCCCAATTTTCAAGGCACTCAAAGGCTCCGAAAGCTTCAGCTGGACGCCGGAGTGCCAAAAGAGCTTCGAAGAGATAAAAGCCTACCTTGGAACATTATCAACCTTAACTGTTCCTCTTCCAGGGGAAACATTGCTTTTATACCTTGCAGCGACAGGGTCAGCAGTAAGCGCAGTACTAGTCCGAGAAGTCGAGCTCAAGGACAAGCTGGTACAAAACCCAGTTTATTTTGTCTCGGAGGCATTATCAGGAGCCAAGATCAGATACTCTGAGCTTGAAAAGTTTGCTTATGCTTTGGTAATGGCCTCACGAAAGCTAAGGCATTATTTCTTGGCGCATAACCTTATTGTCCCCACATCGTATCCTCTTGGAGATATGCTCCGAAACAAAGATTCCACAGGCAGGGTTGGAAAGTGGGCAGTAGAGTTAGCACCCTTCGAAATCTCCTTCACAGCAAGGACGGCCGTTAAATCTCAAATTATAGCAGATTTCGTAGCAGAGTGGACTCCATCTGCAGTATGGACTCCGGAAGAACCCTCCGACGGTTTCTGGACAATATTCTCCGACGGGGCCTATCAAGCATCAGGTGCCGGAGCAGGGGCAGTAATCTTCTCACCATCAGGACAAAAGGCAATGTACTCTGCAAGGCTTAACTTTCGAACCACTAATAACGTCGCCGAGTATGAAGGAATCTTGCTAGGCCTCCGAAAGGCTAAAGCACTCGGAGCTACAAGGATAATGATCAAGACAGATTCCCAAGTCGTCGCGGGACATATTGATAAAAGCTTCCAAGCAAAAAACCCACATCTCGCGCAATACCTTCAAGAAATCCGCAAGGCAGAAGCGGCATTCAAAGGGTTTACAGTTCGAAGCATACCGCGAGCAGAAAATCAACTTGCAGATATTCTTGCGAAGGCCGCAGCAGGAGCAGTAGACCTCCCGGAGGGCGCTTTCTATGAAGAATTAGAGCAGCCAGCAACTGACCAAATACCCTCGTCAGAAGTAATGTGTATTGAAGCTACGGATTGGCGAACTCCAATAATAACTATGTTGCAAGGTAGCAATGACCCTCCGGAAGGCCAAGAAGCTCGAAGAGTGCAAACGAGAGCTCGGAATTACAAACTTATTGGGGAAGTACTATATAAAGCCGGAGTATGCTCACCACTGCTTCGATGCATCTCTCAACCTGAAGGACAAGACATACTTCGAGGCATCCACGAGGGGCTGTGCGGAAGTCATCTAGCTCCCAGAGCACTAGCAGGCAAGATGCTCCGGCAAGGTTTTTATTGGCCGACGATCGTCAGAGACGCCGAAGACCTAGTTCGGACGTGCCAAGGCTACCAATGGATGGGCCGAAGGAGCCATCGCCCGCCAGCTCAACTCCAAGTTATTGCCCCAGTATGGCCGATGGCTAGATGGGGCATGGACCTCATAGGCCCTTTCCCACCAGCAAAAGGCGGATTGAAATTTGCGGTCGTAGCAATAGAATACTTCTCAAAATGGGTGGAAGCAGAGCCGTTAACAGCCATCACATCAAAGAATGTGCAAAGGTTCTTCTGGCAGAATATTATATGCAGGTTCGGAGTCCCCAGAGAATTGACAGTGGATAATGGGACCCAGTTCGAAGCTGATACCTTCCAAACATTCTGTGAAGAACTGGGCATTAAGCTATGCTTCGCAGCAGTGCGACATCCGCAATCCAACGGAGCCGTCGAGCGAGCCAACGGGAATATCCTCTCCGGGTTAAATCGCCGAATCGTCGGATTGGCCAAGGGCCTATGGGTCGAAGAGCTACCCAAAATTCTATGGTCTATCCGAACCACACAAACTAGATCAACCGGCTTCACGCCATTCAGGTTGCTCTTCGGAGACGAAGCCATGACCCCTACGGAGCTCAAAGGGGAGTCACTTCGCGTAATTCAGCACGAAGACGAAGATGATCGGAGTGCTTCAATAGACTTGTCGGAAGAAACAAGGCTTCGAGCTGTCGCCAACCTGACGAAGTACCAAGAGCACACAAAGACATGGTATGACCCGAAAGTCAAATTAACTGAGTTAAAACCAGGTCATCTAGTATTACGAAATGTAATAGCTCCGGGGAAGCTAGGAAACAAATGGGAAGGACCATATGTTATCTTACGCTCAGGTCGCCCCGGCTCATTTAAATTAGCTAATTTAGAAGGAGAAGAGTTGAAACATGCGTGGCATGCGGAGCACCTTAAGAGATATTATGCTTAAGGCTTCCTTGTAATCACTTGTAACACTCCTTTTATAAATAAAGCTAAGGGGTTGAGATTTGTTTTGCCCTTCGAACATCAACCCCTCCGGATGGACGCATTCGGAGGTCGGTGATGCTAGCAGAGCCAAGCATTTTTCGGAAAAACCCAAGGGGCTTGCTGCGGACCATTGGTTCAGTGGCTCCGCCAACCTACGGATTCCAGGCTCCGGCTTGTTAGGATCCGTAGAAGAGTCTAAGGACTTTAAACAAAACAGAATTTCAAGCCTCCGGGTGCGAAGTATCTGTAAAAGAGCCGTAGGCGGCCAACCTACGGATTCCAGGCTCCGGCTTGTTAGGATCCGTAGAAGAGTCTAAGGACTTTAAACAAAACAGAATTTCAAGCCTCCGGGTGCGAAGTATCTGTAAAAGAGCCGTAGGTGGCCAACCTACGGATTCCAGGCTCCGGCTTGTTAGGATCCGTAGAAGAGTCTAAGGACTTTAAACAAAACAGAATTTCAAGCCTCCGGGTGCGAAGTATCTGTAAAAGAGCCGTAGGTGGCCAACCTACGGATTCCAGGCTCCGGCTTGTTAGGATCCGTAGAAGGGTCTAAGGACTTTAAATTTTTTTGTCTAACTTATCGATGGTGACATGTGCAAAAATTCGAAGCATACAGGTGCTCGAGCAATCATTGTGCCTACCGAACCATTATATAAGATAAAAGCTCCGCCACCCACAAGAGGGGTAGGAGGATAGGAGTCACACAGCATGCTGTCGAAGCATTCCGCATTAAAATATTATATTCATACATCAGGAAAAATTGCTATCTAGACCCAAATAAAAACGGAGGCCCTTTCGACCCCTAGAGCTACCCCTACGGCTACTTTGCCCTTCGGAGCTTGAAGTCTTTTTAGGCCGGGAACTTCTCTTTTTCTTCGAGGCTCGCAGCTTCTTCTGCTCCTCTTGAAGTTCGGCCCACGTCAAGAGCCTTTCGGAGCCAGCCTCGGCAAGGTTTCCAGCCTGGTACTCCGAATCGGACCAGTCAACAGGCTCGGAGGACGAAGACCCCCTTCCCGTTCTTCCTCTTTAATGTAAGACAAAACATCCCTTCGTACTTCAAGGGTAACTTCCCCCCCGTCTCCGCGAGGAACAGAAAAGCGAGAGCGGCGATAAGGCCTCAAACTCTCAAGAACTGCCCACTCCTTTCGAAGCTCGGCAGTAGTTTCCAAAAGTACGAAGTCAGGGCTCGAAGGGCATGACAGAACCTAAAAAAGAGAAGAACACCCAAGACAAGTACTGTTTATAACTTTCTCATTAATTAAACAAAGTTTACAAGACCACAGGTACACAACAGCCCTAAGCAGCTAGACCTGCGGGTCGGTTGGCGGAGCTGGGACCGAAGGCGCTGGCGAAGTCGGGAGTGGTGGCTTCGCCTGAGCCTGCTTTTGCCGGCGGGCCTCGTCGATCCAAGCCTTAGCAGCAACCTTGTGGTCCGCCTTCCATACTGATCGGAAAGCTTCCCACGCCGAAGCCACCTCCGGAGACGGCCGCAGCAGGTCATCATCCGCGAAGCCTCCAGGAGACGAACCACCAACCGGAGCAAGGGGAACCCGAAGAGTTTCGAGGTGGCGAAGAACCCCGATGCCGGCGCACTGTCCGGAGATCTCTCCGTACCGTACCCCGGAATTCTTCATCAGCGACGAAGCTACCTGGATCCTCGTCAGCTTCCGGTCGAGCGGCTCGAAGGTTGCAGCAGAAGTTGAAGGGCACATGGTGCCAAAGTACTCTAACGTACCCTGAAGAGATTCCAAGGTACGGTCAGCAGTACTGGAATTCTTTTTATCTACTGCTTCCAGGCTTGCAACCGTTGCGTCCAACGCGGCCACCCGGAGCATCAGGGAACTCTTCTGAGCCATTACCTGGCTAAGAGCCTCTTGAAGTTCAACCATACGGCCGTTCGAAGCCGCCGCATCCTGGCGAAGCTTCTCGACCTCCGCACGGAGAACCACTTGTTCAGCTTCGGCTTCTTCGGCATGAGAGCGGAGGGCTTCAGAGGCTTCGTCAGACGCGGCCTTGGCCTTCCGTTCTTCCAAGAGTTCCTCATTCAGCCGGAGAGACCTCCCGGTGGACTCATCGAGGGCTGTTTGAAGAGCTGTAACCTTCCGGTTAAGTCGGTTAATTTCGACCTCACTGGAAGTCGCTGCCGCTCTAGCAAGGGCGAATTGCTGCAAGGGAAACAAGGTAAGTGCTAAAGAAGCTTTGATCATTAAAATACAACAACTGCGGTGTCTTTTGCATACCTGAAGGGCAGCCCTTTCGAGAGCCGTGTTGAGGCTCGAAGCCCTAACTTCGCTCAAAGCGGAGATCAACTCCGAATTGGCAATATCCTGGCTTTTCTCAGCCAGGGGCTCCAGTAGCCTTCGAAGGCCGCTTCGATGCTCCAAGAAAGGAGCTAGAAGAGGGAGCCAAGACAAGGCCCGGGCGTCGTCCTCGGCAGCCTCGTCCTCTGAGTTGCCGACGGAGGGCGCTGCTTGATCAACCCGAAGGCCCAAGCTGGAAATACTCTTACCCCTCCCCGGCACGAAAGGGGGAGAGGCAAGAACATCTTGACCTTCGGCCGTCACACCTCCGGCTGGAGCCACGTTGTCGGAGGCGCCGTCAGTAGTCGAGGTCGCCACGGCCGGAGCCAATTCCGTCCCAGGGAGCACATCGTCCGCTCCGAAGGATACGTTCTCTGTCACCGGGCTCGGAGCCCCCAGAGGAGCCGGAGGGTCCACCCGGGTGACTGTCTCCGAGGAAGTAGGGACGTCGGGCACCACCGAGGCCTCGATACCCGAAGAGGTACCTGTTTCAATTATCAAGGTTAATTAACATATTCTGCAGATAGCAAGCGAATGCCGATGAAAAAAGAAAGAGTTCTGGGAAAATACCTCCAAGAGCCGTTTGAGGAAGGATCGCCGGATCCTCCAGGACTTCGTACATCCGGAGGATGTTGTCGAAGTCATCCCCCGAAGTCCTGACCTCGGTCTCGTCCGTCGGGGCCACAACCTCCGCTGAAACCCCTTCGGGTGCAGGCAAGCCGAAGGGAGAGTTTGACTCTACTTGCACGTTGACAGGCGCAGGAGGAGTCAGAAGGGTGACGTCAACATCCTCCCTGTCGGGGAGGGTTGTGGGGACCTCCCCCATGTCTTCGTCGATCAGAAGGTAATCTTCGAAAGCCTTCGCTGTGGCGCCTCCGGAGTCTTCTGTCTCTTCGGGAGTGGGGCTCCGCTCGTCCGGCGACGAAGAAGACGAAGCAGGCGTCAAGTGAGAAGGCTGCTTCACCGCCTTCTTCTGAGCGGGTTGCTTGCCAGCCTTTTTAGAGGGCTCGGCCGCTGCTTTCCTCTTGCGAGCCGCCGCTCCAGCCGGGGCGAAGTCGGGAAGCGGCGGGGGCTCCATGCCGAGGGCTCTCCACACCCTGTTCGAGCGCTCCCAACTCCCTACCAGTTCCAACCTCTTCTGCCTCTCGGCTACCGAAGGGGCTCCGAGAATTCGCTCGGTAGCCCGGACTATGTCGTCCGGAGATAAGGCCAGAGGCGCCGCTGAAAAGGAAAAGGTATAAGAAGCATAAGTATAATTAATGTGTTCATATAAAATGATGCCGCAGGAGAAGGACGTACCTATGTTTCGGAGGTCCCCCTCCGAGGCTCGCGGGATGGAGATTGGCCAACTGGCCCCGAGGGGTGAGATCCGAAGGCCTACGAACTCTTCGGCCAGGTCTCGCATGCTCATACGACGAGCCACAGAAGCCAACAACCCTAGCCTCGTCGTGAGCAGGCTAGGGTTCGGGGAGATGTCCGCTTCCTTCCGGAACCAAATTTCTTGAAGAGGGCCCGAAAGGGGGGAGTCTTCTCCTACTTCGGCGTAAAACCACCGAAGTATCCAATTTGTATACCATCGATCGTTTATGGCCTTCGCAGGGAAATGAAGAGCGTGCTCCCGCCGTAGCTGAAAATTGACACTGCCGAAAGCCACTGTCACCTTCGAGTCTCCGGGCCCATCTTGAGGCTTCGGCTGGCAGATAGCTTCGTGGGTTGCTGCGAAGATTTCGGAGCGCCCTTCACACCCTTCCGCCCGAAGAGCCCACTCAAAGACGGCCAGGCGGACGATTGCGTTGGGGGACAACTGAGGCAGAGTAATGTGGAACATGTCTAGTACCTCTGCTAGAAAATCCACGGCTGGTAGCCCCAGGCCAGCTTCGAAGAATGCCTCGAAGACTACCACTTCTCCGCGCCGAGGCCGTGGAGTCGACTCTGTCCCGGGAACACGAGTCCTCATTCCGGCTCCCAACTTCCCATCTACTGCCTCTTCGATGGACTCCGCTGTGCTCACTGACTGACCAATAACGAAGCTCTGGGCCATCTTCTTCTTGGAGGGCGGACGGAGCGCCCGAGGGTTCTTGGGCCAACCGCCGCCCGGGCCCCCCGCCATTGCCGTGGCTGCTGATGCCGCCCATGCCTGCCGCTGCGCCATAGTGTTGGCCGCCAAAGGAGTGGTGTGGCTGGTTCTCGCCATTACGCTCAAGTGCTCGAAGGGGCAGAAGGTTGAGGGGAAAGGTGAATTGCAAGAACGGTGAATGCGGTAAAAAATTTCCAGTAATCCCTTTCTCCCCCTTTTATAACCACACAATCTATACTGCTCTTCGAGAAGTTTCACACTGCAGGTTCGGCTTCCGTCGCTGACAGGTGGGGTTGGAAAGTGAAACGGCGTGCAACCGCTGAAGAAATCGACCGTTACTTCTTTTTTACAGAGGGTAACGGCTATTTGCGCCGTAACGGTCATATTGACGGCACCCCACGACGTCCACACTTCGTAACCGCCCGCACGACGTTCACACTTCGTAACCGCCCGCACGACGTTCACGCTCCGTAACTGCTCTCGTAGCACTCATGCTCCGAAGCCATGCTGCTCCAGGGAGTTTTCCTCACTATGCCAAAATTCGGAGACGAACGTTTTAAAATATTGGGCTTAATATTCTGAGCTAAATCATAGTATCTTCGCATTCCCTTCAAGTCTCAGAAACTAAAAATGTTCCTTTCGTATACTGCCTTCTTTCTAAAAAATAGGTTATCTACAGAAAGGCGTATTCGAGGGGCTACTGTTGGGGGAAATTACTTCATTTCCACGACTTAAAGGTTAACCCTCCGAAGGCTCTAAGAAGGTCCCGAAGATGGTCGACTAATGCTCGAAGATACGTCAGCACGGTCGAAGGGTGCCACGATGCGAAGTCTCGGAGGACCCTCCGAAAGGAGAAAGGAGGCTTCGAAGCAGGAAGACGTGACTGATTGGATGCCCTGCTTATCCATCTACCCTGCGGCACTTTACCGTGTATAACCTTATTTATAATACTGAAGGTCATTTGTAATATAAGGGTAAATAGGTCTATTCCTTTAGCCTTTCTCCCTATAAATACCCCCCTTTGTACCTTGTAAGAAGGATCCAGAACCAGTGGTTCAAACACATACATTCGGACCTCTTGAGTTGTTATCCTTTACGGAGGCTCAAGTTAGTCCTAAAAGCACAAACCTCTTGTTTGTTTGTTCTTAACTACTAAGAACCTGTTGGTGTAACTTTTACGCCAACAATTTCCGTTGAGGAAAAAGCCAACGGCTATTTCTTCTAAGCCTAAAAAAGCTTTCGGACTTTTTAAGTTAATTCTAAAAAATAGTTCGAACATAATTTTCTTATAAGTTGATTCGAAGTTTCGAATCTCCACATATTTCAAAGGCTGATTAAAATTGTTAGTCTCTGCGCATGATTATTTCTCTTGCGTATACTGCTCTCCTAACATCACAGGTCTAGCGGAGAAGCGTATTTGAGGGGCTACTGTTGGGGGAAAATATTTCATCCTCAGAGCCATTATGGTGACAAGACAAAGGCAGATGATTGAATCAAAGGTTTCCAGCATATAACTCTAGAATCACCGTGGATTAAGTTCGAAGTATGGAGGCGAACTCTAGTTCGGAGTATATCTTCGAACTAGGACTCTTCCGAGAGTTTCCTTGCCAGCTAGGATGGAAGACTTATCTTCCTTCTCATTAGATTAGTCTTTTACCATTTTAGCCCTATTAAGGGTACCGAATAGTTTCCACTATGTCGGTTGTAATAGAGGGGTAAAAGGGTCTTTTCCTTAATGTTTGGGCCTATAAATACCCCCTGTTTTACCCTGTAATGGGGACCGAATACAAGTTATTCAATATACATTTTTGAACTGTTTTAAGCTATTATCCTTTCAGAGGCTTGAAATAGTTTATTTCGCAAACACTTCGTTTGTTAGTTTCTAACCTTCAGAAACCTGTTAGCGTAATCTTTTACGCCAACAGCCGAAGATTGCTCCCCCCTCGCCTAGGCCTAATCTCACCCGTTGTCAATCCCGGGAATAATACCTTCCCGAACTCTTTGTGCATTAAGTCCCTGTCCCAGAAAAAGGCAGTGTACACAATAACAAGTAGATACAACAGAGTTCCACGCGGATTAAAAGTAATTACACATAGTAGTATACATGGCCTAAATGGCCTCAACAAAGATTACTAAGAAAAACACAAGCAGCGGATAACAGCCTTTTCCCACAAGCGCTCGAGTGCGGCCAAGCCTCACGCCTCCTATTCGTCTTCATCTGTGTAGATCCCTTCAACTTCTGGATAGGTTTGAAATAGTGGGCTGAGTACATTGGTACTCAACAAGCCACCCGAAATGATGCAAATAATGCAAGGGAATAACAAGGATGGCATAATAGGGTTCATTTGCGTAAAGCTGATTTTTAGTTAAAACAATTATAAAACATCTACGAGTAATAAAGTATGTGCTATGAACAAGTTATAATCAAAGCAGTGCACCTGCACTGGCAGCTTACCACCACCTACATGATCCTTAGATCCCATCTCAACCATCATACTAGAATTAAAGTGGAAGGTTATTCTAACCATGAAAACATCACTTTGCCCGCCCTTGATTGTGGGCTCGACTATTCGAATAGATTTTAACTCTTATCAGAGGTGTACAACTTTACCCACAAGGCACAGTCTCGGTTAACGTCAGGATACCACCATGGTACCCCGACCCAATCCCATGCCAAGGCCCATCGTATACCATACAAACATACAAACACCCGCTAAGGTTTCGCTTCCCGTAGGGTCAACCCTAGTCGAGTAAGCCCCCTTTTGCGCCAAGTGACATTCAGGCCTAGGGGTCCGACCCACCACAAACCATCACCCATCATACCACTGGTGTTGTAAGCATGTACAGTTAATACTCTAAGACAGGTCATACCCGTTAGACTTGTGGTAGTACGAATATGCATTGCAACAGTAGCCACGGACCGGTCCTTAATCGCCCTAGGTGCAACATACCAAAATACTAGCATGCACCCACGACCAGCCCTTCCAATATTTTAATTGGTCAAGTTTTAATCCAAACCACTAACGGTAGTAACCCTGTCATAGGGTACAATTTAATCGACATGAAAGATACAACATTTGTCATTAAAGAGATGAATAATTCCCCATTTAAAAAGTCTAGGTAAACTAAGCATGGCTAAGTAATATTTCTTATCTCGATCAACCCAACCCTTATTAAGGTACGAGCTGAACCTAACTTTACCTAATTTGATAAAGGCATGGTATTAATTGCACGGGGCCATAATTAACACAATGGGTATAGCTACACAATAGTAATAGCATATTATAGTCCTAATAATCATGCATTAAGTTAAAATCAAAATAAATTATGAAAAATGGGATTTCAATATGTTCAACTATTCAGGTAGCTTGCCTTGGTCCACGAAGGCTTGATCTTCAACGGAGTAGGCCTCCGGCGGTACGAACTCGACAGCGTCTACGCGATCACATACATAATTAATGCAAAACAGTACATCAATACACATTAACAATACAAAATAAATGCATAGTTAGATTCTTTGCAATTAGCCAAAACAGTACTAATGTGCAGGGTGAAAAATAATTATCCTGAAATAGAGGGGCTAGGACGCTAAAGTGCCAGAACAAGATTTAAATACACTAAAACAGAGGGTTAAATCACAAAACTTGAAAAAAAGGTGCGGGCGGCGCGAGTCGGCGCGCGCGGGCGGCGCGACACAAGGCGGCGCACGCGGGAGGGTGCGGTCGGCGTAGGTGGCGTGCGGCCAGCGCTGCGCGGGCGGGCTTGGCCAGGCAGGCGACGGCGCACGGGCGGGCAGCAGCGCGCTGGAGGGCTCGAGCGGCGTGGGCGGCACAGCATGTGCGGGTGGTGGCCGGCGTGAGGCGGCGCCGCCGTGCGGGCAGCGGGCGGCACGTGGGCACAGCCAGGTAGGCGACGGGTGGCGCGTGGTGACGTGCGGGCGAGCATGGGCGGCGCGGCGCGCGGCGACGCACGGGTGGGCGCGGGTGGCGCGGCACATGCGGGCAGCAGGCGGCGCGAGGAAGGAGAGCTCGGAGTAGAAAAATGGTGTAGAGTGGGAGAAAACGGAATGGGGAAAAGATGAACGACCAAATAAAATAGTGCGCGAGGGGGATGGCGATTCCGGCATCACGGGCGCGGCCTCAACGCGAATTGGGCGACGGGGAAAGTGGAATCGCCGGCGGTTGCCATGGGGAGAGGAATGTGCGTGCATGGTGGAAGTGGGAGAGAGAAAAAAGAGAGGAGGGTTGGAGGAAGGTGATGACAAGTGGGTCCCACGTGTAAGTGAGAGAGAAAACATAAAAAGAGAAATAAATTTTTTTTTAAAAAGAAAAAGAAAATGGGTCTAAAATTCTGGAAAAATAACTTTTCGTAGTTTTGAGTTATTTTATAAATATCCAAAGTATTAGTTTAATTATTATTATGATTTTTATTTATATTTTAACGTGTGCGTTACAAACCTACCCCTTAAAAGGAATCTCGACCTCGAGATTCGGAGTTTCTGGTGAAGAGATGTGGGTGCGCAGTTTTTAGCTCATCTTCACGCTCCCAAGTGGCTTCGGCTTCTGAGTGATTACTCCACTGGACCTTGTAGAAACGGATTACCTTTCTTTGTGTTCTTCACTCCATGGTGTCAAGAATGCGGATAGGCTTCTCAACATAAGTTAGATCTTCTTGTACTTCAATTTGCTCCTAGTCCGCTTGTTCTGTTGGTACCCTAAGACACTTCTTCAGTTGGGAGACGTGAAAAACATCATGAATTCCTACTAATGATGGCGGCAATTCTAGCTGGTAAGCAACCTCTCCCCGTCTGCCTTTGATTTGATAGGGTCCAACATATCTCGGTGCCAATTTTCCTTTTCTCCAGAATCGGTGTGCCCCACAAAGTGGTGTAACTCTAAGGTACACATAATCCCCTTGTCCAAAAGCCAAGTCCCTTCTGCGGTTATCTGCATAACTCTTTTGCCTTGATTGAGTAGTTTTTAATCTCTCTTTTATGATCCTTACTTTTTCCTCAGCTTCTCTTAGAATGTTAGTTCCAAACACTTGACGTTCCCTAGTTTGTTCCCACATGAGTGGAGTTCAACACTTTCGCCCATACAATGCTTCAAAGGGAGCCATCTAGAGGCTAGCTTGGTAACTGTTATTGTATGAAAACTCTGCGTATGGCAGGCATTTGTCCCAACTAGCTCCAAAGTCTATGGCACATGCCTGAAGCATATCCTCAGGGATGGTAGGCATTTGTCCATCTGTTTGGGGATGGTAGGTAGTGCTGAAGTTTAACCAGGTGCCTAATTCTTCCTGAAGCTTCTGCCGGAATTTTGAGGTGAATTGACTCCCACAATCGGATACTATCTTTTTTACACTCCATGCAAGCACACTATTCTAGCCATGTACAGCTCGGCTAGCTTTCCCCCACCGTAGGTGGTCTTGACGGCGATGATGTGTGACACTTTAGTTAAGCGGTCGATTACAACCCAGATAGAATCATACCCACCTTGAGTTCGGGGCAACCTAGTGATGAAGTCCATACCAACTTCTTCTCATTTCCATTCTGGAACCTTTAACGGTTCAAGCAATCCCTTGGGTCATTGATGTTCTGCTTTGACCCTCTAACAAACATCATAGAGAGCTACATACTCAGCTATTTCCCTTTTCATGCTAACCCACCAATATTTTTCTTTAAGATCTTGGTACATCTTCGTACTCCCTGGATGAATGGAGTATGGTGACTCATGGGCCTCTTGTAGTATCATATTCTTCAATTCGGGTTTATCTGGAACACAAATATGCTCCCTAAACCATACAGTACCTCGCTCATCCTCCGAAAATCCTGGAGCTTTTCCTCTCCTCATATTCTTTTGAATTTCTTTTATGTCTGTATCATCCTTTTGGGTTTCCCTAATTTGCTCCGTTAGAGTTGGTTGGGCCTCCGATGCTGCCAAGTAGCCTTGTTGCACTATTCCAAGGTTCAAGCGTTCAAACTCTGCTACTAGGTCTAGGTGGCTTTGCCCTTCAAGCATGACATTGCAATAACTTTTATGACTCAAAGCGTCTGCCACCACAGTAGCCTTGCTTGGATGATAATGAATCCCAGCGTCATAATATTTAATCAACTCTAGCCATCTCCTTTGTCGAAGGTTCAGATCTGGTTGAGTGAATATATATTTCAAGCTCTTGTGGTCCGTGTAAACTTCGCAACGATTACCAATGAGGTAATGTCGCCAGATTTTTAGAGCATGAACCACCGCAGCTAACTCCAGGTCATGAGTGGGATAGTTCCCTTCACGCGGTCTGAGTTGGCGAGATGCGTATGCTACCATTCTACCTTCTTGCATTAGGACAAAACCAATTCCTTGCCGGGATGCGTCGTAGAAGACCTAAAATTCTCTTTGATTATCTAGGAGGGTCAACACTGGAGCTGACACTAGCCTGGTCTTGAGCTCTTGAAAACTATTTTCACATGCAGGGGTCCACTTGAATTTTACTTCCTTCTTCAACAACTCAGTCATAGGCTTGGCAATTCTTGAGAAATTCTCTATGAATCGACGATAATAACCTACCAATCCAAAAAAACTATGAACCTGAGTGATAGACTCTAGCTGCTGCCATTCGGTGACCGCTTCAACACTGCTAGAATCCACTGCTACACCATTGGCTGTGATGACATGCCCAAGGAATCCTACTTGAGTTAACCAAAAGTTGCACTTGCTATACTTTGCGTAGAGTTTGTGTTCCCTAAGCCTCCCTAACACCATGTGCAAATGCTGCTCATGATCCTCCCGGGTTTTAGAATAGATCAAAATATCATCAATGAATACCACCACAAATTTATCCATGTAGTCCATGAACATCGTATTCATGAGGTTCTTAAAGAAGGTCGGGGCATTCGTGAGTCCAAAATACATAAATGTGCACTTGAATAAGCCATATCTTGTAGTGAAAGTTGTCTTAGGGATGTCTTCCTCCCGAATCCTCAACTGATGGTATCCTGACCTAAGGTAAATCTTAAAGAACATTGTGGCTCCCTTGAGTTGATCGAACAGATCATCAATTTGGGGAAGGGGGTATTTGTTCTTGATTGTGACATCATTTAGTGCGCGATAATCGACACACATCCTCTTTGTTTTCTCTTTCTTTTCCACAAATATGACAGGTGTTCCCTATTGACACTAAAATGTGCCCCCGTACATGGGTCAGTTCGACGATCCAAAAGTGTGCGGATACTTAGGGATAAGCCTAAGTATAACACAACACCGACGTCGCGTTCCGACTACCCTTAGTCGTGGTAAGGGGTGGAGTCGCCAGGTAATCAGATCACACAATAATAATCCAATTAGCCGAAAGAAATATATTAAATATAACAAGTCAGAAACCGAGAGGAGCCTGACTGTTCGAAGTCTACTGCAAAGGGTGTCGCCGAAGGGTACCTTCGGCGTCTGGCGCGAAGTGTCCCACAAAAGGGTACCTTCGGCATTCGGACTGATCTACCGAAGATGAACTCCGAACGAATCTAGATGTGACAATCACCTCCGAACAGCGGGGTTCGGCGTGAATTATCCGATACAACACGATACAGAGTAATGAATTAGGCCCAACGCACGAGCGCGACTTTGTACGGAGCAGAGTACGAGCGTGGTGAAGCCTGTCGTGACGAAGTCTTGTTGGCGAAGCATGTTGGCATGCGTTCGAAGCAGAGATCTTGCCGAAGGGTGTTCTGGCAACCTCCAAAACCAATCTCTCAGCTCCGGACACCTCCGGCGAAGCAGCTCTGAACATAGGTAACCTGCAACAGAGTAGATTTGAAGTACCAATTTGGCCTGAGGACCGAATTCTGCTAAGTGTTGCACTAGTGGCGAAGGTAGCAATCTGTTCCATAGATTAGCGGATACTTCACAGGCGAAGTAACAAGGTGATAGCAATCTATTACGTAGATTAACGGATACTTCACAGGCAAAGTAACAAGGTGATAGCAATCTATTGCGTAGATTAACGGATACTTCACAAGTGAAGTAACAATGATTATCACTATTTCAAAGTAGTCGTCGGAGGGCTTCCAGGCAAACCCACGAAGAATACAGAAAATAAAGGTAAAATAAAGGTACGGTTCAAAGCTAGGGCTTTGTGGTTGATTTGTGTTGGGGGGGCTTCTGTACCGGCCTCACCCCTATATTTATAGGGACTAGACTTCTAATTTCTAAGCCTAATCTGGTGGAATTTCGTTTGATCACGCGTGGAAGACGTAGTCAAAAATCGGACTCAATCTCTAACTCTACCCGAAGTGGGCCTTCGGGTAGGCCCACCGAAGTCTGCTCCTTGGGCCGAAGTTTCGGCGGAGTGGGCCTCCGAAGGACTCTGGGCCGAAGGCTGTGGGCTGGCTGGAAGCTTCCGAAGCCCATAGCCCAGTGGTCCTTCGGCCTTATAGGGCTTCGGCCTAACTCGGGACATGTGTATTTTCAGCCCAAATTACCAAAATTGATATTTTGATAATCTTAACCATTAATGTCATTTTTTGCTATCAACACAAGTCCCCTACCTTTTAGTGAACTAAGTAAACTAAAAGCACAATGGGCTAAAGACGATACCTTCCATATCAGCCTTTCGACATCTTTTAAGATGTTTGCCACACACTTGGGAAATACCTTTTCAAGTATCTACAATTCAATGCTCTTCGAAACCGCTCTCCTTGCAGAGATTCTGACACATATGCATTGCTAGGAGCGATTTTAGCTATTTTGAAAGGGCCTTCCCAACTAGGCGACCATTTACCAAATTTGGGACTCTTACTGCCTAAGGGTAAAATCGTCTTCCAAACCAAGTCACCTAAATGAAATGATTTTGGTTTAACCTTCTTATTGTAGGCTTTAGCTAGCCTCCTCTTGTCTATTTCTATAGCTTCTAAAGCCCCCAATCTCTTATCGGTCACTTCTTCTAGATTGTCTTTCAAAAGAGTTTCATACTCATCGACCGATAAGCCATCTTGCTTTAACACTCTTAGAGAGCCAAGATCTACTTCTATAGGTAGAACAGCTTCTTGTTCATATACCAACTCAAATGGACTAACTTTGGTAGCACCGTGCTTTGCAATTCTACAAGCCTAGAGCGCCTCGGAGAGCACTTCATGCCACCTTTTAGGGAACTCTTCAATTTTCTTCTTAATAAACTTAATCACGGTTTTATTACTAGACTCGACCTGACCATTGGCCTGAGCATAGTAGGGCGAAGAGTTTATCAACTTAATACCATAATATTTTGCAAATTCTCTCAATTCTTTAGAAACAAATGAACTACCTTGATTAGTAGTGAGAGTTTGAGGAATACCGAATCTATGTATGATGTGCTTCAAGATAAAGTCAAGTACCTTGGTGTGAGTCATGTTCTTGAGAGGTACAGCCTCTGTCCACTTGGTGAAGTAATCTACCGCCATCAACATGAACTGATGCCCTTTTGAGGAAGGAGGGTGAATTTGGCCGATGAAGTCTAAACCCTAACCTCGGAACAGCCATGGCTTGACAATAGGGTTAAGTAATGAAGGAAGAGCTAATTGAGTATTACCAAACTTCTGACATGCTTCACACCCTCTATAATACTTAAAACAATCCTCAGTCATAGTCGGCCAGTAAAAACCCACTCTTTTGAGGATCCAACTCATTTTCTGGGCCGACTGATGAGTGCAACAAAGTCCTTCATGGACTTCTCCCATAGCCACCTAGGATCGTTCATGGTCTAGACACTTTAACAGTGTGTCGTCTAGCAACACAAATTTAAACGTTTGTCGCTCAACTTTCCGATCAACCCTTTGGCTAGGGTCTCTCAAATACTGGATGATTGGAGTTCTCCAATCACCCTTATGGACTTCTGAGGGTTTCGCTAGCTCACTCCCTGAAAAGATGTCTAGGCTACTAATTTCGGGGTGTCCCCCGAGCCCTTCTTGCTTCTGCCAAAGCCTGGCAGGACTAGCCGTGCGGAGTGCATCAGGCCGAAGCCCCCTGCCAAAGGGTCCGGGCTCCCGGAAGCCCTCACTGTCCCGAGGACTTTGGCTCACGGTCTCCAGCGTGCTAGACCCTTCGGTGGGCAGAGTACTCTCGTCCCGGGACCTCGGCGCACGGTAGTCTCTGGCAGCCAGAGGGGTCCGACCTGGAGGTTGTGCCTATCCGAAGTCACTAGCTTTGGCAGTGAGACCAAACATCGGCTTCTCCCATACATAAAATTTTCCTCTCCTAACTTGGTAACCAGATGCTTGCTGAGCCAAATCATTTGTAACAGAATTGGCCTCTCTTGACACATGAGAAATTTTGAAGTCATCAAAAGTAGCAACTATGTCCAGGCACTTATCTAAGTAGCCGTTTAGCAAGATATTAAAACATTGATCACTCTTAGCCACTTGCTGCGCCACTAACAGGGAATCACCATGCGCATGAACATGTTTAACACCCATGGAGTCCAACAATTCAAGTCCTAGCAATAAAGTCTCATATTCAGCTTGGTTATTAGTAGAGGGAAATTCTAAATGAGCCGAGGTCTCAAAATGCATTCCACTAGGCGATATGAGAACCACTCCAATACCTTGGCCACTTTTGCAAGCTAAGCCATCAAAGTAAAGTTTCCATGGTACTACCTCAATGAGAGCAACACTGTCACTCCAACTGACATTTATGTGGTGATCAACTATAAAGTTAGCGATGATTTGGCCTTTCATAGCTCTTAGGGGTTCATAGGCCAAATCATACTCAATCAAAGTGTATGCCCAATTCCCGATTCTTCCACTCAGAATCGGCTTCTGCAGCATGTGTTTTATAACATTGTTTTGGCAAACAACAACACATGTTGTGGGGAGAAGATAATGGCGCAATTTGGTACATGCGTAGTAAAGTGATAAACATAAATGTTCCACCAACGCATACCTGGTATCGGCGTCCAGTAGGCGGTGGCTCAGAAACTTGATGATGTACTCCTTTCCCTCCACCTCCTGGGTTAGCACGGCCCTGATCACGCTATCTTCGGCAGCGATGTACAACCGAAATGGAATCTTGGCTTTGGGTGCTCTCACCACGGGTGGTGATGACAAATACTCCTTGATCTTTTCGAAGGCGTGTTGTTGACTTGCCCCCCAAGTGAACTCGGCTTCATTCTTTAGCCGGAGTATGGGGACAAAGGCATCAATCTTGCCAGACAAGTTAGATATAAAGCGACACAAATAATTCACCTTGCCTAGCAACTTCTGCACATCTTTCTTGCATGTTGGCGCTGCAAAATTTCTAATTTTCTCAAGCCTCTTAGGATCAATCTATATGCCTCTTTCATGAATCATGAAACCTAAGAACTTACCCGCCGACATGCCAAAAGCACATTTGAGTGGGTTCATTTTTAATCCATTCTGTCGCATCCTATCAAAATCAACTTTCAAATCGGCTAAATGGTTTCCCATAGCATCCGATTTGACTACAACATCATCCATGTAAACTTCTAACATGACTCCTAGCAAGTCATGAAAGATCAAGTTCATAGCACGCTGATATGTAGCGCCAACATTCATCAAACCAAAAGTCATAACGAACCACTCGAACAAACCGACAAAACCAGGCCATCGAAAGGCTATCTTGTAGACGTCCTCTTCAACCATAAAGAATTGATTATAACCAGCATTGCCATCAAGAAAACTTAGTACCTTGTGTCCTGAAGCATCGTTGATTAGCATGTCGGCTATTGGCATCGGATACTCGTCCTTTGGAGTGGCCTTGTTCAGATCCCTGAAATCAATACATACGCGTATCTTGCCGCTCCCTTTCTTCTCTACAGGCACAATGTTAGCGACCCATTCTGTGTACCTGCATGGCCTAATAAATTTAGCTTTGAGCAGTCGCTCTACTTCTTCTTTAACTCGGTCATAGACGGCCGAATTAAAGCGACAAGGAGGCTGTTTATAAGGCCCAAATCCGGATCTGATAGGCAGCCGATGATCCACGAGCTCGCGGCTTAATCCCGGCATCTCGCTATACTCCCATGTGAAACAATGAATATACGATTGAAGAAACTTTATTACTTCGGTCTTCTCATCAGGCTATAAATATTAGTTTACAAAAGTAGGCCTCGGGATGCTACTATCACCTATGTCAACTTCTTCTAAGGGATCGGCCGACGCAAAACCTTCTCCTAATTTTTCTACTTCGCTAAAGTATTCGATGGCTTCGATGATACCGTCTTTAGTAGATCGATACTGCTCTACACGAGACTTTAGCCAATCTAGATTACTCTTGCTAGACATGACTACTAATATAAAAACAGCCGTTCTACACCAGCCATCTTTACGGACATTGGTACAAAACATCCTCCAGACATGTGAGGAGCCATGCTGAACAGTGTGGGCCTCATGGCTCCAGATGTCATGAGTCATTATCAACGATAGTCAAAGAGGACAGAAGAAGAGAGGTGATCTGCTACGTCTGGGCCGCATGTGACTCAGGTACACGGGCAGCGAGCGACTGTCGTGCAGAGGGGCCGCGAAGTCGGGCTGGCCCAATCTGGGTAAACGGGCTAGGAGCAGCAGAGGATCCACCGGTATGTTGACCAGGATTGACTCAAGTACACGGGCGACGAGCGATTGTCGGGCTGAGGGAGCTGCGGAATCGGGCTAGCCCAATCCGGGTAGCTGGTGCAAAACCGGTGGACGCTTTGTCAGTTTCGGCGCAAAACTGACGACCGCTGATCTTGGAACGGACCGTCCAGAAGTGAAGCCGTAGTCGCTACGAAAGCTCCGCTTCCGGATAAGTCATCTGTAAATAGGAGTTTACTATTTTGTCCTTAGGCCCACAGTCAGTCAGTCGAGTCTGTAAAAATATCCTAAGGGTTGTTTGGTCTTTTCTTTTTAATTCAGCGTCTGTAAAAAACCCTAAGGGTCTGGTGGAATATTCTAGGCTGATTGGGCTGCCTATAAATAGGGCCCCAATCTCTAGGGTTAGGTTACCCTTTCTGAAATTACTTTTATAATCAAGAGATTGGGTCACATCTTTGTCTTTTTCCTATTCCGTCTCCTGTGTGCACCGCCAGGAAGTTTCTGTTCTCCCTGTTCATCGCACATTCTTGCTGTTTCTTTTCGATTCATGTGAGGAAGGATTCCATCCCGGTGCAAATCTCTCTGTGCTCCAATCCTCTCGCTATGAAGTTTTTCCCTGGTTGTTTCGGTTTTTGTGTGCACAGGTTCATACTTCTCATAGTTTTCCAGTCTCAAGCTTGCTGCTTCTCTGTTCTTATCTGCAGAAATGTTTGTCTTTTGATATTGGTCTTGTCTTGACTTTTTGATCGAGAGAAGAGAAGAGCACGCACGTTTTTGTGGTTTCTGGCGGAGGTCAGAACTCTGCAGTAAATCTTTATTCGAAGTCTTGTTATTCCATGAAACAGACTTCGGTCTAGCTTTGGTCTAAATTTCGAAGTCGTAGCCTGAGATCTCTGTTTCGATGCTAGACCCAGCTTCCAAGGCTTCGAAAGATTATTCTTGAACAGACTTCATTTTTGGTTCATTTTCGAAGCCCTTGCCTATGCGTTAGTGTGATCGAACGATTTCGAAGTACTCCTTGCGAAGTCCTTCTGATACTGTGTTTTTAGCTTCGATGTTTATTGGTTGAAGTCTCTGATTCGAAGCTAGCATCAGTTCGGAGGGTTCCTGTTTTACTATGTATTCGAAGTTGACCTCTGAACTGTCTTTTGGCCTGTGACCTTCGGTTGTGCGATGTACCCTCGATTACTTAGTGCACTTTGGCATTGTTTTCGAAGGTGCATTACATTTCTCTATAGCACAGCATACTTCGCAGAACAGTGCCTGTTTTGAAGTTCTGCTTGATACACCTCACTGTTTTTCTTTGCACTTGTTCGAAGTTTTTTTTGTTGTTCGAAGTATACTTCGCATAGTTTACTTCATCAGCTAGAACAGACTTCGTCAGCTTGTTCTATACACTACTTGTTTGAAGAGCACGGTTCGAAGTCCTGCTTTTGTTTTCAAACTATGTGGGCTTCGAAGTGCTGCCTCGTTTCCTTCATCCTTCGCACTTCAACTTCGAAGCAGACTTCGGCACACCCCAGGCTTCGACGTTGCAGGCTTCGATCGACAACTTTCGACTTCGTCAGCTTTCGACAATGGACTCCGAAGCAGGCTTCGACTCTGCGAAACAGGCTTCATCAAGTACCTTACTAGAGACAATCGTGAACAGTAACTTCTCATCTCTTTTTAACGTTCACACTGAGTTTTTGCTGTGATGGTTTAGCTCTGAGTACTTTGATCTGCCCATGTTTTAACTGCTTTGTTCATCTGCCTATTAGCACTGTATTGGTGTTTCTTTGTCTAGGACACTGGTAGTTTCTAGGCTAGATACTTTTAGGATTTGGTGATCTGTTTACGTTTTGCTGCTAAGTCTTTTGAGGTGTGTTGGGTGTTGGGAGCAGGCCATTGATTCGAAAGAATTTTTAGTCACCCATTCACCCCCCCCTCTGGTCGCTACTTTCGGTCCTACAACACGCTAACAAAATCGTAATCCGAAAGATCTCTACCTGACAGGCACTCTACCTTGTTGTGAACGGCGCCAACTGACACATCGGCCAATGCCACTTGGGCCGAAGTGTCTGCGGGTATGACTTATACTTCATCGCCGTCCCACTGAATTAGGCACTGATGCAGAGTAGAAGGAATGCAACAATTTGCGTGAATCCAGTCGTGCCCAAGCAGCACATTGTAGTTACCTTGCACATCGATGATGAAAAACGTTGTTGGCAATGTCTTGTTGTGCACTGTCAACTTCATGGAGAGCATGCCTTTGGCCTCAGAACTCTTGTCGTTGAAGCTGTTGAGCATCATGTTGGTCTTCTTCAGATCATCCTCATCCCTGCCAAGTTTCTTTAATAGCGAGTAAGGCATTAGGTTAATAGTGGCGCCACCGTCAACAAGCATCCGGGAAATCGGCTTTCCATCAATGTGACCTCTGACGTAGAGAGGCTTTAGATGGTGATCTGAGTCCTCGGGCTTCTCAAAAATAGCGTTGCGCGGGCTGAGGTGCAATTGAGCGACCTCGGCCTCGTCCTATGGTAGGGTTAATTCGGCGGGCAGCATGATGACATTGATGTCCATCACCTGGGGTGTGGGCCCCTCGGAGACGGGCAGTAGTCATCATCGAGTATGTCGTCTTCATCGTCGCTCGGACTAGGAGCTGGATTGGTCATCTCAATCGGCTTAACTTTCCATATTTGTCTTGTAGTTGGTCGAGTGTGGATTTCTTCAAAAATAGCGTCGTGCTCGTCCTCGTCTTTCTTCTCGCACATCTCATGTCCAGTAGTCATTGTAGGCGTCTCTTTTGTGATTTGGACATGCCTCATTTGGCAAATCGGACAAGGCTCCGGCGCAGGCTCCGCACTGAGTAGGGGGCTTACCTCCGTCAGACTTCGGCGATGGGAACTTCGGGATTGGGACTTCTTGAGACCCTACTCTAACTGTGATAGCTTCAGACTCCCTGTCCTTTGCCTCTTCTCGCCTGTATTCTTCGACTTCACTCTGCATGAGCCAATTCGGAGGTACCACGGATAGCCTATGGATGATGCCTCCCTCCGCTGCGTCTGTTTGTCCCTGCCATTCATAATACTCTAAATGAAAACAAGGCATAGCATTAAGTTGCGGAGGGTATTCTAGCTGTGATACGTATGGAGCCCACTGAGTCCCCGCCTAGTTGTACGGTGGAGGCATCGGTGGCTCCAGTGGCTTCGCCCACTATGAGCCGAACTCGTTACCCGGAGGGGGGTTCGGCAGAGTCGATGGTGTCTCGGACCATATCAGTGAGGGGTCCTGCCAGGCCATAGGTACGTTCGGCCAGTGTGGCCCGAAGCCTCCTATCGAAGGGTTCGTCCAGAGTGGTGCGGGGTTTGGCCATCGGGGCCGAACTCGCTCCGCATGGGGTTTGGCCACTAGGGTCCGAAGCTATTGTACGGGGGATTCGGCCACTGAGGTCTGAAGCCAATGTACGGAGTGTTAGGACACTATGGCCCGAAGTCACCGTGCGGACGGTCTGGCCCTTCTGGTCCGAAGCCATCATGAGGAGGGCTCGACCACTGCGGTCCGAAGCCACCCTCTAGATGCCTTGGGCCCTTCGGCTGACTTAGATTCTTAGCGTGGGGGCCTATTTCCTTGGCTTTTCTTTGCTGCTTGTTTAACAACATCTTATATCTTACCTTTGGCTTCTTGCGAGCCCTAGCCGAAGGAATGCTAACGTTTTGCTTCCAAAATCCCACCTCGGGGTTCTTAGGTATGAGTGTGCGTGTGCGCGGCTCTCCAACAATTACCGCATTCTCTTTAGTCGACTCGGCTTGTTCTGGCCGAATCAACACCTTCTTCTCACCGAGGTCGACGACGTTGACAGGGAAGGGATCTTTGTCCAACTTCATCTTTGGATTGTGGTCTATTTTCAATCATCCTTCTTCTATGGCCGATTGAACCTGCCGCTAAAAACATTACAGTCATTAGTATTATGTGAATGCAAATCATGCCACTTACAGTATGGATGTTTCTTCAACTCATCGGCAGATGGAATGACTTGGCCTTTAGGCAACCTGAGAAGCTGGTTCTTTAAGAGAAAATCAAATATTTTATCACACTTAGTTATGTCAAATGAGTACTTGACCTCACTAGGCCGATTCTTCGTGTGAGACGCCCGTAACTCGGAGCAAGTGATAGGTTTAATCTTAGCGTTCCAAACTCATTCGGCTGAGTACACGTCGGTCGAATCCTCTTCTTCTGATTCTTCCTTGTCGGAGCGTTCCATGACGTGGATTTCAGCCCTAGGTTTTTTAACGTCTTAATGAACTTTTTATCTTTAGCTGGGCCTTCCTGGACCAAAGCCTGCTGCAGGACTTGGCTAACCTCTAAAAAGTTTTGGTTGTCTAGTCTTTCTTTAATCTCGGAACGTATCCCACTAAAAGCTAGATCCGCCAAATCCCTTTCTGAAATATTAAGGCTAAAACATCGGTTTTTAGTATCCCTAAAATGCTTGATATACTCAGAGACGCCTTCGTTAGAATTCTGCCTAACCGATGTCAAGTGCGAGAGCCTAAGTTCTGTCTCACCCATATAAAAGTAGTCATGGAATTTTTGTTCTAATTTGTTTCATATTTGAACGGAGTTCGGCGGGAGCACCGAAAACCAAGTGAAAGCGGTGCCGGATAGCGAGAGAGAAAATAGTCTAAGTTTTAGAGCGTCTGACCTGCTAGCTTCTCCACACTGTGCTAAAAATTAACTAACATGCTCTAGTGTGGTTTTGTTACCCTCGCCGTCGAACTTGGTGAATTCGGGGATTCTATAGCCACGGTGGTAGGGTAATGTATCGAAATGATCAGGATATGGCTTCCGGTAAACCATAGCCCGACCCCTAGGCATGAAACCGACGCATTCCCTAAATAGTGCGTGGATTCACTCCTCTAGGTCATCTTGGCCTACTGCCTACGCACATCTCTTGTGCGGGGGCGCGACACGTGGCAGGATATCGGCGTGTCAGCCATGGGCTTCTTCCCCATGGGCTAACTGTACGACGTGCTCGAGCCTAGGCGCCTGTGCATGTGGTGCGGGCAGTGTGGGCAAGGCTAGCATCGACGTAGGTGGAGGCGGCGCATGGTAGGTGGTGCTAGCTTGGCCATAAGCATAATGACTGGTCTCGGCCACGGATGTTGACGCTAGAGACATAACGGTTTTGCCAGTACTACCGTAGGTTCAGCTGTAAAAATGATTTACCGGAGGTATACTAGCAATAGGGGTTGATGGCACGACCTTAGTAAAGCCGAACCTTCTAAACGTCACCTCTACTTGGGAGCTAACTGTTGAATCTAAACGGTTGGCTAGCGAAGCGCTAACGGCTTGATCTACCGATGCCGCTATCTTTTTCTCAATCTCTAAAGAAGATAAACGAGATGATACGGGTGTTACCTGGATCGGAGCAAGGTCGGGGATGACGATGTTGCACTTGATGAAGCTCGCGCGTGTCTTGACGTAGCTCCCAAGCATCATGTCTTGGAGCGCCTTCATCTTTGCCTCGATCTCTACTCGGTCTTCTGCAGGAATATCTTCAAGAGTAGGTGTTACGATGTTGTGGTTGTCGATATCCGCGCCTCCCATGACATCCATCGGCGGTGTAGATGTAGTAGTCCTTGTAGATGTATCGGCGGCCGATGTAGACGTACCCGTCATGTTGGCGTAGCTTTTCCCCAGCAGAGTCACCAAAAATTGTGTTGACACGAAAATGTGCCCCCGCACTTGGGTCAGTTCGACGATCCAAAAGTGTGTGGATACTTAGGGACAAGCCTTAGCGTAACACAACACTGACGTCGCGTTCCGACTACCCTTAGCCGTGGTGTGACGCCTCGATTTAAACAAATCGGGACATTATTGAATTTCATAAGAAAAACAATAATACAAGAGGTTCATCATGCGACAACGTACATACGTCGATAATCATGGTACGCAGACCATATTTATTACAACATTGTTTTAATGAAAATAGTAATAAAATAATTAAACAGCGGCATGACGAACGTCTTCTTCAGGATCTTTCTTCTCGACTGGGTCGCTACTCCAGACCGTCTTCAAAGTAAGCATCCTCTGTGGGGTCCAACGGGTATGAGTACAAAAAGTACTCAACAAGCCACCGCAAATGCAAATAATAATGCAGGATAATAAACAAGGAAGGATAATGGCTAACATTGCAGAATAAAGCAGTTGCAGTTATGGCATTTAGTGTAATCATATTTTAATCATGCGGAAAGTAAACATGAGCATCATCGACATCAACTAACTCGAGGAGTACGTTTTACCTCCTCGCACAATGGTCCTTACATGTCAATCCATCATGCACATCCATATTCAAAATAAACTAACTGGGGGATGTCACGCAACCCGCCCTTGACCGTGGGCTCGGCTTTTCGAAAAGATTTTAGACTCTGATCAGAGATGTACTACTGTACCCACAAGGCACGCACTCATCCCAACGAGATGACCCATTTCACGGGAACTCGTGCCAAAACCTCAATATGAGATGTTCCAAGCGATAACCACCCGCTCTAGGTTTCACCGGCGCGCCGGGCCGCATCCCGGCTAACGTCGCACCCCCTTTTGCGCCACATTGGTACAAGTCACCCGCAGGTGCAACTTGACCCATCTCCAAATGGTAGCCTCGGTTTGGAACAACCCATACCTTAGTTAGGACTTACCCACTAGACTTGTGGTTAGTACGTAAGTGTATTGCAACGGATCCCTCAGACCGGTCCTTATAGTGCCCCGGGTGCTACCGACCAATGCCCTAGCTTGCACCCGGAACCCACCATGCATACACTCACAACCATGACTCATCACCAACAGAATTTCCAAGGATAAGAAGTAACGGGGATCATATAATAGAACCATTTTGCTACGACTCATTTTTATCCTATAGCGGTCGTGTCAATACTTTGGACACTAGCTAATATCATTGATCATATGGTGACAAGGAGGTTAGGCGAGATAGCATGGCTTGGGTTGCACATCAAGGTCGGGGGATCCTAAATAATTATAATGTAAGGGTTCATTTGACTAATGCATATATAACCTATGTGTTTTAGCGATAGTCAATTCCAACATGGGTTCAATATGTTCAAAAGAATGGTTTGGTGACTTGCCTTGTTCAGCAAAGGGAGAGGGAGGGACTTCGGGGAAGTACTCCGGCTCCTCGGCGACGTCGTAGCCTTTTTGATATAGTGAAGTAAAATAAAAAGAATGCAACATTCAATCAAACATTACATTATAAACACATAAGTCAAAGTTGGTTTGATTATAAATAAAATAAATTCTATGGTTAAAGTTCTGTGGTTTATTTCATAAATATATTTTAAAGGAATTAAAGAGTTGTCCTTTTTAGAGAGGGGTTCTAAAAGGGTTTATTTTCAATTTTAAGTCCTTTAACAAAATTTAGAATTGAAGGTTCCATAGGAAACCTAGTGATTTACCCATGTCAACAGGAGATAAATAAATATAAACTTTACTGGAATTTAAATAATTAAATTTTACATTTTTAACCTAAGGGCATTTAAACATTCATTTAAATAATCATGAAATGTTCAATGTAAACCTACTGTTTTTATTGCATAAACATGTAGAGAATAATTTTATGAATTTTCTGAAGTTGGAATGGTAATTTTTAGAGTTCAAATGCATTAGATATGAATTTTACAAGTTTAAAAGCGTTTCTGGAATTTATTTTCAAATTTTAAATCCCTCGGGTCCACGGTGAGCCAGGCCCACGGTGAACCCGCGCACTATGCGCGTGCGCCGGGTCGATCTGGACCGTCGGATCCAGATCCGACGCGCGAGGGCGAGGCGGGGCGCGTAAGTGACTACGGACGGCCAGGATTAAAACGTTCGAAGGGGTACCACGTGGACGCACGAGATTAAACGCGGGGTTTTAAAACCAACGGACACACAGGATTAAAACATACCCCTTCGCCGAGATCTAACGGATCAGATTAAACCGCACGCGGGGATTAACCATCACCGTCGGATCCAGATCGCACGGTCGTGCGTGAATCCGACACGGCACGGGTACTCGACCCGTGCCGGTCGTCTTCTCCGACGACGGCGAGCGGGCCAGCGGCCACGGCGAGCGACGGCGACCTAGTCTAAGGCCTAAAACGGAACGAGGGTGCTACGGGGATCACGAGGGTACCTCGGCGGTGAGAAAAGGTCGACGGAGCGAGGCCGGCGACGAGAGGAGGCGGTGGAGGTGTTCGGGTTCTTGGCGGCGACGGCGATCCAGCGAGGGTCGTCGTCGACGGAGTGGTGGCCGGCGTTGGGGAGGTCCCGGCGGTCACGATGGTGGCGAAGGCATGGACGGGGACGGTCCGAGGCGACGGCGAGCGGTGGCCGGAGGCGAAACAGAGGGAGTGCGCAAAAAGGTGAAGTGCGGGCGCTCTGTTCGTTCTCAAGGCGATTGAGCGTAGGGGTCGGACGCGGCGTAGGCCGGGGGTTTTAAATAGGACACCGGAGGGGGGGGCTCACATGCAAGGAAAGCCGAGGGGAGATTTTATTCGCCGGCGAGGGCTCGGCCATGCACGGCAGCGGTGATCCCGTGGCTTAAAGGCGTGTTTTAACGGGGGGAAACGGTCGACGCGACGCGGGGGATCGAGTAATGGCGGTAATTTAATGGGGGACGGGCCGGCGAGGCGAATCCGAGGGCGAGGTCGTCGGCCGGCGCGATTTGGGGGCGGTGGCGCGAGGTTGACGACGGGACTGACGAGTGGGGTCCACTGGTCAGCGAGCGCGGACGAGCGGGGGAGGCGGCTGACGGGTGGGACCGCGATGTCGGGCGCGCGCGCGAGGGGAGGCATTCGGCGCCGACAGATGGGACCCGGCTGTCAGCCTAAGGCGAGCGTGGGTGACGGGCTGGGCCGGCCCGGAGAGAGAGAGGGGAGGGAGGGGAGCCAATACTGTTTTAAAGCATTTCTAAATAAAAAATAATTCCAGAAATTAGATTAAAATATTAGGGCTACTTCCAAGGTTGGTAAAAATTTATAAAAATTCCCAAAATTATGTTTTGGTCTTAGGATCATATACAAAAAGTTTCACCTCCTAATTTGGTCATCTACTCTATGTTGTAGTTCAAAAGGGTATAAAAGGGAATTAAAAGTATTTTCAGAAATAGTAATTCCAAGAAATTGAATTTAATAATATATTTATTGTTTTTAAAATTTGGGGTGTTACAAACCTATCCCCCTTACAAGAATCTCGTCCTCGAGATTGGAACGCTACTCGAATAACTCGGGGTATTGAGCTTTCAGTTCGTCTTCCTTTTCCCAAGTGGCTTCTTCGACGGGATGGTTGTTCCATTGGACTTTGCAGAAGCGAACAACGCGACTTCTGGTTACTCTCTCCTTGGTTTCCAAGATCTTGATGGGTCTTTCTATGTAGGTCAAGTCTTCTTGGACATTGAGCTGCTGAAGGTCGGCTTGCTCAGTGGGTACACGGAGGCACTTCTTCAGCTGAGAGACATGGAACACATCGTGAACTCCTGCCAATGATGGAGGCAGTTCAAGTTGATATGCCACTTCTCCTTGTCGTCGGAGGATCTGGAAGGGTCCGACGTAGCGGGGTGCTAGTTTGCCTTTCATGTTGAACCTTTGAGTGCCACGGAGGGGAGTGACTCGGAGGTATACATAATCGCCCTCCTCAAAGGCTAGGTCTCTTCGACGGTTGTCGGCATAGCTCTTTTGCCTGGATTGGGCTGCCTTCAATCGGTCTCTTATGATCTTAACCTTCTCTTCAGCTTCTCTCAATAAGTCAGTCCCAAACAGTTGTGACTCTCCGGTTTGATCCCAGAGCAACGGCGTTCTGCACTTACGCCATAGAGTGCTTCGAACGGGGACATTTGCAGGCTGGCTTGATAGCTGTTGTTGTAGGAGAACTCTGCATAGGGTAAGTTCTTGTCCCACATTCCGCCAAAGTCTAGAGCACAAGCTCTAAGCATATCCTCCAATATCTGGTTGACCCTTTCGGTTTGACCGTCGGTCTGTGGATGATAGGCGGCGCTAAAGTTCAGCCGGGTGCCGAGTTCCTCTTGAAGGTTCTTCCAAAACTTGGAGGTAAACTGACTCCCACGGTCAGATACAATCTTCTTAGGAACTCCGTGAAGGCACACGATCCGGGTCATATACAACTCAGCCAACTTGGCGACGGTGTAAGTTGTCTTGACCGGGACGAAGTGAGCTACCTTGGTGAGTCGATCGACGATCACCCAGATAGAATCATGACCAGCTTGGGTCCTGGGCAGTCCCGTGATGAAGTCCATTCCTATCTCTTCCCACTTCCATTCAGGGACCTTGAGAGGTTGAAGAAGTCCGGCAGGCCTCTGATGCTCTGCCTTGACTCGCCGGCATGTGTCGCACTTGGCCACATACTCAGCTATTTCCCTCTTCATGCTGACCCACCAATATTTTTCCTTCAGGTCTTGATACATCTTTGTACTCCCGGGATGAATGGAGTATAATGTATCATGGGCTTCTTGAAGGATGAGGGTCTTCAACTCTGGTAGGTTGGGTACGCATACTCGGTTTCCGAACCAGATGATACCTGATCATCCTCG